>OW285243.1:31936604-33136604 GCA_935421215.2 Melolontha melolontha | reverse complement strand
TCAAGGACTACCATACTTGGGTGAATTGTAGGTGATTTTTTCAGAAGTCCTTTAATAGTTTGTATATGGCGTTCTATCATACCATTTGATTGAGGATAATTGGGACTTGATGTTTTATGGGATATGCCAAGGTTTTTAAGGAATTCGTTAAACTCTTGTGAATTGAATGGTGGAACATTATCTGAAAAACAACTTAAACAAAGTCCATGCCTTTGAAAACTCTTTAAAAAGGATTCTATTATTGATATAGAATTAGTGTTGCTTAACTTGAATAGTTCTATAAACTTTGAGTGATAGTCTACAATAAGTAAAAAGTCTTGTTTATTTAATTTAAAAAGATCTACGCCAATCTTCTCCCATGGTAATGTTGGAATTTCATGATGTTGAACTGGTTCTTTGGAGTTTGCTTTAGAATAGGTTTGACATGTTGCACATCTGGATATAAAATTTGTTATATCTTCCGCTATTGTGTTGCTTTTATAATGCACGATATTGTTCCTTGATGTACATTGTGTAGATTGTTCAGAATATTTGGTCTTTGTTTTGCTGGAATTATTATCTGATTTGTTTTAAAAAGTAAATTTTCAAATTCATGTATTTCATCCCTGCATTGAAAATAAGGTTTTGCCTGAACTGCTACAGAGCTGAAACGCTTAGGCCATCCATTTTTTAAATAATATCTGATTTGTTGTTATTCTTCATCCTCTAATGTGTCTTTTATTAATTCTTCTTCCTTTTTCTTTGATGCTAATACTATTGAACATATGGAATACTCATCATAATAGTCAGTCGATATTGTGTGTTTTTCTGGATATCTAGATAGAGTATCGGGAAGACCCATTTGCTTTCCAGGGCAAAATTTTAGGTTTACTTGGTATCTCATTAACTTAATAACTAATCTCTGTAATCTAGATGTTAAGGTATGAATTGGTTTGATTATAAGTCCTAATAGTGGTTTGTGGTCTGTAATCACATTAATTTCCCTTCCTGCCAGATAATAATGAAATTTCTCCCACCCCACTACTATAGCTAGCAATTCTTTTTCAATCTGAGAATATCTCATTTGAGCCTCTGTTAGTGATATCGAACTATATGCTACAGGTCGTGCTTCTTCTTGCAATATAGCTGCACCCAAACCATACTGGCTTGCATCTGTCGTAAGTGTTACAGGTACTGCTGGATTGAAAAATGCCAGAACAGGTGCTTTCGTTATCAAACTTTTTAACCTGTCAAAAGCTAGTTGCTGTGGTTGATCCCAAATATATTCTGTGTTAGACTTTAATAGTAATCTGAGTGATGCTGTTTCTTGAGAAACATTAGGAATGAATTTCCCTATATAATTTATCATGCCTTTTTTATTATTAGGTTTTTTAATATTTAGAATTGCTGATATTTTAGATATTTCTGGTGTTATACCATTGTTAGAAATAAAGTGACCCAAAAATCTAACTTTATTTTGTGCTAACTAAATTTTATCTTTCTTAAATTTAACATTGAATTCTGATGCTCTCTTCAACAATTTTTCTAGCCTCTTATTATGTTCCTCTAATGTCCTACCATAGATAACTATATCGTCCATATAAGCTATGGTCCCTTCCAATCCATCTGTCAGATCATTCATGGCATCTTGAAAAACTTCACTTGCTGAGGATAACCCATATGGTAACCTGCAATACATGTATCTACCAAATGGAGTTGTTATGGTGCATAATTTTGAGCTTTGTTCATCTAATGGAATTTGATGGAATGCACTTAGAGCATCTAAAACTGTAAAATATTTAGCACCATCAAAACAAGCAAATACTGACTGAACTGTGGGTAATTGCAGTCTTTGTCTTTTTACAAATTTGTTCAATGGCCTAGGATCCATACATATTCTGATTGTATCGTCTTTTTTTTTTAGTAATAACAATTGGGTGAACCCAATCTGTAGGTTCTACTACCTTCTTAAGTATACCTTGTTGTTCCATAGTATCTAATGCTGTTTTTAATTGTTTATTTAGTGCTAAAGGTACACAACGAGTTCTACATATTTGAGGTACTGCATCATCTGTTAATTGAATTCTATATTTCTTTTTGAAGCAGCCTAGTCCTTTAAATACTGAACTATATTTATCTAATATTTGTAGTGGATCCTCATTTAAGCAATTTATATTTAAAGTATTTGAACGTTTGATCAGATCTAATTCTAAGCAACTATCTAGGCCTAGTATTGGTTGTAAATTTTCACTAACTATATAAAATTTGCATTTTATTGCTTTATTTTTATATGAGCAAGTTAGACTACAACATCCTAATATATTTAATTTATCATTAGAATATGTTAATAATCTCATTTTGGTATTTTCTATTTTAGTTTTAGTTTTTAACTGACTGTATAAATTTATAGGTATAATGTTTGCTTCACTTCCACTATCTAATTTAAATTTAATTATATTATTTTCAACAAATATATTTTCATACCACCTGTTTTTATTTTCAGTGATTGCATAAATATTAATTTCTTTACTTGCCTTTTCAGCAACCTTAATCATACCAATATCTAGTGTGTACGCATTGCTTATTTCATCTTCTGTACCATCTGATTCTTCTATATATTGTACACTTCTATGGCTCTTACAACAAGAAGCAAAATAGTTGGGTTTTTTACACTTTTTGCATTTTCTTCCCCATGCTGGACATTTTCCATAATCATGTGAACTTCCACATTTGCTACAACATTTTTTATTAATATTGGTTGGTATTTCCTTACCTTCGTGTTTATAGTTTTCATGTTTCCTTTTATTCTTTATTTCGTTAACAGCCACAGAACTTTCATATACATTCATTTGCTTAATTTGTGATTTTGATTGTTCATCTGCCCTACATATATCAATGCAATCAGCTAAAGTAAGGTTTTTCCGTTTAAGTAACCTTTCTCTGATGTCATTACTTTTGATACCACAAATAATTCTGTCACATATTAATGAATCATTGATAGATCCGAAGCTGCAATCCTTTGCCTTATGTTTTAATGAAGTAACATAATCATCTATACTTTGACCTTCTTCTTGGTTATACGAAAAAAATAGATACCGAATATACGTCTCGTTTTTAAAAGGTTGAAAACATTGAGTGAATTTATCCAATAATTTTGTAATTGTCATTTGTTCTCACTCAATAAAGGTAAATGTATTGTATATATCGACACCTTTTTCTCCTAATATGTGTAAAAATATTGCTTTTTGGGTCTCCTCTGTTTTTTCTTTTAGTTGAGCCGCTATCCAGTAATTTTCTATAATTTGTCGCCATTTTGTCCAAGACGACGAAGCAGGATCATTTCCAGGTTCAAAATTTGTAGGAGGATTTAAGTTCATATTTATATACTTTTACAGCTGCCACCATGTAACGTAGTGTGCTCGTAGGCGTTATATTATTATTATATATTAAGTGTTATCTATTAAATGTAACTACTAGGCAAATAATACAACAGTCAGCATTTATGATATATTGTCAACTTGTAATACCAACTTCAATGTTCCCCCCTTAAATCTCACTATGTTACAGAGAAAACGCGTTATATCCAATTGTACGTGATACTAGATCCATGACGACACGTCCTATATAACGCGTGTGCAGAAACATTCGAAGTCAAGTGGGTTCTGAACAAAAAATCGTATATCTTTACTTAAGTATCTGATTTGTAATAATTATTAAATGTCAACTGTTGTCTGTCAAAAATCAATCTATCTCGGACATGACTTCATATTTTCAAGGACTACTTTGACTTCGAATGTTTCTGAACAGCCATTATGTTGCCGGAAAAATGTCAATAAGTAGAGACCGAACACATCAGTCCGAAATTACGATGGACCATATAAATAGTCTATGGCATCGTTAAGTACAACACGCAGTTATTCCATAGCACATTTATTCGGTTAACCCCACATCTGTTTTTCGTCGTTGAATTGTGACGTAATTACTTCCTATCTTCATGGGCGTGAGGAGTTTTTATAATTTATTTTATTTATTAGTTTATATTTTCTGAGATAAATAAAGTACGGTGAGTAAGTTTCTTTTTTTCAATATTTTAGCTGTCAATTATATAATTACATATTTCGCACTTTTTGTACTAGATCCTGTTTAATATAGTTTCATCGATTCTACTTCCCCCAATTATTTTGACGTAAGAATCCAGAAAATTTCGTTAAGTTTCAATAACTTATGCATACATTTTTAACTTTCACTTATTTAGATCTAGAACATTGTTTAAGTTACTTTTTCCGACATGATATGAAACAACGTCGAGAATGGCATAGTGAATAAACGACTTGGATCAAGGGTTATACTGATTACATGTCCATTGCCAGATTCCGAAATTTATTGCATAGTCTGTAAAATATCGTTAAAAAACGGCAAGAAATCGCATGTAAAACGTCACTTAGTATCGCCAAACACATACACAGAAATGTGACCCGTTGAAATCTGACAATTTTAACGAAGAACAAGGTGAAACTTTAATGGCAGCAAATATTCCATTATATAAACTTAAAATCCCAGCTTGGAAACATTTCTCCAAAAATATACTGGCCGAAATATTCCTGATGAATTCACCTTACGCAAATATTATGTTTCTAAGTGCTACACGAAAGCAGTAGAACGCATTAGAAGCTATCTTTCAAATCAGTACCTGTGGATAAGTACCGACAAAACTGTCGATATATTAGGATGCTGTACGGTAAATGCTGTAGCTGGTGTACTACATCCAACTATTCCATATCACGCATATGTAATAGCAACAAAAGTTATAAATACAGTTGATTCAGGAACAGTAGCTAAACCATTTACGAAAATACGCACTAAATGCTTCATTCGGACGACAGGTACAAAGAAAAAATACTTATTTGTCAGTGACAGTGCTGCATATATGTTAAAAACAGGCAAACATTTAAAGGGAACATATCCTAATATGCTGCATATTACTTACATAGCACATGCTCTCCACAGAATCTGTGAATATATCAGAGACGCCTATCCGGAAATTGATAGACTTATACTCGCTTTTAAAAAAGTTTTCAGAGAAGCACCATTGAGAGTAGCTCTTTACAAGGTACAACTTCCATCTTTGTCACTGCCTCCCTTTCCGGTAATAACTAGATGGGGAGACATGGAGTTAGAAGTTACTAGTTTTTATGCAGAGAATTTCAATAGTTTACAAAATTTTGTTACATGTTTAAATGACGATGTGCGAAGTATTTCTGAGTATTTCAATATTGAGTACTATAACTAATACAAACTCCAAATTTAAAAAATCAGTTGTACTTTATTCAGGAATACTTTGGAAATTCACCAAAACTAATCACTTATTTTGAAAATCAAAAACTCAAATAAAAAATAATAATAATAAATAAATAATAATAATAAATGAATAATGGATTAATCACATTCGATGTGGCTATTAATAATTTGAAAAATATTTCAAGTGTTTTCGGATGTGGCCTTCGGCAAAAGTTTGACGTAATTGTTAATAGAAATCAAGATTTAATAACATTTCGGCAATTGTGTATGGAGACAATGCCTCAAAATCTAACTGCTAAATACGCTGAAATAAAAGAATAATTCCAGTATGCACCAACCAGTTGCGGATAGAAAGGACGTTTACTATCTACGAGAATGAATTTCATTTAAAGAGATCCAATTTTACAGAAGGGAACACAAGAGAAAGTATTGCTAGTTAATATTAATACTCCTTTACTCAACTTGAACTACAAAATTAACAAAGCAATATTGCTTCTAGTGTTTACAGAAACCTTTCAACATTGTATTCAAATGACGCAAGGAGATAATAAATACAATGTAGTTCTAAAATGAACTGTTTTCAAACAATCAAAATAAACGGGAAATATGTACACAAAACTAGGCTTATTTGACAGATATGTTATCTTTCAACACCGCAAGTAACTATTACCCTGTTAAAAATGTATACAAAAACATTTAATATTGAAACGGAAATTATGTGTTTATTTACCATGAATGTCTATATTATCATCAATTTATAACATTTTGCAAATAAATTTATGAAATAAAAGCTTTCAAATATAGTTTAACAAACTAACTTTTTTAGTTTCTCTAATACACTTATGACAACATGTAAACGTCATCAGTGACGTATAATTGGATTTAAGGCGTTTCTTCTATAGTTATGGAAGTGACTATTTTAAACAAATGAAAATCTTTAGTTAGACTTTATTTACGGCGAAAATGAACACAGAAATATTATTTTCTAACAAATTGAAATGTACAATTTGAAAACTGACATTAACAATCCTGTTTCTTTTGTAATATTTTCAAAACTATCATGTTCAAATAAAACGTTGGTACTGCTGTTGCCAGCGGCTACACTGGATGTCACCCTCTCCACTATTTGTTGATGGTGGTCTTTGTCTAGTTGCAAATAAGACTTAATCATCTTTCTCGCCAAATCTTCTCAACTCACTTTCCACTGTAATTTAAAACGATTTTTAACTATTTATGAATTTATGATTATTTACTACGCAGTGATTGTCAAAGGTAAAATCCGAATTTTATCACTATAGCTTCCTTGATGTTTCGATATCCGGCTGGCGAAAAACCTTCCTGTTTAGCCGACAGAAATTAAATTACACAAACAAGTCAGTTTAAAAACCCCCGAGTTCATCTTCCTGTCGATTCTATCCTTATTGTTTTTTAAACAACTTTCTTAACTATAGAACTGGCTCATTATTCGTCCATGACATATAATAAAAGACCAGGCCAGGCGTTAAACGACCAAACTGATCTATGTAATGCCCCACTCCTCCAACTGAATTTATAATACTTATATTTACTATAAACCGGATAAATCCTATATTCTATCACATGTTACAAATAATACATATATGCATATACGTTCTGTATTTTCACACATGGAAATACGCTTCGTATTTTGTCTTGCGGACATAATCAGTCTGACTAATGAAGTAACGTTTATCAGCTCGCCCTTCGGAAGAAATAGCAAATTTTATTTTATCAGATGGCACCAGATAAACTCGTGACATCTGACGAACAAAAGAGACTTCGCCGATAATAGCGATTTCCTCTCGACATGCGAAGCCTGTACATAAAGAAAAAGAAAGAGTTATATTAGTGTACTCCATTAACTAGTCCCCATTAACTAGTCCCCATTAATTAGTCTCCATTAACTAGTCGCCAACATACTAAAGAAATTTAGTATATTAAAGTGTAAGCCGCATTAACCCTAGAAGGTATACCACAATAACACACTTGAAAACGTATACTTGGGGTCACCAGCTACCCCAGAAATAAATTTTGGAAAAATAAAAGAAAATTTTTTGAAAACGTTTATTTAGTGAAGCTAATAGCAACTTTAAGTATTTCTCTTACAGTTTAGACAAATATCAGTACGGTGTTCGTTACATACATTGTTGGAATACATATAACATACAACTCTGCATTTTCGATCATGTGAACGAGGACATACATAACATCTTGACGATTTGAGTTTTTTTGGCCCTGGACCAAGCTGTTCCTCTTCTGGAATATGTGTTAGTCCCAGTACTTCTCGTATTTCACTTTGCAGTTTACCGGATATCTTTTTGGAGAGCCTACTTTCCATCCAAGATTTAGCTAGTTGTAGTCCTAGTGATTGCAAAAATTTATTTCGGGTAACTTTGCTAGCGTTACCCGACACATTATATAACACAAAGGCATTTATCCCAGCTTGATCAAGCATCCCATAGAAATATCTAAGTGGCCCCCTTCTTGTGTTCCCGGATACGGTGTAGTTGTGAGCCATCTGATCGAATGTATCCACTCCACCTTTGGTGGAGTTGTAAAACTCAATAATTTCTGGTTTCTTCGAAACCTCGTTAACATTCTTGTCAGCGTGCATGGTCGAGATTAGTGTGACAGATTTATTTCTCTTTGGTGTAAACGAAACCAACGTCAAATTGACTGAGAAAGCAAATTCGGAAGTTAGTACGGGTTTGTTTTTAGAAGGTAAAAAAGAACGTGGTATTTCTCTTTTATTATGTCTTATTGTTCCCACGATTGTTAGACCTTTGTTGCTAAGCATTTCTTTGGCTAATGGAACAGACGTAAACCAATTATCCATTGTAATGTTTCTATTTGTTCCATGAATAGATTTGGATAACTCTTTCACTAAATACATTGGAACAGATTCGTTGGTTGGATTGGTGTTTTTTCCAATGTATGGAATAGCACTTATCATGTAATATGTACGCGAATCACACATACATACAACCTTAATTCCGTATTTGTCAGGTTTAGATCCTATATATACACGAAACGGGCATTTGCCCATAAAACCAAGTAGCTGCTCATCTATAGTTACGTAGCAGTGAGGAGAGTAACTCTTTGTACAATTTTCTATAAAATCCTCTCATATTTGCCTTATCGGTGAAAAGTTGTCTTCACGATTTCTTTTTTCTTTATCGTCAAATCTTAGACAATTCAATAAGAATTTGAAACGTATTGCAGGCATAATGCATCTATATATTAGAGGTCCTTGTGAAGAAAACATTTCTACAGATTCCACAGATAGATGTGCATCTTTTCGAACACCAGCTATGTACAAAAGGCCTAATAGGGCATAGATTTCTACATTATCTGTAAGATGTACGTATTTCGTACCTGGCTGGTATTTGACACCTTGTCTTTCTATTTCTTCATTTGTATGAGTTATAATTTCATTTAAAATTGTAGGAGTGAATAAAATGGCCCAAGCATCTATTTCTGTGGTAATTACACGTGCACTCTTTATTCCAGGTACCTTTGCCACGATGTTTCTTGAGGCGTTCTGCTTTTTGCAGGTTCTCGTGAACTCCATGCAAAACCATGTCTGCCCTTCAAAATTCCTTCACGTTGAAGTGGACGTTCTTCAAACTCATCATCTTCAGAAGAAGTGTCATCGTTGTGTTCCGACAACTCTTCCACCTCGTCCTCACTGTCACTTTCTGCTAAATTGTCTTCAATATCGCTTTCTGCTTCATCGTACCATTGTAAGACAATTTTTTCAAAGTCCGGATCTAGAGCACTAACGGTTTTTTAGACATGTTTCACAAATATTCTGTCACACGAAATTACAAACAGTATTATTTCACAATACGCAAACGTATCCTGGGGTCACTCACAACCCCAAATAATTTTTATTGAGAAAACGATAACCGGCAACGTAAGGTTCACTGCACGTATTTATACTATTCACAATCGACTAACCTTACCTAAATTATCAGCGCCACCAAGCGCGAAATAAGAATATAAGTGGGAAAATTCAATTCTGTTGGGGTCACTCGTAACCCCGGTATACCTTCTAAGGTTAAGAACTTGCTATAAATGATACATATAAGCATATACATTCTGTATCTGATAGAACAAAATTTACTATTTGTTCCGAAGGGCGACCCGTTAAACGTTACTTCATTAGTCAGACTGATGATGTCTGTAAGACGGAAACACATTTGTCTTTGGCTGAAGTGAACGTTGGTAAAATACGAATTTACCATATATATATATATAATATTTTCGTGACCTTGGTATGATAAGGTAAACTTAATAAGTCGGCGATTAAAGGTCTGGTTCATTACTTCAAAGTATATATATTTAAAACAACCCTACATGTTTCGGCAATGATGCCTTTGTCAAGGGAATAAAAAATATAAATATTTATATTTTTTATTCCCTTGACAAAGGCATCATTGCCGAAACATGTAGGGAATAAAAAATATAAATATTTATATTTTTTATTCCCTTGACAAAGGCATCATTGCCGAAACATGTAGGGTTGTTTTAAATATATATACTTTGAATTAACGAACCAGACCTTTAATCGCCGACTTATTAAGTTTACCTTATATATATATATATATATATATATATATATATATATATATATATATATATATATAAAATTTGTAACAAGTTGTAATATCAGATGATGGGATTGCAGGATCACCATCTAATATCTGGCCATCTGACTAAAGGCAGGATCGCCATGTAATGTGACCTGGTCCCGGAGGTAACATCGTTGCCGAGGCAGTTCCATTTATATGGCAGGTTTAATAGAGCCACAAATAACAAGCATCGGAACGCTTAAATAAGAATGTTTAATATAATAACGAAAGCAAAAACAATAAATAATACATAGTAAATAAGATTCACTATGCTTGTACTAACTCTGCTTTTGCAGTGACTCTACCTGTAGAGACCTCTCAGTGTCTCGCTATATACCATTAGAGCGTGTCCCTTTAGCCTAGGGACCTGGTTATAAGATGATAACTATGTAGTGTAAGATCGTGACTCAACGAGGTCGTCTTGATGAAATGGATATTGTGAATACATGACCTGGTTTAGTTATTACAAAATGCTTAATGCGGATTACGCATTGATATACTACATTTCTTTGCTATATTTTATGGTTAAGACACCATTCATCCGCCTGATGAAGGCGTAGTACGGTGAAACAATATGGTAGTGGTATACAATAAATACTTTCAAACTATAATGTGTGCAGTGTATATATTTATTTAACAACATATGGAATCTTACCTGGGAGATTGTTTAGAAACAAAGAAAATTATTTCTCAAATGCGTATTATATACGAGGGATGTTTCTAAAGTTCTCAGAATTGGGCTCTAATTAAATTACGCAGAACTTATGGACAGTGTTGTTGCTGATAGACCTATTTATGCAGCTATCCAGATCAATATCTTTCAGTCTGCTTCAGGTGTTCGACCAATATAGACGCATTTTCGTAGCTCTGTTTGTGTAACCGTGCAGGGCTCAGTTTTCGGTTTATTTTTATTGTCTGTTTCTTTTGTATCTTCCAGGTACAAGTACAAAAACCAGAAAACAAAATGTGGTATTGTTGGAAAGGTCATAAAAAAATCTATTTGACTATGGAATTGTGGGTGTTCCATTTAAAAAAATTGAAAAAACTATAATTTGTGTTAGAGCGTTGGATGAAGTAATATATAAAGATGCACAATTATAATCCACTTTAGTGTAGCCAAAATTGGTTTCGGCATCTAGGCGTCGCATCGTAGTGTTGTCTTCAAGATTATTTCAGTTTATCGCATTTATAAATATGTAGCTGTTTCATAAGATATGAGGAAAGTGGCTAAAATCAGTAAAACAATTAGTTCTTTCTTTATATTATAAATCACCCGGAGCTTATAAATTTATATTACGTAATTCAAAATTCACGTTACCATTTGCAAGTACAATTTAAAGTTTGGTAGAAATATTGAATTTAAGAACAGGCTTAAATAATAATTTAATAAAGAAAATTTCATTGAAAGCAAAGGGCATGACTGAAAGAGAGAAAATGTGCGTTGTAATGCTAGCATTACTGATGTATTGCAGACAGCGGTACAAATTTCAATAATATTGAGGTTTTTGAGGGTAGTAGTAGACGAAATAATATCTATTGCATACATGGTTTTCAGTGGACATTACAATCAATTCTTTTATTGTGGGAACATTTAACGAAAACGGGAATAAAATATCTACTAACCGAATTATTAAATTAGGATCCTCTAGATTTTATAGACAACAAATATTAGAAAACAGAAAATCATCTTTTAAACATACCATCATTTATACAATTTAATCATATATAAACTTTGCTAGTCCTAAGTCTGGATAAAAGTATGTAATTGATTTTATTATTATTTATAAGTACTTTCGAATACAATTTTATTATATACTTTGTAAATAAAGCGGAGCGCAAAGAGGTCTATCGCAGATAGCACAACAGATTCACCTTTCTTTCGTGTACAATTGCAATGCCTAGCATAATATAAAGCGTAGAACATCGTTTCTTTCTCGTATTATCGCCAAATAAACGCATTTGTTGCAAAAACTATCGGTTGGCGGCGCCACGAAACAGTGGCTAAATTAGTTGGCAAGAGGTGTGCGGAGGTATATTGGGGTAAGACACGCTATAGAGCATCTTTATATATTCCTTCAATCAATCGTTACAGAGCCGTTCACTGGAATAGTAACTACCTTATAAGAATTAAAACATTGAGACCAAGAAAGAAGTATTTTCTAAAGCTGTAACCTTTGCATAAAACAGAAATATAATTTAGTTACCTCATGGTGCCGTCCTAAAGTTGATTTTTTTTTAACAGAAAATTCTCCATAAATTGGTACAGGTCCATAGTATACCCATAGTATGCTATATTATTTTCTCTGCCTTTTTAAGGAAAATTCAATTATGCAATCAAATAGAGGGAATGTCACTTTAAAAAAATGCAACTTCAGTGTATAGTTTTTTTCTTGACCACGCTTTATGAAGGAAAATATTTATAGAAGATGCAGAAGGTAGTAGTAGTGGTAAGACCCATTAGTCCCTTTTGGGACATAGGCAAGAAATCGTTTGTCTCCATTTTTGTCTATTTCTAGCTATAGATCCCAATCTTGCCATTGCCACATTAGTCTCTTCTTGCAATGTTCTCCATGTTATCTTCGTCCGTCCTACTTTCCTCCTTCCTTGAGGCTGCCATTCTAATGCTCTCCTACAAATTTCTGTCCTCGGTTTTCTTAAAGTATGACCAAGGCATCCAAACTTTCTCCAATTATTTTGTACTTCAAACCTTTTGTTGTCCTGCACGATGCCATAATTCCTCATTTGTAATTCGGACGGGCCATCATATTTTCGGTATATTCCGAATACATCTATTTACAAAGCTTTGTAGTTTTTACTTATTTGCATTAGTTAGTGTCCACGATTCAGAACCGTACAATAATATGGGTTTAACTGTCGCATTAAAAACTTTAATTTTGGTCCTGTTAGTAATGTTACCCGATTTCCAAACATTCATCATCCCTATAAATGCACCACGATCCTTCGATATCCTTGAATTGATGCCCTTCGTTACACCGGCGTATTCGGCCATCACACTCCCCAAGTATAAAAATTGATCTACTCGCTCTATTTTTTCTCCCATCAATTCTATATCTTTTCTATTTTGGTTATTGATGCCTATCATTTTCGCTTTCGTTTTGTTAATCTTTAAACCTACTTGACTAGATTCTTTTACTAAGACATCAATTTTCTCCTGCATATGGGTTGCACCATGAGAGAGCAAACAAATGTCGTCAGCGAAATCCAGGTCTTCTAGATATTCCGTCAGATTCCATTTTATAGCTATGTTTCCTTTTTCAATTACGTTGTTCATAATTTCATCAAACACTATTAAAAACAGCAATGGTGACAGAATATAACCCTGTTTAACCCCTGTCTTCAACTGAAACTCATCCGACACTCTCCCCTCGTGTAATATTTTGCATTTGTATCCATTATATCCTTCCTTTATTAGGTTGACCATTTTCTTAGGCATTCCAATATTTTTAGGTGCTACCCACATACAGTCTCTGTCCAATGAGTCAAATGCTTTTTCATAATCTACAAATATTAAATATAATAGTGACTGATATTCCAGGGATTCTTCTATAATAATACTCAAAGTATTTATCATATCAATACATAATCTTCTTTTCCTCAGTCCCCGTTGTTCTCTTCGTAATTTCTGGTTTATAGAGGTTATTGTTCTATTTAATATTATTTTATTAAGCAGTTTGCAGACAGTACTCGACAGCGTTATGCTTCTCCAGTTTTCACATCATCTTTTATCACCTTTTTTGGAATTTTAACTATCAGTCCTGTCTTCCAGTCATCAGGCATTTCTTTTTTGTTAAAATAACGGGTGTAGTATTTGTGCCGTAGTCCTCCTATCAGCTTTAGCAATTCAGCATTAATTAGGTCTATACCCAGAGCCTTTCCATTTTTTAAATCAGCTATTGCTTCTTCTATTTCAGTTATAGTAGAGTGGTCTATATTAATTTCTAGTTCTGTCACATTATTCTTTTTCTCTATTTTCCCTATTCCATCTCTACTTATGTTCATTGCTTCCCTAAAGTGTTGAACCTATCTTTCTAGCTGTCCTTCTATCGTTGTTAGCATTTTTCCATCCTTACTTCTTATAATATTATTTATTTTCTAATATCCACTTAATTTTCTTATACTGTTATAGAGTTCTTTACTATCACCTATTCGGAAGCTTTTTGTGCCTCATCCGCTATATTTTCTATGTAACGTCTTTTATCGTTTTTTATGCTTTTTTTAAGTTCTTAGGCTAGAATTTTATATTTTGCTTGTATTTCTTTTTCCTTTGTTTGATCTTGTGTGCTTAGTGTTTGCCTCTTTATTTCACGTCTCTCAGCAATTTTTTTCCACGTTATTTCACTCATCCAATCTTTCTTACAATTTTCCCTAATTCCTATTATTTTCGTACCCGTAGTTCTAAATGCATCCTTACATTGGTTCCATACAGATTGGGTTGATTTCGTATTGTCTATACTTACTTAATAGTATGATAGTATAATTATATCTGGTTTCATCACCTTTGATGCAGAAGGTACTCGATTTAATTCTGCCCAAACCGCATTAAATTAACTCATACGACAAAGACATAGGAGAAGAACTACGGAGCTATGAAACACTCGGTATACGTCCTCCGTGTGACGTATAAGCTCTAGTTACAATTCCACCGTAATTCACGGTGGTGCCCTTTTCATTTTGTACTATAGTCACATACAGTAACGTTTCGATAAAAAACCCGTCGTCTTCACTGAGCTTAGTCTGGGCCTGGCTAGTTGAATTGTATTCTTACCATCATCCTACTCAAATAGGTAAGTCTTTAGAACTCTGTAGTATTGCTGCAATATATCGCAAAGTATATCAGAATACAGTTTTGTGAGATTTATTCTTACTATTTACCGGTAGCAAAGTCGCTGGACTTAGGTGTAGAGTTCGAAGGAATTTTGTTCAAAAATAAAATATACTTTTTTAAGTTAAATTATTTTTCATTAAATAATTAAAATAATATTTTTCCGTCAAATCACTCTCGTATCTATAGGAAGGCAATCCATGTCTAGTTTATATAGTTTCCCTATATCTTAGTGATTCAGCGACTCCTGTACAAAACTAAGCAACGGCCTTAATATAATTAATGTGTATACAATAATAAAGCCATGTAATTTCCATGCCCATTAACGTAATGTAGTAAGCGGAGTTTTTGCTATCGACAAAGCTCTATGTGTTAATTTATTCTACAGGAAATCGCTGTATTTCACACTTTTTAATATAGCATTAAGTATATTTAGCACAGTGGTCCATTTTTAATAAGAATGAGTGATTTGCGTGCGCACTCATCTGGTAAAATGGGCGTCAAATTATTAATACCTTAGACAGGAATTCTTAATTAAAATCGATTCCCTTTGACAACCGTGGTTAAACACTAAGCGAGCATTTATCCAAATAAAAAAGGTTAACCTCCATTAATCAATATGAATCTTTTTATAAAGTCGCAATTCATGTTTGAATGTACATAAGCACTTGCTTTCACGAAGATATGTAGCTTCTAGTATATAATTATTCACTTGTTTGAAATAAACATCATTAAAGCGTCTTTGTTTATGCCTTTTTACTAATTACACTTTTTGCAATCAATTCTTATTCCTTGGACATACTACAATAATAAATTACAACAATGAAACTTTCTGGCATTGGTCGTTCTTTTTGTTTCTTCACTGGTCGCCGTTTCACCTTCGTGCCCGGTCGTTTGTATACCTACGTTGCAAATAAATAGCCGTACATTTTAGTCAGTAGTAATTATTATGATATATGGCTTTGTTATCGTCACTGTGGCAGCTAGTTTTGTCGAGACAAATTGGTTACCAGTTGGTAAAAATGCGCATAGCCGTGTCTTGTCCGTCTTACCCGCAGTGAAGAGAGTTCGTTCTTTTCATAATTAAAATAATACGGCGCGCAGCAACGCAACGCCGTGAAATAAAGAATGAATAGAAGAAAAGAAAACAGAGGATATTAATTTGAAGGCATTCAATCGGAACAATGGCAAACTATTGAAACTTGTTACCCTTTTGTATCTAAATTCCGATCAAATATTTTGCTGGTTCTGTAACTCGATTGGATTTTATTGAGATCCATCCCATGACTGCGCAGTTTAAAATTACATACAAAAGAATTAATTCAAGCCGATTGTCATTATTGTAAAATACTATATAGAGTTTCGTCAAATGAAATGTTTCAGATTAGTTTATTCTCTTCGAGAGCTACTTTATTTTCACAAACTATACATAAAAATAGTAATAAGTTTTATATACCTCCTGGAAACAAACTTTATTTAGAATCTTCTTAATGGATGTTGCAGACAGTTCTTGGCGAAACCTTGTATCAGGATGAGCAAGTTAGTGCATACCTTAATAGACTTAATAGACAGTGTGAAAAGTTTTTTAACTGAAAATATATTTATCTTTTATTTTATACAAGTGTCCCGTATCGTCATGTTCAAATTTTAGGAGTGTAAAATAGACTTCATTTCAAGTAACAAAAACGCAGAACTTGTATATCCATTTTTATTTTTTCAAAGTTACAGATCTATGAATGTGATTGTCAGATCATGAAAAAAATGTAATCCCAAAGTTCAATTAATAATACTTTCGAAGTGCCCACCTCCTTGTTGAATGCAGGCTTGTGCCCGTAAGCCAACAGAAGAAGTACTTATCCGAATTTCATACTCGTTTTTTCGGATTTGCTCGGCAGCCAGGTGAATACGATCCAACAACTCTTCTCTTGTGTACGAAACTTGCGCGTAGACTAAATTTTTCATGTACCCCCATAAATAAAAGTCAAAGGGATTAAGATCGGGCGATCTGGGTGGCCATGCAACTGGACTACCTCGATCAATCCATCTTGGATAATTGACGTTAACCCAATTTCGGACAGCAATTCCGAAATGTGATGGTGCCCCATCCATGTGTGAAACTATATGTCTCGTCGAACATTCAGTGGGACATCCTCTAAAAGACCTGGCAGTTCGTCAATAAGAAATTGAAGGTAATTGTCCGCATTTAACCTCCCAGGCAGAACGGCAGGACCAATCAACAAGTCATCAATTAGGGCCGCCCAAACGTTAGAATAGAATAGAAAATTTATGTTGAAATTTAAATGGGCGTATAGCTTTGGGATTTTCAGATGACCACCTGTGCAGGTTTCTCAGATTTGTAACAACACTTCTCGTGAACGTAGATTCATCTGTCCAGAGGACCGTTCTGCAGAAATTAAATGAAGCCGTGACTGTCTTAATATCCAGGTAGAATAAACTAGACAAGCATAAAATCATTTGAGGAATTTCGCTGTGTGTAAAACAAAGTGAATTAGTGAGTTCTGTTCAAATAAAAAAGGAAAGCATAAAAACCTGCAGGTGCGGTGAGCCGTTAAATTTTTATTTGAGATTTTATTAACAACAGCCCTCCCTGTCTGATAGGAATTGTATTAAGTATTAAGTAGAACCAACACACTGTAAATATAATTGTTTCATTTAGATTTAAGTAAAATTTGTTACGAGTTTCAATTGACTTTCACTTGGCTATCTCCCTTGCACCGCGACCCATAACGCTTAAAAATATCACTGCCAGAGAATGTAACAGACCTTATCTTTGGCATATATTAATAATAGCCTGTGTATCGAGGGATTCGAGGTCGCTGTTAACAATGATAACTTCGGTGATGAAATAACTAAATGCCTGAGTTACCCTAAATATTGAGATATAGATTTACAAAGTTGAAAAATAAAGTAATTGATTTATTAAATTACTGTTTAGTTGGGCGCCAAGAAGATTTACCCCTTCTAAGGTATATAATTGAAGTTATACTAATTGCCGGTTAGCTAATAGTCTGCGGAAACATTTGGAAAAAGAACTCTATATTAAGCGAGTAAGCTGAAATGGTACCTACGGCTTCCTATCTCAAGGCGTGTATGAAATCGTAGGTGAAACGAATAAATCTCTCTTTTTTATTAATTTAACTCGATCAAACCTCCTTTGATTAATATGCTCTTATAATGACAGTTGCTTTACATAATTTGAATAAAACAAAATTGTTATAAAACATATACTTATATTGCCAAAAGAGCTTTTTAATTATTACATATAATCTACTACAAAATTCTTTATTGTTACTCTGAAATATTAACTAGACACTATACATATACATATAGGGCGAGATACGATAACTTTTACATATAACGGGTGTTCAGAAACATTCGAAGTCAAGTGGGCTCTGAACAAAAAATCGTATATCTTTACTTAAGTATCTGATTTGTAATAATTATTAAATGTCAACTGTTGTCTGTCAAAAATCAATCTATCTCAGACATGACTTCATATTTTCAATGGCTACTTTGACTTCGAATGTTTCTGAACACCCGTTATTTAATCTGTTTAGTCTGATCAGATTCTAGAAACAGTATTAATAATGACTAACCTTGATATATTTACACTATGGCCATATCACTTCACAATATAATCGCTTCCTCTGGAGGTGATGCTCTTGTACACTAAATTAGATTTCTTCACGCCTCAAGGTGCCTGGGACCCCAGACAAAGGCCTTGATGTAATAAACGTGTGAATTTACGTGTCAAACAAATAATTTCACTTGTATGCAGGGAATATCTCTTGTTACACCATGTACTTCTTTTCTTACTTAAGTACATATATTGCGGTAAAACCCTCTCTTTACTTTGCTACTCCGAGCCAAGTATCTTGTTCTCCTTGATCCGTTCTAGCGTATTTTTCTCTCGGTGAATCCCCAGCTTCTTTTTGAAGTTCTCGATCTTTCTTGAATATTTAAATGATGTAATACAGTTACTCTATTAATTCGCATATGTGATACAAGGTTATTCTATTGGAGTTTATATATAACTAACTATACAAGTTGAACTACAGAAAATGATGGCACATTTGCATAAAAAGATCTGATTGAAATATGCATTTAATTAATATTATTGCGAAATATTTCGCAATAATACCTAATGGCGGGAAAAGCATTAATATTGATATAATTTTACTTTTTATTTCATACAAATTAATTTTTGATATCATTTAAAATTATAACAGATTGATATTAATGTCTTGAAATAAGATGGTCGTAAATGTGTACCATTACAAGAATAAGATTTATTTTATTTAACTATACAGCGGTCATTGAAATCAAGCCTCTGATTGAAAACAAAAACTTAATAGTTTTACCTGTCAATGGTTTAAGCATTAATAAGACAAAAATTAACAACCCGCAGTATTGACAGATTTGATTAAAATTATAATCGAAACCAACGTTACCAATGCTATCGGCACGGGTAATGCTACAACTTTTGGGACCCCACCTTTTTTCGGGGAAATTGATATTGCTCGACGGCGGTATGATTTTCATAATCTCCATGGTTGAAAAATTTTTCCGTATAAAAGAGCATACTGTAGAGGGATATGTGCAAATATATGCAAATTAGGAAGCTAAAGTTCACCACAATGAAGAATACTATATTAAATAAATGACTGAAATTTGTGAAAGCAATCTACATTATCTGCTGCAGATAACATTTTTTCCTTTTTAGAAATCTTTTTAAATAGTTCTCTGAGCTATTAACAATTTTCGAGAACTATCGATAGAGAAAAAATATTTCTTTTTGGAATAACTTTCAATTAGTCCGAGAGCCAACTCATTACCTTTCTTCGCATCTATAGAAGGACACCCAAGTTTAGTCTCCTCTAATGATGTGCACTAGATCATTAGATAAATGCGTCCATTGATAAAGTGATATATTTTAAGTCTACACTATCTAACATTGACATTTTTTTGAACTGGAGTCAAATTGCGGGGAATCCAATATGAACAAACCCATGTATTTTCAAATGTTTGTGTAAGATGGTCCTAATTGCCTTCATGCTATTCTTTAGGGTTATCTGAATACTGCTTACAGTAACATGTAGGTCCTTTTTAATGATGCCTCAACCAAGACCAATATTTTTTCGGTACAACAGCATTTGGCTTGGAATATTGACAAATATAATTTAAGAAGGAAAGTTTATCATATTTAGATTTATTGTGTCACCATTTTACGGTAGCTAGTGAACATGACTATATGACTTATACTAAATACCTTACTAAATTTCCTAAAGCATTCTTTACGCCTTTAACCACGTTTGAAGATGTAAAAACCACAACTTAACAAGATTCAATTTCATAATTTCTTGTGTCGATGATTACTTTAAAGCTCTGGTTATTTTTCAACTGCCACTGCAATTATGCTTGCAAATAACTAGACTAAAATGTAAAACCAGATTGCAAAAGATCATGGCTCGCTAGAGTGTCTCAGTGAAAAGAAAACAGCCTATTATATTTTAATGTGTATTTTTTTCTATTTAGTAATTTAATTATATATGAACGTCACAGTATATGCTAACGCGTTTTATATAGTGTTCATTCAGTCACTGTAATAAATTAGAAAATGTATAGACATGTACACATATACATAGAACCATTCTTGTAATAGTAAGTAATTAAAATATATGTCTGAAAAAATTTACAGCCAAGTACAGTATTTCTTTCTCGGATAATTAATTATATGATGTCGTTAATGTAATGGCAATGTGGTCTATACCTTTGTATGTATGTATTTATTGCTGATATATATCAAGTATTGTACTACACCTAGCAAAAGTACTTATTATAGTTATATTAGAATAGAGAGTACGTTTGTCACAATATACAAAGAGCTACTACTTAAATGAGGTAATAAATGTTTAAGGGAACTGCTATGTGTTAAATTATTAAAGTTCAGATCGATTGAGGTAATTTACAAATTGAATATATTTAGATACCTTATTTTATGTGCAAAATATGGCTAATAATTATAGACCGGACGCATCAGGCCGAAATTACGATGGACAGTATAAATAGTCTATAACATCGCTAAGTACAATGAGCAGTTTTTGAATAGCACTATTCATTCGGTTCACCGAACATCTGTTTTTTGTCGATGATTTGTGACGCAATTACTTCAATATTACAGCAAAATTCCTTTCTTCATGGCGTAGATAGAAGCGTGAGGAGTTTTTATAATTTCTTTTATTTATTAGATTATATTTCGTAAAATAAATAAAGTACCGTGAGTCAGTTTCTTTTTTTCATTGTTTTAACTGCTAATTACTACCTAACTAATTACTTCATAATTTTTGTAATAGATCCTGTTTAATATCGTTTCATCAAATCTAGTTCTCCCAATTGTATTAATGTAAGTGTCCAGTGAATTTCGTCAAGTTTCAATAACTTACGTATACATTTTTAATTTTCATTAATTTAGAGCTAGAACATTGTTTAAGTTACTTTTTCAGATATGATATAGAACAACGTCGAGAATGGTTTCGTGAAACAATGCCGAGTTGGATTACGGGTCATACTGATTGTATGTCCATTCCCAGTGATTCCGAAATTTATTGCAAAGTCTGTAAAATATCGTTAAAAAGTTCCAAGAAATCCCACGTAATCGCACGCACGTCACTTAGCAACCCAATCATATACACAGAAATTAGACCCGTTGAACTTCAAAACCTTCCTCCAAAAATATGCTGATCGAAATGTTCCTGATGAATCCATGTCACGCAAATATTATGTTTCAAAGTGCTACACGAAAGCAGTAGAACGCATTAATAGTCATCTTTCAAATCAGTACCTGTGGATAAGTGTCGACGAAACTGTCGATATATTAGGACGCTGTGTGGTAAATGTTGAAGTTGTTGTAATTCCATATAACGCATATGTAGAAGCAACCAATGTTATAAATACAGTTGATGCGGAAACAGTAGCTAAAACCCTTTACGAGAATATGCACCAAACGCTTCATTCTGACGACAGGTACAAAGAAAAAATACTTTTATTTGTCAGGAATAGTACTGCATATATGTTAAAAACAGGCAGACTATTAAAGGAAACATATACTAATATGTGTGTAACACATGCTCTCCACAGAATCTGTGAATATATCAGACACCTTTCTGGAAGTTGACAGACTTGTATCCACTTTTAAAAAAGTTTTCAGAAAAGCACCATTGAGAGTAGCTCTTTACAGAGACAAACTTCCATATTTGTCACTGCCTACATCTCTAGTAATAATTAGATAGGGAACAGCTACTAGTTAGAAGCTACTAGTTTTCGTGAAGACAAATTCGATAGTTTACAAAATTTCGTTAGACGTTTAAAAGACGATGCTCGAAGTATTTCTGAGTGCAAGGAATTAATATCAATTCCAAATTTAAAAAATGAGTTTTGCTTTCTTCAGGACTATTTTGAAAATTTGCTAAAACTAATCACTTATTTTGAAAATCATGATCTCAAATTAAATTATGGATGACCACATTAGATGTGCATATTAATAATTTGAAAAGTATTCCAAGTGACTTCGGATGTGGCCTTCGTCAACAGTTTGACGCAGTTTTTAATAGAAATCCAGATTTAATAACTTTGTGGCAATTTTGTATGGGGACAATTCTTAAAAATCTAACTGTTAAATATGCTGAAACAAAGGAATATTTCCAGTATGCACATATAACCAGTTGTGATGTGGAAAGGACGTTTTCTTTCTACAAGGATGTATTTTATTCAAAGAGAACAAATTTTACAGAAGAGAATCTTAAGAACGTATATTAATACTCCTTTGCTCAACTTCAACTACAAAATGAACAAATAAAAATGCATTTTGTGTTTTATAGATCACCACACGCTTCTTTTTCAATTATATAAATACAACTAAAAACTCTATAAAAAATATAAAATTTCAATAGTACGCCCGTGGGCGATGAGTCATCGGCCTGTCGTGTTCGGTAATAGACAACTATATACAGTTTTATTTACAATCTGAACAGAAATGAAAACGAAACGATCACAGGCATGTACGAACCTCTTAATTTTGATACGTAAAATGATTTTAGTTTAGTATTTTTTCGTTTATTATATAGATAACATCTAGTACGAATCTCAATAAAGTGTATTTCAAAATAATTGAAATGATTCGGCTTTTACTTGATGAACATCAATAATTTAAAATAGATATAGAACTAATGGTTAAAATCGTGCCTTATTCAAAAAAGTAAAGATTTTAACCATAACCAGATATGGCTACGGAATCCATTTAGTGAAAAAGTTATCGCCGCTGCTAAGTTACCAGTTGAGATTCACAACCAACTCATCGTAATATCTACCGATAAAACGCAACAACTGCAATTTACATCTGAAGATTCAAACATGTTTTGGCTTGTTCATCGAAATGAATATGGAAATTTAGTCACAAAAGCATTGAAAATATTAATTCCTGTGAAAAGGGTTTTTCGTCTATGGTTGCGCTAAAAACTAAATACATACAGGAATCGTCTCTTATGACTCGAAAACAATTTGCTTTTGTGTGTTTCTAACGTAGACCCACGTATGGAAAAACTTTTAAAGGAAAAACAAATGCAACCATCGCATTAATTTCTCTTCTTTACATGTGTACTTATTATAAGTAAAATGGTTATAATAAATGATTTTTCTCATAAAATGATCTTTCATTATTGTTTAAATTATTTCACGACCCCCCCTCTTTAATACCACCGTGACCCCTAGGTTGAGAAACTATGCAATAAGCAATTAAATATTACCCCGGTTTATGCATCTTAGAGTTAATTCAATTAGAATTTCTTCATACTAGTAGAAAAAGTAATTAAATATAGAAATAAATAATTACTATCAATTATATCTAATATAAGATATAAAAATACACATAATTCCACTGCTAATTAATTGAATATAATGATGTAATAAATATATACATAAGTATCTATTTTGTCTTGAAAAGAATTTAGTTAATAGAGGTTTATTGTTTACAGAATTATATATAATAACATAGATTGGATCGTTAAAATAAAAAATAAAACGATTGTTTCTAATAAGCAAAAATAAAACACTTTCATCTTTATGGTTACTTCGTCGACCAGGCCCCTTTGATAAAACTGCGCACGGTCAACGCAGAACACGTATAAATCAAAAGGCTTGCGTTTCCTATAAATAGTTAACATCATAATTTATGTTATGGCTCCGGGCTAATTATATGTGACGGAGTTGTAAACCTCGTTTGTTGAAATACGAAATAACTCGATTTATCTGAACGCTGATTCTGGGCTTTGTTATTAGCGAACTGAGCGAACAGTGCTGCACTCTGCCGTGAGATCTCCATATGACCTTGCGTCGGCCATACGAGTTCAAGTTCATATTATACTGACGTAATGATAATAAGAGTTCATGTCTTATAATGTTCCAACGATAAGTATCTAAATAGTCTTAAGTTTTTCGGAAATTCATCGAGCCGATGAGAAAAAATTACTTCAGCATCCTCATGACGATAGGGTTTATATAAAGGCTTGTTTATATGAGACGTTATCGTTTTCAACGTATACCTTTACAAGAGATTTAATAAATAACCAGAGAATATCAGCAATTCGCAATCCCGATTCTAACTAAATTTTGCACGAATGTGGAAAGTACAAAATTATTCCCTTAAAGCAATGGCTTTTTTTGGTTGCAAATCGCCCTTTAAAATATAAATAAACCAATTTCTTATGTTATTTTACCAGAATTATTGAATAAATATAGATGTATAACAGAAATGAAATAAAACAGAACCTTGAAACATATTTGTTATTTAATGAAATTAATTTTTCAGTTAATTCGTAGTACATGCAAAAAGTATTTACTTTGTTGCATTTGCTTTTACATAAAAATATCTGCTTCACCTGAGAAGAACTTACTACACTATACGGCACAACAGAAGTACCTACTACTGAAATGAAGTATTTACTGTCTTGCGGCGTGCACATCATGGGTCAACAACTCGTTTTTCCATCAATGCCTGCATTAGTGCATTCATATTTTCAGTCTTTAACTATTAAAATTTTATGAAAGTTACAAGTATGAGTGAATCTTCTGATTCCGAATCGAGTTAGGCCAGGATAAAATTAACAATTGTTATTTGTTACTCTTCTTGAGGATTATCAATATTTTTTGATAAAAGAATGACACCAAAAATCACAAACGAAAAAGAAGATGCGCTGAAAAAATTAAATCCTGGCTTGAATGAAATAAACAAAACAAATTTTGAAAAAATTTAACATGAAAGCAAAAGTTAAGAAAATTGTTAACGTGAAAAAACTGGAAACAAAAAAATCTGAATGGCAGAAAAAATTCTACGTGTTATGGAACGTATGACAAAATCCAGTCCTACACAGGGTACCAGGTGCGTCTCAGGCTGGTATAATCGATGAAGCTGGGATTTCCTTACAAAACATAGAAGATGTTTTGTAAGGTTCCAAATCTAGTTCTAAACAAGTTAGACCCATGATGCCTGAAGGTGCTAAAGCAGCTACGAAATAGGAATCATTGATTCAACTACAGAAGACCTGTTTACGAAAACTAATTGAAGCTGTCTGAGCGATTGTATTGGTAAACTTTGCCAAAGCTGGTGAGCAGTTAGTAGACTATTTAATGCGGCGGAACATGTTGGATTTACAGTAAGACGTATGTATTTATAAATGTGTTGTAACTATTTAAAAGAGATCTTTTTTTATTTTCGTTTTGTACTTTTGTACTTTAGCTTTAATTTGAAATAAATACGTTATTTAATTGTGTATTTTGATTATATTATTGAACAATTCAACATACTCGTAAGATAGTACATATGACAATAATCATATTAGTTGGTATAACGAAATATAGCCTCAGCAATTTTATTTCTGTGCCGTGTGCCTCGATTTCGAATTTGTGCTTGATTACCCTCGAGTGTTGTTTCATTTGAATGCTGTAGTTCCATCTCAACTGGATGAAAATCATGGTATGGATCTAGCAGGTGTTTAGCTATATATGGTGAAGTACAAATGCATACAATATGTATTGGAATGTTTTCAGTTTTCAGTTTTTAGGCGAAAAGTATAGTGGTGCATTGGAAAAACGCCGTGTCAACTGACCAAAGCAGTTCTCTATGACACGACGTTCTTTCGCCTGGATTAAATTATAATTTTCTTGAATAGGTATGGTTGGATTATTAAATGCTATATCAACATCTACAGAACAATACAATATCCTTCATTACACAACAAGAATGCTTCTTGCACATTATTATACATAAGTCGATGCACTACGAAGTTTAGCCAAATTCGACTAACGTGCACGGTGCCTGGCCAAGATGGCATTGACACTTGTAAACATTTCTATGGCGTTACAAGTAGCTTGGACGTTTATTGAACATACCCTTTTCCTGTTCATATATTCATGACCGTGGATAGATGGTTTTGTTATTTTTACATGCGTACAATCAATAGCACCTAGAACCCTGGGCATTTGCTGGGTATTTACCCACTCATTGATAGCAACTTCAAGCAATTTGTTAGTGTTAGGAAATATTATCCTATTATTTCTTTTCAAGGAAATTGCTTCAGATATAGTTACCAAGGTTCTGGAAACAGTACTTTTGTTCACATCTATATCGACATCAATCCCTGGCTGAAATTCAGGAACTCCTTTAAAAAACCTTATTTGCGCTTTCCAAATTTTACAATTACTTTACTGGAATCACCTAAGCTTCTCAAAAAGACTTCCATTTTTCGAGCGGGTGACAAAACTCCACCGCTTGTTTCATGAACATGAAGAAAATAATTTGCAAGCCACTCTACATTTTCTCTGTTGAACCTGAAATACCAAAATGTGAAAGAAACTTGATTTTATACAAATTAGACATATATAGATATCATAAGACTGCACAATTTATGATAATTAGCTAAATAATTTGCGATATGTACCATAATTGTATCTCCTCCTTTGTTTATATACTTTTCTACGATGCACATTCATGAAAGCTGCTATTTTTCAAAAAAAGCACTTCATTTGCACTGCCCCTTCTAAAGTGTAGTACCTTCTTCTATTAGTAGCATATTCTTCGGAGACTAGTAAATGCTTCGTTAGTGTAGTAGAACCTACAAAAATATTGTACATAGTTGAAGCATTAGCATGTACTACGTTTTATGCATTCCACCCAATGTTAAAAATTTTTATTGCTATAATGTTGATCTTATAACTATGAATCGGCAGTCAGGAGTACATAACGTCAGTGCCAGGGATGGAACGAGGACATCACGAATTCAAATTTAACATTTTTCACACGCCAATCAAAACATGTATACCGGGTGGCCACCGAGGTATCCGAGATACTTCGTATATGAATTCGATGACTTATTTTAAGCAAAAATTATTCTATTTGCTTTTCCGGATTTCCTAACCGATCTCGAAATATCGCAGTTTAAAGCTGAAGCAAATTACTAGAGGGCTTAGGAAAAAATTTGGTTTATTTTAAGAAATGCGCAATGATATTGTAATTATTAAAACTGCTCAATGTGACCACCGCCTTGTGCAATGCATAACTCAATCCCCCGTCGGAGCACTTGTTCCCAGTTGTAGTTCTCCATATTGTTTTTCACCTCATAAAATGCTGCATAAATCTCTTGGATAAGTTGTTCCCTATTATTAGGTTTTCCCGTTGAATAGGTAAGTGTCTTATATGTCCCCGCATAGAAAAAATCTAGTGGGTTGAGATCCGGTGACCAAGCAATTGGACCACCGCGGTCTATCCATCGTCACTTTGGATACTGTTAATTGAGGAAATTAGTGACAGCTCTTCCATAATGGGCTAGAGTACTACCATGTAGAAACAACATCGTCCTTTAGATTTGAAGAGGAATGCCCTCAAGAAGTAGATGTAGATCGCTCTTCAAAAAAGCCCAGTAAATTTCGCTGTTCAAATTTCTGTTCAAGATATGTGGTCTGATAACTTTATTATGCAGAACATTAAGCTGAACTTCTTGGAATCCTTATACAGCCTTTTACAAAAAGAAGTTGAAGTATCCATATAGAGGAAAGACAAGCAATTGGACCACCATGAGCTATCCATCGATTTGGATACCGTTTATTGAGGAAATTCGTGACATCTCTTCCATAATGGGCCGGAGCACCATCATGTAAAAATAACTTCATCTTTCTGATTTGAAGAGGAATGTTTTCAAGTAGTAGAGGCAGATCGTCCTTCAAAAAGCCCGGTATATTTCGCTGTTCAAATTTCTTTCGAAGATATGTAGTCCGATAACTTCATTATGCAAGACATTAAGCAGAACTTCTTGGATACCATCTACAGCAATGAAACCTTTTACAAAAAAAAGTTAAAGTATCCATATACAAGAAAGGCAAGCCACTTTAAGACTTTTTCTGCAATAAAAGGCGAATTGGTGTTTCGTCGCGATATACCCGGTCTAATGACGGAAGTTAGCTTACCATACATACCAAATCAATGCTGGATATTTTAGATTCGTCTAAAATAAGTCCAAAAGCTGTTTCGCTTTTCAATGGCAAACATTTATCAACTCCAATAGATCACTCAGCATATATGAAATAGACATATGACAAGCTTAAGTCACTACTTAAGCGCACAAAGTACGAAGATCGCAAATGGAATATACGTTCAGATTAGAAGTGATAGCGTTATAGACAGGACTGCAATTAATTTATACCTTCTTATATTTAAAACAGAAGTTCCCACGTATAAGTGAGGCGAAGATCAAAGAGGGAATTTTTGGGACCCAAAATTAGATAATTGTTTGAAGATGCCAACTTTAAGGATAAAGGTGGAATGCATTTGAAAACATTTGCAAATACTTTCTTGAAAACAACAAATCAGAGAATTACCAGAAACACGTGAAGAAACTACTTTTGGGCCACCACGTTATGGAATGCTACATGTCGCAGAAACTCTATTTTCATTTGAAAATCTATCCTGAAAATTTGGGAGCAGTATTAGCGGAGCACAAAGAAAGATTTCAACAAGGTATTGCATTGATTGAGAAAGTTATAACAGAAAAGGGAGCTGCTCAAACATGTTGGCCGACTATTGGAATATAATACGAGAAACCACCGGCGAATCATATAAATGGAAGATCACAAGTGAATATTGAGAAAATTAATTAATTTAAAATGCGTATATAGTTCCTAGGTATAATGTTAGTAAAACATATTGTACGTTTCCGATTGTTTAAGCCGAATAAATTGGTTAGAAATGGCATTTGCACTGAGTATTGTTTAATATCACAATATTTCTACATCCCGTATCATTATTATCAAACAAATTTTAATGAATTTCACTTTTAATTTACACCGTAACGAACACCCGTATCATTGGCGCATGATACTGAAATTCTGAAGCCAGATAGCTGGATTCAGCATACGAAAATACATAAGAAACAAAAAAAGTATTCCAGGTTGGAAAAAAAAACTTTTGAAATGTTCAAGAGTGTAACTGGATCCAGAAAGCTTCAAATGAAGAGATGCAAATTGTTATGGTACATTCAACCATTTACTATTAATATTCTTGTTAAGTAAATAGTTATCTTGATTCTAGTTATGGAACCAAAATAAAAACCTAAGTATTAATTAAAACTTCTTATGCAACAAAGATTAGTTTTTTCTTGTGTATGTTAAACTTCGATAATGAATATTACATGAAATGTATTTCTATACAAATGTATGTACAATATCTAAATTTATAGTAACACTTTAGTAATTTATACCATGTTAACTTTTTAATTAAATTGTATTTATTTCTCTATACATACACCAATCGACATACATACATATGGATGTGGAAAGGAAAATATCGTGACATCAGTTATTCTTTAGGTTGATTCCAATTTCAATAAGTTAGCAGTCGTCACGTAAACGAGACACTAAACAGTCTGATATATTGATGTTCATTCAAACATAGCGTGTCTAGGTGGTGTTATTTAAAGTGCCATTCACCAGTGAAAGTCTACTTTGACACTAAAAACTGTCACGTGCGTTACAAGAATGATAATGTGTCAACGTCGAGGTAGGTGTTAGGGCGTCTTGTGGTTTCAGTTTGTAACTTCATAAACATGCATTCTGACATACATTTCAGATCTAGTAGTGTTTCGTTCTAGGAATTTTGTAGTTTTTATAAATTATAATGTACAGCACAGCTATTCTTATAGTCTTAGGCAGTTGCTGCACTTTCTTTAAATAGAGTAATTTAATAAATCTTTACGGCTATTTAAATAAATTATAACTGTATCAAGTAACTATGAAATAAAAAAAAATATTTTGTTTTAATTTCATAGTCATTCTCACTTACTTAAACAAACTACTAGTTCAACTAACGCATTTTAATTAATGAATAATTATATTTTAACAAACAATTTCTTTAATGTTGCTGTAGATCTTTGCTGTCTGGGAAGTTAGAATATTAGATTAGCATATAATATTAGTTTCAATGACTTAGTTTTTTTATAATAAAAATAATAACAATAATATAATTTATGACGGAAGGAACCACCTTCTTAATTCCTAAATCGAATGCATCTACGGAAGATCCCTCTAACTACAGACCAATTACATGCCTTGATACAATATACAAAATGTTTACCTCAACTATATCTGAGAAGATATATCCCCATTTGCAAAATAACAACCTTTTAGAAGAAGAACAGAAAGGATGTATAAAAGGATCAAGAGGTTGTAAAGAGCAGCTCCTAATGGACTCTGTTGTATTAAAGAGTGCGGTAAAAGCAAAAGAAAATCTCTATATGGCATATGTAGACTACCAGAAAGCTTTTGATAGCGTACCTCACTCGCGGTTGGGTTGGGTCACTGCGTCATGACTAAGTGGAAGACAAATTTGTTATCAAAAACCTCTACAGAAAGTATAGATGCAGGTAAGATCAGTATTACAAGAGGTATATTTCAGGGGATCCTCTCCGAAGGATCTAAATTACTATTTTAATAACGATTGGGAGGAAGAATTTTTGTTTATTATTGTCAAAGATAAGTGTACTTGTCTCGTTTGTCAATCGTCAGTGGCATTGGTGAAACGCGAGAACTTAGAAAAGCATTATAAAACTATACATAAAAACTATGAAAACCATTATACGCAAAAAAGTGCATTAAGTAAACGAAAGGTTGGAGATTTGAAATGTAGTTTAAAGGGAAAGCAATTCATGTTTACTAGACTAGCGAAACAATCAGTAGTTGCGTTTTTAAAATTTCCTACATACTGGCGCAACACAAGAAACTTTTCGAAGATGGAGCGCTTGTAAAAGAAACATTTGTTGAAGGGGCGAATATATTATTTGATGACTTCAAACGTAAAACAGAAATTATATCAAACTGTTACTAGACGTATCTAAATCATAAACACAGATTTGGAATCCAAATTAAAAAATTATATTATGGAATGTTCATACTTTTCTTTGCAGTTTGATGAGTCCACCGATATGCTCAATTATGTATTTTCATTCGGATGGTATTTTCTGATATGTCGGCTAAAGAAAAATTATTAACGTTGCTGACTCTGAAAGAAAGAACTCGCGAAGAAGATATTTGCAAAGTTTTCCTTAATTTTGTAATACAATATGAGCTACCGATTTACAAATTCGTGTCCATTACAACTTATGGAGCACCATTAATGATAGGCAATCAAAATGGGTTTAATGCATTGTGTCGAACTAACGAAGGCTTCCCATCATTTTTCGCATTCAATTACATCATTTATCAGCAGGTTCGATATTCAAAAATACTAAATATGAATGGTGTCGTGGATACTGCTACAAAGATTATGAATTCTATCCGCCCACGAAGCTTGCAATGACGCCTCTTCAAAGTGCAATTGGAAGCTAGCGACTCTGCCGAACACAGGGATTTACTTTTTTATACAGACATAGATGATTGAGCCGCGGAAAATTTTTAGAAATATTTCAAGAACTATTACCTGAAATCATTTCTTTCTTAACGAACGAGGTAACGACACTGAGATACTTAAAAATGAAAAATGGCTCTCTGATTTAGCTTTCCTATTGGATGTGACAAATCATTTGAATATCATTTGGAACTACTGGAAAAAAATAAAACTGTTTCCGATATTGTTAGCGCAACAAATGCTTTTATAAATAAATTGAAACTGTTGATTAATCATTTAAACAAAAAGAACTATAAAAATTTTCCCGCTTTGAAAAGAAGGGCAAGTTCTCACTCAAATTATGACAACTACGAGACACAGCTAAGAAACATTCAGAGTGAATTTGAAAGACGCTTCTCTGATTTTAAGCTACTAACGGATATTATAATGGCTTATCCATTTTCTGGTGAAGACCTTGGAAAAATTGCTATTAAAATATGAAACACTTTCAATATGGAGATCTCTTCATTACAAAATGAGGTATTCCAAATACTAATTTCAGATATACATCCCTAAGCCAGAGCAACTAATGCCAAATTTTGGTCTATCATATCCGAAAACGAATATTTTATTGGAATCAATTAGCTCTTCAGTTAACAGGATTCTTCGGATCAACATACTTGCGCGAGTCTGCATTTTCTGAAATGAAAATGGTTACTAACTAATTGACTAATTGACGAACATCTCTCAGTATGCCTGCGGTTGGTACTCAGTAATTACGGCCCATCTTTCGATAAGTTTGTGGATGATATGCAGTGCCATGCATCAGCACCTAAATTCTAAATGAAAGCAGTGACTAAAGAAAATTTCTGACGTTGAAATTTTATTAGATGTTTGACTTATACAAGTATAATTTACTTTGTATTTATATATTATAAGTAATTGCAAAAATTATTTTCATAAATCCGTTTCTTTTTTTATTGTAACCAGACTACTCCTAGTAATCGGTAGTCGTACGTGTCGATCGCTTGTCACCCAAGATTTTGTGGTAAATTGCAATTCCTAAAAGTCTGAGCACCCTTGTCGTAATACATGCTCTTTTGTAAATTAAAAGTCCCTATTGTAGTCCTAATTTAAACGCTATATTTTTTTGGCCGGTAAACACAAATTTACAATTTACACTCCATTTAGTAAGTTTCTTTGTGCATATTCATAAATCAAATAAATTCCGATTATAAAAGCAAATAGGCGTTCGAAAAATGCAATTTTTATGTAAAAATGGTATTTATCTGACTACAGTATGTGTATGTATAGATGTGCTTTATTCGACCGTTCGGAAATCTTGACATTTTGTTGCCTCATTAAAAGCGTTGACAGCTCAATACTCGGTATAAAGACATTATTACTCTTAATCGGTCTCCCCGGTTGCACTAACAACTGTAGTTTCGCTAGTGGTGAATTATAATGCAGAACTGTGTAATATATTTATCGGTTTTGCGCTTGTCAAATGTTTAAATGGTATATTTATGCATAGTATTGTCTCAAGTATTTTCTTTCTTATTATATTTACATACACCACTTCCGCAATCTGCGATCTTAAATAATTCAACACAATCTATTATTGCTACACAAAAGAATTTCTTACTCTATTGTAATTCATAATAGAATCTGAAGAATAATGCGTCAACGGTTACTGCAAATATTTATACATATCTTTCCACAAAAGACATGAGAGTATCAGAATTGCTAAACTAAAAATTGTTTCATGAGTTTAGAAGAGAACTGTATCCATCAAAGTAGACATAAGGGAAAAACAGATTACTCGAACATTCAAATTTAAATAAAATTTGGTGGGGTAATAAAGCGAACCAATTAAAGAACAACGGTATTTTTTTGTAGTTTCCCAGTCGCCTGTTTTAGGATTTTAGGTTTAGGTTTTTAGGATTTATGTTGCTCTAAACACAAAAATACCTTTTGGTATATACGTCAATAACTCTTAAGCTGTAAGAGATATCGAAAAAAAGATGCAACAAATTTCCACCTGTTTTGAATGTATTTCCACAGTGTAAGTAATTTCCATGTGGTTTCATTTATTTGGCGAAGACGCACCACTAACTTCAATTCTTTTAATTTAAAAGTTTACCTTACTACTATGTATATGCCTGAATTTGACACAGTTATGATTTTTTCCAGTAATTTTTTTCACAAACAAAAATTTACATATATATATGTATATATATATATATATATATATATATATATATATTGTTAAAAGGCTGAAGGCCCCCAGGTTGGTAGATTGAATTTAAATGGAAAAGTAATGAATTAATTTGCTAAGTAATTCAAGTAAGTAAGTCGTATTTATAACTAATAAATATGACCTAAAGATGGAGTTAAGTTTAAATATTACAGTTGTCTCTTGTATAATATTCAGAACATAAATAAATGTATATAAACAATTTATACTTAACTTTAATAAGCCTCTTCCAAGTGCAAAACTTATTGTTAAATACATTCTGTGTATCTTAATCTATGTGCCGGCTAGCTGTGTTAATATTAGTGATATTACCCTTTGATGATACTATTAAATGTGCGACTTCGGTACCAAATAGAATATAGATATGTGTTTTAAAACAAGTTATTAAATATGTGATGCTGCTGGATGTATAATTTAATAAGTAAAACAGGAGAGTGAAAGGCCAAAAATAACTGGTTTAATAAGAAAATTCTATTCAAAAAGGTAGTTTTTAACATGATAGTGAAATACATTAACCTATATATATAGTCACGTGATCAGATATGTTCATGATTGTTAGGTTAACTGATTTTAATGAGATAATGTTTTAAATTTGATCTAAGTAACTATAATTATAACGCAAGGGAACTGTATTTTTCCGTTTAAAAGGTATACTAATTAAATATTAACATAGTTAGTATACATATAAAAATTTCAACGATTATGTTCAAATTTAAATAAAAATTTCAATATTTTAGGAAATGTAAATAAATAAATAAAAGTACTCAAGTTGATTTGACGGTGGATACAGGATGTCCGAAGGGTGTTTGGATTCCTGTGCTCTGGATAAAGGCTCTGGTTGTGGAAATATACTGGTATCGTCTCTAGCGTCGGTAGATATGTAGGTAGCGTCCCTCGGAAAATGGAATTTCGTTTTAAAACGACCAGGAAGGTTTTAGGTTGTGGAAATTTCGTCGATCGTTGCCTGGTAGGTAGGAGATTCGTAGGATATGTTTTGTGGTAAGAGTATAATGATTTATTTACTACTTTCTCACTAAGTTTCAGGAACACACTTTTTAAATATGTCGACGCGTGCAAAATTTTATTAATTCTCGAAGCTAACTCTCCGTTGTTTTTCTTTTAATATCCAGGCGTCTTATTTGTAATACTTGTTTGTATTTATTTAATCTCTTTAATAAAATTTATATAAATGAAATAATTTACTATGACTAATCGTTTAGATATTTTACAAAAATTATAGTTTTAATTTTATAATAGACAAAACTTTTTTTGAAATGTTCAATATTTCGCTAGATACCTGTTTACAATTGAGATATTTCCCGCCGTATACAATTCAAACAAGGTACAGCTATGTCCGTAATATGTGTCAAAAATATACTCAATCAATTAAGTTAAATATCTTCGGTAAAATAATAAGGAAGATGAAAATGACTTAAGCAAATGACTACAAGAAAATAAATAAGTATGTGATTCAAATTTGAGCAAATTAAAAACGCGGAGTTAACTTTATTGATATGTCATGTGAAAAATGTAGTTCCAACAGTATCTTATATTCTAAATTAACATTATAAGTTTGAAAATTATTCTGGATTTTTATTTTAGGGCCCCTTATGTACATGTGTATGACCTACTACAATATATATATATATATATATATATATATATATATATATATAAAAGATAACATCAAGAAAATTAAAACAATCTTAACATATAATAATTATACACCACAACTTATGACCAAACAATTAAAAAATGAATACACCAAATATACAACACTGCAGACACCAATAACAATTTAAACAACGACACAACATATATCACGATTCCATATGTTCCACAACTATCAGAAAAAATTAAATACACTTAAAAAAAATATGATATAGTTACAACATATAAACTTAGTATTACTAATAAACATCTATTTTCAAAACTTAAACCTAAAATAGAAAAAAATCGAGAAACACATGTCATCTATAAAATACCATGTCGCGATTGCGATAGTTACTACATAGGACAAACTAAACAATATTTATATAAAATAATACAAGCCCACAAATGCTCTAAAACAGACAAAACCACTTTATATACACACAAACTACAACGCGATCACCTTTTCGATTTTGAAAACACACAGATAATTGATAAAGAACAACACACAATGAAAAGGGAAATTAAAGAAATGATTATTATTAAACAGGAAAAAAATTCAATTAACAACAGAAGTGATATAAAAAATTTAAGCAGTATATACTATAGCTTAATTATGTAACGATCTGCAATTTACCATCATAATATATGTTGCTGTTATATAATTATATATCTTAAGTTATTTAAATATCTATACATTTGCTTATCATGCTGACAGTTCCGTGTTTTGATTCCTGTCTGGTTGTCCGACTAGGTTCTCGTGGTTTTCCTTTTCGTTTAAGGCGAATGCCGACAGCTTTACATCTTAAGACGCTCCACGCGCGCATACATAATAATAACTCATGTCTTGCGTTTCCCTGTTTTTGTTGTTTATCTATTTTAGAATACTAAGGAATGATTTATAATTATTCAATTGGAATGTATCTTTGAATAATTTAGCCATAGCAACTCAAATGTATGAAATTAATATACTGTCATTTATACATATTTTATATTTCTTGATAAGGGCATCATTTGCCGAAATATGTAGGGTTGTTTTAAATATATATATATTTTGAAGTAAAACCAGACCCTAAATCTCCAACAAATAGAATTTACCATATATATATATATATATATATATATATATATATATATATATAATAACTTCGTGACCTTGGTATGATATTGAAACCTAATCAGTAGGCGATTAAAGGTCTGTATATTACTTCAAAATATATGTATTTAAAAAACTCTACATGTTTCGGCAGTATCGCCTTTACCAAGAGAATACAAAATATAAATGACAGAATATAAATGTCAAGTAATTAAGTTGCTATGGTTTAAATTATTCAAAGATACATTCCAGTAATAATAATAAATCATGCCTTAGTATTCCAAAAAATAGATAGTAAGGTGTGAACATATGTGTTGTTCGCTGCTAGCAATTTGTGTCTCTTTCTGGGTATGAACTTGTGTGTTGGTTGCTGCTGGCAGCTTGCGTCTCTCTATGGGTGTGTGGTTTTGTGTGAGAGCGTAAGTGTAGGGTTTTGTATGTCGGTGCGTTCGTGCGTGTGTTTAGTGAACGGTCGCTCTAAATTCACGCGACCGTTCACTAAACACACGCACGAGCGCACCGACATACAAAACCCTACACTTACGCTCTCACACAAAACCACACACCCATAGAGAGACGCAAGCTGCCAGCAGCAACCAACACACAAGTTCATACCCAGAAAGAGACACAAATTGCTAGCAGCGAACAACACATATGTTCACACCTTGCTATCTATTTTTTGGAATACTAAGGCATGATTTATTATTATTACTGGAATGTATCTTTGAATAATTTAAACCATAGCAACTTAATTACTTGACATTTATATTCTGTCATTTATATTTTGTATTCTCTTGATAAAGGCGATACTGCCGAAACATGTAGAGTTTTTTAAATACATATATTTTGAAGTAATATACAGACCTTTAATCGCCTACTGATTAGGTTTACCTATATATATATATATATATATATATATACAGTTGTGGAGAAAAAAATCCGGACACTGAAGTAAATGTCTGTTATATTAATTAAAATATCTTCTTTTTTGTTCACAAGACATTATATATTATAAATGAAATTAGAATTGAAATTTAAAGAAGATACAAAACATTTAGTTTATCAAAACAGTCAAAAGAAAAACAAAAATAATAACCCAAACCAAAAAATTCAACCCAACCCAAAAAATGTTGGTGTGCTCTTTATTAAGCTTTTACATGTTGTGTTCAAAATCATTTGAACTGTCAGTACTGACACTTATTGGTTGACAAAATGCGAGAACAAAATGTAGTCCGAGGTGTAGCTTTAAACAATGATGGACGCAGTATTCGATACATCGATGCTGTCTTGTATATTCCCAGGTGTACCGTCCAAGATGCGATACAGTGACATCGTCAAACTGGAGAATACACAAAAAGGCCAGCATCAGGCACAGTTCGTACCACAAATTGGCAAAAAGACCGTTTTGTAGTGTTATTTACACTATACGATCGTGGTTTACCATCAACAATTGTGTGTCGCGAAGTCGAAGACGTTTATGATACTGCAGTTTCTGCACGAACCGTTTGCTGAAGAATGAATGAAGAGGAATACGAATTGATGTCAAGGAAACCTGCTGCTTGTCCAATTTTGCTCCCAGCTCATCGTGTTCAGCGACTACGAATTTCCCGTGAACATAGACATTGGACAGTGGGTCAACGGAGCTCAGTATTGTTCACGTAAGAGTCTCGTCTTAGTTTGTGTTCAGAAAATGGATGAGAACGTCTATGAAGAAGACCTAATAAACGATTTTCATCTTCAAGGATGGCATTTGGGGAAGGCGGTATAATGGTTTGGGTTGGCATTTTACTGTATGCGAAAACTGAACTTGCTCTCGTAGATATGGTACCATGACGGCTGTTAGGTACATCAACGAGTGTTTAGCTGATACCATAGTACCATTTGCTCCATTCGCAGGTGAGAACTTTCACTATAATGCACGATAACGCGCGACCTTACACAGCAGGGGTGATTGAGAAATATTGCATGCAATTAAGTTTTGCCGTTTTCAATGGCCAGCTCGAACCCCGTACTTGAATCCTATCGAAAATCTCTGAGATTTATTAGGACGACGTGTTCGGCACCGACAACCCATACCGGTAACCATTCGGGATCTTCGAATAGCTCTTCGTGAGGAATGAGAAAAGATGCACAATTTACAGTTTCGTGACTTTTTCTTATTGAATAAAATGTTAAGTACCTCTTTTTATTTCTCATTCTTACTTTGTAGATAATGTTCTATATCTTGTCAAAAAAAAAGAAAAAAATTCATTTTACTTGACGACAGCACACAAATAACTTGTGCGCTGTCGTCTACATCGTCCACGTGTTTTCTGTTGTCCATTTAATGTTTTATTTTATATTTAAAAAAATCTTTGTCATAATTTTGACTATATCCACTTATATCTGTGGAGACACCATTCACACTTATGTTCTCACATGTCAGCCTGCGAAATTTCTTCATAAACCCTGAAGACGCATAGCGAGATAGGATGCGAAATATCGGTAGAATGAAACGAACTACTCATAATAACATTACTTTGCTGAAATCCTCAAGAACTTCTTCCTTCTCTGTACCTAACGGCAAAGACTCTTTCTCTCTCTCTCTCTCCGTCTCTCTCCGTCTCTCTCTCGCCCTCCCTCTCTCCCCCTCCCTCACCCCCTCTCTCTCTAATTTCTCTCCCTCTCTATTATATATTGATATAGAGCCTTCCCATTCAGGTATGGTCCTGGGAACAAGAATTAGGATCCGATAAACACGATAAATGTAATGTTAGAATTTAAGAATCGAGCGGAACTGTATATTTCAAATGTCAAAAATCAACGAAATTAATTTCGCGTATTTATTGCTCTAATTTACGTCATATATCATATACAATTATACTTTTCATTTTCTGTATTCATTTTCATTCATACTTTTGTAACTCCGAAGATTTTTAACTTTGTTAATTGCATATATTATGTTTATTTTATTTATGAAGTACAGGAAACGCCAATTAAGTTGGCGCGAGGAGGGGTAAGTTCGCGCAGGATAAGAAGTAGTGGGGAGATTTGTATTTGGTTTTACATCAAATGTCAGATAATTCTAACCTCTGAGCGTGTATCACTTTATGATCCCCTACCAAAGAAATTATGTTCCGTCAAACGTCAATGACAAATGTATTCTGACAATTACTTGAGTAGTGGGGGGTGGATGTTTTTAAAAACGTTTTCTGCTTTTCTGCGCACCTCCTCCTCGCGCCAACTTAATTGGCATGTACATGTTCAAATTTGTCCAAGGCGAATTAAATTTATAAATTATAAAAAATATCCAAACGATTAGAATATTTAAATAAACTCATTTCGAAATTTCAAAAATAGATTAAAAATTGTAAATATTGATATACGAATCAGAAGCGGTGAAACGAAACAATGGATAGTTTACGTTACTTTTTATAGAAAATTCTAAGTATCGTACGTGTCTATTTCGTTGAGCTCCAATAAATATTAGAAATTGTAATGATAACTTATAAAAAACACACCTAAAGTCCCATTAATTGATCCACCAGTGTCAAAGGCATCGATAAAATATAATTTTGCGGAGCTATGGAGGTTAGAAAGTGAATGTTCCTTTTGCGGCAGACGCCTACCTGCAAATTATCCTTCCCAGCTGCCAAACGTATTGAAAAACTCCTGATACCACATAGAAGACACATCCAGGTCCCAACAATCCATTATTTGAGTATTAATCTATTAATAACACCAAAATTATTTTACAAATTTATTCAACCACAATCGTTTAGAGATCTTTTTTTTATTTAATCATATTGATAATTATCTAGTATAAGGAAAAATACAGTTCCCTTGAGTTATTTATTAAGAAAACTTGCTAATTTTGTTTATAAGTACCAATTTCCGGGCCACGTGACAAATGATTTTTGTAATTCATAAAACAAATGCGTGACCGTTCAGAGGCTAATTTACACGTTCGCTGCCAAGGTAAATTTGTTAGTCTTGCCAATAACGCCATGTCCATCCATATGGGTTGACACAAGTTCTCAAGTTTTTGCTTTTGTCCACCCATTTGGGTGGACAGCAGGGGTTTTTTAAAACTCTGCTTTGAAGGACATCTACTCACTACAGGTTGAAATAAGCTTACATGGTTTTAAAACAGACTTCTGTAATTACCGTGTTCACCTTTTTTGGTGTACAAATTAATTCTCTTGCAAGTTATCATCACGTGTTGGTAGCAGTTTACAGATACCTACCTGTCTACCCACTGGGGTGGACACTTCATATTTGCTTATTTATTCATCACGTTTTTAATCTTAACCTAAAAGGTGTATGTGAAATTGTGATACATACTGGATAAGAAATGAGCAAGAGGATTACGCTAGTAAAGATTTTTGACGAACGTAATGCAAAGCAACGATTGACCGATAAAGAGCTTGAGGAATATTGGGAAAATTACACGAGTAGTGAAGAAGAACCCTTTCAGGACAGTGATAGCGAATATATACAAAGTGAATCGAGTAATTCTGATAAAACTTAAGATGCAGAAGACGATAGCGATATAGAAGACGAGGAGGAACTGGTAAACGAACACACTACTTTACCTACGAACAGAGATTTAGCAGAAGATTGGAATACATGCACGTTGAATACGAGGAATATTCCGTTTACTGAATCTGAAAAAATTGAAGTTCCATTTAATACTTTGAATGCCCTTCCAATAGATTATTATAATCTTTTCATATCAGATGAAGTTATAGAGTTGATGGTAAATGAAACAAATAAGAATGCTACCAAGTATTTATCCTTAAACCAAATTAAAAGGAGCAGTCGCATGAAAGATTGGAAAGATACAACTTGCTCTGAAATGAGAACATTTTTAGGTATACGACTATGGATGGGTTGTGTTAGGATGCCTTTTATTGAATTATACTAGAGCGATGCCAAACTATTCAAAAATGAAGTATCATTGTTTATGGCTAGAAATAGGTTCCAGCTAATCCTAAGGTTTTGGCACTTTGGAGAAGAAGTTGAGGGTGACAGACTGTGCAAAATAAAACCGCTAGTTGACCTAATCGAAAAAAAATTTCAACGGGTTAAATCTCCTGGGGAAAACTTAGTAATTGATGAATCAATGGTGCCTTTTCCCGGCAGGCTCAATTTTAGACAGTATATTCCCGGAAAAAGTCACAAGTACGGTATAAAAGTCTTCAAGCTTTGTGACCAAACTGGCTATACATACAAAACTCAAATCTATGCAGGCAAAAGAAATGAAAATTCAAGTAGTGGAGCTGCCAGTCTTGCTACCAATGTAGTGATGTCCCTACTAAATTCTTACTTAGATTCCGGGAGGACAGTATGTACGGACAACTTCTACACAAGTATTCCGCTAATACACACACTATTGTCCAAAAAAACATCATTCGTCGGTACCTTCCGGAAAAATAGAAAGTATTTCCCTAAAGAAGTAGTTTCTGCAAAACTAAAGCGTGGAGAAATAAAAGCATTAGAAAATGCTAAAGGAGTAGTTGCTATGAAGTGGAAAGACAAGAGAGAAGTATATGCTGCCTCTTCAAAATTTTCAGCAAACCTGTTACCAACAGGAAAGAAAAACCGTCAAGGTGAAGAAATTGTTAAACCAGAAATGATTATGCAATATAATACGATGAAAGGCGGAATAGATATTTCTGATCAACTTTTGTCCTATCACTCCGCAATAAGAAAATCCATACGATGGTATCATAAAGTTGCCGATGATGTTATATTTGGCACTGCAGTAGTTAATGCTTATCTTCTCTACGCAAACGAAAAAAAGCACACCTTCTGAACTTTCGTATAAAACTAATTTATTCCTTACTAAATATTTCAGTAGAAGAGGAAAGGGTGCGTACCCCAAGATTAGCTAAACCCACAAACCATTATTTAGAAAAATCGAAAGCCTACTCCGGAAGTAAACAGAAACGGTATGTATAAGAGATGTAGTTACTTCAGGCATTATCAAATAATTTTAGGTTACTTCGACGTAACTGCAAGTATTGTTACGAAAGAATTGCAGCGAGATTTGGAAGAAAAGGAGCGAAAAGCAAGGCAAAAAAGGTCACTACTTTTGCAAGTCATGTGAAGATAGGCCGTTTTTATGTATAGACTGCTTCGAAACAGCACACTCTTCTATACGTAAATAAACTAACCCAAATTCAATGTTAAAATACAAAATATGTGTTTAATAAATATTTTTTTAAATATTTCGTTGTCTACCCAAATGGGTAGACAGCATACTTTTCCTGAATAAAAATGAAACTGTGCAACCATTTGGACCGACAAATTTATTTATTTCAAATAATTCTCTTGGGCAAGCGCTGCCCGTGTGTGTCAACAGGATTACCGTATCATTTCTAGAACTGGAGATATAGGCTTGGGAAATATGGAATAAACTACAAATCTGAAGCTGGCGGAATTGGCAAGTTCGGTGTCTACCCATATGGGTGGACGTGGCAGCGATCGTGTTAATTTGTGATATTATTGTAAACACTTGCCTGACTCAACGTTTTATTAAACCATTTATGTCACTTCCAAATCTCTCTTGTTTCTTCTATGGTATTAAATATCCATGCATTTATTGCATTATTTTGATTCACTAGTAACATAAACACATCAACATAAATATCAAACTCACACTTATACTAATTATTTATTGATAAGTTTTAAACCTGAGCTAGTCCGGCGCCTAACCAACAGTTCTAAAATACCAAAGGTAAATGATAGTGCACTAGAGATAAGTTAAGCAAGATAAGTATAATTTAAATTATATTTATTAATTAAGTACGTATATGCCATTATTCATAGCGACATCTGTGAATTATTAGATCTGACAACCCTTATTGGGAAACGAGGGAAACTCGTGCATTTACAGGCATATTTCAATATATAAAATCAACATTATTCTCACTAATTTTATTTATATTTATATCTTGAACACAATAAATTATCAATTTAGAACCTCCACTGTTTTGAGATACTTATCTAATTTACATCGTTGGTTTTGTTTTAAAGGGGAAGCTGCACTTAATATTTGTAGCACTACTTACTTACCAATAATAATAATTATATTTTGATACACATCCAACTGATTTCATTTCATTTAACATTGAGTAAGTAATAGTATATGAATTATTTCCACTGTAATAAAGATTTAAAAAGATAACCATGCCAAGCCTTATATTTATGAAATCATAACAAAAGAAGCATTTTAATGAAGCCGTGGCCAGCTATGATTGCCATTTAAAAAAAAATAAGTTTATTTTACATCTTAGTACTCAAGTGTGCCATGAATATTTAATAAAGATTATTAAATTCTAAAATACTAAAAAAAAATACTATCAGATGCCGTTTTTAGTTTTGCTCTGTCTTCAATGGTTACGAAGATATGTATAACTGAAAATTTCGCCAAAATTCGATTTTCCTTAAACATCTCGAAAATTTGACAGCATATGACAAATCTGAAAATGCTATCAAATACTCATCAAAATTCTGAGCAACGTTGCTAATTTAACCAATCTGGTATCTTCAATACTAAGAGAGTTACCCATATACGAAAATAGAAAATGGGCACCCTGTATATATATTTCTGTCTATGTCTTACTCTACAGGGAGAAGTATAATATAGTTTTGAAAAGGAGGTAAATCACCTTAAACAATTGATATAGCTCAGTGTACATTTCAGAAAATTTAACAAAATATGTTAAAATGTTAGTCAAAAAGTTGATTATATCAACATAATTTAATCGTTAACTTCCAGGAGATACTGTCGAAGTAATAGCTCGGCTTAGGTTTTAAATTAAAACTTGTTTAGATTAAATTCTGCTTTACTTCTGATAGGTGTAAAATTCAATTTCCCCATTCGCAACTAATTTATTCGCATTGAACGATTTCCATTTGTTACTGCTGGCAATATTTTACATCCTCAAACGTTAATGAGGGCTAAATTAATTTCAATATTGGGATCGAATACATGTACACAATGACTGGACCGTCAGTCCCCAAGTATACCATGTATGAACACACGACGTTTAAGTAATAACCACGACCACAATAAATAATAATTAATTAAAATATTTAAAAGTTAATCAAGTTGGAGTCCGTTCGTTAAGCGGGGCGTACCGCGACCAAGAGAGATTAATGATCCGATTAAAATTTTAATCAACATTTTTCCGAGGGACCTGTTGAGTGCTCGCTCTCGGTAGCCGGCGTTGGTTTAGTGTAACGCGTATCCGTTATTAATGCATCGCGTGACATCTTAATAGGCAGAAATGATGGTGGAAGAACTAGCCCTGTCACTTGTTCAAATTCTTCGACAACACCCTTACTAGGATCTGTAATCGGTAACATTAAAATGCAGAACGTAAAGCAAATGTTAGGAATGTTATTATTTAGACAAATGTCTTTTTATCTATTTCATGTAAATCATTATTTCTTTTAAAGGCCAGTTTCTAATTTTCTTATACTTCGCTCACATGCATTACGTACATGAAATGTTTTAAAAGATTACTAGTATCCCCTGTAATATAATCAACGAAAACGGGGAAAAGACATGTACATGTCCTGATGTAATATGATTACCTTTTTACTACATAAAATGTATATTTTGCATAAAATTTCAGTGTTAAGTTACTATATACCTATTTTGTAATTCATTACCTACAAAATGATATTACATTATCAATAATACTACACTCTTTCCTAAACAAATATATTTACACTATGAATTACTAAAGCGTCGATCTTATTTCACTTTGTATTTAACAACTAATTGTAATGCTGTTCCGGATTTAGTTATATCAGATAGTTAAAAACTCTACTGTTAGTAGCAGTTTAAAGTAGGAGAAACATAAATATATAACATGAAAAATAATAATATTAACATTAACTTATAACTAATTACAATTCAACATTAATTATTATATTAATAATTATATTTGAACAATTTGTTAGGTTAATTGGAATAGAATTAACATCCAAATTAATATTCTGATTTATCAGAATAATTGAAACATACATGAGTAGGTAAACCCCACCAGTTTTGTATAATACAAAGGTATTTTTAATAATATAAAATATTATTAAAAATCTGGTGTGAAGAACACAAATGCAGGTTCACTATCAATATTTTCTGTGAACGTGTCCGAATATATCCTATCCCCAGAGACGTAGATACGTATTTCGCTTTTCTACAAGCTCATCGGTACGCCCCTGCTGGAGAAAGGGTATTTCCAGACACATTCACAGAAAGAAACCACCTCGCCCTAACACCGTAATTATCCAGACCGAGCGCAGAAGTAAATTCGGCGCTACCTGTTGTCAGACAGCCGAAGTACCTCGCATACCTTCCACATAATTAATGTGAAGTAACGACGCCCTTCCAAAGAGGTTAGCACAGCCAACTCTCTAGAAAACTGCATTTTGTTTGTGCCTTCACTCATACTACGGCTTAACCGCATGTGTAATGTATTGCAGTTTTCTAGAGAGTTGGCTGTGCTAACCTCTTTGGAAGGGCGTCGTTACTTCACATTAATTATGTGGACAGTATGCGAGGTACTTCGGCTGTCTGACAACAGGTAGCGCCGAATTTACTTCTGCGCTCGGTCTGGATAATTACGGTGATAGGGGAGGTGGTTTCTTTCTGTGAATGTGTCTGGAAATACCCTTTCTCCAGCAGGGGCGTACCGATGAGCTTGTAGAAAAGCGAAATACGTATCTACGTCTCTGGGGATAGGATATATTCGGACACGTTCACAGAAAATATTAATAGTGAACCTGCATTTGTGTTCTTCACACGAGATTTTTAATAATATTTTATATTATTAAAAATACCTTTGTAATATTCTGATTATTTGTAGAAATGCTTTGATTTCGGGCATTATTAGAATTATTTGTTTTGTGTGGAGATTGACATTTTTTAGCGGTATCTATTTTGTTTCTTAAAGAGTTGTCTAAGTAGCCCTTAACCACTGCTGATGATTTCAATTTTCCATGACGTTTCCAAGCTGTTATGTCACCGCCTGTATTAACAAGTAGAGATTTTGGTAAATTTATTAATACCAATTCTTTTGGCAGTGAATTTATTGTTCTGTTCACATTTACTAAAAGACGCTGATACAAGATCTTAAAAAGCACTCATTTTCATGCAATACACCTCATTAGTCCGACAAGCACCCATTGTTCCTATTATTACAATAAATACTTAATTGTAATATATGAAGAAAAAACTTATCAATATCTGAATTTTGTTTTAAAGTATTTATCGTCTGATGCTTTAGTAAGAAAATCATTAATGAGATATAAGAGAAAGTACTAGATTTTCTAAGGTTGAAAATATTCACTTTTTCGCTTTAATAACACTCGCAGATTCATATAATATTCTAGAAACTAATAATAATAGTTGTCATGCCCTATATAGTCTTATGGGAATGACCAATTCTTACAAGCTGGTTATATCGTTTATTTATCATAAAATGAATTTAATTTGAACATTTCAACCCTATCATTCCGATCATGTTAAAATAAGAGATCATGCCTGTGAAACAGCTAGGGAAAATTCAGTTTTGCTAATCAAATGACTACAAATTCCCATTATATGTCATTAGATACTAAAAGCGTATCATGAGGCACCTAAATGGAGTTGAAGTTATAAGAGCAGTAACATTGATCGAAGAAGGATACAGCTTACGTCATGTTGCAAGACAATTTAATGTAGCCCTTCTGTGATTTGCAGGGTTTGAAATCGGTATTTGGAGACAGGAAGATATGTTACAAGAACTAATCAAGGTCGCAAACGTGCGACAACCGTTTAACACGACAGATACTTGCGCAAATGTGAACTTAGACGTCGCACATCTACTGCTAGAGATTTGCAGAGCGACCTTAGAAGAGGCACGAGAAATCAAGTTTGTACGGAAACTGTACGAAAAAGGTTGCGAGAACTTTATCTTAGATCGAGGAGACCAGTCCGAAAGAAACGATTGGCTTTGGCTCATAAAAGAAACCGATTGGCATTTGCTCAACACCATGTAGATTGGGAGATGGAGCAGTGATCCTCAATGCTTTTCAGCGATGAGTCAAGATTTCAGTTGACACGTAGTGATGGACGTCTTCAAATTTGGGCGCGTACAGGCGAACGCCGTCGCGAAGGACTGTTGCAGGAAGTGAACAGGTTTGGAAGAGGATCTGACATGGTGTGGGCTGGAATCTCACTCCATACTCGTACAGATATTGTTCATATAGCTGGACGAATGAATACTGCCCGAAATATTGAATACATACTTGCGAATCATGTGATACTTGCTAGAGCTCTTAAAGGTCCTATATTTCTGTTCCAGCATGATAATGCAAGACCGCATGTAGCAGGTCAGACAAGACAATTCCTGGAAGAACATCAAATTCAAGTTATGGATTGGCCACCTTTTAGCCCAGATCTAAATCCAATCGAGCATTTATGGGATGAACTGGATCGGAAGCTCAGGAATCGACCTGTGCCTCCCGAAACTCTTCGACAGCTTCTGGTGGCACAAAATGGGTTGTCGTACCCTGAGAGGACATCCAGAGGTTGATTTAAACTATACCACGAAGGTGTGGAGCAGTCATTTAATCTCGCGGAGGACATACTCGTTATTAGATTCCCTTTAAAGCTTAATTTTCTTTAGTTACCTAGGTATAATTTGTTAGTTCATTAAGAATTTTTTTAGTTTATTGTATTGTTTGGCAGTGTTTAATTGTGTGTTGATTTTTAAATCAACTTAAATGTTGATCAAATTAAATGTTTGAATCAAATTAAATGTTTAAATTCAACTCATTTTATGACAAATAATCGATAATATGACCAGCTGAGGAGATTCCGTTAGTTTCATAAAATTATGCAACACGTTATAACTATTATTCTTAGCGTTCCTCTAATTTATTGGAGCAGTGTATTAATAGTACTTTTAAGCATTGAATAAGTGGTCCATAGTGTTCAGGATTTGTATTTTGTTGATAGTTCTGTAAAATACACCAACATAATAGATTCTGAAAACGATTTTATGTTTCTTTGCTTTATCCAATTTAAAAGAGATTCATACGCCGCCTCATACAATTTTCTTGAAAGTAAATTCAGTATTGCAATTTCAGCAGCTTCTTTCACTTTTGTCTGAGTTAAAGACATTTCATTTTTATTTCCTGAATGAATTTTTTTTGTTTTTAGGGAAATATTTCATAAATTTGCCTTTAAAATTTGATGTTTCAATTAGAGTAATTATTTTGATTTTTAATTGCAATCCTTATATCAATGCTTGACATGTTGGATGAGTAGTGATAAAAAGTAGTGGATAATGATTATTCACTGCTATTGTGGATAATTCATCATATAATTGAGGAATCAAACGAATAATGTATTTATTATTATAAACCACCCACAAAGAAAGCAATATGTTCATTGCAATAAACTTTACCAATAAACTATACAAAATCATCAAACTTCTATCATGTGATCATAATTAACTTAACAAATATTAGACTTGAGAAAAAATACAATTGTCATTTTACAACCAGGTATGTGTATCAAACAACACAGTTATTCATACATAATACAACAATAATATTGGGTAATATAAATAGGAATCACTTGCAAAAAACTTCCCAAAATATTTTTTTCATTTTTACTGACACACCAGCGCATTTACCATGTGACCCTATGTAACATTTCGTACACTTAATCAAAAATTCTCTGGACTAGGAATTTTATAACACATCGTTACACTAAAGGCAGGCAGGCCATATCTTCCTCATCGTCTGCTGCTGCAAACGGATCTTCTTCTTCATTTTCAATTTCTGTTTGCCTAGGTAGGTTTAACTTAACTAAGATTCTCCAAGTTCGGATTAGTTGTTAATACTCTGTTTATTGTTTGCCTATTCTTTCTTTTTCTAATTCCATTTGCGGTGGGCGCCGGGGAAATTTTCTGTAGAGTAGTTTTGCCTTCATAAACGGATTTCCTTTCTTATTATTTCTACTGTCATTTCCTTTATTACTAATTTCATATGTGTCTGTTTTCATTGCTTATTCGATGTTCTCTTATTTCTATATTTGATTGTAAACTGGACTTTTTGATGGACTAGATGTTTGACCCTCTGTATAACATGGATCCGGTAGTCCATCCATTGTCCCTGAGGCCTAAAAAAAATCGCATGGAAAAGCATATGGGCTAAATTGGCAAATGCCCGTAAAAAATCCGCCTGTAGCATTTCTTATTATTTCTATTTTCTCCAGAGGCGGAAGTAAACAGTTTTCAAATTTAGTTTTTCATGATAACTTGCCCTGGATGGCTCTACAACCATAGTGCACATTCCTGATTACAAAATATTTTCAGAGGGCCATAAAAGCTGACGTCGAGCGGTTGAATTCGATAGGTACAATTCGCAGGCAAGCCCATCGTTACAATTCTATTATTTCTTGCGAAAGTTACAGCTTTTAATGATCTATAACTAGAGTGGCCATCCAAAAGTAATAAAGCTCTTGACTCAGGGATGACTTTACGAAATTCTGAAAGTGCTTCAACGACAAAACAGAAGTGTCAGTGGTCAGTGGTAAATCATCTAAAAGTTCTTTTTTTATATTTCTTCTAGGGAATCTAATAGTGCGAAGCACAAAATTACCAATGGCGCTCATGCAGCAGACGCACGTTGCATGTTGACCTCTCTCAGTACGCCTATCTGTTTTCTTCCTGTTTTCGCAAAAATTGTTTCTATATTGTCCGGAGACCATTTTCATTCATATGGTAAATACGCCGAAAATCGAATTTTCCTTTCCTGTCATTACTAAAGTATCAAAAATGTTCATATTTTTGGTTTATTAAATGCCATTGCTCTGGCAATAGACTGTATCATAAGCACTGGAGAGATCGATAAAAGCAGCGGATGTTTTCAGGCGCTTCTGGAAAACTGTTTCAAAGCGTGTCGTCAAGAATTCGTCATAGCAGTTCCTTCCAATTTTGAAACCGACTTGCGCCTCATTAATGATCTCGTCCACGTTAGGTGCTATTCTATCCTAGATAAGCCGTTCTAGACGTTTCTAGTAAACAGGTAAGAGAACAACATGTCTGTAGCTTTCAGGATCTTCCAGGGACTTGCCATATTTGAATACTGCTGGAATGCTTGTTTTCCGGAAAATGTTAGGGATGTTTGCAGTATCCAAGATATCGTTATAAAAATTTCTCAATCATTCCAAGATTTTTCATTAATTCAGGAAAGACATTAGCAATACCAGGAGCCCTTCTGAACTTGAATCGGACGATGACCGAATTATTTTCTTCAATGGAAGAAGGAGATGACCATTGCGAATTCTGAGGGAGACCAGAAAATTTATTCTTAACTTCTGTATCAATATCTCTAGCAAAGGTTCTGTAGGTTAGCACATATTTGATTATTTGAAATATTTCGAAGTCTTTCAGTTATAAAGTTGGAGTCTATTGGCAAAGTTTATTTTGAGTGTAAATTTTTCATTCAAAAGTGACGTTCCTATCAAATATCCCTAAAGTATACTATACCGGGTGCGTTATTAGTATATCAACGGAGTTTGGCGTAAAAACTATCAAAGATAAGAAAGTGAGATTCTCTGTGCGTATACATACCGTACGAATGCCGGGGAGTGATTGATCTACCACAATGTAGTAAGACGAAGACGAATAGCGAGTTTATGTGGTTAGGGTTGGGAGAGTATATTCAATCGGGTTCTACTGTCTAACTGTACGGGCGTTCCCTTTCTTTATCCAACACATTCTACATACGATCTAAGTACGAATCAAATAATCTCTCTCTAACACATTGAATATTCCTATCAGTCGGTCATTGTGTTCAGGCAAGGCCAATATACTTGCAGTTGGCCAGTCATTACTTATATATCCATCGATCGCACGACGTTGGGCACACGGTATAGATATTAGAATTAGAATTGAGAGAGAAGCATTTCAATACCGAAAAATATGGCACGACCTATTTAACACACTGTATATATTTTTTCATTATACCGTGTTGAAACATGTAAAGTGTTAGACCGCAAATTGATATCCAATGAACAATTCGATGAACGATACCCATCTTTAGTCTTCAAACGTCAGACGCTGCAACTGTAAAATTTTTGACATAAATCCAACGTAACCAAACCTAGTATATATATTTAACTGCAAAGGTATTTTAGGCGGCTATCGAAATAATTTGTAAAAAATATAGCAATTTATTTAAACTGAAAAATTGGGGAATTTGTAACACCCTGTATATGCGTAAATAAATTTGCAATATCCGCTGTAATATACTTTATATGCACAGAAAATCTCACTTTCCTATGTTCGTTAGTTTTCACGCCAAACTTCACCGACACACTATTGACTCATATAGTACCCATATTTTGGTGATTTCATGAATTTAAGAAAGTATATGAAACGAAACAGGAAAGCTATTGCTTAACTCTAACTAAATTTTTAAACCAATTGTCATATTCGTACGACACTCGTATATAAAATGAAAACTTTTGGCCAATATAATCATATTTATTAACTGTATGAAAATCAATACATTTTATAATGCTAATACAGTATAACCTCCTTATAATGGACACTGACGGGGAATCCTAAAATGTCCAATATATGGAGGTGTCCAAAATGTGGAGGTGAAAAAAAAAACGAAAAAAAAAATTCATTCTCATATCAATTTAATCACACATAATAAGACGAAAGTCGAAAAAAATTTACAATACTTAATACACATACATACATACATATTTTATGCTAGATTTTACTTGAAATAATCATTAATTGTTGTTTGTCTTGCTTTTTTCATTTTATGTTTAAATATCTCAGATTCACATTCAAGAAGAGCTTGAGAAATATTGTTAGCAATGTTAAAACTGTTAGTGCTTAAGAAATAGTTCTCAAGATCTTTTAATTTTTGATGGGCTTCTGAAATATTTGATATACTAGTTACAAATTCCTCTTCAATCTCATTTTCCATTTCATCACTGATATCAGTAATTTCATCGATACAATCTATAATGGAAACATTAGGATTTTCAGTAAATAACTCATTATCAATTAATGCGTATGTGCTTAAATCTAAATTAGTGATGCTAAAATTGGGAAATAAAAATGCTAATGGTATATTATCTTCTATATCGCACTCTGCACTTAGATCACTGTCACTTTGATTGAATCCGCATTTTTGAAAACAGTTTCTTACGGTCACAGGCGAGAGTTTTTTCCAAGCAGCTGATATCCATATTAATGCAGTGACTACCGTAATGTTTTTTTCTACCATTTCTAGTGAATTTTCAGTATCCATTAACGCCAAAAGCCTTTTTACAAGCATGCTCCGGTAAATTACCTTAAAGTTTTGAATCACACCCTGGTCCATAGGTTGACAATGCGAGGTAGTATTTGGAGGCAGAAAAACCAATTTTACGTTTTCCAATGAAATCTTCGGATGAGAAGTGGCATTATCAAGAAACAAAATTACAATCCTTTTTTTTTTCATCTTGTTATCAAAGTTCTTTAACCAAGCTGACATAATATCCAAAGTCATCCACGCTTTTTTGTTAGATATCCATCCTATCGGCAACTTATCCACATGAGCTCCTTTAAAACATCTAGGTTTCTTACTTTTACCGATGACTAACGGCCTTTCCCTATCACCCTCCATATTTGAACACAACAATATAGTTAGTCGTTCTTTTGCAGATTTCCCTCCGGCACATTTATCACTTCTTAACGCAAATGTTTTTGTCGGAAGGGCGCGGAAAAATAAACCGGTTTCATCAGCATTAAAAATATCTTTCGGAGAGTAATCTTTTCATATTGATTGCAACTTGACTTTCCAATCGTCTACATTTTGCATGTTTACATAGGCAGATTCATCACATACACTTTTAAATGATATTTTATGTCTTTGACAAAATTTCTCCAACCAACCATTAGACGCTTTGAATTCGGTGAGTTGTAAACTTTGTGCTACTTCCAGAGCCTTTTCTTTGAGTAGGGATCCTGACATGGGAATATTTTTGTTTCGCACCTTACAGAACCAGTTGAACACTGCTCCGTCGATTGCTAAACCACTAGTTTTTGGAAACTTCCTTTTTTGAGCTGGGTTTCCATTTTTCTAGAAAAGTTCTTTTATTTCACTTTTGTTTTTCACTATATCACTAATTTGCGACTTTCCGACACCAAACATTTCCGCGAGCTTTCGGACACTTAAGCTTTGCTGTTCACTAACCGCAATAATATCAATTTTATCTTGGATTGTTAACCGCTTTCTTTTACTAGAATCCATGTTGACACTATCAAAGGCTAGTTCAAACTGATTCAAAATATCACTCCACTTATCACCTGACGAGTAGGCCAGTGGTAAACCGTCGTTCCTTTGTATTATGGAAAAAACTCGAGTAGATATACTTCCACGTGTGCACTTTGTACATACATATGTATTATGGGAAAAACCCGAGTAGATATACTTCCACGTGTGCAGCAATAAAAGTACATACATACATACATAATTGCAAAATTTTATTCGGCGCCGCCCGTCTTGTCTGTCCTTAATTAAGAGATATATTTACAGATGTTTTATTGCTTCGGTGAAATAAAGGGTGTCCGCGTCCGATTTATGGAGGGTCCGATATTAGGAGTGACTATTGTTAAGAAAACCCATTATAAAATTTCGTACCACAAAAAATGTCCGTTTTTTAGAGGTGTCCGATTGTCGGAGGTGTCCATAATTAGAGGTTTTACTGTATATGTACATGTAATGTAGTAAAATTAAAATTAGAGCTTATGGTAATTTTCATAACCAATAGTATTCTGCTTTTTAAAAAGAAAATCACCTGCGTCGTTACTATTGTTGCCATTAATAGCCAATTACCCCACTGTTGCTATTTTACCGTATTTAAAACTCCGTTCTAAAAGAGTAATAAAAAAAAATTATTTCATTAGTAACTTCAAATAATATCAACATAGATAAATGTATAAGACTAAACTTTAAATTTACAAAGTCGCCGAGTAAGTTTGTTTCCAAAGAAATAATATACATACATATACGTATCGATTTGAAATTTCTATTCTTCTCGAACTGTAAATTCTAATTTTCAGAATTCTATTCCTGTTCATTTGAATGGAAACTGCCTGGAGTTATTTACGTTTTTGCCAATAATTCCTGCTCGTTATCGTCTAGACTTCGAAGGACCTATACGTTTATGTCAATCAGATTGCAATCAACAATCATCGATGCTGGGTCTAAAAAATCTTGTAAATTGAAGAAGATTACACAGAGAGGTCGGGCCTGTTCAGCGGCAATATATCAGTCGTGGGTAGTAATTTTAAATTATTTAAACTTGTTGATTTTGAAAGAGTAAAACACAACATAGTAGAGATACGCACGGAATTTCAATGTATCCCATAATTTAGTTTACATATTTCCAATGCGTGTGCAATTAATGTATGTTTGTATCTTTTGCGCTTCGCATTTAAGACTGAATGCAGTCTTATGCAGAATTTTATTATTTATTATAAAACGGTTGCTCTTTTCTTGTTAAGGATTTTAAATTTAGTATGAAGAAATACATAATTAACAGAAATTTTAATTCTTTTTTCGTTTATTTGTTTTTCACCAAACAAATTTTAATCTTTTTGTTCTGAAAAGATAATATCAAAATAATTACGTCTAGCTTAATTAATGTAAAAAAGAATTAATTAATCAAAATGTAAACTTATTTTACAAAATAATTTGAAACATAAACGTAGGTGTTGGTTTCCGCGGTCGTTCTCTAGATGTAGATCTCGGTTTCCGGGTTGGAGTTAGGCGTAATTTCCAACGTTTCGTCGACTGTTGCAAGGGACATCTTCAAGGCTGTATGTAGATGTTCGTCCTTTCGCACTAGCTTGAAGAATTCTTCAACAAAAATTTAAACTTATTTTACAAAATAATTTGAAACATAAAGGTAGGTGTAGGTTTCCGCGGTCGTTCTGTAGATGTAGATCTCGGTTTCTGGGTTGGAGTTAGGCGTAATTTCCAACGTTTCGTCGACTGTTGCAAGGGACATCTTCAAGTCTGTATGTAGATGTTCGTCCTTTCGCACTAGCTTGAAGAATTCTTCAAGCTACTGTAGAAACAAGCTAGGGAAGCCGAGATATACAATTTGAAACATACTTGACGAGGTAAAACCTCACCATATTTTGTATAAAACAAAAACCTTTTTAGTAATATAAAAACATTATTTAAATCGAATGTGGAAAACACAACACAAGTTTATATTTGTTATAGATTAATTAGTACATGCTGCTGAAAGAATACTTCCACCATAAATAACTAACACCCTTAATTAAAAAATTCGGGAAGCAGGATGACTAAATGAAAAAATTAACATAATGACTAATAGTCAGACAGCTACTAGGGCATTATGAATGCATCTATCAGGTCTAAACTAGTGAAACATTGCAAACAGGTCCTCATTAGACTGGCATATACACTACAAAAATCATCAAGATATGAATGCATCTATAAATTGATGTTGACATTAGTCAATGAGCGGCGCTGAATGTTGTTTTACGATGTGGCTTGGTGACTTTTATGATGTAGTAAGACTGCTATTTATGGTGAAAATATCCTCTCAGCAGTATGTACTGATGCCTTCAAGTCTGGATAGCAATTTTAACACAAATATGAACTCTGTTTTTCTCCACACCCGATATTTAATAATATTTTTAAATTATTAAATATGTTTTTGTTTTATGAACCTATTTATAGCAATTTTACATGAGATATTTTACGGTAAATGAAAATCAATTGTGGATGTAAAATAACGTCTTATTTTTTTATTAATCGCCTTTTAACTCAATACAATATATAGACAAGCGATATTCTAAATTTTTTGATGCCTTCCAGATTGTAGAGTCTTTTGAACATAAAATGCGTAGGGTTCTGTTTCAGCGATTTCCTGCGCCTGCAGTGCGAATCTGCGGCCGCTAATTTATTACCGTTCATGACAGGTAACGAACTTGCGGCAGTTCTTAATTCGATTTTTTCAGCCATATTGTCAGAGTCTATACTTATGTTACTACTTAATCCATCATTTAAACTTCCTAACGCTTCATTTAAATTGATATTTATGGATTTAATAGAATTTTGGTGGATGCTACAATTAAAAGTTAAGTAGTAATCGAAAACCCACAGAATTACTGTATCGGAAATCAAGTTTTAGTCAAAAACGAATCAGGAAACAAACTTTAGATATTGTACTACGCAAAAACAAATTAGGAATATCGATGCGACAATTCACATCAAGCTTTGATACAAAATAATACAAATCTGTATAAAAACAAATTAGTATCTGTATATACATGGACACACAGCACGTATTTACCAGCGTTTGCTTCAACCACCAGACGCATGAGTTTCTGTCTCACGACTTTATCAATGATGGGTTTACGAAGGAAGACAAACGACTGTAGGTACACTTCGCGGTTATATAGCAAATTTCGCCCTATCAGATGACACCAGAGAACCTCATGACATCTGACGGACAAAACCGACCACGTCGATGCAAAGTGTTTCTTCTCGAATAGCTATGCTATTGCAGGAAAGGAAAAACACGCATATTACTGTGAGTCCATTAACTCGTCGCCAGGTGGCGTAATATAGCAAAAACAAATTAGCAATATCGATGCGACAATTCACATCAACCTTTGATACAAAATAATACAAATCTGTATAAAAACAAATTTGTATCTGTATATATGTACATGGACACACCTGTAATAGCATAGCTATTCGAGAAGAAACACTTTGCATAGGCGTGGTCGGTTTTGTCCGTCAGATGTCATGAGGTTATCTGGTGTCATCTGATAGGGCGAAATTTGCTACATGACCGCGAAGTGTACCCACAGTCGTTTGTCTTCCTTCGTAAACCCATCATTGATAAAGTCGTGAGACAGAAAGGCATGCGTCTGGTGGTTGAAGCAAACGCTGGTAAATACGTGCTGTGTGTCCATGTATATACAGATACAAATTTGTTTTTATACAAATTTGTATTATTTTGTATCAAAGCTTGAAGTGAATTGTCGCATCGATATTGCTAATTTGTTTTTGCTATATTACGCCACCTGGCGACGAGTTAATGGACTCAGAGTAATATGCGTGTTCTTCTTTTCCTGTAATAGCATAGCTATTCGAGAAGAAACACTTTGCATCGTCGTGGTTGGTTTTGTCGGTCAAATGTCATGAGGTTATCTGGTGTCATCTGATCGGGCGAAATTTGCTACATGACCGCGAAGTGTACCTACAGTCGTTTTCTTCCTTCGTAAACCCATCATTGATAAAGTCGTGAGACAGAAACGCATGCGTCTGGTGGTTGAAGCAAACGCTGGTAAATACGTGCTGTGTGTCCATGTATATAGAGATACAAATTTGTTTTTATACAGATTTGTATTATTTTGTATTGTAGAACGGCGTATTTGCCATTGTAAGAACAAATGTAAACGTCCAAATAGACTACAAGAGCGTCGAGATCCATAAAAACAGACTAAAACACTTTTATGTTTAAATTATTTGCACATATACAGATAATAGTACATACAATGTTGTATAATGGGATCAGAACATGTTGATACATTAAGGATATACATCTGGAAAAGATATATATATATATATATATATATATATATATATATATATATATATATATCTGGAAAAGAAAACGATTTAGTTATATTAAATATTTACAAAGATAGAGAGACATAAACAAAAAAACTGAAAAACTTTAAACCTAAGGCTACAATAAAATGTTGCGTATACGCAACGTTGGGCGTACCCACTAGCATTTGTGAAAACTTTCAAAGCAGGTGGGATGTAAATGACAGTTGCATTTTTTGCACATATAGATCGTGGTACTTTTACATTGTCTGCATCTACGTCTAGCTTTATTTTCTTGCTCCACAATGATATGTTGATATTTATCAAACTGGACTTCGGGTAAAAGAGCAAATTTCGATGGTCGTCCAAGATTAGGTTTACTTGTTCCAGTTGCTGTCTCAGAATTCTCATCTTCTACAAAAGCGTCTTCACTTTTTATTAGTTAAATTGAGACATTTTCTCATTATTAGCCTATTGTACACTTTCTATGAATTCACTATCACGCTATCAACCACATTGATGAAAAGTGGCCAATTCTATAGTTGGCGATGCCATTATCATGTAGGTCTACACCACCCATATTTTGATTGTAGTCGTTTATAACGTTAGGTTGTTGCACAGAAATATTGCGTTTTTCTTTTTTGCTGTACCTTTTCACAGATACAAGGGGTTCTATAGTACCATTGTTGGTCGCAACAGTGACAACAGAATTGTAGTTCCATCTTACAAGCGTAATTTGGTTTGAAGAATCAAAAGAATAATCATATGATCCGCGATCTTTCTTTTTCACAATTTTGCAAGATTCTAAGGTATTATTAGATGTTCTGTTTTCTCTTACTGTGCCGGTAGCGAAAAATCCCTTTTGACCCAATGAACACAAAAGGTTATGCGATGTAAAGAAATTGTCGAAATAAATACGGTGGCAAGACGGATTCTTTACGACGGACAACAAATCCATTACTACTTGTTCCCCTAAACTTAGTTCTCTCTTTTCTGTGCTTGCTCCACCATAAGGAATAAATTTGTAAAGGTAGCCATCGGAACTGCACAAACACCATAATTTAAACCCAAATCGTATGGATTTACTGGGGCAACTGAAACAAATCATATCAAAGCACGTTTTTTGAAACTAGCACGTCTAACCTTGTCGGAACTCGCAGACAACAAGTCTAGTATTCCCAACGTTGCGTACGCGCAACATTATCTTTAAAGCTGATTTTCTAAGAGTTTTGTCATTTGAATTGGTACGAATTTTCGTCTATGAAAGAATAAGAGTCTAATATGCATATAATTGTAAAAAAAAACTTAGCTGTAGGTTAATATATAAATATATACGAATTTTTTAATTTCTGCAAATTCGCAAATACGATTTTAACGGTTTTATGAAAGTAATAAGAATTTAGTTTCAATACTGTTCCAACGTATGTACCCACGAAGAGCTGGCAAATGGTTCAATTTATAACACAATATATATTCAAAGCGGTTTTATTTAAGTATTTATAGAAAAAAAAAATTTTCTAAAATGTTGCGTTTACGCAACGTTGGGTAATAATGGGTTAAGAATATATAGAATACAGTAAGGAGACATCGTATATATTAAGTATGTATATTAAGTACGCGTGTAGCATGTAAGAAAATTAGCTATTTACTTATCACAGGCAAGAAAAACCAAAACGGTAAAGAAGCCTTTTGTTTTTCTTTTGCGCCTGGTGGGAGATGTAATACTAGGGCCGGACACGAGAGGCCAAAATTACGATGGGCCATATAAATAGTCTATAACATCGCTAAGTACAACAAGCAGTTATTGAATAGCACTATTCATTCGGTTAACTGCGCATCTGTTTTTCGTCATTCAATTGTAACGCAATTACTTCAATTTTATAGTTAAATTCCTTTCTTCATGAGCGTAGATAGAAGCGGGAGAAGTTCTTATAATTTATTTTACTTATTAGTTTATATATCTAAAGATAAATAAAGTGCGTTGAGTTAGTTTCTTTTTCATTGTTTTAACTGTTAATTACATAATTACATACATCGTAATGTTTCTAATAGATTCGGTTTAATATCATTTCATCGAATCTACTTCTCCCAATTATTTTGACGTAAGTATGCCTCGAATTTCCTTAAGTTTCAATAACTTACGCACACATTCTTAATTTTAATTTATTTAGATCTAGAACATTGTTACCTTCTCAGATATGATATAGAACAAAGTCGAGAATGGCATCGTGAAACAATGGCGAGTTGGATTAAGGGTCAAACTGATTGTATGTCTATTGCCAGTGATTCCAAAATTTATTGCAGAGTCTATAAAATATCGTTAAAAAATTCCAAGAAATCACATGTAAAACGTCACTTAGCATCGCAGACACATACACAGAAATTGGACCCGATGGAATGTCACATTTTTAACGAAAAACTCTGTGAAACTTGAATGGCGGCAAATATTTCATTAAATAAACTTTACAATCTCACCTTCAAAGCATTTCTCCAAAAATATACTGGTCTAAATGTTCCTAATGAATTCACCTTGCGCAAATGTTATGTTTCTAAGTGCTACACGAAGGCAGTAGAACGCATTAGAAGCCATCTTTCAAATCAGTATCTATAGATAAGTGCCGATGAAGTTGTCGATATATTAGGATGCTGTGTTGTAAATATTGTAGCTGGCGTACTACATTCAACTATTCCATATAACGCATATGTAATAGCAACAACAAAAATATAAATAAAGTTGATGCGGAAACAGTAGCTAAAACCATTTACGAGAATATGCAACAAATGCTTCATTCGGACGACTGATACAAAGAAAAAATTCTTTTGTTTGTCAGTGACAGTGCCGCATATATGCTAAAAACAGGCAGACTATTAAAGGAAACATATCCCAATGTGCTACATATTATTTGTGTAGCACATGCTCTCCGCAGAATCTGTGAGTAAATCAGAGACACCTTTTATTCGACTATTTTTAATTATTTTTCCACATGGAAAGAAGCTTTACCATCGCTTTAGCGATGTTATAGACTATTCCCAGTACACGAAATTCCTCTTCTATATTTGCAATAAACTGCGAACTTATTCGCTTTCAAAATACGTGAAACAACTAGTGGATATATCTCCTTGAAAATATGTAGGTAAATGTCAGAATTTTCTAATGCGAAAAACGTTTTCACCTTAATGTTCCCACATTCCTCCGCAATACCATCAAACGGATTTCGTTTAACAATTTTGAAAATAGTGTCTGATATCGCTATTCTCGATTCCCAATTACACCAAGCAACAAGAATCGGAGAGGCTTGAGGGTAATAAAAACTCTAGTTGTATAAAAATTTTTGGAAAGTTCCAAAGTGTATATGTCTTCACGAGAGAAGACCATAAATCATTTGTAAGGTTGATTGAAGATGAAATGAAGAACAAAGTCAACTCCGTACGCCATGTCTATTTTTCGCAAATTGAATTTACAATGTGTGGCACACAAGTTTTGAGACAATCAAATAATGAATAGAATTATACCCTGCAAGGAGTATATGTAAACAATTCAAAGGGCTCAAACTTCCCGCAAGCTATCGTACACTGCCGATGATGAACTTGTCGTTTTATAATGAGACCAAACATAGCGCCTGAGTGTTGAGTATATCGAAATCTCCATTAGAAGATGAGATTTCGATAAAAGTCGCTTGTAAAAGTCACAGTTTAAGATAAAACTTCTTTCTTTACGCAATCTCAAAGACATTATAAATGTGGGACTTGTCTCAAAGTTTTGAAATGGTTATTAACTGGAGTATATCGCATAAAACATGAATACGTAATTCAGGTAGCTGGTCATTCTTGTAAGATAATACCTCTCAGTTTTCAACCAATACGTGATGTTTTTTAAGCAAAAATGAAATTTGTGTGTTGGATCACGTACTATACATACCTGATATAAAGCTTTGTAATTTTTCTTTTCTTCTCAGACTTCATTTAACCAAAAGAGGGAAGAGATGCATCACTAAAAGCATTCAAATGACGTTAACTATGAACTGCATGTAAAAGTCAATTAACGAATTAACTGACGACGTCAAACGCTATGTCGAAGATGAGGAAGAGGATTTTGATTGAAATACATGGCTTGAACAATCTTATTTGGTCTGTTTTATTTTCTATTAAAAGTCAGACTTCTTTTTAGGCAGAAATGTACTTTGCTTTTTTTACATTTACCTCATGAAGAGATAGGCAGAAGTATAGAGAGAAGTATAAAGCAGCTGTAATTGTTAAAACTAATGAAGATTGGGAAGAGTATAAAGGACACAGGAACAAATTAGTAAATTAAATAAGAAAAGAAAAAGAAGATTATCTTAAAATTGTAATTGATAGTAAGAAGTCAAACTTTAGAAAATTGTGGAAAATTTTGAAAACAATAATATCGAAAATCGTTCTGACGAAAAATCAATCTTTTTCGATAATCAAAAAATAAAGAATGATATGGAAATTGCCAACATGTTTAATCAATATTTCTTATCCAGCATAGAAAATCTTGTAGCAAATATACTTAGGCCTCGAAATTTCACATTTTAGAAAGCAATTCAAGGAATAGCCGAAAGAGGAAAGATATACAAATTTGAAACTATTACCTTGTCAAACTCAAAAAGTGTTATCAAATTTACGAAGCACTCTCGAGATGTTGCAGGGAATGGAACAACAATATTGATATTAAAAGATATATGTATGGTTTCAGCCAACAGACTCCTTGATACAATTAACGCATCATTACAAAATGGTGTTCTCCCTCAAGATTGAAAGACCTGTGCCAAAAGTGAGTGAAACTCGTCTGTGTGAAGAGAATAGACCAATTAATACTGTGCCATGTTGAAAAAGTTTTTAGAGTTGTGTGTGCGAAATCAGTTGAATGACTACTACTGCAAGAGGAACGTAATTATAGCTCCAAACCAATCCCGTTTTAGAGAAGGACATTCCGGTGAAACGGTATTGGTTGGTATGCGTGATAGGTAGTTGAAATGACTAGATACTGGTCAATTAGTGGTAGCGGTATTTTTAGATTTTAGAAGGGCATTTCAAAATATTGACACCATTATTTTTAAGAAAATTAGAAAATATAGGTATTAGGGAAAAAGCTCCAGGCTGGTTCAGATCTTATTTGGATAATCGTCATCAGGTGGTCAGGTATAATGGCATAATGTTGCAAGTAATAGCTACTCAATACGGTGTTCTTCAAGGTACTATGCTTGAACCATTGTTATTTAACTTTGTTACGTGTTCGTAGACAATTCATTATTTTGTCGCAAATTAGCGTCTTTCTTTATTTTATTCTGTTCTATTAATTGTGAACCTATCTGCAAAAAATGCTTACGTATTAGTTTTCTTCGTGGCTTTCTTCCCCGACCTCGGTTATCAAGTGCGAGATATCTTTCGATGAGATGTAGGCTGACACCGATATCGAGGAGTCGTGATCCCGCTCTTTTTCATCACGTGCTTATTTATAGGGTTTTAATTATATCAAAATGTAGAGTATCGTTTTTTAGCCTCCTGCCTCAGAGATTTATTAAGTAACACGTAATTTTAATTGGAAGTATCAATTAACCTTACTGGGATTCTCACTAAACGAGATACAATTAGTTGTCTTATCAAAAACCAGTAGAACCACTCTGGTACGTAATTTTGAATTAATATATTTCATTTAATTATGTTTTATTCGTTTATTTGCATCTTTAGATATTTTTTTGTATAGGCGACTGAAGTTGCCCCGATCGTTGAAATGTACGTTTCTTTTTTTTCCACGGCCCACCGTAGGAGATCCCACATTAACTTGAAACAAAGAACAATTCGATAGAGCAATCAAGGCTAAGTACCCACTATGTAGATCAAGCTAAGCGTTTTTTTAATTTTTTTAATTGATTTATCATTCTCTTATTTACCCATATCACGTTCAGTTAATTTTTTTTACGTGATACGTTCGTAATTCACAAGATCAACATCATAATTTAGCTAGTAAGTAATGGTCAATCTATTAATACTCTGTTGAAATATTCAGATTTAGTCTTTCTCTACACATATTCAATTTCTCTTTACTTTTTGATACTACGTAATTCTACCTATAATATCAATTTTTTTAACTTAATTTAAAAGCATCATTGATTACTTCTTTTCATTTGGTGTGCTATATTTAAACGATTAAATTTATTTCAAGAGTACAACGTAATTGCACAAATGTTACCTTAAAAAGAAAAAGAAACAACTTTCTCATTAAATATAGAAACATTTTTTCGTTGAGTTTCTCTTTGTTGTTTTGCGCAAAGTCGAAAATGTTAAAATAAACTTTAGTTTTCTAATTTTTTTAATTTGTGACTTTAAATTACGATTTACATTTCCTCTATTATTTGTTACTTTAATTAATTATAATCATTCAGTTTTTTTTTCTAAATATTCTAAAATCGCAAACTTTTGTTTAATTTGTGTCAATCTTCAACTTTGTAAATTTTAACTTAGTGTATTTTTAAAATATAACAAAAACCTCCAGACACATACCAGGCCTGCCCCATAGATCTGGCTTATAATTTTGTATTTATAAATGTGAACCAGATAAATACGTATTTTGATGGTGTTAATTTTCTGAGTAGAGTTTATTCAGAATTTTTTATTACATACATAGTAGCTTTCGCTTTCCTTTTTTTGTATTTTGTATCATTAATTTAGTCACATCTACGTAACCCTTTTGTTTTTGGGGTTTGATTTTGATATTTTGTTTTCCCATTATAATCCTTCAAAATAAATTGTAGAGTTACTTAGTTGAAGAACGAACCTTTCTTTTCTTTTGTTTATCATTTTGCACGGCTTGGTTGCGTCATCTACCTGCCGCGTGTCGTGCCATTATTTTGTTTTCGTGTTTCCGTATTTGCAGCGCTACCCAATCCGGTGGCTCCCTTTTCCACCTATGTTTTTTCTTTCTCGTACCTTTGGGTTTCCCCACCGCTGACTTCATCGTAGACGGGTGGGCCGCTAGACGTTGGCTAGAGCGAATGGTGGGGCAATTGAAATCGTCCGAAACCTTATTGTTTTTCTTTCTTTTTCTTCTTTGTCAAAACGGTATTTTTAGCACCATAGCAACTTGTATGTAAATGATGTAATATCTAGAATCAAAAATTCTTATGTATGTATGTTTGCGGACGATACTATACTGTAAGTATGTGGGAATGAATTAGATAGTATGACAAAAACTATTAGTTCTGAACTCTGTTTAGTCTATGGGTAGATGTGCGATAATTATATAAGTGTTAATATTAAAAAATCAAAGTTTATGATTATAGGCAGTAAGTACGAGTTGAGCAATGTTGTTATGCGTCGAGTTAGACTATATGTGGGCAAGAATCTGATTTAAAGAGTCGACAGAATGAAATATTTTGGAATACTTTTAGATAATAATTTGCTGTTTAAAGAAAATACTAATTACGTCATGAACAAAATGTCGAAAAGGGTTAGTTTTCTGGGTAGAATAGGGAAGAACTTAAGCTTGTGCGTCAAGCTTCTACTGTATAAGTCTATAATAGTTTCTCCGTATTTAGATTATTGCGCTTCAATATTATTTAATCTAAACAAGAATGAAACACAACAGCTACAAAAAAAAATTCAGAACAGAGCAATAGGATGTATTTTAAAATGTAATAGGTATACACCAACATCACTAATGTTAAGTATCTTGAATTTATTAAATGTACTTCAGAGAATAATATTCAAAATTTTAATATTTATATATAAACTCAAAGACTAAATTTTATCGCAATATTTGTTAATATGTTATAAATTAGGAATGTTCATAACTATATTACTCGCGGTGTGGAGAATTTTTAGATAGACGTCTATCAAAGAACACAGAGAACTAGAAATGTCTTGGTGAGTGGTCTTAGAATATATAATAATTTACCATATGAAATAAAAAATACTGAGAATATTAATATATTTAAGCGATTATTAATTAAGTATATAGCAGGGGTGGCCAAGAGGTCGACCGCGGTCTACCGGTCGACCGCGAAGGCGATTTAGGTAGCCCCCAAGAGATAAATAAATAAACTGAAAAAGAAGACAAAAAAAATCAAGTGTATTCGCGCCAATAACTACCCACGCGCTTTGGTCGTAGCGCAGTGCAAGTTACGCCATCTAGTTTCACTAGGTAGTACTAACTTGCCTAGAACAATATCGACGGCGGCGATGGAAGATTCGTGAAGACGCGCGAGCGAGCGCTGTGTGGGTTCGCGAGTTGTTTCTCGAAATTTCTAGATGTCGCTAATCCCATCATATAATATAAATAACTGGCGGAAGCCACAGCCAGTCAGTTTGAATTCAGAAGCGATACGAAACGATAAAAAGTTCGTGAAGAGTCCTGGACTGAGTGCGTTTGGACAGAGTATGCGTTGTGACTGTGAATACCGAACTCTCGGTCGACATCGTTCGTTCGTTCGTTCCTCACGTGAAATTCGTCAGGCAGCGGCGTAGCAATACTAAGTAACGTAGGGACCTTTGTGAGTTTGTGACTTTTATTTAATCAAAATGAGTTTGCCATCTGGTTCAAGTGCAAAAAAAAGTGAGACTTACCATTATCACAGTGAGTGGGAAGAGTAATTTTTTTTCGTTATGGTCAACGACAAATGTGTGTGCCTAATTTGTAATTCAAGTGTAGCATTACCGAAAAGAGCAAATGTGGAAAGGCACTTTAAAACTACACATTCCAAATACGCCACAGATCTTCCATTTGGCAGTGAAATTCGGAAGGTAAAAGTACGAGAATTAAAAAGCAGCTTAAGTGCGCAACAATCTTTTTTTTACGAAACCAGACTTGAAATCAAAAGCTGCTACACTGGCGTCATTTGCTGTTACGGAAATATTGATAAAACGAAAGAAACCTTTTGAAGATGGAGAAATGATCAAGGAAGCCATCCAGAGAGCTGGAGAAGTACTGTTTAATGACTTTAAAAATAAGAAAGAAATTATTTCAGCCATAAATGCCATTTCTCAGTCACAAAACACTGTGATGCGACGAAGTGAAGCCTTAAGTGGAAATTTGGAACAATTGCTTAAGGAAGACTTGCAAAAATGTAGTTGCAAAAACTGAGTTTCCGATTCACAAAATAGTTGCTATTACGACAGATGGAGCATCCGCTACGCTGGGACAAAGAGTTGGTTTTATTTCATTGTGTAAAAATGATGACAACATTCCAAGTTTCACCAACTATCACTGCATCATACACCAGCAAGTTTTGTGCTCTAAAATTCTTGACTCGGATACTATCATGAAAATTGCCTTTAAAATAGTTAATTCTATTCGAGCCAGAAGTTTGCAAAGGCGTCAATTTCGAGCTTTACTTGAAGAGACTGAAGCCGAACACTCGGATCTTTTGCTACATACAGATGTTAGGTGGCTTAGCCGTGGTGCTTTTTTGAAGAGGTTTCGCAAATTACTGCCAGAAATCAAAACATTCATCCATTCGAAAGAAGAAAATGTACCTGAGCTTGAAGATGAAAAATGGCTCATGAAGCTCGCCTTTCTTTGTGACATAACGGAGAAACTCAATCAGTTGAACTTAAATCTTCAAGGAAAAGACAGGAATGTTATTGATATGACAACTTTGATTAAAACATTTAAAAGTCAAATTCAAGTGCATGCATCTCAATTAAGACGAGGTGAACTAATAAACTATAAAAACATGGAAGAAGAATGCACGCACAACTCAAATCGGGACTTTGAAACTTTCGCCAGACAGATGGAGAACTTGCACCTGGAGTTCGAAAGAAGGTTCTTGGATTTCTTCGCTCTCGAAGAAGTGCTAAGTTTCATGACATTCCCTTTTAATGAAAGCAATGACCTTCACAGCTTGACTGCAAAAATCGGCAAGTTAACTGATTCTGAATCTGTTGTGGTGGAAGAAGAAATAATTAAAATGAGATGCGACATATTTCTGAAAGCAAGAGCATTTGGCAGTAATACTGATTTTTGGAAACTGATTTGCAAAGAAAAGTTCCCATGCCTAAGAAAGGTTGCCTTATATTTGACTTCGTTTTTCGGTTCCACCTATCTTTGCGAATCGACATTTTCTACTATGAATACAATAAAAACCACACATCGTTCTCGTTTAACAGATGCCCACTTAACTTCCTGTTTGCGCATCGCAGTTACGTCTTACACTCCTCAATATAATACACTTGTGGAGAATATGCAGTGCCAAATATCCACCCAAAAACCTAATACAGAATGAACATTATGTATTTTGTTTTCAACGTATATAATAGAAAAATACTTACTAACTTATCGCTAAAATGTTTTATTTCTCTCTTGTAAACTCTACCTTAGAGTCGCCCGCAAGAAACATTTTTGAACACAAGTAGACCTCAGAGGTCAAAAGTTTGGCCACCCCTGGTATATAGGAACACAAAATATGATTAGTTAGTAGTAAATTTATGTCAACAAAAGGTTTGGTAAAAAGGAAATTGTTTAATAATGATATTATTATTAAGAAGTGAATATAAAAATTTAATTTAAAACAAAAACGAATGCACTTAAAACCAAATTTTATGACGGTCAAATTCATACAACGTTAACAGATACAGTTTGTACAAACAAGCTTTATGTTTGTTCCATTTCATATAGTTCAATGTTGCTTCTATAAAACGAAAAAATAATGTGGAAGATTGGGGTCGGTTCAATTCATTACTTCTTCTCTTTGCTAAGTATTCGTAGTTCGTTCAAAATTTAAAAGAGTATGGAGGGCCAAAATGAATTATCTAGTGTGGTCGGCCTTATTTACTCAGGAGGACGAACCGAGGGAACATTTACATATGGGTTAACAGGGTTATAGCTTAAGGTCGCAGACGGGTCTGACTTGAATAATTTACAAGGCGAAATGAGGCAAAAATGAACCGTTCGCTTTAACATAATTCATCTGAAGCTATTACAGATAGATATCAGGTATACTTCATTTCAAATATCGTTCAAAGAATAAATGAACTTAACGAATTTTAAAACTTCCGTAGCGTTGAGAAAATCTCCCTTCGTTAAATTAATTTTTCTTTTACTCTTATAATAATAATTCTGTATATAATTTGAAATAAGAGCGGCTTGGCACATAAAGAAAATGATTTCTTTAATTAAAATGTTGATGATACTGTATCAGAGTTTTATAAGCACAGATACAGAAAATTAAATAAATTAATTTCTTATTAGTTTTCGTTAATTATGCAGATAATACACTGCGCCAATAAATTAGAGGAACCCTAAGAATAATAGTTAGTTAGAATATAGTTAATCTTGTAAGCTGATCATATTATCGTTTATTTATCATAAAATGACTTCAATTTGAGCATGTCATATCAATAAACAATCAAACATTGCCAAACAATACGATAAACAAAAAAAATCTTAATGAACTAACAAACTAGACTTAAGTAACTAAAGAAAATTAAGCTTTAAAGGAAATCTAATAATGGGTATGCCCTCCACGACATTGAATAACTGCTCGAAACCTTTGTGCCATACTTTCAAGCAACCTCTGGATGTCCTCTTGGGGTATGGCAAGCCGTTCTTCGTGAAGTGCCACCAGAAGTTGTTGAAGAGTTTCGGGAGCCACAAGTCGACTCTTGAGCTTCCGATCCAGCTCATCCCACAAATGCTCGATCGGATTTAGATCTGGGCTAAGAAGTGGCGTGTTGAGTTTGTTGTTCTTCCAGAAATTGTCTTGTCAGACCTGCTACATATGGTCTTGCATTATCATGCTGGAACAGAAATCTAGGGCCTATTAGAGCTCTAGCAGGTATCACATGATTCGTAAGTATGTCTTCAATATATCGGACAGCATTCATTCGACCAGGTATATGAACAAGATCTGAACGAACATGAAATGAGATTCCGGCCTGCAACATGTCAGATCCTCTACCAAACCTGTCCACTTCCCGTACCAGTCCTTCACAATGACGTTCACCTGCACCTCTAATTCGAAGACCTGTTGACCCATCGCTAAAAAGCACTGAAGACCACTGCTCCATCTCACAATCTAAATGGTGTTGAGCAAACGCCAATCAGTTTCATTTATGAGATCTAAGATTATGTTCTCGCAACCTTTTTCGCACGGTTTCCGTACAAACTTGATTTTCCGTTGCTTTTCTAAGGTCACTCTGCAAGTCTCCAGCAGTGCCGTCTAAGTGCGCAGTTGCGCAAGTATCTGTCTTGCTCAGCGGTTGTCCCACGTTTACGACCTTGATCAACTCTTCTAACATATCTTCTTGTCTCCAAGTACGGATTCCAAACCCTGCACATCGCAGAAGGGCTTACATTAAATTGTCTTGCAACATGACGTAAGTTGTATCCTTCTTCGATTAATGTTACGGCTCTTATAACTTCATTTATGTGCCTCATGATATGCTTTTAGTATCTAATGACATATAATTGGCAAACGCACACTAGATATTTTGGGAATTGTTAGTTATTGTATTGGTAAAAATTATTTTTCCTAGCTGTTTCACATGCATGATCTTTTATTATAGGATGATTGGAATGATAGGGTTGAAATGTTTCAATTAAATTGGTGTTATGATAAATAAACGATAATATAACCAGCTTGTAAGAATTCGTCGCTCCCATAAAACTATATAGGGCATTACAACTATTATTCTTAGTGTTCCTCTAGTTTATTGGCGCAGTTTATTTTATATGTTACATTTCATCAATATGTGTTATATTGTCAGAGACGCACAGGCTCTTAGACAATTAATTAATTGTACTCTTGGATTCCTATAACACATTTAAGCTAGCAAGTTTAAATTAAAACACGCTCGATATACGAAGATCATCTATTTTTCAAAGTTCAGCTGCTCTGGCAATATATACACGGTTGTCATGCTGGCGCGGTGCTGGCGTAGTACTGTTTAATAATACATCTGCTGATCTTACGTTTGCGACTTGTAACAAACATGGAAAACCCCTTGCTGCATCACGTAGAGTTCGAAATATCTCCCCCGATAGCCAACATATACCGTCACTTATCACACTGGAAGCTGACGTAATATATATTGAATCCGCACAGATACCGAGATGGACATCTAAAAGGCAGATTGGAGTTCCATTACGCAAAAGGTCGATCAGTGTATACAGAATCTCCCTTTGACAATTAAAAAGAATCCTAAATTCTTATAAGTACTGATTGATACTGTTAAAAATTTAATTCCTCGTGTCCACAGAAAGGGGTACATCAAAAGAACTTGAAGAATTTTACAAACTATATTCTGAGACGGCTGACAATGACCTAGCTGATCAAATTCTTAGTTAATTAGATGAAACTCGGAAAAGCAAATGAAGAGAAATGACCGAAATCATCCGTTTGACTCATTCTAGTTGAAGAAGCTGGTCACTATTTAGAAGACTAAGTTCAGTAGCATTATCCCCCGCCAAAGGATTCAAACCTTACATTTGAAAGACTCGGAATAATTACAAATAATGTGCTTATCGACAAAAGTTTTGCTAGAGACACTAAAACTTATATCTTTTCTGGTCTCCCTCAGAATTCACAATGGTCGTCTGCTTCTTCTACTGAAGGAATTAATTTGGCCATTGTCCGGTTCAAGTAAAAAAGGTTCTTGGTGTTGGCAGTGTCTTGCCTAACTTCATCAAAACTCTTGAAGTGGATGCCCCAAAATGGTTGAGAAACTTTTGACTGAATGTTGAATTTGTCGGCGAATCAACTTTAATCTATACCCTAAATATCTGGGCGAACGTTAGACCGGTCCCTGACATTTAGGCAACACCTCTATAAAACAAGTCAAAAGGTGAAGGCCCGCAATAATATATTACACAAGCGACCATGCGAACGGCAGTTATTGCACTGGCTTACTCTTCTACTGGATAATGTTCTGCTGTCTGGTATTGAAGCTCTTACACTAAGCTAATAGATATACACCTACGCGAAACAATGGTACGGTTAGATCCACACCTAGTCTTAATCCTGGTCTCTAGCTACCGATTCTTTCTAATATTGCTCAAGGATATCAGCCCTCACGCTGTAACGCATAATTAATGAGCTCAAGTTATCAACAGCATCGATCTGCTTATACACGATGATTTGGAAGGCGTCCTCAGTACCCAACTGATATTTACGAGACCGATTTGTCTGGATATATAAATTCGTCACCCCATCAATATAAGTGATTAACAGATAGCCCTCATTGAACAACACGCTGAACTGAGGAATAGAGATTTAATTTCTAAGTATTATCTGTAACTAGATTGTTTTTTTACTCATCCAGTACTATGTTTCTCAAATTGTAAATTTTTGTTTTACTACATAAATTTTTGCTTTCCACTTATTGGTTTCAGTAATCAAACTATATATATTTTTTTGTATATCCGGCTACTTACACAATCTAGAAACGTGGCAAGTTAACGACACCGCTGCGACACTGTTGCGTGTTAAGTTAACGACATGTCTCCGCTGTTAACTTATCACGTTTCCAGACAGTATTTATATCTCGTTAAAGTGTGACTTGTTGCATTGGAATTATAATGTTATATTTTAAACTATTTTCCAATTTCGCGCTCGATATTGTTCCTGAGCTCATCTAACGTTGTTGACTTGTTGTCATAAACCAACGACTTAATGTAACCACATAAAAAGAAATCCAACGGCGTTAAATCGCATGAGCGAGGTGGCCACTCAGCCGGACCATTTATCGAGATTACACGATTACTGAACTTCCTCTTCAATGGATCAATTGTTTGAATAGCTGTGTGGCATGTGGAACCACATATCACCGATATCAAGTCTACTCAATTTTGGCTAAAAATAGTCTTAAAATGGAGTCAAGCACATGTGGGTTTTTTGTTGTCCAATAACGCATATTTTGCTTATTGACAAAGCAATTCAGCCAAGAACGAGGTTCCTCGCTGAAGATTATTTTTCGATGAAAGTCAGGATTTTCTTCAAAGCTTCTCCAATCGGAGAAGTTTCGGCACTTCAAATGATCAAGGGGCTTCACTTCTTGAGTTAGTTTGGTTTTATAAGGGTGTAACCCAAGATCTTTACGCAAAATTCGCGGGAGACGGCGACTGTGGACGGCGTGGAATCGACTGATTTAGCTCACTCTGAAATGAAGCACTTAGGGCTGAGATATATTCGGTACTTCGACCGGTGCGTTGTTTTACTGGCACAGGAACATCCAATACCTAGTGAATATCTTGACTCGAATTTATCCGCTATAGCACGCACAGAGTGTCTGGTAGGACGATTATTACGAACAAAAATTGGAATAAGCACTTTTAAAGTTGCGACCACCCACACATAATTTCTATAGTAATTTTTAATAATTTCTAAAAGTTGCTTATTCGTGACCTCACCATTATAAAATGTAAACCTTTAATGACGTTTCGACATTGATAGATTATAAAAAAATTGAAGGGTGTGTTCGTATTTCAATATAACAAACCCAATATATTGTTATTGTTATTAAATATTTAACCTTAACACAACACTAATTTTCGCGTTTTCGGTTAACTTTTTAGTTTTGGTTAAGTTATTTATGTTCAACTTCAAGTACTCATAACGTTTTAATTATTCCAAATAAAGTGTTTTTTTTGAAAAGGTGTAGTATTGTAAATTGGAATAGAAAACCCATTTGTTATGGAAATAATATTTTTTTAATGGTTCGATAATTTCATGACATTAAAGAAGGAAAATTATTTCGAGTATATGTCCACCATGGGAACGTCTGAGATACGTCAACCTTTAGTACCAATTTTCGACTATTTTTTCGAGAACATGAAACCGTATTTCATGATTATTGCGTTCGATGTTGGCTTCCAAGGCTGTAATAGTTATTGGCTTGTTCGTGTAAATCAATGACTTCAAATTGCACAACAAAAAATAGTTCAGAGTTCACCGATAACTTCGATGGTTTTGCGGGCAATATCGCATGTGTCACCGTCCTTCTGAAACAAACATCCTTTCAGATCATGTTTACGCACTTCTGGGAACAAAGAATCGTTGAGCATGGCTCTATACTGGTCTCCATTGACGGCCTGATTATGCCCCCCGCCCACAAATTTCATTAAATCACTTGTGGCTTAGTATCCAAATACGACAACATTGCTAATTCACAAAACCACTGAGCCAGAATTGAGCCTCATCACTGAACACAATTCAACGGTAAAACAGTGGGTCGACCTCCAACTTTTCAAGCGCTGATTTACTGAACTGAATTGACGTCGAAAACGAATGTCGGTTGACATCAATTCTTGCACAAATTTAATTTTGGAGGCATGTAAGCCAAGATTCTTGCGCAGAATCTTCTTCAAAGTCGATGAGCACGCGGCAAGTTCTTGCGCGCGATGACGAATTGAGCTCTGTGAGTTTTTTTGCGGAACTTTAATTTCAGATATAAATTTCCACAATTTGTAAACACTGCTCGGGTGTAAGTCTTAGTATTATGAAATGACAAACTATTCTGAATAAAACATCGATATGACACTTGTCAAACTAACTGTCATAATGTCAGAGTTTCTCCCTATTGAAAAAAAGGTTTTAAAAGAATACACATTATGTTCGATTCAGGTTCTTTTACCGATCAACTATAACATTCCTTGAGGACGTAAATATTTAAAAAATGTTGCTAGTTTCATAAGAACTTGACTAATTTCTCCTCTAGAAAACTTCAATTAAACGAATGCCTTAAATATTATACTTTTATTGCATTCTTGACTAACGACTTCGGTTCTACAGTCAGTAAAGTTAATTAAAATTTATAATATTCAGTAACTAGTAAATATACTAAGTAACGAAATGTTCTTATAATTTAAAAAAGATTTTGCTTTGATACGTTGTTGGTAGTGTTCATAAAATATATTTATATGCTATAGTGTACACTCATACATTAATATAAATGTTACTATAAATACTTTCGGAGATTGGAAGTTCAATTATCATTGAGCAAATAAAAGTAAATGTATTTTTAATTTCGTAGATCCCCTTTAACTAGCTCCCAATTTATGACTCAATACCACGAATTTATATATTAAATTAATCATTTGTTTACTAATATGTTGCCAATAACAAGTGTCAGATATCATCGACCTTTCTCAAAAGCATAGTCAGCCAAAATGTTCATGACGGGTATTTGATTGTCTTTAACACTGCAGGTTCGCTAAAACAAATTTGTTCGACTAGTGCCGCAAGTTCATTAAATATGCAAATCGAATTCAGTCCTTCAATAATTGTTCAGATGTTCCAATTGTATTCGGGTTAGGTAGAACGCAGTTTTAAAAAATAAATCTTAGCCAATTCATATATCGCTATTGGTCATCAAATTAGTCAAACTTTATTTCGATACTAAGGATATTAGAAGCTGGTCAATATTTCACTATACTTTCGGCGGGAACTTCTCTACTATACTCACTCTTTCTACCATTTAAATTCACATAAGGGTTACTATTATAATACAATATACAGCATGTGTTCGATTAATTAGAAATATATTACAATCTAAAAAAAATATTTAATTTTCCCTTCCCTGACTCATATTTGCTTCGTCGAATGTGTATCTCTCGTAGTGAGCAGATTTCATCGGTCTTGATGTCTTTGTCACCATAGTGTAAACTTCCATATGTGATTTACATGTATCCATTAAAGTTGTTTGGATTCTTAATTAATTCTAGGGATTCTGGTGTTGCTCTTGGGTGGTAACGAGTGGCTTTTACTATTATTTTGACTTTCTCATAGTTAGTGGTCCCGAAATAAGTGTTTGCTAATGTGAACTTAAATGTATGCCCTGCCTACAATGTAGCTTTTTTCGCACTGGCAATAAAGTTGGTATATGATTTTCGGCACGCGCTAATTGGGCACCAGGCTCTCGATGTAATATATGTAGGCCTGTGAACTGGACACCAGGCAGATCAGGTACTTTTTCAAAGCAACGCTCTGAGACAGGCGAATTCAGCACTTTCTAATGTTGGACGACCTCTAATGTTAATCTCTTTATTTTCAATTTGAAATTATTATTAGCATCTATTTAAGTACCCTTAGTTAAGCTACGCTTACGAATGTAACAGTGTATATCAAGTATATCAATGGAAAACTAATTTTTATTATTATCGGAACCCCCAGAAATTTGTTTGCCGCCCTACTTGTCTGTATCTAACTGGTAAATAGTTTCAAATGTAAAATTTTACCACTTGTCATGTAAACCTGTTGGTCTTCGGACAAAAAAGAATGTCTACTATGATTTATTTTTTAATTTGGTCGAGAAAGATAGCTCTTTGTATTAATTCAGCACCTTATAACTTGTTAGCTTGTCCAGCAACAAACTATTAATAAAGTGGACATTTGGCTAATCTAAAGTGCTCAATTGATCGGATCGGTCTCCGTTTGGTCCTTGGTGCTCAATTGGTGTGTCTGGCAACGGTATACATTTTTTACCTGGGTGTAATAAACTTCTCAATTGGTACCCGTCCATGATTTTGGAGTGTAGAGTAGGTAGCTTGTCCTTATTAAATGGAAACTGAAGCTTTATTTTCAACACTATGTTGTAGCAGGTAATTAAAATTTCTTCCTCAAGGTTTTCATTAATCTAACAATAACTGACATCTAGCAGATGCCTTTGACTAGTATTATATAGGGTGTAACTAAAATTAGGGAACAAACTGGGAGCGAGCTCAGGTAACGTAATGGCGAATTATACATTTCGTGAAACAGCAGACATGATTTTCGTGTATGGTCGTGCAAACGGTAATGGTCGGACAAGCGGACAAAAGATATCTTAGATCGCATTGCTAAGAATCCAAGTATTAGCAGTATATGGTTAGGGGGAATGTTAAATGTAGATCACATGACTGCTTAGAGGATAATTCTTAACCACTTCATCCTCATCATTTGCTACGAGTACAAAGTCTCTGTCCAACCGGCTAGTCTCAGCGAGAAACTTTCTGTGATCAGCGATGCACATACCGCTGCCCACTGTCGATATTTATGCGGCCCGCCAACGAATTTTAAAAATTGTTCGAAAAACTACAAAAGTAGGTAAAAATCCATTCAAATGAATATTTCTTAACTTTTTATTTTATTCTAACTTTTGTAATTGTTAGTAAGATATGTATCTTTAAGTACCTACTACTTTCTTTTTCAGGTTTACTACGTAGCACAGGTATTCTCCTCGTCGTTCCAAGCATATTGTTACGAGACTAGAAATCTGTTGAACCAACTAGATTACTTGAAGATTCACGAAACATGTCGGTATTATCCCCGAACAATGTGGTAGGTTCTCGATGTTAGGTAACTCGTATAAATACAACGCATCGCCCGCTATCGCGGCTGTTAAGTTTTAACTACGGACAAGCGAACGTTATATTGTTTGAATTGTAATCTGTGAAGAATAAATATTTCGTTGTTCGAACTTGGAATCTACCTACGTAACAATATAATATAAATTTTGATATGGATAAACCAGGCCCCTGTAGAAAACGTAGTCGCAAGGTTAAAGATGAAAATCGACAGTTTCAAAATATTTGGACCGAAAAATATTTTTTTATTTCATCGCATAACAAAAGTGTCTGTTTAATATGCAAGAGTAGTGTTTCTATTCCGAAGGAATATAATGTGAAAAGGCATTATGAAACCCAGCATCATACTTTTATCAAATTAACCGGCGAAAATCAAACGCAAAAAATTTCCACTTTACAATGGGAACTAATAGGCCAGCAAGCTGTGTTTACGAAACCAATTCAAGATGCTAAAACAGCTACCGAAGTTAGCTTTGAAATATCTCGAATAATAGCGAAATCTTGTCGGCCTTTTAAAGATGGTGAGTTTGTTAAGCCGCAAAAAAATGTGTCCGAAAGATGCAAAGAGGTTTGAGAAAATTCAACTAAATCGGATGACTGTTCAAAGAAGACTTACCACATTAGCAGCTAATATAGAAGAGCAATTAGTTACGAAATCGAAAAGTTTTGAGTATTTTTCTATAGCACTCGACGAATCTACAGATAAAGTTCCACTGCTGAACTCTTAATATTTTTACGAGGTGTAACGTAAAATTTTCAAATGAGTGAAGAACTGATTGGTATGAGTTCTTTGACATGTCAAACCAAGGGGAGTGACATGCTCAAAGCTCTTCTGGAAAAATGTTCTATAATGGATTTGGATTTAACGAAATTATCTGGAACTACGACTGACGGAGCACCTTCAATGGTTGGAAGTAAATCTGGGATAATAACTATGTTAAAAATTAAATAAAATAAAACAATAACTTTGTTATATATACCACTTTATTCACATATAATTGTGACCGCGGTTTCGACATACAATGTCATTATCAAACTGCAAAAGTTACAGGCCTACATAGAACTTATAAATGACACAAAAATATATATGGGGGGGTGGTTTATGATGTTATTTAAAATTACTACTATATACTTAACTATTATATACAACATTGGAAAAGAGGTGTATATATAAGGTCCAACTGTTCATTTAATACGATATCTATTGTGTTTTTCTGACTTTTAAAAATCTCTCGGGCCTCTAAAATATCTAATTTACGACCTTTCTTTAGAGGCCCTAGAGATTTTTAAAAGTCAGAAAAACACAATAGATATCGTATTAAATGAACAGTTGGACCTTATATATACACCTCTTTTCCAATGTTGTATATAATAGTTAAGTATATAGTAGTAATTTTAAATAACATCATAAACCACCCCCCCATATATATTTTTGTGTCATTTATAAGTTCTATGTAGGCCTGTAACTTTTTGCAGTTTGATAATGACATTGTATGTCGAAACCGCGGTCACAATTATATGTGAATAAAGTGGTATATATAACAAAGTTATTGTTTTATTTTATTTAATTTTCAAAATGAATTACCACAAAGTTACGGCTACCAGTATTAACTATGTTAAAAGAGTATTTACAAACTAAAAACATAAATACCAAGGAATTAGTGCAGTTTCATTGCACTATACATCAAGAGCCCTCTGTTCAAAATTATTGGGATTTTAAAATGTGATGAAAGTTGTAGTACCTACTGTAAACTTTATAAAATCACGAGGTCTCAATCACCGACAATTCACACAATTTCTCGAGGATATTGAAAGCGAATATGGTGATCTCCTGTTTTACACTGAAGTAAGGTGGCTAAGTCATGGGTTGTCACTAGAGCGGTTTCTTAACTTGATTGAAGTAAAAACCAATTCAGCCAATTACAGCCATTTTCCGAACTACCAAAAAATTATGGAGAAATTCAATAAAACTGATGACAATTTCGCTTATGTTGAAAAAATTAATATTTTAATACAAGCTTTTCATGATCGTTTTCTAGACTTCAAAAAAGTTAAACCTCTATTAGACATTTTCAGCAATCCTTTCAACATTTCACCCGAAAATGCACTGGAATCAATACAGCTGGATTTGATAGATATGCAAAATTATGATAATTTACGAAACAAGTTTAATGAAGGTAATTTACTCAACTATTACCGTTGCGTTGACAAAACCGCCTATAAAGAGTTGCGAATAAATGCATTGAAATACGCAAGCTTATTTGGATCGACGTATATTTGTGAGCAAACGTTTTCAGTGATTGAACTTAACAAAACAAAAAATCGAAACTGGCTGGCAAATGAAAATCTGGAAGCAATTTTACGTGTGGCGCGACAAGTAATGTGGAGCCAAACATAAACAAAATTGCAATGTCATGCATCAAAATAATAAAACATGAAATATTACATTGCAATGATTAGATTACATTACGATTACATAATTACAACAAACATTTTTGAATGTTCTTTTATTTTTATCATTTGTAGTAATTCATACTATTTAAAAATAAAAATATTTGTGTTATTAAGTATTTTGTAGTAGCCCGTCGTTGGCTTATAATTTTCCCAAGTGGCTTCTGTTCCCAATAAGTCTGTGCATCCCTGCTGTAGATGGTTTCTTCAACTGTTAATTCACTGTGCATCAGGTCAGTGTTATTTACCGATGAGACAACTTTAGGCAGAGATGGCATCATAAATTTACATATCAGCATATGTGGGCACATAAAGACCCACATACTACGCATCAAGTTAGACATCAGAAACGATTCCAAGGTCCATGTATGGGCTGGTATTGTTAGGGATGTTTTTATTGATACGTATATATTACCACGTCTTCCGCACGATCTGTACAGACATTTTTTGGAATATATTCTTCCAGATTTTTTATAAAATGTTCGTTTAGAAATAAGAATTAACATGTAATGCATGCACGATGGAGCTACTGCACATTTCGCTGGACGCTGTACTTGATAGTACCTACTCAAATAGATGGATAGGCAGGTCAGGACCAGTTGCATGGTCTCCAAAATTTCTGAACCTCAATCTGTTGGATATTTATCTATGGGGACACTTGAAAGCCTTACTGTATGCACTTCCGGGATCTATGAAAAAGTGCGACAGTCAATGATGCGGCGTGTCCATGCGCTTGTTAAGTCAGAAGGAGGACACTTCGAACATTTACTGTAGATAATATTTTTTGCGTTTGACACATGCTTTTGTTTACGTCGGAAACATTGATAGCTTTAACTGCATTATTTGTATTTTACAATGTTTGTTTGTTTCTTGTCACTGATATTTTCTTTGTTTTTAGATTTCCCCATTACTGCTCTTGCTGTTTGGATGACTTATATAATTACTTTTCTTATTTTAAAATGCCGTTCATGTGTTGTGTTGATTCATCTGTCTTGAAGGTTATTTATAAGAATATAATGAATTGAAATTAAATGTAATTAATACAAAGGTATTTTTAATAATATAAAATATTATTAAAAATCTGGTGTGAAGATCACAAATGCAGGTTCACTATTAATATTTTCTGTGAACGTGTCCGAATATATCCTATCCCCAGAGACGTAGATACGTATTTCGCTTTTCTACAAGCTCATCGGTACGCCCCTGCTGGAGAAAGGATATTTCCAGACACATTCACAGAAAAAAAACCACCTCGCCCTATCACCGTAATTATCCAGACAGAGCGCAGAAGTAAATTCGGCGCTACCTGTTGTCAGACAGCCGAAGTACCTCGCATACCGTCCACATAATTAATGTGAAGTAACGACGCCCTTCCAAAGAGGTTAGCACAGCCAACTCTCTAGAAAACTGCATTTTGTTTGTGCCTTCACTCATACTACGGCTTAACCGCATGTGTAATGTATCAGAATAATTGAAACATACATGAGTAGGTAAACCCCACCAGTTTTGTATAATACAAAGGTATTTTTAATAATATAAAATATTATTAAAAATCTGGTGTGAAGAACACAAATGCAGGTTCACTATTAATATTTTCTGTGAACGTGTCCGAATATATCCTATCCCCAGAGACGTAGATACGTATTTCGCTTTTCTACAAGCTCATCGGTACGCCCCTGCTGGAGAAAGGATATTTCCAGACACATTCACAGAAAAAAACCACCTCGCCCTATCACCGTAATTATCCAGACCGAGCGCAGAAGTAAATTCGGGGCGAGGTGGTTTTTTTCTGTGAATGTGTCTGGAAATATCCTTTCTCCAGCAGGGGCGTACCGATGAGCTTGTAGAAAAGCGAAATACGTATCTACGTCTCTGGGGATAGGATATATTCGGACACGTTCACAGAAAATATTAATAGTGAACCTGCATTTGTGTTCTTCACACCAGATTTTTAATAATATTTTATATTATTAAAAATACCTTTGTATTATACAAAACTGGTGGGGTTTACCTACTCATGTATGTTTCAATTATTCTGATACATTACACATGCGGTTAAGCCGTAGTATGAGTGAAGGCACAAACAAAATGCAGTTTTCTAGAGAGTTGGCTGTGCTAACCTCTTTGGAAGGGCGTCGTTACTTCACATTAATTATGTGGACGGTATGCGAGGTACTTCGGCTGTCTGACAACAGGTAGCGCCGAATTTACTTCTGCGCTCGGTCTGGATAATTACGGTGATAGGGCGAGGTGGTTTTTTTCTGTGAATGTGTCTGGAAATATCCTTTCTCCAGCAGGGGCGTACCGATGAGCTTGTAGAAAAGCGAAATACGTATCTACGTCTCTGGGGATAGGATATATTCGGACACGTTCACAGAAAATATTAATAGTGAACCTGCATTTGTGTTCTTCACACCAGATTTTTAATAATATTTTATATTATTAAAAATACCTTTGTATTATACAAAACTGGTGGGGTTTACCTACTCATGTATGTTTCAATTATTCTGATACATTAAATGTAATTACCAACATTACTAATGCATAAAGAAAATATTATTCTGTATCCTTTCTCTATATTACTGGTACGTACGGCATATTTTATTACTTTACTTACATTCTAAGTGCTTAATAATCAAGCTAACCTAAGATTTATTGACATATCTTTAAATTATTTACATATAAATTCTAATAATATACATACATCTAATTTTTTATACTAAATTTGAATAAGATATACGAGATGCATTTTAAAAAGACTTATAAACCTCAGTTGATTTCTTCTTAAATTCTCTTTGCTTATTCAAAGTAGCTTTAATTAATTTATACATTATTAAATCCTATTTCTATTTTATCTCCAAAGAGAATTTCACAGTAACATGTTGATATGAACTTTTTTTCATGCTTTTGTGTGAAGGGTTCGCCCCCATAGTTTGTCAGCTAATTTTAGTTACATTTACATTTAGTTATATTTGAGTATTGTGTGTTGCTGATGCTCATCAATGTTATTGTTTTAGTTTCCGCATTTTTATTATGTTCTTGTCGGCATAGCCATTTTTTTATAGACTTATTTTCTCGTATTCGATCTTTCCTGATTTGTGCTCATCATCACTAATCTCCTCTGCACTTTTTAAGAACGGGGGATACCAAATAATCGTAGCGTATTTAAGTTTACTACACACTAATGAGAAAAACAACATTTTTAATTATGTATTAGTGAGCAATCTTGTAATGCGCAGAATAAAGTCTGTCATCCCGGTGGCAGAAGAAACGAGGTTACCGATATGAGTCTGGGAGTCAAATCTTACTCCCAAATCCTTGAAGTCCTTTCAACGTGCTACTATCGATAACATAATTACATACAATACGGTACTTCTTTTTAGTAAAGGAAAGCATCTTGCATTTAGGTACATTTAAATTCAGCCTATTTGACGAACACCAATTAAATATTCATTCTAGGTTTTCATGAAGATTCATACAATCGGTCACTAAGTTTATATTAGCGAAGACTTTTACGTCTTTAGCAAACATCAATATATCACAGTCAATGACTTCTGGAAAGTTGTTGATAAATAACTAAAACAGCAGTTGTCCTAAATTAGAACGCTGCGGTACTCCAGATATGATAAACTTCTTCTTAAAGTGCAAACCATTGTATGGTACAATAGATTCGTGACCCGTTAAGTAAGATCTAAGTAACTGAATAAAGGAGTTACTGAAACCAAAGACTCGCAATTTCTTCAAAAGAATAGCAGGATCAATAAGATCGAAAGCGTTTGTTAGGTCAGTGTAGATGATATCAACTGGTCATCCATAAGTATTGTGGTTTCAAAATACTAACTATTATTTAATTGTCTGCTATAAAGTGTCTGTGTGTATTTGGTATTGAGTTAAATGGGTGTTATTTTACAAATATGGGTAATATCTTAGTGCTAAAAAGTTTTAAGAAATATTAACTGGTAGACATGCAAACAACTGAAATCGCAAAAGTGTAGTTCAAGAACACTAAATATTTATGTGAAGTCATTGACTGTTTTAAAATAATACTTTGCTGAAGAAGGATCGAATATGCATTTATAATGAAAAAGGTTAAAAATATGCACTTATACATAACCACAACTAAAATATGCATTTGCATATGCACTTATGCAAATGCATAACTATCCGAAGCCTAGTCATTAAAAGGATGTGATAGGAAAACATCTAAATGATGTTTGAATTCACAACATATTTGGTCAATATCACCAATTAAAATCAAACCCCAGTAAACAAACTTAAATTTTTAAACTAGTGCAATTTGTTGAAGTTTGTTAGAATCATTAAATTATTTTATATTTGTAACATTTTGGCATTGCAACGTGGTGCTGCTACCGTGCTCGCGCAGGCGCAGTTTTGTCGTAATGAAGATGTTCGGAGAAGGTCGACATCGGTAGTCGTAATTCACAATTTAACTCTATTTATTGTGTATGCCCTTAGTCAGTGGAGACGCTGTGGATTGACTAAACAGATGGTAGTTGGCGCCACTTAGTTTTCCGCACGGAGGCTCGGGGTCGAAAAGGAAGCAAGGAAAAGTGTTGTGTAGTCGTAGGCGCACGATTCTAATTAATTTATACATAGGATCAAAAATTTAGTTCTATCTCAGCTCTGTAGCGGAATCTTACTATGGAATTACAAACAGTATATGACTTATGAATTAGTAAAATTGTATCAAGAAAAGTAATGAAGTTAACAGAAATTACAATTTATCAAAATCTTCTCGCACGCCTATGGTTGCGTAGTGACAAAACAATGCAATAATATCTAGGATGTTTTACAAAATTATTTTTAAATAAAATTTTATAACCGTATATGTACGATAATTAATTCTATATTTGTATAATAATGAAATAAATTCCTAAAACGAAAACGTGAATAACTTGATATTTTACACATATATTCATATATATATATATATATATATATATATATATATATATATATATATATATATATATATATATATGAATATAACTAAGACTATATGCCGTTTTAATTAGCATCAATAATGGAAATCGTTATAAAAGCAAATAAAGAAAGGGATAGAAAAGTTCGAAAAGATTTAAGTATCATAAAAAAATGAGTTTTTGTAGAAGTACCTACTACGGCTATATGTGTGCGACGGAGATGGAGGGACCCACAGCTGGCACGTTTCTTGCAACCAGATATTTTGTCGAGACGATATTGGCTTTATTTTCTGTCTCTTTGGTTGCTTGGTTATCTGTTTTCCTCGTTCCCAAATATATTTATCCCATTTGTCCGAGACGCAAGAAAGCCTCTGGCTAATTATGTCTAATTGCTTCTTAGTAAAACGCCTAAATTCACTAACGATAGTAGACTTTCTAGTAATTTACCACACACACTCTTTCTGAATCCGCTAATAGCGGCGAAAATTTGCCATAAAAATTAGGGTATAGCGTGACTTTTATATTGCCTTACAGGCGCACTAAGAAAACAAACCCTCTACACACTTTTGCATCTAATAGAATAATTCCGTCGCAAAAGCATATTTCCCGTCGAGGAGTCAAATTCAATAAACACAATTTCACTAGATGGCACAACCAGGATTACAGAGAACGAAATAATGAACTTAATTTGGATATAAATCTTTATCTACAGGGCGGTAAAACTTGAAACGTGAAAAGTAAATGTAACAGAGCATAAGTCTGTTTATCTAGATATATAAGGAGTACAATAACATATTGTATATACAATATAAATATAGGTGTAGATTTATTAGAAATAAATTAATATATGAACAACTAAACTTCTACTATACCGAAATATATGATGTTTTAATATCGACCAATAGATACTTCAATGCTATGCATATTAATTAAAGCTTCCATGTCTGTATAATGGTAACAATGTCCTTCTAATTATCGATAAAATTCTTATTCTAGTTATAGATTTAAATATTTGTATTTATGTGTATTTATGTACGTATAAATTTAATTAGGGAACCCGTTTTATTTAGTTTAACGGGTAAAGTAAATTATGTAAAACACAAAATATTCATTATTTTGGTAAGAATTGTCATGGTATCTTTAGTAAGATACATAGCGGCAAACTTTGAATCAAAAAATCTCTGCGTGCTTTGTAATAGGTGTAAATAATTCTTTGAAGAAACATTTCCTGCCGTCGTCAAGTACTTGTATCAAAAGAAAAACATCTCAGCTGTTGAACATTTCTGTTGGCTTACGCTCGAAGCGCAGTAAACGAAAAATGGACCGCGAACAACCTCCGTGTGTAAGAGCAATTTGGGATAAGTCTGACGGCAAAAGGGGGAGAGAGGCCCGCGGGTGATTTGTCATGTCGGTGTCCCGGTGATGGATGTTCTTGGCCCGGCGCACATTAGCATATTGAAAGGTTTGATTCATGTCCGAAGAATCCCGTTGTTTTAAAATAGCAACCGGCCCCCTTGCGTACGTGAAAAATCGTTCCTATTGTTAGCTGTATTGACACATCGGACGGTTATTTATTGGACCATATTATATGCGATTGCTTTCCATAATCGATGGTATTATCCGTGTATAAGTACCTGTATTGTAACGAAATTTTTGGTCTTTTATTTAATTCTTCGGCAGGAATGTGAGTGAAAATATCAGTTGATTGCTTACTATTTTGCTAGAAAGTACAATAAAAGAACTATGTTTTTTAATAACCTTAATATTTTAAAATATATTTATGACAACAACACCAAACAAATAAAACTTAAAGATTATGGCGCCTTTTGAAATACAGTGAGACAAATGTAAGTATTTACGGCCTAAAGTAATTTATTTCCCTTAGAAATTAATACTAAAAAAAAAGCTAAATTCATATTTAACGAACAAATACCGGGTGCGGCAATAGTGTGTCGGCGGAGCTTAGCATGAAAACTAATAAAGTTGTAACAATGAAATTTTACGTACACATGTGGTATGCTACAGTGCATTTTCTAATTTTATTTATATATTTACAGGGTGTTCCAAATTTCCGCAACCACTTTCAATTTTTTTTTTTAAATAGATTGCTATACTTTCTTGTTATTATGATGATAGCCACCCAAATTATCTTTGCAATGATACATGACAATGTGCACCTACAACTGTTAGTTTTGGTTTTATTGCAAATTTTGTTAAAATCTTGACAGTTGCAGCGTCTAACATTTTAAGTCTTAGCCTGAAAATGGGTGCAGTGCCTGACGTAACTTTTTTGTTACCAATTTATGGACTAACACGTTATATGTTTTGAGGGTGAACAACGTAATAACATATACAGAGTGTTAAATATGTCGTGCCAAAATTATCGAAGTTTAAAGGCTATTTTCTCTTTTTTTTTTAAATTGAACCTATAATTTTTTTATTAGTCAGCAAATTCCTTGTAAAATTGCCGTTAAAATGGTACCAATAACATAGTACTTATTTCTAGTATTTTCGAAGTTATAACCCTTTAATGGGATATACCTATGTTTATAATATTCAATATGCGGTGCATCTAATAGTTGGTTGGCCATGAAATGATATCAAACAAAGTAACTTTTACAAACACCTGTTTCTTAATTCTTTATTATTAGTTTTAGAATTACATTTTGTAATAATAAAACAAAATTAATTTGAAATGTGTTCAAATATATTTCCATTCTGCTCTACACATGCTCTTAATCGCCTCTGCATCGACAGACTTACATTTTGAGCCATGTTGTTTTCACTTACTTGAAGAAAAGCGTTTCTGATTCGTTGCTGCATGTTCTCTGCCGTTGTAGGAGGTGTTTCGTAAACTATATTTTTTACAGTAGGCCACAGAAAAAAATCACAAGGGGTTAGATCTGGTGACCGCGGTGGCCAGCTTATAAAGCTTCCTCTCCCAATCCACCTATTGGTGAATACCCTATCTAAATGTGTTCTTGCAGCAGCACCGTAATGTGCAGGTGCACCATCATGTTGGTACCACAATCTCCTTATGACGTTATCTGGTAGGTCTTCTAACAGCAATGGTAAATTATTTTGTAGGAAATTTGTGTAGATTTCACAATTTAAAGTATTATTAAAAAAGAATGGACCTACAATAGTGTTTCCTATGATGCCTCCCCAGGTGTTAACACTCCATTTTTGTTGGTATAAAATGGGTTGCACAAAATGAGGGTTTCTAGTGTCATAATAATGAGAATTTTTTCTGTTTGTTATTCCACAATTCGCAAATGTTGCTTCATCTGTGAAAAGCACATGATCTAGAAAAGTTAGATCTTGTGGTAATTGGAAAAGTAGCCATTCACAGTAAACAAATCTCCTTTCAAAATCCGTTTGTAATAAGCCTTGATGATTTTGAATTTTGTAAGGGTGAAATTTATGTTTTTTTAGATTCCTTCTTACAGCAGTGACTTCTATCCCGTGTTCTTTCGAAATGATCCTTGTAGATACGCGCGGATTTTCCACAACGGACTGGACGACTGTCACTTCATTATCTTCTGTAACCATAGACTTAGTTCCTTCATGTTTAACATAATTCACTGAACCCGTCCGAATAAACCTTGTCAACAAATTTTCAAACGTCTTAATATCTGGTGCTCTTCGGTGAGGATACTCCATAGCATATATTCTTGATGCTAAAAGTGGATTTCTATTGCTAGCGCCAAGAACAAATACCATGTCTATTAGCTCCTTCTTCGAAAAATTCATTCTAAAGAAACACAACTATAAACTATTACGGCATGGAAATAAAAAATAATGACAACAAAACGATATAACTGACAACAAGATAACAACTAATAACGATCAAACGGAAATTGATAATTAACTAGCCGAACTTAAATTATAACAATTAAACGCGATTACAGTAAAGAGAAACTATTGAAAAACACTTTATATGGAAATTTTAAGTAGATATTTGACGTTTGGTTACACAGCAATTTTTGCTTAATATCATTTCATGGCCAACCACCCAACTATTAGATGCAACACCGCATATTGAATATTATAAACATAGGTATATCCCATTAAAGGGTTATAGTATAACTATATATAAAAATACTAGAAATAAGTACTGTGTTATTGGTACCATTTTAACGGCAATTTTACAAGAAATTTGCTGACTAATAAAAAAATTATAGGTTCAATTTAAAAAAAAAGAGAAAATAGCCTTTAAACTTCGATAACTTTGGCACGACATATTTAGCACTCTGTATATGTTGTCACGTTGTTCACCCTCAAAACATATAACGTGTTAGTCTATAAATTGGTAACAAAAAAGCTACGTGAGGCACTGCACTCATTTTCAGGCTAAGACTTAAAATGTTAGAACCTGCAACTGTCAAGATTTTAACAAAATTTGCAATAAAACCAAGACTAACAGTTGTAAGTGCACATTCTCATATATCATTGCAAAGATAATTTGGGTGGCTATCATCATAATAACAAGAAAGTATAGCAATCTATTAAAAAAAAAAAATTGAAAGTGGCTGCGGAAATTTGGAACACCCTGTAAATATATAAATAAAATTAGAAAATGCACTGTAGCATACTACATGTGTACGTAAAATTTCATTGTTACAACTTTATTAGTTTTCATGCTAAGCTTCGCCGACACACTATTGCCGCACCCGGTAAATCTTGAAAGAAGTATCAATAGAAATAAGAAAACAACTTAGCTAATTAAGAATATCTGAGCCTAACTGAAAATAACAGACAATTTATGTAACAAAAATTAGTACATAATGAAAAATGCCAGCCCGTCGAGTTTCTTCTTTCGAACTCATGTTTCCGGTGCCTTGTGGCGAATACTCCAAATCAACGATTCTCAAACTTCTTAGTTCCGTGACCCCCCAAATAGCAAATCTAAATAAAATTGATCAACGGTCGTTGCTATCCTTCGCTAAAGCTTTTTATTTTTGTTAATATTAATTTGAATATCGTCGGCTTACCTGTAAAACCTTCAAAGTCCGATTTTTAGCAATTTTTAGTTTTATACATATATAAATGTAATGTAATCATCCCGAGGTATTAGCGAATACCTTCTAAGTCTAAGCCAATCAGAACGCGTCCCTGGGAGCAAAAAGAGGAACTTCTATGTCTTAGTGTTTGAAATAGTTCTGAAAACCTTCTATGTCTGTGAAAGCGTAACGGCAATTGAGGGTTAGTGAGTGCATGACTCTAAAATCGGTGATTTTTCATTTATTTTGCCAATAACAAAATTCTGGGCTTCAAAAGATTTTAACTAAACATTAAAGGTAGGTGTCTATATTATTCAATTTAATTATATTTTATAAATAATAATATATTAGGTCTTTAATTTGTTGCTAAAGACTTACATGGTTTTCATGTTTAAGCTCATGCCATGATATTGTCTGAAAACCGTCTAAGTCCGAAAAATGCGGGTACTATTCAGATTAAACTTTCAACACATTGTATTTTGTGTTGTTAAAGTACGAATAGGAATGAAGATACATTTTACAATAAATATAATTATGATTTTTAGATGGCTTACTACAGTGGCGGCTCTTGATGGCGTACGATGTGCGCTGCTGCACGGATGAGACAACTTCGAACTATTTCGGAAGATTTCGGTACGGTTACTTGCTTTTCTGTATATATGAAAGCTTAAACGAAGCAGTCTCATCCGTGCAGCAGCTCACATCGAACGTCATCAAGAACTGTCACTGGCTTTCTATAAATCTAGAGCAGAGAAAATATTACAATTAGTTAGGAATTCAGAAATTGCAGCAGAGGAAAATACCGATATCAACGTTAACAGCAATTTAGACAATAATAAGGAAAATAATAGTAATGTGCCCGTTATTATTACCGAACATACCAATTCGAAACATTTGAAAGATAACATCAATATAAATGATCTTCCCATAGACTTTATTGGTAAGGAGGTTTCTTATTAATTTCTCACCAATTTAACTAACATAATAAATAGGTATCAAATTTTGATTAGAGTTTTCAACTTTTGGTTTACAGACGATTTACCTCTTGGTGAAGTCCTGAGTGAACGTATTAGTAATGCAGACGAAATCCTTGATGCTATTAATACAGGTGAATAAAAATTTTACTAAATTCTACCGTACTAGTTTCACGTAAGAAACTGTCATTGAATAACTTTAACTAATAGCTTTTATAATCAACTTATAATACTAAAATAATACAATACTGACATAACTCTTACTATTACAGAAGTTGCAGAAAATACAGATGTTCACCTAGAAGCTGCTGTGCAAAATATTTCTGCCTTTGATGCGTTTTCAGTCGACAAGGGCAACATTGCGACTAGTAGTGCAGTAATCGATAATGATATAGAACAACAATCTCTTTATGATCCTGATTTGGACTCGATGAGTGAATCCTCGGAATCGTTCACGGGGCACAATAATATTGAGAGCGGGTCAGATGACAACAATAATTTAGATCTACTAATTTTGCCCACGGTTCCACCAAAAAGGACAAGAAGGAAAAGAGCTGATAATGCACAGTGGGCGCAAGCTCAAAATAAACGAAAAAGAGAGCACGGTGAAAAATATTTGGGAAGAAGAAAGCTGACTAACAAAAAATGGGCTTTTGATGTGGAGAAAAATGAAAGACGTCTAAAACCATCCTGTAATTGCAAGTTGAGTAGAAAGAAAAATCCAACATTAAGATGCCAATTATTCAACGAACAACAGAGAGCACCAATATTTTCCGACTTTTGGAAAAGGACTTGGGGCGAAAAAATAACCATGGTGAAACTTCTAGTCCGAGTTGGAGCCGCTTTAGATAAAAAGCATAAAATTCACGAAGTCTCCAGAAGAGCCAGATCACTGTATTTCCATCTAAGAAGTTCAGATGGTGAGCTGCATAGGGTATGCAAAACAATGTTCTTAAATACATTAAGCACTGGTCAGTGGACAAAATCTGAATGGGTTAAGGATAACGAGGAAAACATAAATACTGGCAATCCAGAAAATCCTCATTCAACAGGTGAGGGCTCTTCACAAACCCTAAAGCGACCTAAACGTTTTCATGTACCTAAGGATGACTCTCCAAAAAGTATTCTGCGTTCTTTCTTAATGAGCTTGCCTAAGCTTGAGTCGCACTACTGTAGAGCTTCTACAAAAAAGTTATACTTGGATCCTGTATGGAGAACAAAGATGGAGGTATTCAGAGAATACAAAAATAAATGCGCTGAAAAATTATTATCAGTTAAAACATTTATGGAGGTATTCGAAGAGTTCAATCTTAGTATACATCATCCTAAAAAGGACCAATGTGACCTATGTGTGGGTTTTCGTGTTCAAAATGTATCAGAGGATACTTATAAAAACACATGGAAACTAAGGAGAATGCGAGAGAGGAAAAATCCAGAGACAAGATGCAGTGGAAATTTGTATATACCATGGATTTACATAGTGTACTTCTAGCTCCAAGTTTAAAGGCGTCTGCGCTGTATTATAAGACAAAACTAATAGTGCACAATTTCACTATATATGATCTTAAAACCAATGATGGATATTGTTTTGTATGGCATGAAGGGGAAGGTGGGTTGTCCGCAAATGAATTCTCCACGATTATTTCGTATTTTATACAAACTAAGATACCAACTCTTCAGGAGAATGATGAAGTAATCTTGTATACTGACGGTTGTGGGTACCAAAACCGCAATAATATTTTATCATACGCCCTTTTGTCAATTGCCCATGAAAGAAAAATTTTGGTGATTCAGAAGTACCTAGAAAAGGGTCACACACCAATGGAGTGCGATTCCATGCATTCCACAATTGAAAGAAAGCTCAGGAATCGTGAGATTTATACACCAGGCTGCTATGTAGACCTAATTAAAACTGCAAGACTTGTTTCTAAACCGTATGAAGTGTTGTATGTGGATCATACATTCTGGAAAGACTTCACCAATTTCAAGTTTTATGCTTCAATTAGACCTGGAAATCAATCTGGAGATTCAACTGCCCATGACATTAGGTGTATAAAATACAATAAGGATCTAAGTATTGAGTACAATATAGAGTACAGCTCGCCTTCGACTTTACTTCCTAGGCGTTGCAATAAAAGCAATATTACTGCTACTCCAGTTCCATTGTACAATGGACCCCTAATAATAAAATTATAAAAATTCAAACACTTACAGGAATTGAAGGCGGTAATCCCAAAAGAGTTTCATAGTTTTTACGATAATATACCGCATAACACCTAAAAGCTGTATTTTGTATGACTATTTTTAATAAATAAAATATTTGCCTTACTATAATGTTATAGTATTATTAAATCGAGTTATTTTTTTGCAAATACAACGAATTGCGATGTAATTTTCAGCCCTTATGTCTTACTTACCTTACTTTTACCTTAATCTAGCAATGAAAAACTTCTAAGTCCTTTTTTAATACAAAATCGGTAAAAAATTTGAATATTTTGTATACCATAACTAACGCTGCTTTTCAAATTATATTTCATTAATATCTCATAAAACCAATTTATAAAACAATGATTGTAGGAAGTTTGTTGTCTCTCCTGAAAAGTTATGCGTCTCAGAGATAGAAGGTTTTACAGGTAAGCCGACGATATGTAGTTGGGGTCTTACAATTTACATTTATTGCATTTCTTAATGGCATTATTTACTTATTATTATTAATTTTACTATTATTATAATTTTGTTTTGTTTTGTTTTTTATTATGCTTCTAATTTGTATTCTGTTTTTTCCTATATTCTGTCTGAATTTGACTTTTCTTATAGCTGTTTTTATAGGTCTTTAAGATAAATAAATTATTATTATTATTATTATTATTATATGGTCAGTGTTTTAATAGACATGGAAGAAGCAAAGAAAATTGAAAAATATTGTGCTTTCTGACGACTCAATATCAAGGCGAATCGATGAAATGGCTGCCGAAGTTCGCGATCAGATAATTCGGTGAGTTCAAGTGAATTTTTTAGTATTCAATTTGATGAATCAACAGGTGTGAGGTATGAATATGAAAAGGACACATCAATCAAGGAAAATATGTTGTTTTTTAAAGCAGTACCGGTTCATGCAATAGGAAAAGGTCTTTTTGATGTTTTTATGAAGCTACTAGAATCTATACTAACATAGATTGGGAATATATAGCTGTATGTAGTGATGGTGCAAAGACGATAACAGGAAAGACAATGGATTAATGAAAATATTAAAAGATCGTCTTATACCAAGGGCAGAATGGACGCATTATCACAGACATGCTCTTCTCGCAAAAAAACATGTCGGAAAATCTTAATCAAATTCTTTGTGAAGATGTAAAAAATGGTGGATTTTATTAAAAACCGACCATTACAGAACAGACTATTAAATTATGCAATGAAATGGGCGAAAATAAAAAATCTCTTTTTTTTCATACAGAAGTTAGACGGTTATCGGGAGGGAAAGTGTTAACCCGGGTATTGGAATTGCGAGATCAATTAATAAATTTTTCTACGATAAACAAATGCCATTCTCATTGTTTTACAGAATAATAAGTGTATGTTGTTATTGGCTTACTTAGCTAGTATATCTTCGCATTTAAACGACTTGAATGTGAATTAAAAGAACGTGATATAAGCATTTTTTCAATAACAGACAAAGTTCATGCTTTCATTAAGAACCTTGATATCTGGATTATTCGCCTTCAAAGCAAAAATTTGGATATGTTCGCACTCACTTCGGATTATATTGAGAAAAACTTGAATGAACGAGACACAATTATTCACCATAGTTTGAATTGCAAGATATTAATCCCTTTCACAACGTCTTATGTCTGTGAAAAGGATTTTTCGTCTATGGTTGCGCTAAAAACTAAACACAGATATCGTCTCTTATCACTCGAAAACAATTTCGTTTTGTGTGTTTCTAACGTAAATCCACGTACGGAGAAACTTTAAAATGAAAAACAAACGGATTTTTATTTTTATTTATTTTCTTTGCATGTGTACTTATTGTAAGTAAAATGTTTATAATAAATGATTTATTCCCATATAATTATTTTTCATTATTATTTAGTCTATTTTGAGACCCCCCTTTCATATCACCGTGACCCCCAGGTTGAGAAACAATGCTCTAGCTTTTATAACAGTATTCATTTGTGAGAGCATTGTATTCGCTAGGTTTCGTGTTACAATTTCATTCATTTTTGACCATTCTAAATCATTTTGATCTTTGTCTGCTCTATTATTGAGATGCTCAATTGTATTTATAACGAGTGATTGCCATATGCCTGCAATTATTTCGGAATATTGTCTAATAGTCGCATTTGAAGACGTGATGTTTGGAATCACTACCTTCCTGGAAGATAATGATTTGATACTGTCACGCATGCTATTTTGCAAAGTCTTCAAATAGGTGTGTCGAATATATTACAATCAAATTTCCGACTCCTAATACCGCAGTAAACTACCACAACATTACCGACCTTACACAGTGTTTTATGGTTTCTGCCATGTTCAAGTATATTCTTGAAAGATTGGTTAGGGTGTTCATGAGCTGCACAATCTACTACTAGCAACTACTTTTGAAGTATTTGTCGAACGTACTTTATTAGTTTCCACTTAATTTTTCTGTTGAATTAAGTTTATAATTAGTCAGGTGAGATTATTATTTAGTGTATCGGTTACATGGATTAAAATCTACACCGAACGAAGTTAAATTTTAAAATCAAGGCCATTAATCCGGTCCAGCACGTAGTCAGTGACTGCAAATCACTCCATATACTGTAAGAGTTTAAAGGTTCTTCTTTGATTTTGTTGGCAATTGTCTCTACGTATTTCTGGAGTAATATTTCGTACACCTTATTGTACTTTCTGAGCCAATTTCGTTATACTACCTTAGTACAGTGCCTTCGAAATTCAAATCTGTAGCACGAACACTTTCTTCTACATACATTTTAAAATAAATAACAAAATATAGGTAACCGTACTCGTAACACAAGTTTTTTTGACGGCGTATTAACGAAGACTAAATATTAGGAAGCTACTTAACCTTTAACTACGGGCTACGGTGTATACAGTACACCACAATTGTTTAATTGGTCGCTATTTCTTAAAAATATTTTCTGCGCTTGCACAGCTCGATGTAACCTATCGTGTCACTATAGTGTCAACCAGAGTCTAGAACAGTCTCAAGTTGTTTGTTGTTCGAATAGTTTAAACCAGCAATAAAATATAGAAGGTGGTTCCCGAACGGTGTCTTAAGTACACCACGCACATAGTTATGTAAGTAAACTCAACTAGTGTTAACCTATTTATTTACCTACAAAAGAGGTATTTTACGTGAAATAAATAGTACACTTTTCTCTTGTGAATAAAATTTATCTGTTATTTTATTTTTTTAAACAAATATGTGAAACCGAAACATAGCACAAATATTTTTTGTAGGGATCGTATACCTATTAGAAACTCTAAATGTCTCACACAAAATGAACTTGATGCTCTGGCTCTGGCGTTATTCGAAGAGGAATCTGAGGAAGGAGTTGGGGGAGAGTTGGATAGTTCATCAGAATATGAAATTTGAAGAAAGCGATTATGACGCTGAATCGGAAATGGAACTAAATGATAAAGAGTCTATCAGTTCAGACGAAGAGAGCGATAGTGATCGTAGTCAAAAAACAGAAAGCGATAAAGACGAATACTTCTTAGGGAAAGATAAAATAACAAAGTGGTATAAAAACTAACTGCTTAGTAAATTCAGCACAACTTCTAGTAAAATATTGTTAAAATTCTTCCTGGGCCAGGGCAATGTGCAAGAGATGTTACCAATGAAAGAAGTGCATTCGAAAAATTTTTTAGTAACGACATCATTGGCAATATAGTTGAGTGTACAAACTTATAAATTGCAAAGATGCGAATCAACTATGACAGGCCGAGACGGGCTAAAGACAACAAAAACATAATTTATAGCATTTATCATTGCTACTTGCAGGAAGTAAGAAGCAAAACTACACATATTTTCTGGAATTGTGGTGAGTTACGATCAGTTTCTATTTTTGCTTGCTGCTCTAAGATTTGACGACAAAAATAGTAGAATGGATCGTAAGGCAACCGATAAACTTGCTGTTGTTCGAGTTACAGTGGATTGTTTTGTAGAGAACTGCAGTAACAATTAATGTTTGGAAGAAGAGGTTACAATAGTCGAAATATTAGTACCTTTCAGAAGTAGATGCAAAATATGGCTTAAAAGTATTCGTATTATGTGATGCGAAGACATTTCATTGTACAAATAAGGACCATAGAGTAAATCAAATAAACCAGCTGATGTTGTCTATCGTTTGCTGCAAGACTGGAAATGTACAAACCGAAATTTGACATGTGACAATTGGTAGGTACGCAAGTTATCCGTTCGTCAATAACCTTTTGAAAGACAAAGTAACAATGGTTGGGACACTAAAGAAAAATAAAAGGGAGCTGCCGTTGGAGTTCAAACCTCAAAAAGAAAGAGAAGTTGGATCGCGTCCCTTTTCGGATTTCAAGAAGGGTTTACTATAGTGTCGTATATCGCTAAAAAAAATAAAGTAGTGACTTTGTTATCAACCATGCACAATAATTCTGTAGTAGATCCTGAAACAAGAAAACCAAATATAATTTTAGATTATAATTGTCAAAAAGGAGGTGTCGACACAGTAAATAAGATGTGCGGTACATATTCGGTGTCAAGAAGAATACGAAGGTGGCCGATGGTTATATTCTTTCAGCTCATAAACATCGCAGGAATTAACAGTCAAATCCTGTACAATGCAGCAAACATCAACAATCCTCAAGAATACAGAAGGATTTTTCTAAAGAATTTATCTTTGATGAGACTCCACCTTTCAGAAAGGGGTGAAATAACAGACCTTGCTTTTAGATGTGAAACTGTTCGTAAAGAGATACAAAGCTGTTACGCAGTAGAACATGAAGAAGAAGAAGAACCACCAGTAAAAATAGGAGAAAGGTGCTCTTGTTGTGGAAGGGCCAAAATAAAGTTACCACAAGTTCGTGTCGAACATGCCATAGAATAGTTTGTAAAGAGCATTCCATTGTCATTTGTACTAGGTGTACTAACTAAAATATCCAGGAAGAAACCGAAAGCGAATAACCTTAAAGACAATTATATTTTAATTATTTTTCTTCCTAGTTTTAGGTTTACGAGTATTTTATTATATTTGATATTTTGTTGTGTTTTGACAATTTTTTTTTTTTAGTTTTTTATTTTGTTATGTAATGACTAATTTTCTATTAAATATAACTTGTGCAGTATAATAGTCATATTTATTTAAAAAATCTTGGTTTCCTTAACTGTTTCTAGCTGGTCGAACAACTAAACTCTGAGGTCTAGTCACGGGGTGTAATCTAGAATATCCCCAAGTGGAACTGTCATGGCGTAGAAGTTCTTCTGAATGTTAAGATTATCCATCGAGGTCGCACATAAAGTGTGTCGGTCGCTAGAAAAATTGGCGTGCGCATGTGTTTGGACACCGTAATATTTATTATAGTATTTGTTTTCATTTTGTACTATTGTTATTTGTTTCATTTTATTTCGTAAATCTTAGTGAAATAGTTTTAGTTATAGGGTGTATATCTATATAAATATATATACAGCAATACATCAATTTAATATACAACAAGTTGTAGTGATTATAATAATTTAGAACACCCCAATAATTTTTAAAATGTTTTATGCGATTATATTTATTTGGAAAAAGTGAAAACGTTTTCCATTATCTAAATTGTATTTTATTGTATGTCTCACGACATAAATTAAATTTAATTTGTTTGTTTATTAGAATTCAAATCATGGGAAGAAGGCGATCCAATACCCAGTACCAGTTTATAGGTCATATTACTTGTACAAATGGTTGCAGTAGATTAGCTATATATTGAGATTATTGAGGATTCTTATCGCAAATGTTGCCAAAGTGTTTCAACAAGCAAGTCTCAATGACAGGACAAACATTCAGTTGGAGCTAATTGTGGGAACGATAATAGCAACATTTTAGTAAATTTGACACGATTTATAAATTTGGATCAGGTATGGTTGCCGTTTTTGAATTTTTCACTCACACTTGTATAACTAAACTGTGTTTATATATGTGTACAAATGTTATGGTATATGTATTTGAAAATTATATATAACATTCAAATTGACTCGGTCTTTACTTGGGGAATCGATTTTCATCTTGAAATGACAAACAATTAATGTTTAGATTTACACTATATTAAAAAAATCACTGTAAATCTAAACATTAATTATTTGTTTGATTTCAAAAGTAACACATTTTCAGAACCTAAATAAATTTTAAATTATTTTGTTCTTTATAAGGTTTCAATTTTATATTAGGGACGTTTCATTCTATCCTGATAAGGTTGATTTTCTCTATGGGTCTAGTAGACCCTGGCTCTACCGTTAGCTAGTTAGTTATGCACAGCATATTTCCAAGCTTAAATTACTTTTATTTTATTCTAAATAAAATTTTATTATACATACTTCAAATTGTCGAATATTTTAATTTACTATATTAAACATTTGCGATCTACCTTCGTAAAATATAATCAAGTTATTAGTCTATAAAGGACTTAGATTTCTTTTAAATCCGCACAAGGAATTATAGTAATAGGGATTATGTATCTAAACTACTGTAATTCAAAATCATTTTGTTTTTAAAAACTATTTGTATTCACTTTTCGAGATTATATATGAACATCAGCATTGTTCAGAATTTTTATTTAAAATACATTAAATCGAACTGAATTATAATTACCAAATAGGACATAATGGAGCCAAGAACCTAAAACATAAATATGTATGTAAACTTAAATAGTGATTTATATTTGTATACGCAGTACCGTATAAACAAATGAGAAGTCGATAGTAAATAATCCAGATGGTGCTATTTTGAAATCTTCGTGTAAAATTTTAAGAGAAAACAGCTGTACCTGAAGTAAAAATTAGAGATTTTCGTTTTACATTATCTATTAAATATTCCACTCACGTTTTTCAAATATGATTGATTCTTCCTTCCAGTATTTAATTTTCTTAGCACATCCTTTACTTTATTAGCCTATAACAAAAACGTTAATTAATATGGTGACTTAACCCAGATAAAGCTAATTTTTTTTTCTTTAGCAAAATTGTTCGTAAACCATTTTTTTAAAATATTTGGAAAATCATGTAGTTATCTATTTTACATACGGATCGGGATTTTCTGATATGGTTCCGCTTCCTTTTAGTACTCTAATTTCAAGATGATGAAGTAATGAGATAGATGTGAAAAAATTATCGAAATAAAGATGAAAGAGCAAATTAGGAAAATTTTTCTGCAATTTATCAGCAAATGTCAACACAACGTTAGAACCCAAATTGTTATTGTCACAACAATGGATATTCTGTATAGCATACCTAATCTCTTGATATCGCGCCATGAACCAAATCGTTTCTGGTGTCGCTTGAATTTTCCTAATACATATGCTTCCGAGGCAATATTTTGTACTCACTCAAAATGAGAACTCCTAAAAAGCATCACATTTCCTATTCAGATATATCTCCCACGCGATTATGCTGAGACGCATATAAATTACTAAAATTACACACATCGGCAAAAAAAGACATGTTAAAGAATAAACAAGAAAGTTCTACGGGATTCAAATTATTTTCAGCTTCACATGGTGTATTCCAGCTAGGAGTTGGATCGAGTATGTCTTATCCTAAGACACAATTGAACGCTTTCAATTTTTTAAACGGACCAAAGTGCGACAGAGGTAAATCATCCTTCTCATCTGATGACTTTTCTGCATTTTCTTGAGGAGACGGATCTTCGAAATTTATTTCTGCTTGAACTACTAGTTGACTTCCTGGAAGATTTCCCATGCATACGTCATCCTCCTTCCCGGAATCTTCATCTGTAGTTGCCCCATTGGCATTGTCTGGTGAAAATATAGTGATTGAAGTCGGGATTCTTTGATATGATACTTCTGCTACTGCCTTTTCCAACTCATCCATTATTTCATGTACTTTTAATGGGCGGCGATGTCTGTAAAATAATATGTGGTACCTCGTTCTAATGCTAAAGTCCTTTTAAAAGTACCGCGCCATATTGGCGTAAACTGAAGCTAGATAAATGATGTTTCTCGAACCACACATAAATATTAAAATATTAATGAGCAAACATCATGATATTTTTCAAATCCGCGCCAATTTATAATCTGTTTAACTATATTTACCTCCAGTTGGCCGTGTTTCAGTTTTCCGAATCACAGAATAGATATTGAAGCACAAGTTCTTGTAGATTCAACAACAAACGATTATAAACGTTTGAAATGTCATTCAAAGTCATAAACAACTACCGTCATTTATTCGCAAGGGCTGGCGACTTTGCAATTATGAAAATAAGCAGCTATCTACAAGGTTGCTTTTAAAAGATATGGGTTAATCTCTTATTCATAAGAGAAAGAAATTAGAAATATGTATGTAATGATATAAGTTGACTTATTTCATTTTAGATAGGTTACTCTGTGACTATTCCTTTTACACACAGAGAAATACAAACACGTAGCTTCTATAGTTGATTTAATCCCATTTTTGACAAAATTGGACTTAACTCCTTTTTCACGCGCAGTAGTGATATATGATAATATTAATATTAACTACTGCCACTGTGTTCTGATATTATCTTTTAAATAGATTTTGCAACGACTCAGAGTAATGAACAAATTATCTTAACTTACACTATGATAGCAAGTATAAGAAGGAATTATAATTTCAAATATTTGGAACAGATATTCTGTGCCCCAAAGAATGGAGAATTTGTAGTCGAAATACCAAGAATTGGTGTTGCTACTGCCGTATAGTTTGGCCAAAAGGTCTGAGCTTGTAGTGTTAATCCCAATGTGGCTTCAGCAAAAATAACTAACAGAGACTTTTAGAACTTCGTTGGTTAAATCGCATAGTAGTATATAATTATCTCGTACTTCTTTCATATGAATTACATTTCCATTTAACGCTGTTTCTTCACAAAATATGCAACATATCTCAAACCATTGCTGAAGTAATAGAAGGTATATTCCATATTCTTCTATCATTACAATTAAAGGTGCGTCAAGTATAGAGCACAGGATAGTACAAATTTTTTATATAGTGGAATTTTCTAACAGAACAGTCAACATCATATCTACAGCGATCAAAATAAAGAAAAACATTATTATTATTCCAATATATTTAATATAAGATTCCTGTTTTAAATTTGAGTTTTTAAATTTTTTTCTATATCTTGCATAGTTTTCCAAATATGGCCAACATTCGCTATTTGGGTGAATTTTCTTCTATTAATAGCTACTACGTTTAGCATCCAAATAGAACTTTATAAAGCAAATAGCAGTAGCGTGTAGTTATAGAGAATAGACGTGTAATTTTGGCTCCGCAAGAATTTATCGAATACGAGGTTTTTGCGAGTGTAATAAAGTAATATTGTTAGTAAATAATTAGAAGTGATACACAAAGGTGTAAATTTGTGAAATAGTGGAAGAGATAAGTACATGATTAAAATAAATAATATATGTTAGTGTTTGCAATAACAACAGAAAAGAGATAGAGAGAGATGTGGGCGGTGACTCGCTAAAGAGGCCAGCATCCGACAATATAAACATATGGCACAATAAAAACAAGGACTAGTAAGACATAAATAAATTTGTGGCGCACGAGCGAATTTCAAATTAGTGTGAAATAAAATCAAATAAATGTGATCCGAAAATTTTAAAATAAATATTTGAAATGGTTATACAAACATGAATTAAACGTGATTTTGTCCTTATCTGCTTTTTAACTATTAATTAAATAGCAATTAGTTAAATAAATGGTTAAATATATCAATAAGGAACAGGTCCGGCTTATAAAATATTAGGAAATATTAACGAGATAACTAGCTTAGTGGTTTGGGGGCCTGGATAGACATTGTTTGCGATGGACAGTGATGGGAGTAACACGGATGAAGGAAAAAGAAAGAGAAATAAAAAAGACGTAGCCGAAATCTTCAAAAAGAGTAAAAAGCTGACTAGAACACCAGACAAAGAAGCAAGCAGTGACGAAAGTAAATTAGATAAATTAATGGAAATGATGCGAGGATTAGTTACACAAGTGCAACGCATAGAGGGAAAACAAGATAAATATATGGAAGAAATGAAAGAAATCAAATTAGAAAATGAGAAGATTAGAAAAGAAAACGAAGAACTGAAAAAAGAAATTAGAAGTGCCAAAGGAAGATTAGATAAACTCGAGGGTATGAATAGAAGAAAGAACGCAGTTATGGTAGGCTTGAAAATAGATGGGAGTGATCAAGATCAATTAAAGGTAGCGGTGGAAGATATTATCAAGAAGTACATGGAAATACAAATTGAAATTAAAGCGGTGAAACAACTGGGTCCAAAAACTTGCTTAATAGAACTGAAGAATATAGATGATAAGATAAAAATAATGAAAAATAAGGGCAAATTGAGAGGGTTTATGGAACAAAATATATACATTAACGATGACATGACAAAAGAGGAAAGAGAAATACAAGAAAAGATACGAAGAAAGGCCAAAGAAGAGAGAATGAAAGGAAAAACTGTTAAGATAGGATTCCAAAAGTTAATAGTAGAGGGAGAACAATGGAGATGGAATAGGGAAAAGGGGAATTGGAATAAGGAGGAACGAGAATTGGCACGAGAAAAGAAAATCCCAAAAATAGTGTCAAAAAACTAATAGTAAAGACTAGTGAAAATAAAGATGATGACCCGGACAAGAAAAAGGATATGATAAAGGAAAATAAACAAAATAATGATCAGTATGATAATGATGATACACAAAAAATAAAAAAGATAGAGAAAAGTAAGGATAAAGAAAGTGAAGCATGGAAAATTGGTACTTGGAATATAAAGAGCATAACAGGAAAAGAAAAGGAATTAGAAAAGGAGTTTGAAGAGTTAGGAGTGGATGTATTAGCAATTACGGAAACAAAGAAAAAGGCACAGGGAATTATTAAGACGGACAATGGTCATATTATGATGTATAGTGGTGTAGGAAAAGAAAAAAGAGCAGCTGCAGGAGTGGGATGCATTATACACAAGAAATTAGAAAACCAAATTTATAGATGGAATGCCTGGTCAGAAAGAATATTACTAATAGAGATGAAGGAAAGAAACAGAACGAAAACAATAATAGTGGTGTACGGGCCAAACGAAGATGATACATCAGAAAATAAGAATAAATTTTGGGAAGAACTAACATTAGTTGTGGAAGACGCGAAAGGTATAATGTTTGTAGTAGGAGATTTCAACAGTAGAGTTGGCATAAGAGACGATGAATATAGTGAAGTATTGGGAACAAACGGGGAGACTGTTAGAAATAGCAGTGGAAAAATAATGCTGGACTTCTGCATTGTACACAACTTGGTAATAACTAACACTCTTTTCCAACACAAAGATATACACAGATATACTAGAGAAGTCAAGAGTAGGGGGGAGAGGTCCATAATTGACTACATATTAGTTGACAAAAATAACAGAAGAATTGTGAGCGACACGAAAGTAAGAAGAGGGCCGGAAATAGGAAGCGATCACTTTGTGGTTATATCAAGAATAAAAGAAAAAGTTCAAAACAAGGAAAAGCAATATATATATACACAGAAACAAGACCAAATAGAATCACTTAGAATATACAAATTAAGAAGTGAAGTCATTGCTGAAAAATTCCAGAAAAGGATAGCCGAAAGAGTAGAAAATATAGAAATTAATGGAACTATCGAAGAAATTTGGAATAGGTTTAAAGAAATAATAATAACTACAACGAAAGAGATATGTGGCGTAAGGAAAAATAAAAAGAAAAAACAAACAAAATGGTGGACAAATGAAATAAGACATCAAATTAAGATAAAGAAAAAAGCATGGAAAACATACTTAGCAGAACAAACAGTGGAAAAATACGATATATACAAAGAAGAAAGAAAAAAAGTGAAACATTTAGTAGTACAAGCAAAAAAGGAGACATGGAAAGAATTTGGGGAAAAGATGGAAAAAAACAGTAAAGAGAACCAAAAACTATTTTATAGAGTCTTGAAATCAGTAAGGAATGAAGAAAGGTCACAATCTACACATTATATACAAAAGAAGAAGGGAGAGATCCTAAGCGATAGAATGAAGATTATAGAAAGGTGGAAAGAATACTTTCAGGAATTGTTAAGCGGAGGAGTGGAAAACGAGAATGCTAGTGAACAACAAATAATAGGAGAAGAAGAGACAGAAGAAATAATTACCATGGACGAACTGGAAGAAGCAATACAAAAACAGAAAAATGGAAACAAAAATGGTTACATGAGTCATAAAGTGGGTTTAGAAGAGGAAGGAGCACACAAGACCAAATATTCTCTGTGAAACAAATAATACAAAAAGCCTCTAGAGAACAGAAGAAAGTGTTCTTAGCATTTATAGACTTGGAAAAAGCCTTCGATAAAGTACCAAGAAAAAGATTGTGGAATGTATTTAGAGAAAGAGGTGTCAATGGCAAAATAAGACGATTAATACAGAAAATATATAACCACAATACTAATGCTGTAATAGCTAACAATTTAGAATCTGAGATATTTAAAACAAACGAGGGACTGCGCCAAGGGGGAAGTCTGAGCCCAATGCTGTTCATTGTTTATATGGATGACATTATCAAACAGTGTGCATGTAAAAGTAAAAAGTTCAGGGTTGGACACCTTAACTTGAATGCAGTCGAAGTTTCGGAAGGGGCATTCGCAGACGACATAGTAGTTATAGCCGACAATGAGGAAGATCTGAAACGTAATTTAACAACATGGAATATGACACTAAAGGACAGTGGAATGACGATGAGTAAGAGCAAAACTAAAGTAATGGTAGTGGGAGATGAACAGGTAGATACGAAAATCGTAATAGAAGGAACTGAAATAGAACAAGTGAGAACATTCCAGTACTTGGGAGTACGAATTGATGGAAGAGGGACCCAGGACGCTGAGATTAATCAAAGAGTAGAAAAAAACAACAAAGCTGTACCACAGCATGAGGAATAATTTCATTAACAAAAAAGAGATATTCCGAGAAACAAAACTAAAAGTATATAAGGCAATTTACCGACCGATATTAACATATGGCTGTGAATCCTGGATATTAAATAGAAGACAAAAGAATAAATTACAGGCAGTAGAAATGAAATATTTAAGAAGAGTTAGAGGAGTTACAAGGATGGACAGAATAAGAAACTTGGAAATACGAAAAGATTTGAAAATGCAGTCAGTGTTAGAATACATTGAACAAAGACAGCTAGGATGGTGGGGACATTTATATAGAATGGAAAATACAAGACAAACAAGAAGGATATGGGAAGCAAGGATAATGAAAAATAAAAGAAGAGGAGGGCCAAGGACAACATGGAATGATGTCATAGCAGAAATACTGGGAAGGAAAGGCAAAACATGGACAGAAGCGAAGAACATGACAAGGAAATGAATGGAAAACGTTTATAAAAAGCTAGAAGATAAAAGCCCTACACCATTGTTATGGTAATAGGGATTTTTGGATTATATATATATATATATATAAAGCAAATATCGTTTTAACGAAAGCACTGGTGTCAAAACACTCAACGCTAATTATTATTATTTGGCATAGTACTATCAGCAGAAGTTCCACAATGAAAAAACAATAAAACTTTGTCATAGTTTCTTGTGTCAATTCATTTCCCATTTCAAAGTTGACCAAATCGGTTAATTTCATAAAATTATGCAAATATTTAACACAAAAAGGAATCATTGGCCATGCCTTCCGTATAGGCAAATATATTACTGGGCTTAAAATCAGTGAATGACCTTACTTATAAACAGCAGTTGAATGAATTAACAATGATATTTACGTCTACTGGAAAGATCAATTAAGCAATTGCCACAGTACGTAATTAACTATACGAAGGTTGTTTTCTTAATATCGAAAAGAGGAAAACGCAATGTTTTATTGTGAATATTTTATTCAAAAGTTTTGTCCATGCTGTCCACAAACTTATCCATTTGACGACTCTAGTTCCCCAAGCATTACATCTTACATTTTTGTAATCATATACAGCTTCATTGGCAAAAGCAAGACGCGTTTCGCACAACTTACGTGCGATATGTGGGGATACGAAGCTATTGGTATCATGATTAATATCATTTCATTATGGTTTACATGCGCCGAAAATGAAATGTAACGCAATAATTTGGAATTGTAGATTTTGTATCTAGTTTACATTAGAATTAGTGCAAGGAAAATGAAACCTGATTAAGTGATACATTTTTCCGTGACAAAAAATACATTTTATTTAAATCACTGCTTTATACCTTCATCACATCTCCTTCGCACGCATATAATACACAGTCTGAAGCGTATTCTAGGTTGATAGTGACTACGGAAACACAGTATATTAATTCTCACTTTAACATTTGCGGTGGTAGTATTGACTGTTTATTAGGAGTAATTAATTTCAACATTAGCTTCAGCATGGCTTCTGTGGTAGATTCAGGCGTCATCTTAGACCTTGTGTAAAACTAGCATCTTTATATAACTTGCCTCTAAGATGGAGCGACATGTCGCTACTCCTAACAGCTAGAGCCTTATTGACCCAAGTTTACATCTGCTATTGCATTATATATGTATTAGACATTGTTAATGTAATTAATTAAAATTTATTCATGTTTAAACTAATGCTATCTGCTAACTTCGGTGGTTATATTCAGGATACTAACACTACGACGATTCTTACCAAACTTTCAGCGGCATCTCTTTACTTCCAGCAGCTAATGCCGTTTTGATGTCGCTCCTCACTTACACTATATACCCCAAGGTCCTCGTGTAGATATTTTCCACGCAACAAGCTCCACTGTTAAGGATTGGTATTTGAATTTCGTAGGTGTCGTAGGCGTCGTCACATTATTAGAAGATTATACGAAAAATGGTCCTGTACTCTTTTAGCCACACTACTAGCTTTGGAAATGAGCTTCATTCAGGTGACAAAATATTTCAATAATTATGCTCCTCAATGTAAATATAATACTTGAATAAGATAAGTTTCACGAATCGATAAGGCATCAAAGTTTGGGACTTTATGGACATAAATTATAATATATGATTGTTTCGGCCTTTACTTGATGAAATTCCATTATAACTATTAAGATAAAATAAAACAAATTTTATGAATTTCACTTTTTAATTATCACTGTAACGAGTCGTTTCGCACCAACCTGGGCTTCGTCAGACATATAACTAACTTATTTACAAAATATTTTTTATATTAAACACAAGTAAACAGTAACAAGCAAAAACACATGTTTTATTTTAAAAAATAGTCAGAGGGATGGGTGCTTTTTATTACGGGATGTCTATACAAAACTTTCGCTACGGTTTATAAAAAAATGTACTGTTCTTAAGTAATAAAACTAAAGGTTTACATTATATTACAGGGATAAAGAATTCTATGGAAAAATACAAAAATACTATACACTATGTAACTGTCTGCAAATCAAATAAATAGATTAAGTAAGAGTGAATTATTTGTTTCTAATTGATCATTTAAGATCTTGTCAGTTTTCTTTATTTTATTGATTTCCAGTGACTCGAATAAATTAAGTTTTTTGCCCTTATTTTCTATATGTAATATTTTAAATTCTTTGTTAAAATTGTCGTTCGTTGAATTGATATGAGACGCATATGAAGAGTCACTTTTATTATTTCTAAATGAAGAAAAATGGTCTTTGACGCGTACTTCAAACGATCTGCCTGTCTGTCCGATATAAGTCATAGGGCAACTACCGCAGGTTAACTCATAGACCCCTGACTTTTTATTGTTGTTTGTTAAATACTTATTGTTTTTTATAAATTTTGGATAAATTGTTATTAGTTTTAAACGCTGTATTAATGTCAAACTTTCTTAAATATTTACAAATTTTTGTGCTTGAAGAGCCTATGATCATTTTAAATTTTTGGGTGTTATTATTTAATATTGGGTAAACTTGTGATATGGCTTTTGTACGGAGTTTTTTATTTAAAATGTTATCTATTATATTACTTTTATATCCATTGTTGATAGCTATTTGTCTAATTAAATTTAACTCTTTCTCGAAATTTGTTTGGTTCAACGGAGTATTTATTAATCTATGTATAAGACTGTGATAAGCCGCTAATTTGTGTTGTATCGGATGGCAAGAAGTGTTATGTATAGTAATATCTGTAGTTGACGGTTTGTGGTAAATAGCAAAGTTACATTTATTGTTAATTCTAGTAATCACTAAATCGAGAAAGTTAATACTATTATTTGTCTCCTGTTCCATTGTAAACTTAATACAGTGATAATTAAAAAGTGAAATTCATAAAATTTGTTTTATTTTATCTTAATAGTTAAATTATAATATTTTTGTATTTAGGTATTTGGATTTTCAATGGCCGCAACTGCACATATTGCTATGAACTATGGTTTTGATAATTAATTTACCACCATTCACGACAAATCTATCCAGCTAGGATATTCAGTCGGCTTACTTTCAAAATGGGACTGCTTTCCTCTCAGGGTTCCAATTGGAAAACGTGGTTTTTCTCTTCTACAAATTTATAATGCGCCAGTAAAAGAGTATTGACAAATGTTATAATTATATTTCTTTAAGTTACTTGTAAACTTTCTAGAAATAAGGTTAAATAATAATAAACTCAATAAAATTTAAATACAAAAATCCCAAAAAAAAAGAAAAAAAAATCTTTATAAAGTATAAAGATTAATATTGCCACATTAAACAATATTATAAATGTAAAAATAACGCATGGAAATGACAGCTGCATGCGATCAAAAACCTTTGTGATAGCCGATCAAAATTAAAAATAATAAATTACAAAGAAACTTTTTAATTTCTCCCAAGAGAAACAAAATCAAAATTATTTGACAGACGGAAATAAACTCTAACGCATGTGCAACCACATGTGACAAAAAATGCCCTTGATATACCAACGTACTAAAATTTCACAGTTAACAGAAATTTTTTACTAGAAATTTTAAAAATCCTTCTTTGTTATTTATATCAAATAACTAAGACTAAAATCTCAATACGATAATAATGATAATATAGAAAAATACAGTATTTAACTCTTTTAAATATAATAAGATATCTTTCAAAAAATATATATATATTTTTACTTACGTAAAAAACAATGCGAGACACATGAGTAGGAAAGTGTAAAATATAACAATTACGAGATAAACAAACTCGTTAAATAGCGGTAATGAAATTAACACATCACCAACCACAATTAAATCAAAAAATAACCCGAATTTACTTAATAAAAAGATAGAGATTAATCTTTTTATCAACACGACTTTCTTATTTCACCTAACACTTGTGTCTGAGGATACAGCAAGCACGCAGGCTCCGTATCAAAAAAATACAGTTTTACAATCGTCCACAGCAGAACAAACGGCATGCTCAAACTGCACAATTCAAATATTTTTAAAATATTTATGGGGAAAAGTCAACAGCACTTCCCCAAGAGTATATGGTGGAAAAGCCTGGACATGTCAAAATCTTTTTCGTCATATAGTCTTCCGCACTCGATGAACCATAGACAGTTACGCACCATGTCATAACCGAACCCGCACTCAGTCGTTGCACCATTTCATGCTGGATCATCTTCCTCGATGTGCCGCAGTGGAGCGAATGGTTGCAGAGCACCCATGTAATTAATATCTTCTTTTTAAGAGGAAATTCTGACTTCAAATTTATTTCAGCTGTGTCATATTGTATTTTGACATATTAATTAAACTTATGTCATTTTGATTGTTGACTTAATAATAATAATAATAATAATAATAATAATAAGCCTCGTCCCATCCATCGCAGACGAAGAACACTCCAGAGTAAACAGTAGTCGGCGAATAGTTGATATCTTCCTCAACCTCCTGGACATGTGTCACTCCCATGGATTTCGTATAAAAGAGAAAAAAAACAATTTGTAATAATGCTTGTCAATCATAAATACCAATAACCATATCATATAACTTTTATTGCTAATATTTTCCCATTATTTAATTCTTCTTGCACAACAAACTTTTATTTAATTATTTTAATTTTTATAAAACTTCTTATAAATTATAATAAACTTTCATCCTGTGGGACCTGAAGGATCATCTCATACTCAAAACTCCCTTCAGCATATTCTCTATTATATTCATTTAGTTCAACATAATTAAAATTACTTTTATTGTTATACATTCTCGATAACGCATCGGCAGTAACATTTAATACTCCTTTATATGCCTAATTTCAAAATTATACTCTGACAGCAACAAAGACCAGCGATATACTCTATTATTCTTAAACCTTGTACTCAAAAGTGATGTCAACGCAGCATGGTCGGTTTCTACTATGAAGTTTTTGCCAAATAAAAATCTAAGCTTTTGAACCGCGTGTACTACAGCTAACATTTCTTTTTCACTAATTGTATATTTAATTTGGTAGCTTTTTAAGATTCGAGATATGAAACATATCGGCTGTTCCAATCCTTCATTATTAATCTGGATTAAAACTCCACTAATAGCGACATCACTTGCATCTACTCTTAATAGAAACTGTTTATTAAAATCAGGTAAAATTAAAATTAACTGGTTATAAAAATCTGTCTTTAAATCCCCAAAAACTTACATTCTTACATCATTCCATTTAAGTTTCTCATTCTTTTTAAGCATTTCATACAATGGTGCACTTGTTCGTGCCAGTTATGGTACAAAACGTTTATAATAATTAATTATGCCTAAGAACCCTCTTAAGATTCTTACATTTTTAGGTAAAGGATACTTTTTAATAAGCTCCAACCTACTTTGTTCCACACTGAACATATCTAGGTCTTAAATTATACTCTTACGTTCACCATAAAGCTATAATATTTCCTGGATTCTTTTTCCAAAGGCACCAACCAAAAAGCACTTCCCAAATCCAACTTACTTTATACTTTTGCATTGCCACATTTCGCCACTAATGCTTCTATTGTTATCGGAGTTTCAAATTGAGCTTTTGTCCGCTCATTAAGTCTGCGCGCATCCAGACATAATCTAATGTCTCCTGACTTCTTCTTAACCACAACTAATGGATTTACATACCTCGTTTTACCATGTTCAATTATTCCATCTTTTAACATCTTCTTTACTTCCTCTTCTTCCTGTTGTTGAATGTTCTTCGGAATTGGATAGTTTTTAATTTTAAAAGGTTTTGTCTCTATGTTCTACCTCTAACGAATGTCGATAACTTCTGGAAATACTGGAAAATTTGTTTACTAATTCTATATTATTCTTTATTATTATTTTAACTTCTTTTTCATATTCTTCATTACAATCTATTTTCAATAACTCAATATCTTCGGAAATTCCACTTCTCCCTCCTTTTCTTTCTCCATTTCTTCCAACACCATTAATTCCTTTTCTTCTAATACATTAACTTCTTCATCCTCTTCCATATTATTTAATTTTTCCATACAGTTTGTTTTCTGCATATTATTTATAATCTTCCCTTCATCTCCAGCCTCGTGGATCCATTGCACATCATTACTATTAATTATAATTTTCTTCTTATTAATATCAATTATAGTATTAATTTAATATAACAAATCTATTCCCAGTATTCCATCTCTACCTAAACCTTTTACTACTATAAATTCTCCAATAAATTTATTATTTTCAATTTTAAAATCGACGACATAAATCTTATTAACTACAGCTATAACCTTTTTCGTAGCTGATACTATAGTAATTTTACTTGTGGGTACGTATTTCCCTTCTTTATTCTTAACTAACCATTCAACAACCTTTTCATCCAAAAACGATGTTTCACTACCAGAATCCATTAAACAATTACATTTCCTTTTTCCTATATTTATATTCATGTGTGGCAAAACCGTATTAATCGCGCAATCCGACTTATCATATAACAATGCAAAACTTTCACTCTTTTTGGTTGGCCTTACTAAAAATCCTTACTACAAGCAAGTTCTGATTTCTTGTTATCATCTACTTTAACTTCTAAATTAAAATTAGCCCTTGTATCTTTATATCTAGTACCTGTATATTTCTCAGGATCTATACTATCATTTACATTATCTTTATTTGAATTATATCTTATACTGTTTGGGGAAGCCATTCTATTACTATTTCTTTGAGTATTATTATTATTAATAGGTTTTTGAGAACTCGGAGGGGTATTATTTAAATTAACTCTAGAATATTCATTTCTATTAATATTTCTATCTAAATAATTATTATTATGTCTTTTACCCCGCTCCACATCATCTAACCTCTTTAATAATTCGATAAATTGTTGCATATCATTGATATCGTGTATGGCTACTGCCTGACTGACTTGAGAATCAAAGTGTCTACATAATTGTGAAACCATATCTACTTCACATATTCTAGGGGTTAAATATTTTAAAACCGAGTACCTTTTCAGAACATAAGTTTCTCTCGATTCATTAGTTCCGACATTATATCTACCAAATAATAATTCTTGTCTTACCCTAGCCTGCTTATTTCTTCCCCAGAATTGATTCGTGAACCTGGCTTCAAATTCTTCCATCGTGGTTACCTCGTCTGACACCATCTCCCACCATACCATAGCGTCATCCTTCAGACAGTTTCCTATCTTTTGCAACTTTTTATCAGCCCCTGGCACATCCTCCAAACTGGCTTTGATTTTCTTTAGGAAACACATGGGATTTGTGTTTGACATCCCATAAAATTTAGGTAGCACTTCACTTTGTACAAGAACAGGAATATGTGCGGGTATATTTACTTCATTATTCTCTTTTTTTCACTTGCTCTATTTCCTTTCTTAACTGTTTCTCCATGTATTGCATTTGTAATTCTGCAAACTCTCTTTTTTCCACTTCTTCGGACAGTTTACTATTTAATACCATAATATTTTCTTCCAAATTTTGTTCGTTTGATAATTGTAACGAGTCCATGCCCCGTATTATATCCTCTTCTTGATTAGTTTTACTTAATGCCATAATTTTATCCATCATTATATCCATTTTCTCTTCCATTTTCCTTTCTCTTTCCATCATTGTTTTGATCGTAACCTGCATTTTCATTAACATATCCAGCATAATCTTATCCCTGTTTACTTCTTCGTGCCCCTCTTCATGTACAGTAGTTATTGGACCTATTCTTTACTTCGCTGCCTCCACCAGTTGCTCACTTCTTTGCTGTACTCCGGAGATACCTTCCATCTTTTATGTGCTCTGTTTTTAACTTTCTAATACTGCTTTTATTTAAACGTTGGCCTTGCCAAAATTATATCTGCTTTTCTGTTCGCCCCACGCTTGGTTTAGCCAAAAATATGCTATGAACTGTGGTTTTGATAATTAATTTACGACCATTCGCGACAAATCTATCCAGCTAGGATATTCAGTCGGTTTACTTTCAAAATGGGACTGCTTTCCTCTCAGGGTTCCAATTGGAAAACGTGGTTTTTCTCTTCGACAAATTTATAATGCGCCAGTAAAAGAGTATTGCCAAATGTTATAATTATATTTCTTTAAGAAATAAGGTTAAATAATAATAAACTCAATAAAATTTAAATGAAACTTTAATACAAAAATCAGAAAAAAAGAAAATAAAAATCTTTATAAAGTATAAAGATTAATATTGCCTCATTAAACAATATTATAAAGGTCAAAATAACGCATGGAAATGACAGCTGCATGCGATCAAAAACCTTTGTGATAGCCGATCAAAATTAAAAATAATAAATTACAAAGAAACTTTTTAATTTCTCCCAAGAGAAACAAAATCAAAATTATTTGACAGACCGAAACAAACTCTAACGCATGTGCAACCACATGTGACAAAAAATGCCCTTGATATACCAACGTACTAAAATTTTACAGTTAACAGAAATTTTTCACTAGAAATTTTAAAAATCCTTCTTTGTTATTTATATCAAATAACTAATACTAAAATCTCAATACGATAATAATGATAATAAAAACACAGTATTTAACTCTTTTAAATATAATAAGATATCTTTCAATATATATATATATATATATATATATATATATATATATATATATATATATATATGTTTACTTACGTAAAAAACAATGCGAGACACATGAGTAAGAAAGTGCAAAATATAACAATTACGAGATAAACAAACTCGTTAAATAGCGGTAATGAAATTAACACAGCACCAACCACAATTAAGCCAAAAAATAACCCGAAGTTACTTAATAAAAAGATAAAGATTAATATTTTTATCAACACGACTTTCTTATTTCACCTAACACTTGTGTCTGAGGATACAGCAAGCACGCAGGCTCCGTATCAAAAAAATACAGTTTTACAATCGTCCACAGCAGAACAAACGGCGTGCTCAAACTGCGCAAGTCAAATATTTTTAAAATATTTATTGGGAAAAGTTAACAGTCCAGTATACTGTTTTCAAGTTGCCTCTAAGCAATTGTTTCTACAGATTGGCAACTATCTCGACATGACGGTGATCAATGCATTTTTGTCAATTATCGAATTGCTATGTGTGATTACAACAGCTGGAAATTATCAATCTTCATGTAGATATGTAGCATGTTCCCAAATTGGGAAACCATCTGCTCTGTTTGTTTATGCACCAGATGGAATAAAGTAGAATATTGTGTATTCAAAGGCATTGGAGTAATACGTTGATTATAATAAAATATCGTTGATTCGTTGTTTAGCTAGGGAATAAACAAAAATTTTATATCGGCTAATGGCAGTTAACACAAAGAAGTTTAATTTTCCTATAAAATGTTGACGAGGCTGCGAGCAGTTAGTCTTATATAAATTTTATATCAATTTTAACCAGTTAATATATAAGATTATATATGACACAACTTATATAATAATATTAATACTAACTAGTGCAGTATTCTGATACGGCCGTTTAAATAAATTTTGCAACGATATAGAGTAATACACAAATTATTTTAACTTACACTATGGTAACAAGTATAAGAAGGAATTATAATAGCAAATGATTGCAACAGATATTCTGTGCCCCAAAGAATGGAGAATTTGTAGTCAAAATACCAAGAATTGGTGTTGTTACTGCCATACAACTTGGCCAAAAGGGTCTGAGCTTGCAGTGTTAATCCCAATGTGACTTCAGTGAAAATAACTAACAAAGATATCGTTAACACTATTAGAACTTTGTTGGTTAAATCGCATAATATCACATAATTATTCTGTACTTCTTTCATATAAACTACATTTCCACTTAACACTGTTTCCTCAAAAAATTTGCTAAATATCTCAAACCATTGCTGGAGTAATAGAAGATATATTGCATATTCTACTCTCATTACAATTAAAGGTGCGTCAAGTATAGAGCTCAGGATGGTACAAATTTTATATATAGCAGAACCTTCCAACATAATAGTTAGCACAACATCTACAGCTCTTAAATTAAAGGAAAATGTTGTTATTGTTATGCCAATATATTTAATATAAGATTTCTGTTTTATATTTGGATTTTGAAAGTTTCGATCTAAATCTTGCATAGTTTTCCAAATATTTCTAACGTTTCTTATTTGGGTAAATCTCCTTATATTAATAGCTACTATTTTTAGCACCCAAATTGAACTATATAAAGCAGATATCGCTTTAACGAAAGCATTAGTGTTAAAACACTCTACGCTAACTATTACTGCTTGACATAGGACTATCAGCAGAAGTTCTACAATAAAAAAGCAGTAAAACTTTAACATAGTTTCTTGTGACAATTCATTCCCTATTTCAAAGTTGACCAAACCAGTAAATTTCATCAGATTATGCAAATATTCAAGACACAAAAAGAAATCATTGGCCATGTTTACCGCCTGGCAAGTACAATACTGGGCTTAAAATCAATGAATGAGCTTACTTATAAACAACAGTTGAATGAATTAATAATGATATTTACATTTACTGGAAAGATCAATTAAGCAATTACCATGAAAGTACTTTATTAACTGTACGAACGTTCTATTAATAATACCAAATACAGAGAAACTCAGTGTTTGATTGTGAATATTTTATTTAAAAATTAGTGGAATGGAAATAAAACCTGATTAAGTGATATATTTTTCCGTAACAAATAATACATTTTAAATCACTGCACTATATCTCCCACGCACGCATATTATACGCAGTACACAGTCTGGACCGTATTCTAGGGTGACCGTGGCAATGGAAACACAGTAAGTACCTAGATGAATTCTCTTCTTAACATTTACGGTGGTAGTATTGACTGTCTATTAGGAGTAATTAGTACAAAATACCTTCAACGTGGCTGCTGCGGTAGATTCGGGCGTCATCTTAGACCTCGTGTCAAACTAACATCTTTATATAACTTGCCTCCAAGATGAAGTGGTTTCTCGCTACTTCTAATAGGATTATTTATGTATTAGACATTGTTAATGTAGTTAATTAAATAGAAATTATTCATGTTTAAACTAATGCTATCTGTTAACTTCGGTGGTTCCATTCAAGACACTAACACTACGATGATTCATACCCAACCTCCGCTACTCCCAGCAGCTAGAGCCGTTTTGACGTCATCCCCCACTGACACGTTGTATCCCAAGGTCCTCATGTACACTCCAAATCACGAAAGATGATCCCTGCGTCATCAATAATCATTGTATGATTCAAATCAGTACTTCGGCGTCATATTAAATACTGTAAATTGAAAAATGAATATGGAACTTAACTTCGTTTCCGGGCCAAATATATTTGACACAGTCGGTCTAATTTGTAGGTTATATGAACAAATATAATCGAATTACATCTTAAGTTATATTAAAATTACTATAAATTGAACAAAGCTGCGTAAACAGCAAATCAAATTAAACTATAACACCACTTGAAAAATAAAATGAACTATCAAGAATTTACAACATTTAAGTCAACATATAAGATTATGTAATTCTTTAATCATTTTAATGAATGGCAAAACCAAACAGTTTCAAGTTAGTTGTAACAGCATTATTACTGGAATTGAAATTATACAATAGACCAGAGTATCTACTTTGTATAACTGTAATTACATATTCACTGTTATGACAGTTTTATAAACATTATCTTCCCAATTATATCATAGAATAACACTAGATATTAGTTAAACGTTCTACAGTGCCTTATTTTAAATAAATTTTGGAATATATTGCAGTATAACTTAACACTGCCATAATAGATAAGTTGAGTTTTGCACAAAGGTCAGTATAAATATTTGAAATTGCAGTATGCATTATAAACAAAACATATTCATACAAATTTATTTGCTGTGAAATGTTTTTTTTTGCTTTGAAATTATTTGTTGACTGCTAGTAAAATAGAACTTGTACGATTGCAGAAAGAAATTTTGAAAAAGGAACATGAAATGGAGCAAGAAAGAAAAAGTTTAGTAATTGAACTTTCAAAAAATTTTACTTGCAATAAGTTATAGATTTATATAATATATACAAACAATAGTTATTTTATTTATTGTTTTCATCAAATTGTATGAATTTGTTTTGTGTATATTAAAAATTTTTAAGTTAACACCAGAAGATTAGAGCTGATGGACACCAAATCAAATAAGGCAGTCGAAACACATTTCACTAGTGTATCTTGCAAAAACTTGCTACAAAAAGATGAAAACACATTCAAATGTATTTAATTGGACATACATTTTTTTTTATATGCATTGTATTTTTGACTCCAAATATTAAAATTGCAACGAAAAAGAATACGCAGTAAGAAAAAGGAGCGAATTAAAAAAAAAACTTAATATATTAAATTGTCAATGTAACTGGGAATTATAATTGTTTAATAAGTTAATATGCATATATAATCATTTAACAAAATTGCCTTATTATTTGTTTAATAAAATAATCATGAGTATATATACAAAAAAAAGGAAATATAAAAAATATTTAATAAATATTTTATAATATTGTAACAACTATCACAAAGTATAACTGGCTTATTGAAATGTTCATTTTCTTAGCTTCTTTTTATTGCCGATCCATTCAAAATTGTTTGGTCATGTGTAGATCCTGGCCATCTGGCTACGATGTCACAAATTCTTAATTGAGAATGTCCTATTACCTGAATATTCCATGATAAATATCCTTTCTGTTTCGGTACAGCTCAGCATTATTACCACTAGGAGATTGTTTTCGCATGTGAGTGCAATCAATTCTACTTAGTACATTAGGAAATCTAGCTACTTGTTAAATTCTGTTTCTGTAATTTTTCTACCTTTCTAGACATATTTAGATAAAAATTGTGGCCACAGTCTGGCAATTGCATGTGTAACATTTTGTATGATTATTTGTATTAATATCATTGTATTTGTTGCATAAAAAATCAGTTACTAAAAGTATAAACTAACATTACATAAACAACTAATCAGCTGTATACTAATACTTGATACTTTTACTGCCAACACAAGAAAATTTGATATATTTGGCGTGAACTAAAAACGACGTGTAGCACGTACGTTGACTTAATTTTGGGTTATAATATAGATTAAGTAAAAACAGTTTTTTTATCTACGGTCATATAGGAAGTATTGTTAATCAATAATCACTATATCTTCACTGCTGCTTGAATCATCAATGTTAATTATAAAGCCATTGATTTCACAATGTAAATGTATTTTCTCTATCTACCATTTTTTTATAATACTTTCCGTGTGTATAATACAATTTTTCCAAATTTCTTCCTTACACTGCTCTAGTGATTAAAAATAAATTTCAAAAAATATGTATTTATAAAATGAAAATAAATAACAATTCCATCAAATATCAACGAATGTATGTTGTCAAATGTCAACGAGTAACGACAGAAATCAGAACTACTAAGCGGAAATGTGTGTATTTATCACGGAGTAGGTAATAATCCCGTCTTTGTCTTACTCAAATAAATTGCTTGAGCCGTATGTCTTTGCTAGAAAACACATACTTTCGTTCAAGCTATCCTTGTCATACAAGTAGTTACTGTTTGTTATTCGGATGTCGAGATTATTCTTTGAATGTCGTTGATAGAACTATAGATCAATGACGCAGGGATCATCTTTCGTGATTTGGAGTGTAGATAGTCTCCATGCAGAGGAATTTTAATTTCGCGGATGTTGTAGGCCTCGTCACGTTATTAAAAAAATGGAGGAGATAAAATGCACAGATTTGACCCCTATGTTCAATCTTATAGAATTTTGGTCCAGCACTCTTTCAGCCATACTACTAGTCTTGGAAATAAGCTTCATTCAGGTAACGAAGTATTTCAATTATTATGCACCTTAATGTAATACTTGAATAAGACCAGTTTCACGCATCGATAAGGCATCAAAGTCAAGGACTCCATGACATATTTGGTATAAACAATTCAGAGGTGGGAGATGAAAAATTAAAAGTATATTACAACCGCATTTTTCTGGTCTTGCCTTTCCGTTATATATTTAAGGCAATAACAAATTATGACCGTTTCCGAAACAGAGTGGGTCACAAAAGTAAATATTCACCGCGTAAAGAAATTTATTTTTAGAGAGGTTCATTTCAGTAACATCCCATCGGCGGCTGGTTTTATCGCCTCATATATTTTGTCAGTCGCCATCCGAATACCGTTCAGTGCACTTTGCTGGTTTCCAATGATAAATAATAATTTTATAATGTGACAAATAGCCAGAAAGAGACCGTTTTACGATGTAACTGATAAATTCATAAAAGGATTTCCGAATTTAGCATACAATGGCAGTATAATAAAGTGTAAAGTGTTTGATATGACGCTAATGTGTTCAAGCAAATTTTTCTACGAAAAAAACGTAAATAGTGCAATGCATAGTCTTTAAAAAGTGGCGAGACATTTATATGTAATTTTCGTATTGTGTAATGTATCGTTTCAGATAGTTGACAGCGATTCATTTCATTCATTTTGGAAGCATTACAATAATGGAGCATTATCTAGCCGGAAAAGATTACTAAATTTTCTACCATGCCTCCGTAAACAAATTGAACACATGATTAAATCCGAATTGAAAAATAAGGAACTATGGTTATCTGTGGACGAAACAACAGATTGTAAAAAGATTCGTTTATTAATATTATGGTAACTATAATGATTCCACATTAATCGTCACCTTCAGTTTTAGTAGCTTGCAGAAGATTGCAACTATATACTGCCAAAATAATTTCAGAGTTAGTGTTAAATACATTGAAAAACTTTGAACTTTCAACAAATCAGGTGTTAATGTTTATGAGTGATGGTGTCTCAAACACGCTCGCTATGGAGTGGTCTCTAAAAAAGATTATATATAAAAAACAAGATTCAACATTTGCCAATCATCTATTAGAAGAATGCGGCACATCCACTAAGAATTTTAAAATTTTACATTTAGAAAAATAGATGAACCAAATTAAATTTACTCGAAAGTTTAGAAATTAAGACAATAATAGAAATTCACATTTAGCTAACTAAAACTTATGTAATTTCATTCATTGACGTAGCAGACACTTCTTGGTGAAACATTTTGTAATTAACAAATTATTACAAAAACACACTTGGCTATTTCACAATTTTTTATTAGATCTATGTATAACATTTGTTTCAGCTGTTATGTTCATATGTTAGACATAGATCTAATAAAAAATTGTCAAATAGCCAAGTGTGTTTTTATAATAATTTGTTAAAACTTATGTTTATATGCACGTTTAGTACGCCACAGTATAATAGCAAGAGTCGCAGGTGGACCACATATTTTCACTACAATATTTGTGTAGATTCTTAGACATTAAAAACGTCGTAAAAGAATATTAATCTTGTGCAACTATTGTTTTGTGTATATGATTTTAGTTTGTAATATACTGTAGTAGGTACCTGCTCAAGTCACTGTACTGGACTAATAATTGTCGTTTCACGAAATAATTTGATTAAATTGAAGATTTTAGCTATTAGTTTTATTTGTATTTTAAATAAAATTTAACCAATTAATATATAAGATCATATGTGACACAACTTATATGATAATATAATATTAATTTTAACTAGTGCAGTATTCTGGTACCATCTTTTAAATATATTTTTCAACGAGATAGAGCAATACACAAATTATTTTAACTTACACTATGGTAACAAGTATAAGAAGGAATTATAACAGCAAATATTTGCAACAAATATCCTGTGCCCCAAAGAATCGAGAATTTGCAGTCGAAATACCAAGAATTGGTGTTGTTACTGCCATACAACTTGGACAAGAGTGTCTGAGCTTGCAGTGCTATTCCTAATGTGGCTTCAGTGAAAATAACTAACAAAGATATTGTTAACACTATTAGAATTTTGTTGGTTAAATCGCATAATATTTTATAATTATTCTGTACTTCTTTCATATATAAAACATTTCCACTTAACCCTGTTTCCTCAAAAGATGTGCAAAATATCTCAAACCATTGCCGGAGTAGTAGAAGATATATTACATATTCTACTCTCATTACGACCATAGGTGCGTCGAGTATAGAGTTCAATATTAAAAAAATTTTGTATATAGCGGAGCCTTCCAACATAGCACTTAACACAATATCTACGTCTCTTAAAGTAAAGGAAAATGTTGTTACTGTTATTCCAATATATTTAACATAAGATTCCTGTTTTAAATTTGAGTTTTGAAATATTTGTTCTAAATCTTGCATAGTTTTCCAAATGTGGACAACGTTCCCTATTTGGGTGAATCTTCCTATATTAATAGCTACTATTTTCAGCATCCAAATTGAACTATATAAAGCAGATATCATTTTAACGAAAGCTTTGGTACCAAAACACTCGATGCCAATTATTATTATTTGGCATAAGACTATCAGCAGAAGTTCTACAATGAGAAAACAATATAACTTTGTCATAGTTTCTTGTGACAATGTATTTCCTTGTGGAAAGTTTACCAAACTGGTTAATTTCAAAAGACTATGCAAATATTTAAGGCACGAAGAGAAATCATTGGCCATGCCTTCAGTCAAGACAAGTACAACAATGGAATTAAATCAATTAATGACCTTATTTATAAATAGCAGTTGAATGAATTAATAATGACAATTACAGAAATAGTTACTAGAAAGATAAATTAAGTAAATACGTTAATAACTATACAAGGGTTTTTTTAGTATCGAATACAGAAAAACGCAGTTTTCTTGTGAATATGTCCTTAAAAATTTTTGTCGATACTGTCAATAAGCAGTTCGTAAACGCCAATTCTCCAAGCATTATTATTTTTATATCATTAGATGTTGCAGACAGTTCTTGGAGAAACATTTTAGCAACTGGTTTAGATTAAATGTTGAGTGCTATATTTCACTAATTCAATTACTTCTTATATTTTTTAGAGGATGTACAGCTTCATTTATAAAAGTAAAACTCCTTTCGCACAATTTGTGTTCGATGTGTGGTAATAAAAAGCTATTAATATCACATGTTTTATATGCACCGAAAACTAAACGTTAAAACTGCAGACTTTGAGTCTATTTTACATTAGAATCAATCCATCTTCCCATTAGAATTAATCATTCTATGGTGAAATAAAGATGTCGAAATCAGATTAGAGTTTCCTCTTGTAAATAGTTTAGCAACAAACATTGAGAAGTTGTTTATTCAAACGTATACGGTCGTCAGAGAAAATTTCCAGGAATTACACTACTCCCACAGTATGTCAGGTAGAGATAGAGTTGTAGATTATATTTCAACAAATTATAAAGAAATAAAATAGGTTATTTCCTATTTTAGTTCCAACAGTTCAGTAGTTATTGAAGAATGTGTAAACCTTTTTCGCGATCCATTATTAAAAAATCAATTGGCATGCGAGGGTTGTCTTTTAAATTTTGCATAAAGAGCTGAAACAAAGCAGTAGACATCTTTTAAAGACTTTATTGCTTTTCTAAGTATTCTCTACGAAGATTTATGAATTTTTGCCTGCGCTCGAAAGAACTCTGGAAGCAGTTATTCCACTAGTTTGTTGGTACAGTCAAAATTGCGGTATTGAAGGCATTGACTACTCCTTCTGTACAGAGGATGGTCTAACAATTCGAAGTTTTGCTGCGTTAAAATTTCAATTGTCTTGCGAGTTGTGTGCGAACTTCCATTGTCTTGGTGGAGGATGATTCTTCGTTGTTTGTTAATTGCTAGGAGCTCAGCGATGACCTGCGGGAAACAAATGGGTGTATACCAATTGGCAATAACAGTTCTTTGATGTTGTAGAGAAATTGTTGCTACATTATCTGCTTCCGAAACATATGTCGCGACCATCTTTTTGGAGACACTTCGAGAACGAATCACTTTTTTCGGCTTTTCTTCACCTTGGAGTACCCAAACAGACGACTAGCGATTATTTTCTGACTCGTATAAGTAAATCTAAGATTCATCACCACTAACGATGTTGTACAAGTTTTTAGAGCTTCCTGCATTGAAGCGTTATAGAGTTTTTCGACACTAATTCGCCCTACGTGTTTTCTGTTCTTAGGTCAATAGACGCGGTATCCAACGGGTAACTAATTTTTTACACACAATTCTTAACGCAAAATTTTTTGAATTGAGATTTATGAAATCCCCAATGATGTCTCAATTTCGCGATATGTCGCATGTCGATCTTCGTTGATAAGCTTGCGCACAGCATCGACGTTTTCCTGAGTACACCAATACATTTGGTAATTTATTGTTTAAATTAGACTGCTTAAATTAAAACATGTAATTGTATGGATGTACTCATTATTAATTATAATAATGATTATATTATTACTTAACCGTCAAAAGGCGGTTAAGTAATACTACTCTTGTTGGATTATGTATATTAATTACGTTAGACCCTACTTTTCCAAAATATAAGTTTATTAAAATACCAGATTCAGATTTTGTGTGATCGGCAGATCATCAAAACAACTAATGATGTCTCTTTCTTTTTATTTTTGGTATATGAACTCTTCTATAAATAAGAATTACTTGGGGTTGATGTAGTACGTATATTGAATAATACTGCTTCAGTAATATTCTTACAGTAAGACATTTCAACTCATCACCAAAGTTTTTTGTTTGCTAAATTTTATATTGTTGTGTTTTCCATAGTATTAAAACATTTAAATAGAGATGCATTTAGTTATTATTATGTCTTACTAATGTTAAGAATATTTTGCTTTCATATCCTTTTTCTTGGTTCAGTTTTATTACCAAGAAAAGTGAACCAGTTATTCATTTCTATAATGAATTAATCCAAATTAATTAATTAAATTAAATTATTAAAAGTATAAAACAAGGAAGGCTTATTTTATGTGATCCCAGCTCGCATTCAAACACGAAGGACCATATCAATTAAGAGTTGCCTAGGAAACGTGAAAATTACTATTCAGTCCTCTAGATGCATTTTACATATTTTTTTTTAATAAAAAAATATGAGATAAACAAGAAAATTTTAGCGCATATTCATATACATTTGTAGAAATATTTCAAAGTCTAATAAGACCTTTATAGACAGTGTTCAGTGGCATTTCGGCAACACTAAACGATGTAGGATACAGTTTATAATTCAAATATATAAATTATAGATAACAGCTCTTTTATCGTTGGCTGACGAGCGCACAATATTTCTAGAAATTATATTAATCATTATCGATCAATACTGTTTAAATTATATTATAGCGAATGGAGTTAGAGACCTAGTTAATAACTAAAATACCTAAGCAAGCGGATAACTTGACGAATATTCCGGTAGGCTGAAATTTACAGCAAAAAGTAGCGACAGATACATAGATGTGCTCCTATCAAAAATGTGCACCTTACGCGATCATATTCAGTGTTACTGTTAGTTCAAATGAGATCGAAAGGACGTACAAGCGAAAATAACCTGTCACCGCAAAAAAAAAAGGAAGAGGTCTTAACTGGACCAAGGAACAAAAAATTGAAATTATTTGATAACAAAAACACAACATTTGTCCGCGAAAGGCATAAAAATAAATGCTAAAGCCATGTTATATCAACATTATGAAGCATGAAAAGATGCCTCAAAAACAGTGAAATAAAGGAGTTAATAAGTGAAAGGTAAATTAGTGAAAATGAAGAAATATTTTTGGGATACTTCTATTTAAAATACATTACATCGCACTGTATTATAATTACTATATAAGTCACGATAAATCCAAGGGCCTGAAACATAAATATGTACGTAAATTTTAATTATTTGAATTAGCATATTTGGTACAGTATAAAAAAATGCCAAGTCGATACTGAACAACCTGGAAGGCGCTATTTTGAAATCCTTGTGTAAAGTTTGAAGAGAAAACAACTGTACCTGAAACAAAAATTATACCTACATTTTGTTGTCCCTTATCTGTTAAATGCTCACACTCAAATTTTTTTAAATAAGATTGATTTTTCTTTCGCGAATCTAAGTTTCGTAGGATATCTTTTATTTTATTAGCCTATAATAAAAACGCATTAATTGTTAATATAGTAAATTCGAGATAAATATGTTCGCATTAGATACTAGAGAAAGTTCAGTTTAGAAATAAATTTAGAATTATGTTAAATTATATCAATTATTTGTATTTAAAAAATGAACACATGTTTAATGTTGTATTTCATTTTCTTCATTAGTAGAAATACTACTTCACTACTTTTTTATACTATTTTAAGATCTTCTCAAGAATTACGTCTTTAAGAGATTTATTGGAATTTATCATACTCCAATTGCAAAGAAAAGTTAAATTTAAAAATTTAGTAACTTCATTTGTTATTAGTAATCACATTCTTTATATTTTTATTAGAACAGTTAGATGCATGAGTTATATGTACACACTTTGATAATGCCTTAAAGATAAAGTTGATTCATTATGCTTATGCAAAAATTAAATAGGAAGACTTGTTTAGATGCTGTAATGCGAGTCATGCGGTGACCGCAACAGATGATAGCATGTTTCCCGAAAAAACGAGAAGCGAATAATTCAGAAAATATTCAGAACTATATAATAGCGCTCGAGAAGGCGAAAAGCATTGTACCAGAGACCGGCGCGTAGTTAATCTCGTTGAGTGTATCTTTTGTTAATGTAATGTGTTTTTAAATACCGTTAGTTTTGTTTAAAGGAACCGAAGAGAAGTTCTATCACAATACTATCCAAATTACTTGTATTTGTAATTAGGTGTAACAAAAGCTCAAAGAGAAGATCATTCAACTATTTCTCTTTCAAAAATTACGATTAATACTCTGAAGAAGCTTAGAGTATACGTCTCTTCTTTAACGACATTTCTTGAACTAACTCAATGCTACAAGAATACAAAATATTGCTAGGTTTGCAAATTTTTAGTGTCTACTAATTCAACTTCTTAGTTTAATATTCAACAATTTAATAGCAGAAGCCGATACCTATTTCTCTGCACAAAAATTTTCAAGTTTTCTAGCAAAAGCAAGAATGAGATTACTTATTCTAACCTGCCTTATGTTACTCAACCAGTATGTTACGGATATTATTCCAATCACTCCGGTATGAAAAATAAAATGCGTGGAATATGTATGTGTGCACCGCTAACGACACAACGGCATCCCTGCCCGATCGTGTGGGAAATCGCGTCTAGTCTTTGGATACTTCCGCTTTAGATCTCGGCGAGGACACGTGCCTGTGTATTGCTACCTGTTAGTTGTTGTTTGTGTTAACGTAAAAGTTTGAATTATACACCGAAATTGTGTATCTTGTAGCTGTTTGCACCTATGTTAATCACTATCAATTTATATAATTGGATTTGCACCGTTGTCCATGTCGATAATGGTTGTATTGTGTTCTTCGAACATCTAAATCATAAGAGAAGCTACGTAATTTTGTACGCAACATTCCTGTGTATTGTTCCCGCTTTCTGCTTATGCTAATATATAAAAATATTATAGTAGGGTTCACGTTACTAGTTCACGTTACTGGTCACGTTACTAGCTGAAGATACTGGTCCCTTTGTTAGCTGTTGGATAAATTAATCTACTCGGTAGCTAAAAAGAAGAGGTGACGGGAAGGGACGCCATCATCGACGAGATATCAGACTACGCTCCGAAAGTTAAGTTCTGCTGCTAATTATACTGCTTTAAGTAACAATATATTTATCTAACAACGTTTTTTAATTGTTTTACATATATTGGTATATTATACAATATTAAGCGATCAATTTTAGATGTATTAGATGTAGACATAATTTAAATATATATACAGGGCTTCGCCTCTTTCATTATATATTTGGCACATGATATATTTCTGACTTGTTCATACTTTTATTTTCGGCGTAAACGTTTACAATAAATATTGGTACTTCTTATTTGGTTGTTGTTTGCCTTGTTTTAATGTATTTAGCTTCCTTGGATGCAATCTGGTTCTACATGGGTACCTTATCGCATGTACGTCCTCCACGTAACGTATATTCACTTATACAAGTAGCCTACAAAAGACGGTGTCGCCCTTTATAAACATCGATCAGCAAAGTTAACAACGTCTAGTCAAGGATCGCACGACCGTCTTCACTGAGCTGTGTCCGCGGTACTGGTCGGCTGACTAGTATTTTTAACAAAAACCCGCCCACGTAAGGTAAAACCGAGGAGGGCTATGTATTTTGTACAATTTAGTAAGGTCAGTTTTCGCGATTTTTATTGCACGTTTTGCGCGTGGCAAGTATCTCTTCTGGAAACATTGCCTCTGCCAAGATTCATGAATTGTAACTAAAAATATACTACTACACAAACAGTAACGTAACAGCCAGGAGTGATTTTATAATATGAAGAAGCCGGAGCACTAGAACTTGTTCTAAAGTATCGTATAAAAAAAAATTAAAAAAGTAACCTATTAATTACACGCCGCAGTAGCAAATAATTAAAGTTCATAGTTATATTATTCATATTTATTATTTCGTAATAGGCATTTACTTTTTGTAACAAACACTAATTTAGCTAAAGTAATATTTTGTTGTGAGTGAACATTTCATATATTTCCTCCTCAATAATTTTGTGATTAGAGCAGATGATGAAGTTAGAATCTTGTTATAATATTTGTATTTTTAAAAACATTGACAAAGTTTAGTTGTCAATTATATTATTCCAAAAAATTTAGATGCAATAAGTTGACTTCTCTAATGCAATATTTAAAAATAAAAACTTGCAGAAATTTACTTCATGTCAATAGTATCCGCCCTACTTTCGACTAAATTACAAATGTGTTATTAGAATATGTCACTATATCTTAACAAAGGAGTATTGTTTGCTTGAAGACACGCATGGAGAAAGTGCTCAATATGAAGTCAATTGGCTTTCTTAACGAATGCAAAACATTTTTGAATTATATACATAATTCTAATTATTCTATACCTACAACAGTTTCCGTGTAAGTATGATGTTTCTTCTTCAATTAATAACACAGATAAAATACAGTAAGCGTTTGATCCCACTGTTGGTTCTTTATGATCGTTTCAACAACATGTTACTGCGTTATTTATTTCGTGTGAGAAAGGATGTTAAAAAAAGATATTGGCATATAAATCACTTTTACAACAAAACAAGTGAAAAAAAAATTGTACACTATCTAAATTTTTCAACCAGTACAGTGCTGCAAGGAGATGCCTTGCTCAGATCGTAGATGCCACCAGGGATACTTCTTCAGAAGGAGGGGTTTACTGTATAGGCTATAGCTTGTTCCACATTTCCAGAGTCGCAGAAGCTAGTATCTGCTTGTTTCCATTTATGCAGAATTGAGTTGCACCTTCCATGGTCCATGTGGAGCCTATTTAATTGGGACCATAGCTTACGTGGAGGGGTTACGGCTGGTACAGTTTCTAAAGCATTAGAAATTTAATTTCTATTTCTCAATTCGGGGATTTGGGAGGGCTATCCAGTATACACTCAGATTGCTGGGTGCTGAATTTCCCTATCAGCTAAATTGGTCTGCTAGATTTCAGTCGGATCCTCGGGACGCTCTCCAAATAATCATGTATAGTTAAATCAATGTTGTAGCCTATTCATTCTGGGCTGCAGCGAGACGTTTGATATCCGACGGGGGAATGATGACTTTATAGCCAGGTGATAGCCAGTACAGGTGACGATTGTCATTGTATCGTTAAGTTGCATATCTATTAGCTTGGTGTGAGAGCTTCGATACCAGAGAGCAGAAGAGTAAGGCAGTGCAATTGCTGCTTTTCGCAAAGTCCCCCATCCGCTTCTCATAAATTACTTGAAAATTTATGTAATATTTTATTGCGGGTCTTCAGCTTTTAACTAGTTTGATAGAGGTGCCGTCTCAATGTTAGAGCCTGGTTTAACATTATATCCAGATATTTAGTGTAAAGGTTGTAATTGATCCGACTACCACCAAATTCAACATTAAACTATCTGTTCGTTTTTGGTTACACAAATCAATGGCACAAGATTCCGCTTTGTGATAAAAGCCATTTCTTATAACATTCGTCTAAAACTGGCAGGTTATTATTCTGCAGCCTCTAAATTTTTGTTTTTGGTGAATAAAGCTAAGTCATCTGCATGTAGAAATTTTCGTGATTTTGTGGGTGGGAGATCATTTGCGTAAATGTTCAACATTAGGAGAGCCAGATCTGAGCTTTGAGAAAGGCGATTTTCCAAGATTTTGCATTACCAATTCGATTAGGTGTGCCTAATTTAGCACATGGGGTGGTTTTCTGGAATTTAAAAATTATTATATTCTTCCAGACTTTGTGATTAGGTACTGGGGAGATCGATAAATGTTTCGGATGTTTTCAGGCCCTTCTGAAAACCTGTTTCAATCTGTGTTGTTAACGCGAAAACTTGGCCACTCCAGTCCCTTCCCGTTCTGATGCCGGCTTGCTTCTTATTGATATTCTCGTCGGTGGGCTCTATTCCATTCTAAATTAAGCCGTTCTAGAAGTTTATAGCAAACAGACAAGAAAGCTATAAGTGTATAGCTCCCAGGATCTTCCGGGGACTAACCAGGTTTAAATGTTGCTAGAATTTTTACTTTTCAGAATATGCTAGAGATGTCTGTAGTATCTAAGATATTGTTTTAAAAGGTTTTCAATAATTCTCGGGCATCTATTTCAAGATTTTCGATGAATTCAGAAAATACACTATCAGCACCAGGAGGCTTTCTTAACTTGAACCAGGTAATGGGCAAATTAATTTCTTCAGTAGAAAAAGTAAATGACCATTGCGAATTCTGAGGGAGACCAGAAAAGTTAGTTTTAATTTATGTTTTAATATCTCTAGCAAAGACTCTGTCGACAGGCACATTATTTGAAATATTTAGGAGTCTATCAGCTAATAAAGTTTGGGTCTATTGGCGAAGTTTGTTTTGGGAATAATGCTGCCGACCTTTTTAAGCAGTGACCGGCTTTTTCTATTAGAGTAAGCGAAACTTATGTTTTTGATTATTTCTCTCCATCTAGTATTTCCCCAATTATGATTCTCAGTGTAAATATAATATTTGAATATGGTCAATTTCTGTATTTGGTACATACGATTCAGCCGCTGGAATTGAAAAGTGTTTAACCCTATTTTTTCGGGTCCTTCTTTTCTGTAATATTCAAATGCATTTGAAAATAAGCATTTGGCAATTCAATAATATCGATTGCGAGGTTCTTTAAAACTGATAGCATGTTTTACTATTGAATGTGTTGACTGTTTTTATAGTAATTCTATTGAGGTTGCAACGTTAATAATGTTTACGTGTTTTGTAATCTGCAAAATCTGGATCCATATCGATATATAACTTTACGATACTAGGCTGAAAAGTAATGGTCACATGCTTGTACTTACAGCGTGGATAAAAACAAATAAAACGATGGGACAAAAAGTATATTAAAGTACAATTCTTAAGCTTCAAGATAATATATATTGTAACAGAACTTAGTCTCACGTTGGGCTGGCAATATTGTAACAACTCCAACGAGTCCTTAAGATAATAGGACCAAAAGATATGGTTTTCTTTTGAAAAATAAAGTTAATAAATTGATTACATTGAAAATACCAATCATTTTAGTATACACGTAAGGAGTTATAGATGATATATATAGATGGCGCTTCGTTGCATTGATACAGTTGACATAAGTGCAATATATTTTAACATGGATATTATAAAAACAACAACTTATACTTAACTTTTACTAATCTCCTTTGTGTGATATATTTATTATTAAATACTTTATTGGTGTTGTTCAATGCACCGGCTAGCTCTTGTATATTTTGATTACGATTAACGTATGTATAATTAGTAGGTTCGGTACGTTGATCAAATATAGGTATAAACTTTCAATACAAGTTATTCGAAGTGGAAAACCTTCCGTTATAAATAACAATAATAAAACAAGAGGATTACTGTTGAAATCACAAGTTTAATCTGAATTTTAATGCAACAGGTAAGTTTAAATATATGATATAACAGAATAATAAATGCATGCAAAGTCACGTGATCTGATATAGTTAAATTAAGGTTAAATATACTCTTTGAAATAGCAAAAACTCAAATAAACACTAGGTTGAGGTAATTTAGCTTTAAAAGAACGGAAAAGAACTGTATTTTTCCTATATTACTATAAATGAACTAAATACTAACAATATTAGTATCTATATGAAATATTAACGATTATTCTTTACGTGTAAAAAAAAATTATGGTTATGTTTTAGGTAAAATAAAATATAAACAAATACTCAAAATTGATGTTGATGGTTTCTCCAGGATGATCAATGGGAATTCAGGACTTTATAGGCAGGAAAAACGGGTTCAAAGGTAGGAGAAAAGGCTGGTATCGTTATAGTCGGGTTAAGCGTCCCCTCGAAACTGTATATTCTTTAATATGCGATTTGGCAGGTCCAGGTTTGGTTAAACTTCGTAAAACTATCTCTGGTGGATAGGAAACTTGTAGAATATATATTTTGGTGAGAATTCACTAGTTTATTTACTTTTTTCACTTAATTTTTGCTTCATTAATTTTATATGAATTCGACGCGTTATATCCATTTTTTATTCACCCACACTCTTCTATTTTTCTTGTTGATTTTCCAGGCTTTCTATTTTGAATGTTTATTTATATGTATTTAATTACGTTAATTGATAAATCAAAATTATTATTACCAATCGTTTTGACATTTCATATAAATTGATAATTTAATTTTACAATTTATAAAAATATATTTTGAATGTTAAATCTCCGTAAAATACCTTAATTACATTAGGGATTATTCCCGCCTTATCTGATTCAAAAATAAAGTACAGCTATGTCCATAATATGACATATAATTCCAATCAATTAAGTTAAATATCTTCGGTGACATAAATATGTAAATGAAAATAATTATAGTTATAGATTACAAGCAATACAATGAGTGTGTTATACAAATTTGATAAATTAAAAACGCGGTATTAACTTTATTGATTTGGCATGAGAAAAATGCAGTTCTGACAATAACTTATTCTAAAAATTAACAATTAATATCCTAACTCTATATTTTTGTTCTAGGCATCCTTTTATGTAGGCTTGAATCACTACAATATATATATATATATATTAATTTTTCTACATTATCACCGTTAAACCTATCACATTTCTACCAACGCGTAACAAGTTTTTTCATTCCGTCATTTAAAAATTCCTCCGACTTTTCTCGAATAAAGGACTTGACAGCTACCTTCGTCTCATCGTCCGATGTGTAATGATTATGCTTGAGGTTTCTCTTGAGTAGAAGAAAAAATAAAAATTGCAAGTCGCAAGATCGGTTCGAACTTCAGATTTCGCAGAGCCTCTGCAGTTGCGAGGGAGATGTGTGGATGAGCGTTGTCTGTCGTGATGGCAAGATTTTTGGTTCCAGGCTTCCACTAACACGACAAATTTGACGTCGGAGGTGTTTTAGAGTCTGTACGTACCGAGAAGGATGTACCGTCACCTTTCGTTCCAGAAAATTGGCAACATAAACTTTGTGAGCATCTCAAAACACAGTTAAAATATTTTTTTTGTGAATGATTGCGCTTTGAAATTTTTCGCCTGAGGAGAAGACGGATGTCGATATTCAGAACTATATCTTTTCTCTTCCAGGTCGTAATAATGGACTCATGACTCGTTCCCCGACACAATATTTAAAAGAAATTCATCTCCTTCGTCACGGCAGCGCTGCAAATCTTGGTCGCAGCATACCAATCGACGCTCTTTGTTGTCTGTGAGACGGCGTTGTACACATCGTGCACAGATTTTACGATTTCCCAATTGTTCAATAATGAAGCCGATAAGTTCCTTGGAAATTCCGATATGGTTTGCGATACGCTTTTTACTGACTCACCAGTCATTTCGAATCAAATCGTCGACAAGTTTCCGATGTTTTCATCTGCGGCAGTGATCGGATGTCCGCTGCGTGTTTTATCAACAATTTTGGATTTTGGAGGCTAGCTATCACGAAATTTTAATACCCATCGATTTACAGTAGACCTATCAACAGCATCGTCACCATAAACATCTTTTAAACGGCGATAAATTTCACTACGAGTCACTTTTTCAGCAACCGAAAATCCGATAATAGCTTGCGTTGACATAGCACTAGAACGCGTCTCCATACTTCCACTCCTCAAAATACACCGAATGAATTCAATGACCTCAAACCTATGCATGCGTATAGAGGGGGATATCACTCTCATATTTCACCTGGAGCGCTTCTGAAGGTCATTTCGTTCGCGCTGTATAAGGATGTGTGCATTGCTTTTCAGCCTCGTACATTGCTTTTCAATTTCTTATTTTGCGATTATATTTTTAATTATTATACCTTTATTAAAATGTTTATATGGCATTAATTTTTGCTCTTAATAAAATGGCTTATGACATTATTTGAAAATGATGTTTCTATAATTGAATGCATCGACCTCTTCAACAACAATTTTATGAAGAATATAGTGTTTACAATGTTGGCCTGTGTGTAGTAAGCAAACTCTGAATCAATATGACAACATATTGTTTTCTATAATTTGTCGGTCTAATTAAGTTACATAGAAAATATAGTTTCTCTAGGATCAAAACCATGCTCTTCAAAATTCATTTTCCATAAGAAGCTGTCCGTTCCTCAGAGAAAAATCGAAGTCACAATTATACAAAATTATATTTACTTAACGATATAGTTTAATAGTTGAATTCTTTTTTGAATAAATAATGTAATCGCATTAAAAACCACATATAACTATAGTCAATTTATGTCGAGGCCTTAATGTATCGAAAAGTACTTATGAACATGATAAAGTACAACTTATATTAACTTACATTTAGGTAGAAAGTATAAGACGGAATTACAATAACAAATATTTCAAAGAGATATCCAATGCCCCAGAGAATGGAGAATTTATAATCAAAGTACCACCATTTTGTATTTTTGCTGCCATACAACTTGGACAGAAGATTCTGAGTCACCAATCGTAATACAACTATATATTCAGTGAAAGTAGTCATTAAAGGTATTGTTAGAACCACTAGGACTTTATTGGTTGAATTGCATAATGTCACATATTTACCCTGAAATTCTTTCAAGCGAAACGTATTTGGGCTTAACAACATTTCTTCAAATATAATATGAAACTTTGTAAACCATTGTCCTAGTAATAGAACATATATTACATATTCTGTTATTATTACAATCACGGATGTGTCCGCTAAGCAAATTAAGATAACGCAAATACTAGCTATAGCAGAATCTACCAACATAGCCGATAACATTGTGTGTGCAGCTCTTGATGTAATGAAAAATGTTGCTATTGTTATTTCCACATATTTAATATAAGATTTCTGCTTTAAATTATGATTTTGAAATTCTCGTACTTAATATTTCATGGTTTTCCAAATATGAGCAACGTTCTCTATTTGAATAAACCTTCTTGTATTAATAGCCACGGCTTTTAGTATCCATATTAAACAATATAATACAGAAACCATCTTAACAAAACCTTCTGCTTCAAGGAAGTCTATCCAAGTTTTGATCGTTTGGCATATGACTATCAGCAGAAATTCTACAATAATATAATATATATATATATATATATATATATATATATATATATATATATATATTCTTTTAACCGAATCTTAGTCACAGGAATAAAAGCGTATGTATTATTTGCTGGTATAGACCAAAAGTTAGTTATTTTAAATTAAAACATTTTTAAATTCGAAGTATTAAACAAAACCGCATTACTTAAACAGAGCAAATCAGATAATTATCGCAAAAATTGTTTGTCCATAGACTACATAGGCTAGTTTCATTTAAGGGCCAGTTATGGTCCCCGAACCCATGGAAGTCCTTCGTCAGAGTTTCAAGGAATATTAATTTTCACTAGACGCAATAAATTACGGCAATAAACAACCAAACTTTAGAATAGTCCATTAACACAAAATTGAAATATAATATACATTTTTAGAAAAGGGGAGAGTTACCTAAGATAGGACGGTTTTATATTTTGATATATATATATATTGAGACGTAATAATAATAAAAAATATTGTTAACAGGCATTTAAACTTTATTAATGGTAACACCAAATTTAAGTTGGATACTAGATTTTGAACTAATTGAATATCAGAAATAATTATTGTTGAATCTCATTTCTACATGCAAATGTCGCCTAATATGTCGCGTTAATTTCTACAATTTGAGAAACTGAGTTTGTACCAGTATTCAGAACGCACGCGTCGTGACGTCTCTCATTTCTAATAAGTTCAAAATAATAACTATATAACGAGCCATCGAAGAAATTCATAATTGGAGTAGACTGTAAAATTGGGTTGGTACTTTAGACACTTCCACATAATGACATTTATTATTTGACATTGAAACTATAAGTTTGTGTCAAATTTTTCAAAACTCTTATTAAGAAAATTAAATTTATTTAAAAAATGGTATTCAACATAGCACAAAAAGCAAAGATTATCGAATGTTACTTCTGTACAGGTGTGAAAGTAAATGGCGAGTGGCAGTATTCAATTACGGAATGCATTGCTGATTTTAGTGAAGAACATCCTGAATTAGTGTTTAACTACATTGATTTTTACAATGTTTTGACAAATTGTGTAAAGTTATTCAGAGAGACTGGTAGCGTCGGTCGAAAAACTGGAAGTGGACGGCCATCTAAACGTACAGCTGATAATATTGAAGCCCTTCATCATATTACTGATGAAAATCCAAAAACATCCATTTCAGTAGTGACCCAATAAACAAATTTAATTTATGGTACGTGCCAATTCATTCTTAAAAAAGTCTTACATTGTCATCCATACAAGCTGCAATGTTTTCATGAACTTTATCCAGTGGATTATTTAAGACGGGTGGAATTTTGTCAATGGTTTCAAAATACACAATCAGGATATCCTTAACACAGCTTTTTTCACGGATGAGGCCTGGTTTTATCTTTCTGGATATGTTAATTCACAGAATATGAGGTGTTGGTCCTCCGAAAATCCTAATTTTTTTATTAAAAAAACATTGCATCCCCAAAAAGTTGGGGTTTGGGTTGGAATATGTCGAAGAAAATTGGTGGGTCCCATTTTTTTTGAAGGTACACTTACTGCTGCACGATATCGCAATGAGATACTCGGCTTATTCATAAATCAACTGGATGATGAGGAATTACAAAATGGGTATTTCCAACAAGATGGTGCAACAGCACATACGACCAGAGAAACACATCAATATCTCAGAGAATTTTTGATAACAGAATAATAAGCAAGAATACTGAAATCACATATCCAACTAGGTCTTGCGATTTAAACATATGTGATTTTTTCGTATGGCCATACATCAAAAATTCGATTTATTCAACGCCAATTCATAATCTGGAACAACTGAGAATTCGCATAACAGAAAAGTGTGAAGAGATCAACAACTCACCGCAAATGCTGCATAAAGTTTTTCTGGATTGCGGAGAAGAGTTGGTTTGTGTTTAGATGTAAATGGACAACATTTTCAACAACTTCTGTAGCTATATGTAAATTTTGATTATAAATATAAATCTGTAAACAAGTTTAACATAATAAATAATTATTTTTAAAATGTTCTTCGGGGAAAAATTCACGACTATATGTACCCAGATGGTTAAAAGATTTAAAATATTTTTACTATACAATATAATCGAATTAAAAACTACTATACTATGTATATATCTATATTTAATTTATGTCAAAATCTGAATATAGTAAAGAATACTTATGAACAAATATATTTTTAGCAAAATATATAAGAAACCTAGCTCAACTTACATTTTGGTAACAAATATAAGACGAAATTACAACAGCAAATATCTGAAAGCGACATTCTATGCCCCAGGAAATTGAGAATTTATAGTTAAAGTACCAGAATCTTGGATTTTTGCTGCTATACAACTTGGACAGACGACTCTGAGTTAGCACTGGTAATCCCAATATACTTTCAGTGAAAGTAGTCATTAAAGGTATCGTTAGAACTATCAGGATTTTGTTGGTTAAATTGCATAAAATCAGATATTTATTCTGCAAATCTTTTATGCGAAACACATTTGCGCTTGACAACATTTCTTCAAATATAATACAAAACTTTGTAAACCATTGTCCTAGTAATAGAACATGTATTTCATATTCTATTATTACTACAATCATTGACGCGTCTGCTAAGTTAATTAAGATAACACAAATTTTGAATATAGAAGGACATTCCCACATAGCAATTAACACTAAATCTATAGATCTTGTGTCAATGTAAAATGCCGTTATTATTATTCCAATACATTTAATACAAGATTCCAATTTCAAATTTTAGTTTTGAAATTCTAGCATAGTTTTCCAAATCTGAGCAACGTTCCCTATATGAGTAAATCTTCTTGTATTAATAGCTACGATTTTTAATATCCAAGTTGACGTATATAAGACAGTAGTCACTTAAACAAATTTTTTGGTATTAAGGAAATCTATCCAAACTATTATCATTTGGCATACGACTATCAGCAAAAATTCCACAATCAAAAAACAAATAAGTGTTCTCTTTGTTTTTGGCAATAATTCATTGCCAATTTCAAAATTGACTAAACCGGTTAACTTTAGAAGATTATGCAAATATTTAAGACACAACCAGAAATCGTTTGCCATGTTTTAGGTCTAGAACAAGTAAAATACTGAACATTAATGAATTATGCCTTCATTTGTAAACGATAGCAATTTATTAGAAATTAATTGGTAACGAAGTTTGTACGCAGTCCCATTTAGTAATTGCGATGGCGATGCGTTATTGTTTATATGGAAAACTATTAATAAGTTTTTGACCTACATTGATTTTTATTCACTTATGCGTTGATAAAATTACTCTAAGTTAATAAAGGAAGTTGTTGCTTTTGTATTCACCGTCGTTTCACTTTACGTCAATCTAATATTAATTTAACTAAATTATAAGCACGGGGGTATTAGAATGTTACATTATTAAGGGGCGCTCAGTTTTTTAAAACTTAGTTATTTTAAAACAGCAAAACTATGAGGTATTCGATATATGCAAAGCTACTATATTACTTAAATAAGGAAAACAAGATAGTTATTTCAAAAGTTGTTGGTTAAAAAGGTTATGTGGGCTAAATGAGTGTAATCTGTGGTCCACTGAAATGTTTCACTTAGACACCACAAATGTAAAAATCAGCAAAAGGGAATACAAAAGCGGTGCCATCAGAACACCATGAAGCTTGTAGAAATTTAGAGCAGCATCGGGATATATCGATGAAAATAAAATGATACTTTCGAAGTTAACATATTATGGTAATACACTACATAATTAGTAGTCAAATAGAAAAATGTGAATATTTAATTTGTCCATCCTTAAAGTGACATACATCATTCGATCCTTACAGAAGGAGATTTTCAGATCGACACAGATAGTATTTTTATAAGTAGGGATCGGATACGATAGGCCGATGACTCACAGCCCACGTGCGAACTATTGAAAATTTCTATTTTTAAAGAGTTTTTAATTAATTGATCTATATAATTGGAAAAGAAACGGGTGGTGGTCTATAGAATACGAAATACATTTTTATTTGTTCATTTTGTAGTTCAAGTTGAGTAAAGGAGTATTAATATTAACTAGCAATACTTTCTCAAGGTTGTCTTCTGTAAAATTTATTCTTTTTGAATGAAATACATCCTTGTAAATAGAAAACGTCCTTTCTATATCGCAACTGGTTCTGCCTCTTCAAAAATACAAATTTTCAATAATACGGCCGTAGGCGATGAGTCATGAACCTCTCGTGTCCTGTCCCTAATTATTATACATGGTACTAATTTGTACTCTAATGATGCCTACGCCAATGAGAAATCAGGTCCGATATATACCGTATCAGTGAGCGTCATATAATCACCTACAGTAGGCAGCAATATTTGGAAATGAATAGGAGCTACGTAAGTCGCACTTGCGGCTAGCTAAGCGTAAGTGAACAATGTGACCAGCATCAATTTCGTGCTAGCTGTAGTAGAGTAATATTTTTTCGTAATTCTATTTATTGTTTGCAATTATTTAATATTTTCTTTCATTAGCGGTTGCTATTTCCCCCTTTTCGGATTATTAATTAGTATTTCCGTTGATACTGTTTTTATATCTAGCTATTGAAATTTTTTCTCTTGAAGAAAAGGAATTTGTTATTAAATGTGAAATCTTGGTCAGTCGGTCAGACAAATTATACGTTCATTTCAAACAGAATTTAAAAAAGTATAAATGAGACAGTGCGTCACATTATTAATAATTTTGAAAGCTATCGTTGCTTATATCCACAACAGCATAAACAGTAACGGTTCTCATTTGATCTGCAGTAAAAAAAATAAATAAATACCGCTCTTACAAGTTAATTGAAATCAAATGGAATCTTTCCAAATGACAAATGTAAAAGGTTTGAATTTTGTGCGCAGTTTTAGAAAGCTGCAGCAATGATGAAAATTTTGTTAAAAATATATTATTTACTGTCGAAGCTATGAAAGAAAGGGCGGCATGCATCATGAACGAGCTCACAGAAGAAGACTTTCAGTACTGTTCTGCGCAATGGAAAATTTTAATGGAACCGTGTAAGGATAGGGAAAAATTTGAATGGGGCCATTTGAAGATGGGGTATATATTGAAGTTGATAATAATTAAATATGTATAAATTCAAAATAAAAAGTTTTACAGCATCAGACTCGTTATTTTATAGCAACGCCTTATATACCATTGTCTTGTGTAAAATGAATATGAATTTATTAATATCACGCACTTCTATTTTATGAGTTTACGTATCTATCGAAATGAAGAAATATTTCCAATAAAAATAGGGAATTAATTTATTTCTCGATATTAGATAGGCACATCAATATTGTTTTTATTTAAAATACATTACATCGAACTGTATTATAATTACTAAATAAGAGATGACGAAGCCAAGAGCCTGGAACATAAATATATATGTAATTTTGAATTATTTGACTTTGTTTATGAAATACCGTATAAACAAATGAGATGTCAATAGTGAACAATCCATAAGGAGCTATTTTGAAATCTTCGTGTAATATTTGAAGAGAAAACAGCTGTACCTGAAACAGAAATTAAATATTTTGTTTTCCATTTTCTGTTAAATACTCACGTTTTTCAAGTATGATTGATTCTTCTTGCCAGTATATGAATTTCGCAAGACATCCTTTACTTTGTTAGCCTATAACAAAAATGAATTATGAATTACTTTTTAATATGGTAAATTTAAGATATCACATTAGATAAAAGAAAAGGATTAAATTTAGGAAGGTAAAAACATATAAAGTTAGGATTATGTGAAACTAAATAGAAAATACAAAATGAACAAATTTTAGATTTTGCTTTTTCTATATTTTGATTAATCCAGATATATCTAATGTACAGTGTCCGTCATTAAAATGCGTACAACTCTTATGAACATAAAATCAAGTTTTTTTGGTTATGTAAGCTGATCTTTTTGCATACAACAATTATAGATTCAGAAAAGAAAACTAACTGAACTGAAATAAGACGAATACGATTATTTTATTTTTAACTACAAGAATACTTAACCCCTCAATGCTCGCGTGGCGTCTATCAGACTCACGCCTTGATTATTTAGGCTGTAATTCTGGATGGCGCTAAAAGACAAGCACTGCCCTCTATGTATCATCTAATTAAATACTTCTATGGCGTTTAGCGGATTCGTACAACTCGTAAACTCCCAACTTGACATTTCGCATGTCATCAACACGCAACTCGCCAATACACAAAAATATCAACGGTCCAACTCGTCCACAGACATTAACAAAATTAGCCACAATATAATTATATTCATAAGTGCATTGAATACATGAACTTTAATAATTGTTTTATTATTACGTGTAAATCAAAAACAATTTCTAATTTTCATGTTTTATTTCAATTCTTGCCGTCGAATTACGTTTTTATGTAACCATCTATAGAGTGAGGTTTTTTGGAAAGCAGTAGTATAAATCCACAAATTGAATAACTTATTATCTAACAATGAAACCACATTTTGCATTTCATTATATATTAAATGTAACGAATTATATAAACATTCAATATAATACATACAAATATAAAACAAACATAAGAATACATACATAATTCAATGTAATTCATACAAATACCTATATAGAAAAAAAAATTAAAGTACTGGTAATTAAAAACTTAAAAAAGGTATATAACCCCTTACCACAATTATTAATCGTATCCTAAATACGTATTTCGACAACTAAGTTGTCATCATCAGTAGGTAAAACCACTAAACAAGGTGTCGCACATGGGGCACAGTAAAGCTAGAACACCGCTTACGCAACAACTACTTTACACGGCGTCCTCGTATAGACTAATTTAAACATGCAAATATATCTAACGAAAAAGATCGACAAATTTACCTCTCTTAGGGAAACGGCATTCACATATGTTTAAACTCCAATTTGAAATATATCGAACGAAAGATCGACAAAAATTACCTCTCTTAAGGAAGCGGCACTCAACATGTGTTAATACTTCAATTTAAAACGTCGACGACCCTTTTATGGTTCTAAGAATGAAAAGAGACAAGTGAAGGGAATCGGTGCTATATTACCGTTCATGGAATGTTTGTTTTTAACGATATGAATGCTTTCGTAGGCGTCAAGACCGCTGGGGTTATTTATGCCCTTTAAAAGCTTTAACCCTTTAATCGACACATTGTGTAGTGTACTTGAAGCATGGTTGGCAACGTTAGATTTATCTGGTCTATTGTATTTAATATGTGATATGTGTTCTTTAAACCGGGTTATTATTGGTCGTTTTGTATGGCCTATATATTTCAAATTATAATCATCGCAACTAATTTCGTATATACCTGATTTCGAATTAAAATTAACTCTATCTTTAGTATTCTCTAGGAGACTTTTGATAGTATTTTCGGACCGAAAGGCAACTTGGAGACCTCTTTCTTTCACAACTTTATTAATGTTTTTCGTGATGGGGTGGTATGGTAAACACATGCACTTTTTCTCCTGGTTACTTTGAGATATCAAACTTGTGGATTCGCGGATTGTATTTTTTTTGTTTTTCTAATTAATTATTGATTATTTCTATGTCAAAGCCATCATATGTGGCGATATTTTTAATGAAATCCAGTTCCATTTCATATCTCTCTTTTGTTAACGGAAAATTTAGTAACCGATTGACTAAGAAATTAAAAGAAGCTATCTTATGTTGATAACTATGATTTGAATCCGCGATGATGAATCTATTAACATTGGTTTCTTTCCGGAAAATGTCGATTTCTATTTTATGTTTATTCCTAATCAGTAAAGTATCTAAAAAGGTATCCTGCCATTGTGTTCCTTTTCCACCGTAAATTTAATCGTCGGAAATTTCAAATTTAATTGATTAACGAACATGTCTAATTCGCATTTCCGTGTATCAAAAATCGCGCGAATGTCATCTACGTACCTAATCCAGACTCTCGGGAAATATTTAGCGTTATTTTTAAATTCTACTTCAAATTGACTCATGAATAAATTGGCTATGAAAGGAGATAGGCAGTTACCCATTGTTGTGCCATATGTGAATGCCGTTTCCCTAAGAGAGGTAAATTTGTCGATCTTTTTCGTTAGATATATTTGCATCTTTAAATTAGTCTATACGTGGACGCCGTATAAGTAGATGTTGCGTAAGCGGTGTTCTAGCTTTACTGTGCCCCATGTGCGACACCTTGATTAGTGGTTTTACCTACTGATGATGACAACTTAGTTGTCGAAATACGTATTTAGGATTCGATTAAGTTTTTAAGTTTTTACTTAACCACAGTCTCAAAAGAAAGACTTTTTACTGGTAAGTAAATTAAAAGAAAAGTTCTATTGATAATAATACGAGTAATTCGTATTCCGCGTAATGAATATAATGACTGCATGCTTGAAGAAATTCACCAACGTTTCCGTTTTAAAAATTTTTTATGATAGTTAACAGTCTTTCATTTGCATATCGATATTCCAGTCTGGTATAGATGCTTACAGTTTGGCCAGCTTCCAAACGTGTGCAAATACAATCTACTCGGACTTGCTCTTCTAATAATCCCTCAATTAACTTATATACATTAGAATGGTGACTCTGAAGAGGCATGGTACCATGATTCTGCAGAATTAGTGGTACGTGATAATCCTTCTAACGTTATACTGTTACAGTTCCACATCTCAATATCAAATGTTGAGGATCTTCTCCCATTTCCCACCTATTTCGATATGAAATAATCTACGAAATTTTTATATACCTGTTCTTCACCAAAGTTTTTAATTAGTTCATGTGCCAGTGATTCACTTGTAGCTTGGATTTCTTCAGAACGCACAAAATCTATTGCAGAAAATGATTTCATGATTCTTCTAAAATATTCATCACTTCTGTATGTCTCAACAAATCCTAGATTTTTTAATTTCCTCTAAGCAGACTGGCTAAAATGAAAATAGCACCCATGTATTCTAATATTTGAAACCAGTCTTTTAAAAGCATTTTCTTCGGCTTTCTCAAAATCAATAATAATGAAATTAGGCCTTGCTCCAGGTCAAATGTTATCTATTTTTTTTTTGTTTTAGTTTGTTCATATGTATTTTGTAGTTTATTTGGCAGAAGGAAGTATACAAGTGGAACACTCTCATGAAGAACACCATGGATTACCGACAATTCGTGCCACAGCGCAGGAACACATTTGAATGTACTATCAACAATCCATGTGTAACACTGTATTAAACGGTAAGTATCTGTGGTGCAACAAAGACGAATATTATGTTTCGATCCTCTTCACCAGTATTTCCTATAATAAAATTCTCTTTCTTAACAGTTTTTGTGACACGAAGATCTTGACGAATATTTACCTCAGCTAAAGAGTTTGGAATTGTTGCACCAAATCCGACTGCCTTACGCTTCCGATAAACTTTGCATGATTTCTTAATGCTGGGAGATTTGTCTTGCCAGAATCACTAATTCCTTCAATTGCAGTACTAACAACATTTCCAGGTGTGATATTAGGGTATTGCGCAGAAGCTTCCTTGATACTATTTTTAACTACTTTAATATCGATACGAGTTGGAGATGGGCCATGATTGTGTGGCATACCTAACTTAACATCATCATTTTGATTAGTGGCAACAGAGCCCTTGCTTTTAAATTTTGTCTCGTTGCAACGCCAATATCTTTGGCCATTATTACCGCGTCTAATCATATTGTAAGAATAACTTTCAAAAAGTAATTTTTGACATCCTCGTTGTGTCTTCGTAAAACTTGTCATTCTATATTACTGTTAACGAAAAAGTAACAATAATACCTTTATAACGCTAAGAAATAAGTAATTAAACTTCTAGTTTCAAAAAAATTCTTTTATTATATATATATCACTACAATATTGTTTCGCCATACAATGGCTTCATCAGGTGGATGAATACTGAATATGTACAATGCAAGTTAGAATATTTATGTGAAAATTATTGGGGAATGATGGTGGAAAAATTTTTACAATCTTAAATTTAGTAGAGGGGAGTTGTTTAAATCTAGTTGGTCATTTAAAGCTAATCCTAAACTATTGTATCTATTAATTTCTAAGTTTTCTAACAGGTTAAATTTTTTACTTTTTCCTTGAACGTGTAAAATTTTGAAATCTATATTAAATTTATGATTAATTTCTAAACAATGATTTGCGAAAGTTGAATCTGTTTTCTTATGGCTTTTCTCGTGTTCTTTCATCCTAATTTTGAATGTCCTTCCCGTTTGTCTGATGTATACCTTATTGCAATCTTCGCATGTTAACTTATACCCACCAGAGTTTGATTCTTTGTCTATTTTATCTTTGTTATTTTTAATAAAGTTCTGTATAGTATTGTCTGTTTTAAATGATATATGTTCGTTATTAACTTTTTTAATGAAAGTACCAATTTTTTTTTTTTTCTGAAATCTTTCCTAAGTAAGTGATTGAATTGTAGGAATTATTATCTTGTGTTTTATTTTTGGGTAAACTAAGGAAAGGGTTTTAGATTTTTGTTGGCTATTCAAGATGTTATTGATAATATTTATAGAGTAACCATTGTTTAAAGCTATTGTATATATTCTATTTAGTTCAAGGCCGAAATTACTATTACTCATAGGTACATGAATTAATCTATATACCATTGATTGGTATGCTGATAATTTGTGTGTTATAGGATGAAAAGAATTAGCGTGTATTGTGGTATCTGTATGTGTTGGTTTATGGTATATAGCGAACTCGTGTTTATTAGTTTTGTGTGATATGGTTAAGTCTAGAAAATTAATGCTTTTGTTTATTTCTGTTTCTATAGTAAAATTTATTTTGGGGTGAATAGTGTTGATATAATTATGTAAAGTTTCTAATTGTCTATCTGAACCGTTAAAGCAAATTAATATGTCATCAACATACCTAAACCAATAAACACAATTACCAAACAGGGGATGTGTACTAGGGGAAGGACATTCAAAATTAGGATGAAAGAACACGAGAGAAGCCATAAGGAAAAGAAAACAGATTCAACTTTCGCAAATCATTGTTTAGAAATTAATCATAAATTTAATATAGATTTCAAAATTTTACACGTTCAAGGAAAAAGTAAAAAACTTAACCTGTTAGAAAACTTAGAAATTAATAGATACAATAGTTTAGGATTAGCTTTAAATGACCAACTAGATTTAAACAACTCCCCTCTACTAAATTTAAGATTGTAAAAATTTTGCCACCACCATTCCCCAATAATTTTCACATAAATATTCTAACTTGCATTGTACATATTCAGTATTCATCCACCTGATGGAGCCATTGTATGGCGGAACAATATTGTAGTGATATTTATAATAAAAGAATTTTTTTAAACTAGAAGTTTAATTACTTATTTCTTAGCGTTATAATGCAGTTTCAACAAGTATCTCCTTCGTCAATTAACTAGAATACCTTTAAACGAGTATATAATACAATTGATAAAACTTACCATTGTTATGTAGGATTGAACGACTAGTAGGTTTGTTGAGGTTATGCACCGTTGATAAGTTGGATGTTGATGAAATGCGAGTTGATTATTAGTCTGTTGATGAGTAGGAGGCGCACCGGCGTTTAGTTATGTCTCAACAGTGTAAAAAATATTGAGACATAACTAGATCTCCTCAACTACTGCTTGCAAAATAACTTACATCAGCAATTTCAACCCATATGATAGATGGAGAAAGTATTGGGAAGCTTCGAAACCTGCTTAAACTGCCTATATCATTGATCCTGCCGTACACTTACCAGGAATGGAGCTGCCTCAACATGAGTGGAAGACACTCAATAGAATAAGAACGTCTCACGGAAATTGTCGTAACTAATTCTATGAATGGGGACTGATTAATACCCAAACTTGCGAATACGGAGAACCTCGCTAGACTAATTCACCAGATAATAGCTGAGTGCCCTTTACAGCATATGAAGGTGAGATGAGTGACTTCTTTGAAGCAAGTGACTCCGCGTTGGACTGGATCAATGGCTTAGATTTTAAACTTTAACTTTTAGATGTAACGGGTGTTCAGAAACATTCGAATTCAAAGTAGTCCTTGAAAATATGAAGTCATGTCTGAGAAAGATTGATTTTTGACAGACAACAATTGACATTTAATAATTATTACAAATCAGATACTTAAGTAAAGATATACAATTTTTTTCAGAGCCCACTTGACTCCGAATGTTTCTGAACACCCGTTATAATACATGTTAGCCATACGCTAAATAAATATAGTGTAAAAACTTTCTTGAAAGAGTTATAACTGGAGGCCGGACGCATCAGCCCGAAATTACGATGGACCATATAAATAGTCTATAACATCGCCAAGTACAACACGCAGTTATTGAATAGCACTCTTCATTCGGTTAGCCGCACATCTGTTTTTTGTCGTTGAATTGTGGGGCAATTACTTCAATATTATTGCTAAATTCCTTTCTTCATGGGCGTAGATAGAAAGTTGCCGAGTTTTAATAATTTATTTTATTTATTAGTTTATATTTCGTAAGATAAATAAAGTACAGTGAGTTAGTTTCTTTTTTTCATTGTTTTAACTATTAATTGGAAAACAAACAGGAAGTGATCTATAAAATATGAAATACATTTTTTTTGTTTATTTTGTAGTTCAAGTTGAATAAAGGAGTACCAATATTAACTAGCAATACTTTTTCATGGATTTCTTCTGTAAAATTTCTCTATGATTGAAATACATCCTTGTAGATAGAAATCGCCCTTTCTACATCGCAATTGGTTATAGGTGCATACTGGAAATATTATTTTATTTCAGGGTATTTAGCAATTGGATTTTGAGACATTGTCCCCATACACAATTGCCTCAATGTTATTAAATCGGGATTTCTATTAAAAATTGCGTGTAACTCTTGCCGAAAGGCACAACCGAAATCACTTGGAATATTTTTCACATTATTAATAGCCCACATCTAATGTGGTTAATCGATCATTTAATTTGAGATTTTGATTTTCAAAATAAGTGATTAATTTTGGTAAAAAAAGTGTACCTGGAGAGAGTACATCTGATTTTTTAAATTTGGGATTTGTATTAGTTCCTTGCACTCAGAAATACTTCGAGCATCGCCATTGAAACATGTAACGAAATTTTGTAAACTATCGAAATTCTCTTCATAAAAACTAGTAGCTTCCAACCACGTTCCCCATCTAGTTATTACTGGAGAAGAAGGCAGTGACAAAAATAAAAGTGATTTCCTATAAAGAGCTACTCTCAATGGTGCTTTTGTGAAAACTTTTTTAAAAACGGATACAAGTCTATCAACTTACGGAAAAGTTTCTCTGATATATTCAGAGATTCTGTGGAGAGCTTGTGCTATACAAGTAGTATGCAGCATATTAGGCCATGTTTCCTGGGAGAAAAAAAATATTTTACCTGAGACACAATATAACTTGGTTAGTACCTGTTTAGGCCTTACCAGAACGCTGAATTAATTCAAGAATATTTAATATAAATTATTGACAATCAAATATTAGCCCGGGCCTAGTAGACCCGGTTAACACATTTTAGGGTTAATTATTTTATTTTCAGTAAACAATTCAATCGCATTGAAAACCAACATCGCATATGACTCTACATTAAATTTATGTCAAAATCTCAATACACTTTGTAGAAAAATAAATTAATTTGCATCCTATTTGAACTTACATTTCGGTAGCAAATATAAGACGATATTATAACAGCAAATATCTTAAAGAGATATTCTATACCCCAGACAATAGAGAATTTGTAGTCAAAATACCACGATTTTGTATTCTAGCTGCCATACAACTTGGAGAGAAGGTTCTGCGATTGTAATGTTAATCCCAAAAGAGTTTCAATGAAAAATATCGTTTGAACAGTCAAGACCTTGTTGGTTAAACTACACAATGTCATATATTTAATCTGCAATTTCATCATGGGGAACACATTTGCATTCAAGATTGCTTCTTCAAACATAATGCGGAACTTTCCAAACCATTGTTGCAGTAGTAGAAAATATGTTACATATTCTACTTCTATTACAATAAAGGACGCGCAGGATCTTCCAACACAGCAAATAATACTATACTAATGGCTCTTGTAGTAAATAATAGTGCTGCTGTTATTATTGCAATAAATATAATACAAAATTCCTGTTTTAAACTTGAGTTTTGAAATTCTCGTTCTAAATCTTGCATAATTTTCAAAATATGAGCTACATTTTCTATTTGAGTAAATCTTCTTGTGTTAATAGCTACGACTTTTAGTATCCATATTGAACTATATAATACAATAGTCACTTTAACAAAGCCTTTTGTATCAAGGTAGTCTGACCAAATGAATAACATTTGACATAAGACTATTAGTAGAAATTCCACAATAAAGAAAACAAGCAGTATTCTCTTTGTATTTGGTAATAATTCATTGCCAATTTCAAAATTGACTAAACCGGTTAACTTCAGAAGATTATGCAAATAATTAAGGCACAAGAAGAAATCATTTGCCATGTTGTCAGTCCCGCACAAGTAAAATACCGAGTATTAATCAGTTAATACTCTAATAATAAACAACCGCTTTAATAGCAATTTATTTGAAATCGATTGGTAACAAAGTTTTCACGCAGTCTCTTGTAGTAATTGCGATTCGAGTACGTATTCGTTTTTATAAGAAACTATTAATAAACATTCGTCATACATCGATTTTTATCCACTTTTTCCAACTATGATCAATTAACTCTAATTATATTAGACGATTGTCTTTTTTATATTAATTGCAATCTCATTATAACGAGCTTATCTTGTTCAATATCTACTTTTATATAGACCGGGCCTCACTAGCCTGCCTATAAAAACTCATTATAAAATGCGACAACATCAATTTATTGAAATAAAGCTACATTCAGATCATTTTACAAAAATAAAACAAATATAGATATTATACAAAAAAAAACCGGTTTGCAGATTAGAATAACAGTGCATATTCTTACACTGTGTTCATTAGATGCAAAGCTTTTCATTTTATGAAAAGCTTTATTGTCTTTTCGACAGATCTGTTCCGAAATTTCAGACTCTCAATGGTATATATACTGAATGGTTAACCCTACGTTATTCACGCGGTCTACGATCGCACACCACACCACTATCGACACCAACATTTCTGAACTAAATAAACATACGATGCGCTGTTTTCTAATAGCTGTTCATAATGTAGCGTCCATCGATTTAGTATGGTTTTTGCAATCACTGCGTTTATAAGTCAAAATTATTAGACGAAATATACGAGTGGTCTACGATTGTAGACCGCGTGATTAACTGTGTTATTCTTTCTTACGTGCGAATTTTTTTGATTTCGGTGTTTTTTTTATAATTTTTGGTAAGTATTATTTGGTTCTTTTAAGTTATAACTATAGTATATTATAGATACAAATATGTCTGATGCCAAAGGAAGGTGTGTGGAGACTAATAGAGATCCCGAAGTATAGTAAAGATGGTGTGAAGAATTATCGAGTGGCGAGGCAAGTCCAATTGACACGGAAGATCCGAATGAGATAAAAAATGACATATTAGAAGAAACTGACCACAATACTGGCTTTGAACAAGATGCATAAGTAGAGGAAGAGGAATTCTTTGAAGAATCTGGGAATTTTTATATTGGCAAAGACAAGGTAACAAAATGGGGGAAGAGTGTGCCTAATATAAATGTACGCCTTCGTTCACATAATATTATAAAAAAATTGACAGGAAAAAAAGGTGATGCACTCAACATCACAATATAACTTGAATGTTTGAGATTATTTATAACTGACACCATTATAGGGATGATAACTTCTGCAACAAATATATATAGTATATATATTGATAAAATTAGACGTACTGATGAGAGAGAAACTGCAGCTTTTATAAGAATCCTTTTCTTGATTGGTATACTTAGAAGCTCTAGAAAAAATGTCCATAAAATTTGGGACAATTTCAAAGGTAGTTGAATCGAATTTTACTATTTGGCAATGAATGAGACAAGGTCTCGTTTTCTCATACGATGCTTGAGATTTGACAACATCGGCACGAGAAAGGAAAGAAGCCAAATTTATAAGTTGGAGCCTATTAGGGAACTCTTCGAGATATTTTTAGAGAATTTTCAAAGTCATTTCATTGCTAGTGAATACCTGACTCTAGATGAACAATTATTAGCTTTCAGAGGACGCTGTGCTTTTGGGCAGTATATACCAAGCAAGCCAGCTAGATATGCCATAAAAATGTTCACATTAGTAAATACAAAGACAACGTACACTTTTAATTTAGAAATCTACGTTGGAACTCAACCATATAAATTTAGTAATTCTGCAGAGGACATTATTCTCTGATTAATACATCCAGTTGCAGGTACCAATCGCAATAATAACTGCAGATAATTGGTTTAATAATTTATCACTAACAAAGAAATTGTTGCATGACCATAAACTAACGTACTTCGGTACTTCACAAAAAAAATAAGTCAGAGATCTCCTTAGAGTTCCAACCGAACAGGAATCGGGAAGAGAAGACTTCTCTTTTCGCATTTCAAGAAGATTGCACTTTGGTGTCATATTGTCCCCCCAAAAAATAAGGTAGTAATATTAATATCATCTATGCACTACTACAATGAAATTTATGCAGAGACAGGAGAATACAAGAAATCAGTTATAATAAAGGACTATAACTATACTAAAATCGGAGTAAATCCGTTGGATCAAATATGAGGGAAATACAATGCTGCGGGAAATACCTGTCGTTGGCCAATGGTAATATTTTACAATCTACTGAATAGTTCAGCTATAAATGCTATTTGTATATATAAAAGCAACCATCCTCAACAAAAGGTGATACGAAGTGATTTTCTTGAGAAATGTGCATTTGACTTAATACGGCTTCAAAATTTATATAGAGCAACGCTTCAACAATTTGCAGTAGAAATCGGGCGGAGAGCACGAACTCTACTGGGAATTTCGAAAGAAGTGCCAGTTCCGCCATCCTCAGAGAAACCTCAAAATGATGTCGGGCGTTACTATATATGTCGCAGAAACCGTAACAAATCCACAAGAAAATGTTATACCAAATATAGACGATATGCGTGCAAAAACCATGTTTGACAGAATAAGGTAGACATTTTTCATCTTTGAATAACAGAGTAACTTTTCCATTTCAAAATTTTTTTCTTTTTTCTTTTCAACTAATTGTAAGTAGTATGGAGAATTTTAAACTATAATGATTATAATAATGTAGCTTTACAAATAAAACGTTCAAAATGCACATAATGGGAGCTTTATTTAATCCTCACAAAATAAGACAAGTATTAAATTGAAAAAGCATCAAATTAGCTATATTGTTGGTCTACAACTGTAGACAGCATGAATGAGTACGTAACAAACATTAAGGTGACTAACGTAGGGTTAAATAAAACGATTAGTTCAAATGAAAGGATTTTATTTAAAGAAATGGAAATCTACGAAAAGCATAATATTGCCTGCGTGAATTTACGAGACTGAGAGGTGAAGTGAAAAACATGACCCAGATGGCTTTCAGTCACTACTAGAGACGGATCGAGTCAAAGATCGTAGCCAACCCGAAAACGTTTTGGATATTTATTAACAACAAACGATCATTTTCTAGAATACCTGGACTCATGCTTCGTGGCAATGAGGAACTCACTCAACTTTTGGATATTGTTAACGCATTTCCATTTGAATTCTCTAATATTAACAAGACAAATAATCTTTGCCCGCAAAATTAATTAGCAACCACCTTTCTTTTAATATTGGTTGTATCGACGAAAATAATGTGATGTATAGTGCCTCTAAACTAAAACCCGACATGACTTTCGGTGATGATGGTGTCTCGAGTTTCTTGGTGCGCGATTGTACGTCGGTGCTGTCGTATCCATTGTGTGTTTTGTTTAGGTTAGTGTGCCAGGCTTCAACATTCCCACAGGCTTGGAAAATTAGTAAACTTGTGCCAGTGTTTAAAAAAAGGTGTCAAGTCAAATATTGAGAACTCCAGAACAATAAATATGTTATCCAATTTTAGAATATACGAGAGATAAGCTAAAATTTTTGAGAATTGAAAAATCTAGTTACCTATGAAAAACAAACTGTTCTTTATTAAATAGAGCATTATTTTATCGGTCAAATGCAGTTTAGATTGTGCAATTCGGTTGAATAGTGTCTGAGAAAGAACCTATAAAATACGCTTCTGTTATCGAAAAAATGGAATTATCACGAGAGAACTTTCAGATAATGATTTACTATGTTTTCAAGAAAGGCTTGAGCGCGTATGAGTGTAAGGAATGTTTAAAATCGGCATTTTAGGATCTCGCACCATAATTGGCTACTGTCTTATAGATGGTATAAAGAACTCGGTTGTACACAGAAAAGGAGCTGGCCCTCCTACAACTGTTGTTAATCCCAAAAATATTGCCGCTGCATAAAAGATGGTGGAAGATAGGCAGCCGCATTACCTATACAATGATAGAGCCCAAACTGAAGATTGGATCCTTGCAAGTGAGATCAATATTGCACGAACATTTACATTTGAAAAAGGTTGTAACTCGGTTTGTACCCAATCATCCGACAGATTTACAAAAAGCAGAAGGTGTTAGAATTTGTCAACAAACTTTAGAGATGTTGAATACTGGAGGCCATCAAATTATTTCTAAAATTGTAACTGGCGATGAAACGTACATACCGTTTTTTGATGTTCCCACTCGTCAAGAAAGCCGAATCTGGATACATGAAGATGCGGAAACCCCTACGAGTGAAAAAACAGCGAGCAATGAAAAAAGTAATGTACGCAGTATTTTTTAGAAGTACGGGTTTGGTGGCCGCAATTAATTAAATTAGAAGATCAGAAGATAATTACCGCTAAATGGTATCTTGAAAATTGTTTGGTTACTATGTTCAGTAAAATGCCAAGAAAGAGAATTATCTTACATCATGATAACGCATCGTCCCATACAGCAGGAATAACTGTTCAGTATTTACCTGAAAACAAAATAAAAGTTATAGAACATCCTCCTTACTCACCGGATTTGGGCATGTTCTATTTCTGGCTATTTTTTGAGCTCAAAAAACATTTGAGAGGGAAAAGGTTCCAGTCAGAAGAAGAGATTGATATCGCAGTTAGGTTTTTTTTTGATAGTACACCTGAAGACAGCTGGCTGAACGCTTTTGAACTATGGAAGGAAAGAATGGTTAAGTGTACTATTGTTGATGGCAATTACTTTGAACACATTTAAAATAAAAATTCAGAAAACTTTTATCAATCTTTCTATTCTAAATAATTGTAGTTTGCCCTCGTATAGCAGTGTACGGCCCTTCCAATCTGTCAATCCGCATGATTTCATTTCTGGAAGGTCCACGGTTACAAACTTAACGGACATCGCGCAATACTTCTCTAATGCTGTTGATCAACGCGAACAGGCCGATATCATCTACGCAGACTTTTCAAGGGCATTCGATTCTATTGATCGTAATATACTTCTGGCCAAATTAGACGAAATTGACTTTTGCCAAGCTCTTGAATACTCATAAATGATCTGATGGATGACCTTGGTTGTGAATGCCTGAGGTATGTCCATTATTTGAAAATTTTCATTATTATCAGTAACCACGATGACAGTATTAAACTTCAAGCTGATTTCGACAGGGTTCGGAACTGGTTCCACGTAAATAAAATTGTTTTAAATGGAAAAAAGGCGGTGTCGTTTCTTATACTAGGTCTTCTAACCTAGTTACATTTCACTACACGTTCGGCTCTGAGTTGGTTGCAAGAAAGGTGCAGGTGTCTCGGTTATATATATATATATATATATATATATATATAAACAGTATTAAGGTACTGTACTCTGTCCTTGTTCGATATAGGTTGGAATATGCATCTGTCGTCTGGTATACGTAATCTACACCAGCAAACCTCGGTCGAACGTGTTCAGAAGAGATTCTTAAAATACTTGTCATATAGAATGAACGGCATTTACCCTGCCCGTGGTATCGACTATCTGCATTTAATGGCTCAGCATAATTTTCTGTCACTATCCCGCCGTAGAGAGGATTATAGTGCAAAGTTTTCATGTAATCTTGTAACACAAAGGTAGGATGTCCCTTCGCTACTCGCGCACTATATATACTAACTCGTACTACCCGCAATTTTGACGTTGTCAACATCCCGACTGCGAGAACCAATATTTTAGTGAAATCTCCTTTGTGCCGTATGATCACTAATTTTAATAAGCGTAGCTCTTTGGGTTAGTGTTAGTGTGTTACCTGTGTGCGGGTATGTGATCATTTACTTATGTAGTGTAATCCCATAGTAATACTATGTATTTTTTCTACAGACATTAAATAGTCTAATTTTGTATAATGTCTTATAATTGGTTTATAAACTGTTGGACAATAAAGATCATTATTATTATTATTATTATTTCCTCCATTCACAAGAACATTCAATTTGTTCTTGGTTGCCAGTGTGTTAACCCATCGGTTCGTGAGAACAAGATGACTGGCATAACTAACATAATATTATTATTATTATTGTTTATTATTTCTTATTTCCAGGTATTTTTCCGTAACCTAACTATGCAGCTCTCCTCCATATGGCATGCTTCATTCTTAGTAAGCAGATAATAACACCTCCCACCATGTAGTGGGGGTTCATTTTCACGGCCCATAGGGTCCGGCGCTTTAGTTGTTATGTTGACGAAGTGGGTTGAGATGAAGGTATCTCAACAACATCCTCGCCTGCGTTCTTTGTTTCTACTGAAGCATGCCATGTTTGTTTCATTGCATTATTATTATTATTATTATCTCTTCCACTCACAAGAACCATTCGTTCTTGGTTGCCATTATCTTACCCCATCGGTTCATTCGAACAAGATGGATGGCATAGTTATCTATCATTCATTTATTTTATATGAATATTGATTATAGTAGATACTTACCAGTAGGTACTTTCAAGGTGTGAACATATGTGTTGTCCGCTGCTAGCAGCTTGTGTCCCTTTCTGGGTATGAACTTGTGTGTTGGTTGCTGCTGGCAGCTTGCGTCTCTCTCTGGATGTGTGGTCTTGTGTTTGTGCGAGCGCGCAAGTGTAAGGTATTGTATGTTGGCGCGCTCGTGCGTGTGTTTAGTGACCGGTCGCGTTAACTTTGAGAGATCGGAGAACCAGCCGTTGCGCAGAGCCGCCAACCCCTTCTCGGCAACTTCTTTACTTTTCCGTGTAGTACTTCGACGGCCGGACCCCCGCCCCATCGAGGCAAGGCGCAGACCAGCGAAGCGCACCCTGCACGGGGTTGCTCATCGCCAACCGAGGGAATACTCTTAGCGGCTACTTCGGTCGACGACGGTCACACTTTGTGCCATCTTAACGTTTTCCGCCATTGCGGGGGCACTGCACACACGTCGAACGTGTGTGTGCTATTAACGGCAGCCTAGCCACGTTGTCGCCCAGAACCGGTCCTAGTGGTGTGTGCATTGCGCGGCGCCGTGTTTTGCGCCGCGTAGCTTGATTCCTCTCTCTCCTGCTGGAAAGGCGGAATGGCACCTGTCCGCCCATCGGGCAGACCCCCCTAGAGTTTGGTAGCGCATATGCTAGGCTACAACCCAGTAGAGGACCACATCAGCACCCCACCCGTTCCGTCATTTCGCCTCCCGGCCACGTTGCCCGCGTTCGCGCGCTCCAACATCAGTTTAGCACGCGACGTATTATTGCAGCCGTGTCTAACAAGACACTTTTTTGCATTTTTATTATTTCCTCCACTCACAAGAACATTCAATTTGTCCTTGGTTGCCAGTGTGTTAACCCATCGGCTCGTGAGAACAAGATGGCTGGCATAAGTATCATAATATTATTATTGTTGTTTATTGTTTCTTATTTCCAAGTATTTTTCCGTAACATAACTATGCAGCTCTCTTCCATATGGCATGCTTCATTCTTAGTAAGCAGATAATAACACCTCCCACCATGTATGGGGGGTTCATTTTCACGGCCCAGAGGGTCCGGCGCTTTAGTTGTTATGTTGACGAAGTGGGTTGAAATGAATGTATCTCAACAACATCCTCGCCTGAGTCTATTGTTTCTACTGAAGCATGCCATATTTGTGTTTCATGAACAATTCGCTGTTTCAGTCCTTGCTTGTTAATCAGTGTTTGAAGCAAGTGTACCTGATTGGGGCTTCTATCCCAACCCAACGATTAGCTCAGGAAACCGTGGGGTCGCTAGTCCCCAGTAACCTAGCTCTAGGCTACCCTGTGTTATTATTATTATTATTATTATTATTATTATTATTATTATTATTATTATGCAATTAGCACATACCATTTTGCTCTTGCGATCTATTTTTGAAGGACACACTGAGTATCTATTTCTCTTGATCCCTTCATTTGCTTCAGCTGTCGGTGGGTCAGAGGTATCAATAAGTTTTTCCATACATTGCACAATTCTACGTCGTGTGATATTGTTTTCTTAACTTCTCGCCATTCAGGATATCACCATTTCCTTTGCTAAATATTTTAGAAGGATTCTGCATTTGGGAGTGACGACAGCGTTATACTTTGAATGTTCATTGGTAAAAACAATACACGCATTTAGTGCCGCCACATCAATCATATGGAAGGAAAACATCATAGACTATGGCTTACTTGGTCTTTTACATGTGTATGTGAATACCATTTGAACCATAACGTCGAAATCGCTCTTTGTTTTATTGTAGTTGGAGATAATTTCGGCCTTCTTTTTACCGTCGTCCTTGACAGCTGCATTATGATGCATAGTGCTTAGTAAAATTACGCATTTCTTCTTTCAGGTGCGTAACTCACCATGTTTATGTTTTTTTAAGTAAAATAAAGATGTAACTAAACTACTTTTCGCTGGTTTCATCTCCTTTGGAATATCTCGCTTATTCTGACATAGCGTTATTTTTTTCCAAAAGGTATTCTGCCAATGGAACACTCGTAAATAATTGTCAGTTGTCGGATTCAGACTAGAATTATGTATACTACATATTTAAAACGAGGTGACTTTAACTCACTTTCTATATATTATTAGTATATATTATTAGTATATTAAATGTTAGATTTTTTATATACCACAGGATTAGTCCGTGGGGCAGATAGAGTTTCATCCGATAATCTTTGTTTAATCCTTTTCTTGATAATGCTAACCGCTTCGCTGTGTTACAGTTTCGTCCGATAATCTTTAAGTACTTAATCCTTTTATGTTAATTTAGAGGTGCATCTGCAATATTAGTTTTAATGGAAATAACATCTTTGTTATGTATCATAACTAGAGCAAACCAATTTCCGTGCGCGCCATGAGCGCCGGTATGGGAGTGTAATTCGTAATATATTAGAATATGCGATAGAATAGGGACGCATCATGAACTTGTTACCGATATAAGTATAGAAGTAGAGAAATTTATTCTATCAGAAATAATTAAATATACATTTGGTTTTCTATGGCGAAACTTCATGAATTGGGATACGAATGCTTCCTTATTCGCCATATTCTCCGGATTTAGCCTCCAGTGAGTATTTCCTAATTGTAAATCTGAAGAATGTGAAGAGATTTGGCTTCAACGATAAAATTGTCGCTTAAATGAATGTCTATTTTAAGAACCTCGAGCTTATTATTATTCGGAAGCGATCAAAAAATTAGAGAAACTTTGAACAAACTGTATTGAGTTTAAAGGAAGCAATGTTGAGAAAAAAACTTTTTTGCTTTCATTGAAAAAGTCACATGAAATGGATCACCGACCTAATTAACTCATATATCCTTGATGGGCAATCATCTCCGCAATCTGGAGGCAGATAAAAGTTGTTGCGGTTTTCAAACCTGGAAAAGATCGGGCAAAAGCCGAGTAGTCCCCGCCCAGTAACGCTGTTGTGCCATCTACTTAAAATTTTGGAGAGAATGGTGCGGAACAGAATAACCACAGACCGTTATCAGAAAATAAAGCCAAAAAAGGCAGGCTTGCTTACCTGGAAGATAGCGTTCTGGCCAAATTCTTAATTTGACACGAACTAGCGGAAGCTAATCTAATTTCTATCAAATCACAAAAGCCCTTCGGCTAGCATGCCTCATCATAAGGACGTTTTTACAAAATGGAAGATTTTTGGGACTCTCAATGGTAAAGCAGCAGGTGGCGAGAAGACAAAATGGACTTCCACAGGGCAACGTGCTTGTCCGAATTCTATAAAACCTGTATACAAATGACCAGCCAATTCGCTGACGACACTGCAGTATCAGCCCAGGCCCAAAGGAGATTCATTTGAGGCCGTCGAAAATAAGCTTTGTGAGAACCTGAAGGATCTGGCAGTGTACTTTGAAAATAATCAATTAAAACCGAATCCCAGTAAAACTCAAGTTTGCGCATTCCACCTGAGAAGCAGGAAGTGTAAATGTGTAAATGTGTAAACCAGGAATTACGTGTAGAAGTGAAGAGATAGAATATGTGAGTAGCAAAAGTGCTTAGGGGTAACACTGGCTCGTGCACTCTCATTTAAGGAACATTGTCAGAGCACAAACGCTAGAAACGATATCATACCTAAGCTTACAGGCACGAGGTGTGGAGTCTATCCTTCTGTTCTGCGAACTTTTGCTTTCATTTTCTGTTTTTGTTTCTGCCGGGAATATATGACGCCGGTTTTGAGTAGATCTCATAATTCAGAAAACGTAGATTTTGCTTAAAGCGACCCGATCTGCATAGTTACAGGATGCTTACGTCCCACCCCTTTGAAGAAGATATACTCTCTGGCTGGCATCGCTCCACCTAATATAAGGCGGCTGCCTTGAAGCAGATCAAAATTCAAATAGGGTAGGATGGAAAACTTATCTTCATCACGACACATAGAATTATGTAAGAACAAAATACGGAATAACCTATTGTAACTGAAGAAGAGACTTACCTCTGCACGTTATCAGCTTTATATAATCTGGAGGACAATGAATAGACGGCGGGCCATTGTTACTCGTCGCCGTGTAAACTTTAAAAGATGAAATTTCCAGGCGGAGAGCGATGTGTGTGAATTCGAGGAGGCCCAAATCGACCAGTACCTGTTGCGTTGCCTTGGCCTTCGGAAGGGCTGCACAGTTAACGCCCTGTACCTCGCTAATGACAAAGCTGTAGACGTGGCTAAACATGGGTCGGCTATGTAGAGTATAGACGATGTTCGAACACGGCAATGAATGAATGAATAAATGATCAAAAGTGATTTCTTCAAAATTCTTCTTATATAAGAGGTTTAATCAGTGCTAGCTGTTCCTTAGGGTAAAGTCGAATTGAAAACCATGTAATTTTATAAATTCATATTTACAAACCGGTATGTTTAAAAGTTGAATTAAGAAAAAGTAAACAATGTAAACATTAAAAACTAAGGTCACATATAAAACTATATTCAATTTATATCAAAATCTTAATACGAGGAAATATCAGAAAACAGGAAAATGGACTACTCCATGTGACTTCGAAAATGACCTTATGGTCAGGTGAGTAGGGAGGGTGAACCATAATTTCCACCACAAATTCTTTGAGTGTTCGTTAACAAATCGCTGATCTGTGAGCCGGAGTATTGTCGTGATGTGAGCATCCAACCGATGTCTTGATCAAGCGGCCGTTTTTTCTTTAATTTTGCTTTTAGGGTTCCTCGAAGCATATTAAAATAGTACTCTCTAGTTACTGCATGTTGTCTAGGTAAAATATAATCATAAATAAAGGCACATTTATCAAAAAAAAAAATACTTGTCACTTTACCGGCATTTTTCACAATTTTCGCCTTCTGCGGTCTTGGACTGCCTTTGTGCTTCCATTGCATATTTTAAGACTCTAATTCAGGGCCATAATGATAAAACCAACTCTCGTCACATGTATCCACATTGTTTAAAAACTGTGGATTATGTTGCAGTTGCTTTTGCCACTGCCGACAAATTGTCATTCGATTGACTTTTGTTCATTGGTCGTCACTTATGAAATCCATTTTGCCGCGGCCCTTAGCTATTCCAAATCTTGATATTTTTTTTAGTGGAACCATAAGACAAATTAACAATGCCACAGAAATTTGATATATGCCAATCGGCGAGTCGTTAATTTCGAGGTTCATCTTTTACTGATTCACAACCGTCTTTAAATTTCTTATACCACTCAAACACTCTACATCGTGATAAACTATGATCTCGGTATGCAGTTTGCATTTCAAAAGTTTCGGTTGGAGTTTTATCCATCCGAAAACAAAATTATATCGCATATCTTTAATAATCTAAATTGGCGGAGTGATTATTTTTAATTTACTCGCGATCGACCGTTAGGATACCCCTGTTCTATTCCTTGTGTTATAAAATTCTAGTTGTGAAAGAATTTATAGCACCAGTATCGCTATATTTTGATATACGCTCGTATATCGTAATATACTTATAAACATGAAACTTTCTAGTGAAATAATTTAATATGAAATATATTTTAACTTACATTCTTGTAGCAAATATAAGACGGAATTACAACAGCAAATATTTGAAAGAGATACTCTATGCCCCAGAGAATGGAGACTTTACAGTCAAAATACCACCATTTCGTATTTCTACTGCCATACAACATCGACAGAAGGCTCTGAGTTTGTAATGTTAATCCCAAAATACTTTCAGTGAAAACGGTTATTAAAGATATCGTCAGAACTGTCAGCACTTTATTAGTTAAACTACATAAGGTCATATATTTACCCTGCAATTCTTTCATGCGAAAAACGTTTACATTTAACAATGTTTCTTCAAACATAATAGCAAACTGTCTAAACAATCCTTGTAGTAATAGAAGATATATTGCATATTCTACTTTTATTATAGTCAAGGACGTGTCTCCTAAGTAAATGACGATAACGAAAATTTTGTATATAGCAGAATTTTTCAACATAGCAGTTAACACTATATCAATAGCTCTCAAAGTAATTAAAAATGTTGTTATTGATATTCCAATATATTTAATAAAAGATTCTTTCTGTAAATTTGTGTTTTGAAATGCTCGTTCTAAATCTTGCATAGTTTTCCAAATATGAGCAACATTCTCTATTTGAACAAATCTTCTTGTATTAATAGCTACGAGTTTGAATATTAAAATTAAACTATATAATCCAGTAATGACCTTAACGAAATCTCTTGCATGAAGACAGTCTGTCCAAATTATCAATATTTGACATGGTACTATCAACAGAAGTTCCCCAATAAAAAAACAAAAAAGTATTCTCTTTGTTTTTGGTAGTAATTCATTGCCTATTTCAAAATTGACTAAACCGATTATCTTCAAAAGATTATGCAAATATTTAAGACACAAGAAGATATCGTTTGCCATGTCTTCAGTCTAGAACAACTAAAATACTGAACACTAACTAATTATGATTTTATTTATAAAGGACAGCTTTTTATTACAATTTATTAGAAATGAATTTTTAATGAAGTTTATGCGTAGCCTCATTTAGTAATTACTAGCCGAATGCATTATTGTTTATATGAAAAACTATTAATAAGCTTTCGACATACATCGATTTTTATTCACTTGTACCAACGAAGATCAAATGACTAGTAGATAAGAGAAGATTGTTGTTTTCTATATTAATCGCCGTTTCATTTAACTTAAATATTTATAAATAGACTTTTTTGGGGATCGGAAATCCACAACGTTTATCAACTTGCCACTTTCCTGCTTATATAATGAAACAGATATGCAAAATACATATCCGTAACTGTAAACATGGACAAACACCTCGTATTTTTAGCATTTACTTCTGTTCAATACATATGTTTCAGCCATCTAGGCCTCATCGGTTGAACTAGTGAAGCAATGTATATACAAATTAATACAGATCTGTTAAACAACGGATCTGTGTCTGTATCTACATTTACGCTAAAATCGTCTCCAAGCCATAACCAGTTTCGTTCTATCAGGCGACACCAATTTAATCAGTGACATCTGACGGAAGAAAGCGACTAGGCCAGAAAAGGCGACCTTCCGCTCGAATAGCTCTGGCCTAGTCGCTTTCTTCCGTCAGATGTCACTGATTAAATTGGTGTCGCCTGATAGAACGAAACTGGTTATGGCTTGGAGACGATTTTAGCGTAAATGTAGATACAGATACAGATCCGTTGTTTAACAGATCTGTATTACTTTGTATATACATTGCTTCACTAGTTCAACTGATGAGGCCTAGATGGCTGAAACATATGTATTGAACAGAAGTAAATGCTAAAAATACGAGGTGTTTGTCCGTGTTTACAGTTACGGATATGTATTTTGCATATCTGTTTCATTATATAACAACTGCGTAATACGTGCAACGTATTGATAAATATCCCTTTTTTGTATACTTTCCTGCTTATTTGCTAAAGACTCAAACACATGAAGTGACTTTACCTTTTTTCTGTCCCATCTACGAATTTTGCAATAAACTAATCCAAAACTGTATATACCGCCATCTGGCAGGTTGTTAATGGACTACATCTACATACGTATTTTATCGTTTCCCGTAGCAGCATAGCTGTTCGAACGATAGGTAGCCCTCCGGACAATGTATCTTTCGCCCGTAAGATGTCAATTATTAAATAGTTGTCTTCTTATAGGACGGAACTTGCTTGATCTTTGCGGGCTATTTCAGTAAATTTAAATACAGATACAAACCAGTTGTTTATAACAGGTTTGTATTAATTTGTATAAATTGCTTCACTAGCTTAGCTGAGGACGCCTATATTGGCAGAAACATATGTATTAAGCAGAAGTAATTGCTGAAAATACGAGGTGTATTGTCCATGTGCATAGTTACAGATATGTAAATTATTTACATGTTTGTTTCATATTGTACAAACGCTTTATACGTGCTTAACGTATTGTTATACTTAAACAAAATCTTTTCGTATATACCGCCATCTGGCAGGTTGTTAATGGACTACATCTACATACGTATTTTATCGTTTCCCGTAGCAGCATAGCTGTTCGAACGATAGGTAGCCCTCCGGACAATGTATCTTTCGCCCGTAAGATGTCAATTATTAAATAGTTGTCTTCTTATAGGACGGAACTTGCTTGATCTTTGCGGGCTATTTCAGTAAATTTAAATACAGATACAAACCAGTTGTTTATAACAGGTTTGTATTAATTTGTATAAATTGCTTCACTAGCTTAGCTGAGGACGCCTATATTGGCAGAAACATATGTATTAAGCAGAAGTAATTGCTGAAAATACGAGGTGTATTGTCCATGTGCATAGTTACAGATATGTAAATTATTTACATGTTTGTTTCATATTGTACAGATCTGTTAAACAACGGATCTGTGTCTGTATCTACATTTACGCTAAAATCGTCTCCAAGCCATAACCAGTTTCGTTCTATCAGGCGACACCAATTTAATCAGTGACATCTGACGGAAGAAAGCGACTAGGCCAGAAAAGGCGACCTTCCGCTCGAATAGCTCTGGCCTAGTCGCTTTCTTCCGTCAGATGTCACTGATTAAATTGGTGTCGCCTGATAGAACGAAACTGGTTATGGCTTGGAGACGATTTTAGCGTAAATGTAGATACAGATACAGATCCGTTGTTTAACAGATCTGTATTAATTTGTATATACATTGCTTCACTAGTTCAACTGATGAGGCCTAGATGGCTGAAACATATGTATTGAACAGAAGTAAATGCTAAAAATACGAGGTGTTTGTCCGTGTTTACAGTTACGGATATGTATTTTGCATATCTGTTTCATTATATAACAACTGCGTAATACGTGCAACGTATTGATAAATATCCCTTTTTTGTATACTTTCCTGCTTATTTGCTAAAGACTCAAACACATGAAGTGACTTTACCTTTTTTCTGTCCCATCTAGGAATTTTGCAATAAACTAATCCAAAACTTTTTTCGGAATACATTGCACTTCAACAAAGAAATTTTACTAGTTTCAAAGCTATCAAATTCATCTAGACACATGGTTGGGAAAGGGGTAAATCAAAAAGCTGTTTAGATTACAGATAACTATTTGTAAAGTAGTTTCTGCGCTCGAGTTTGGCACTTACTTTTGAGCCACGGGTTGTAAGTCTATGGAGAGACTTATACAAATAAAAGTATCAGGTGCATTTGTTTGACTTGAAACTTTCAACTATCTCGGAAAATAAGCAGTTCACGAAAAAATGTCCAGGTCTAAAATTTAATAAGTCAATGGAGACAATACATTAGTGCTAGATTTAGTCCTTTTCTCTTCCTCCATGTAGGTGGGGTGGGAGTACCTTTGATATCTTAAATAGGAACCCGTATATTTTATTACAGATTCGAATTCTACTGAAAAAAGTACGTAGGATTTGTCTGAAATATAATTTTGTTCAACTTCTCGCACTGAGAACTTATGCATACGATTCTGCATACGTGTGCAATAAAAATACGTTTTCTTTGTAAATAATAAAAAATTTGTCTTAGAAAACTTTATTCATTTTACAAATTTCGAATAACTGGGAAAATGTCATCTGTGGAAATGTAAATTGCTGGGAAATAAATTACTTTTATCGTAACCCAAGAACAGCGACGTGTACTTACTACCAGAATAATTGAAGCATACATGAGTGGGTAAAACCCCACCAGTTTTGTATAATACAAAGGTATTTTTAATAATATAAAATATTATTAAAAATCTGGTGTGAAGAACACAAAGACAGGTTCACTATTAATATTTCTTGTGAACGTGTCCGAACATATCCCTCTCCAGAGACGCAGATACGTATTTCGCCTTTCTACAGGCTCATCGGTACGCCCCTGCTGGAGAAAGGATATCTTCAGACACATTCACAAAAAAGAACCACATCGCCATATCACGGAAATTATTCAGACCGAGCGTAGAAGTAAATTCAGCGTTGCCTGTTGTCAGACAGCCGAAGTACCTCGCCCTGTCCACATCTTTGGAAGGGCGTCGTTGGCTCGCATTGGTTATGTGGACAGGGCGAGGTACTTCGGCTGTCTGACAACAGGCAGCGCTGAATTTACTTCTACACTCGGTCTGGATAATTTCTGGAATTCTGGAATTTCGACCGAATGTCGAAGGGCCTCTGTGGTGGATTAGGCCGAGCAACTGTAGACATAGTGTTGTTAGTGTTGTTGTTGGTGTTGTACTAGCGAGTCTCCTGCGTCGATAGTTTTGCTTGACATTGTGTCAATTTCGCCTTCTGCGTTTCGTTTTACTCCTATCTATTTTTAGAGAGTTTCGTTTGATATATATTTTTGGTGTTGTTCTTTGGTACACTACTGTTAGTGTTTCCTGGTTTTCTTTGAATTAGTTTTGCCGTTCAAATTTTGGTTTTGATCTATCAGATTTTTGACTGTTAGCTCTGGTGATTTCAGATCCCCTTATTTGCCTTTTATCGTTTCTTTTGTGACTTAGCCAATTCTTATTCTTCTCACTTCAGATAGTTTCCGACGATATAGATTACCGCACATTCTTGCTGTTCACTCTGCTGCCATAACTTTGTCTTACGTTCTCGCTTTCCGTAATTACCCTTTTTGACATCTTAGAGAAATTTTCAAGTAAATTTCTTTCGGGAAAGCGTGGAATTGTTACGCTCGAAAAATTACTTAGAGACCATTCGGGAATTTTTAATGAATTTATTTCATTATTGGCTTGCGTTAAGTCAACATAGGCCTTTTATATTTCACCTTTTTCGTTTATTATTATATTATTTATTTTTGTTATTAATTATCAATCGTTTTGGGCTTCTTCAAACTTGGTTTATTCTTAAAATTTACTTATGTTCAAATATTTTGGTTATCACTATATATTTGTTATATTTTTCCGTTATTTTATATACCTGGACGCTGTCCGACATCTTGGAAATTTATATGCTTAGTCACGTTGCATTTATTATTTGCTATTAAATCAGTTTTGTTTCTCTTCTTTCAATTCTTTTACTGTGTTAATTTTCCGTGAATTTTGTGAATCTATTTGGTTGTTTATTTTATTTGATTTAACTTTCAATTACCGTATTTCTTGCGTAAATCTTTTCTCTCGCTTGTGGCGCCATCTTTACCTCTTTTGGTGTATCTTCCATTTGCAGTTTTCTGACGTTTGTTTAGTTATTTGCTATGTCTTTTAACTCTAATTATGGTGTTTTAATTATCGTTTTGTCGCTTGATGGCTTTATTGTTCACACTTACACCTAGTTAGGGTTTATGCTAAATTAATTCCGTTTCTGTACAAAATTACCGATCTACGGTCTCGTGTGACGTATATCGAACCTGAAACGTTTCATTCAATCGTCTGTCGATCGGACTACGTTTGTCTACGTCGTCAGAGATAGTCGTGATTTAGTGAGTGTGCTTGGACTTGCGGTAAGAGTTTTAATTTTCTTCTGAAACGTTGCTTATGTGCTTCTTTATCATCCCTAGGATATATTTTGGGGCGACCACCCATCTTTTACGAATTTAAGCCGATTTTTCTTCGAAAACTCAACGAGTACTTCACCAGGTGGTGGGCTTGTTTTTTTTTGCACACGCAATTTTTCTACTCAGCGGAATATCTTAATCATTATACTTCTTTTGGAGGTGATCCGAAAATTTAATATTTTCCACCTGCGAGGGTGAAATTGGGTACGTCGAGGCTACCTTTTTTCTGAATCTCAAGCAAATTTTTACCCGACGCTTCAAGATGGCGGCATACCCACGCTTTCTTAGCGTGCATATGGCGGTGTAGACGCAGCATCATTTTAGTTGGCGTGGTATTGGGAAAGAATAGTGCGTAGAGCATCTGAGAAGACAATCTCAAGTAAGGATTGGGAATTTTGGTCAAATTAGGGGACGAAATCGAGAACTTGTTTAGAAGTAGGTTTTGAAAATCTTATTTTATTTTCTTAATTAAATCTTTGCTAATTCTATCTATTAATCTAAATTTCAAAACGTTTACACCTGGGTAAGGTTTTAGATAAGCCGATCTTTCTGTTTGAAGCAGACGTTGTTTAGTTTACTTTGCATTTATATTGGCATCGTAGAACCCTGATTGTGATATCGGGTTAGTTTCTCTCGGGATTTATTTTACTAGACCCAGTTCTGGTATGTTTACTGTATCCTTTATCTTTCCTGCTTAACAAAGTCTGTTTGCTTACCTGAAACTTTATATTGTTGTAAATCTAAAATCTTTAATAGCTGTCTAGGCTAATACATAAAATTTTTAACAGTTAGAGGCTAGAACACCTGGAACCTAGCATTCATTTTGTATTTTATAATCAAGCTGGTCGTCAGCTTCACTGATAATCAGTTGCAGATATTGTAGTGCTTTTTACGTGGCAAGTTCCTTCAGACGAGCCTACGTCTTGTTAACTTCAATATCCAGGGGATACGCCTCTCATTATTATTTCTTATTTTAATATACACTGTAAACTATTTGTAAAGAACCACTATTACGTATACATAATTTGAGTTCTGTTTAACTTATGTCTTGTTCTTAATACGAATATAATTACATCTTCCACAGTTTTATCACCTGTGTATACAGGGTGTTACTCATTAATTTAGATGCACAAGCTATCTAACTCTTTGTAACTTCGCAAGCGACTGTTGTTGCTTTTGTTTTTGTTTTATTTGCATTGAAGTTTCAATTTTATAAAATTTAATATTAATTTTAGTTTTCTTAATTAACGTATTATCACTGATAGTATAAAATTTGAATCATCTTATTAATTCTTGTAACTATACCATTATATATAACCTCATATATTATTATATTTCTCAATATAAGAATTAATTCATTAAATTAATTAATTATTTTATCTTATTGCTTGGTTGTTAACTATTTAGAATTTGAATTTTGGCAAACTTTGTTCTATTTTGTTAAACACTTGTAAATTTGTGTTATATGGCATTTGATAACTAATCTTTTGATATTTTGGAACCTACTTATTAATAAACTATGTTATTGTTGATGACTTGGGTTTATTTGAATCCTGTCCTGCAAGTGTTGAGACAAGCAAAGACTCGTATTTGTATCTGAAATAGTAGTAGGGGGCTGACTCTCTCTCTCTCTTGTTGATTTTGAAGCTACCAGGGTCCCGCCTGCTTCCGTTTTCTAGGATTATCTGCAGGTTGGAAAACGGTGGCGTCTTTATCTACATCTAGCGATTATTTGGAACTCGCGACACTCTACGTTACTTGACTGAGTTAGCCGGTAGAGTACTTTCCTGGGGACGACCATCTTCAGGTAGGTTCAGGCCAGAGGAGGAGAGCAAGCAGAACACCGCGCAACCTCCTTATTACTTGCGTTAATTTAATTGGTCGCGTTGTGGTAGCACACTGTCAAGTTACCATTGTGATGATAGGATTTTTTGCAGTTTTCTACAAGGGTGTTGAAGACATCTCTTATTGACACTAATTTATCAGTTTCTTTTCTGCCAGCTCTAGTTCGGTAATCATCAAACCCTAAAAACGCAGACAACAATTGAAAACGTGTTCGTGACATGGAGCCGGGAAAATTGGACGAGCATATGCTCTGTTAGAGCACTAAAGTGATTTTAGTGATTCCTTATTGGATCGCAAAGCTCCCATAATCAACAATAAACCGATATAGGCTTTCATTTCAACAGAATTAGTAGGTTTCCATACATGTGGTTTTTCTGGATACTTAGCATTCCATAAACTATTTATCTAAACAACGTCTCCTATAAGTACTCAAATTATTTTAGTTTTTAGAAATATACCTGTTCAGCTTCTCTATTTGTTTTTCTGACAATAACATCGATAATTTCATCAGTAACAAATAGACAAAATGCCTCTTCTTCTGTTTCAAGATTCGCACTATAGTTGGTAAAGCTTTTATAATATTATTTAGATTTCTTCGATGAGAACAAAATGGATTTTTTGTCCATTTTTCTATTACCTTTCGAAGTATATAAAGGAATACCCTCTTCATTTGTATCATTTCCTTCGAAAACGTCTTCAACAACATCATGGTCCTGAAGATTTTCAAGGACATAATCGATTTCATTAGCCAATTCTGGTTAGGCGTCGCTAGCATTTTCTTCTTCTTCGACTAACCTCAAAATGTTGTCAAAGTCAGGTCTTCGTATTCATTATCCACACACAATTCCAATTCTTTAGTAGACATTGTGTTACACACACACACACACGACACTGTCGGGATAAAAGGATAAAAACAGTACCTAGAAGACACTGATTGGTGAAATACGACTTAAAAGAATCAATCGTAGCATACAACTAATAGGATTTGCGCATGAGCAGATTGTTAAAACGTTGTCGGCACCGTGATCAAAATAATTACAAGAAGTACCACGTGGGGTACATTTATATCCCCACCTCACTAAATTATATTTAGTATTTTAGTTTATAAATTATTTGCTTATATTAGACTATTATTCAATTTAAGACATGTTTTGATACTATCAAAAAAAAACATGGTCAGCAAAATCTGTCCTTAGAATATATTTGAATCCATTTATTTCAATTTCTTTGATAATGTCAAACACATTTCCATCAGAAAATGAGCATTTCATTTTATGAGTCCTATAATGAACTATTTTTAATATATTAATAATTAATAGCTATAATAATAACGTACTGAAATCGGTAATAATGAGCCGTACTGACAGTGAAAAAATAAACTTGACTTTGCTTGCGTAAATTCGCCCTTTCTTTTAACCAATCACAAACTTTTATTTTAAGCCCTATCTTTCGTAATGGTCCAATGTTATTTGTAATGGGCCATAATGCAGGAGTATAAATTGATTTAGAAGAAAATTATAGTTCTAAACGTCCGCAAGAACCTCTACTAATTTTAGGCGAACCAATGTCGGGCAGCCGGTTACGATATCTAAAGAAAATTTAGCACCACAAGGTCCGTAATAAAAAAACAAAAAAACGTTATTTTTGCTTTTGGAAATAATTCACATTCGATTCTAAAATTAACTAAACCGGTTAACTTCAGAAGATTATGCAAATACTTAAGGCACAAGAAAAAAATCGTTTGTCATGTCTTCAGTCTAGAACAATTAAAATACTGAGCATTAATCAGTAATTTCCTCTATTTATAAATAAAAGCAACTTGTTAGAAATGAGTTGGTGACTAAGTGCGTATTAATTTAATTTACTAATACGATCCAAATACATTATTTATTATACGAAAGATTATAAAGGAGGTTTGAATATACATGGATATTCTAATTTCTTTTATTGAATAAACACAATCCACACTACCATCCCATTAAAAGTACTCCCTTTCCGTATGAATACACCAATTCCAGCGACTTGTCCATGACCGGAAAGCAGTGGTGAAAGTCTTCGTGTAACACCTACGAGGGTAGCACCGATTATTTCTGCAAACTAATAAAAGTCAAAAACTATTTTCATTATTGCTTTTCAAAATATTCGCCCTTAAATTTAATGCATTTGGACATTCGATAAAACCAGTCATAGTATAAATTCCATTATTCTTGAGTCACTTCAGACATAAGGTTTTTGAAGCTCTCCACAGCATGTTCTGAGCTTGCAAATCGTACACCACGCATTTTGTCCTTTAGTCTTGGAAACAGAAAGAAATCTGTAGGTGCCAGGTCTGGACTATCTGGCGGATGATCTAGTAATTTTAATCTGGAAACTTTCAAAAATTCGTTTATTTGACGCGCAGTGTGACTTGAAGCATTGTCGTCATTGTCGTGATGAAGGATAACCTCAAATCTAGGGTGTCGTAAACGAGCCTTTTGAACAACATTTGGCGGACGTACTGTCGCGTACCATTCTTTGATAACCATACGTTTATTTTCTGGCACAACTGTTGTGACAAGTCCTGATTTTGAGAAGAAACTGGCTACCATTTTCTTTCCGACACTTTTTTCACTTTGACTGGATTAAATTCCGTTGGAAACACCCATTGAGCCGACTGCTGTTTTGATTCCGGTTCAAATGCATATATCCAGCTTTCGTCACCAGTAATTATGTAAACTGCTTTAGACCTACCTGCATCATATTTCTTAAGCGTTTTTTTACACAATTCTATTCGGTATTCTTTATGTTCATGTGTTAAATTATTGGGTATTCAACGACAACAGACTTTCCTCACACCCAAATTATTATGTAAAATCTTTTTTATTGCACTCCTCTGAGAAGGAGATTGATCACTAAATGCAGCACGAAGTCTTGAAATACTTTGTTTTGGAGTTAGAGAACTTTTAAAGTCACAGTAAATCATGGCTCTAAAATTTTCTCTTGTTAAATGCAATTTACTGTAGACCACTCGGTTTGAAATTAGCTTACAAAAGAACTGTTGCTGTTATCAAAACTAAATTCGAAGAGTAAAAATAGAAAACAATAAACATTTGTTTCATAGCATGTTTGCTTCTTTTGATTCAATACAAATATTAGTTTGCAGAAATAATCGGTGCTAAGATTTTTTAACTATTATTATTTAAACTCAGAAAAAACTTCACCAAAGGATAATATTATAACACCAATTAATGAAACTTAGACCTTAACACTTAAGTATTATATTGCCGTTAGAGGCCCTCCATCTTTAATTATACGAAGTTTTCTTCGTACATCTCGTATTAATGAGCTAATGAAGACATTACAAACATCGTCGCGCTGAAATTTGGCGTTTTCGGGGTGCATACCGTTTTTCGCGAATATCTCGAAAACCAAAAGAGATACGCGGGCGCGGTTTTATTTATCGTTATTAGCTCCCAAAATACATAAAGTGAAAGTATCAGAAGGGCGAAAATCGACACTTTCTTTTTTTGGAATTTTCAAATTTTATCGCCTGAATTTAAAAAAATTGCGAAATTTTCAAAATGCCGTAACTCCCTTATTTATTGTCCGATCCACGTGAACTTTACGGCGAATTGTTCGGAAATAAGTCCAAAACTGTAGTGCGCTTCCATAGGACGAACCTTCTTCTAAATCAAATTTGCTCATTTCGAGCTTCCTAACCATTGTCATATAACTTTTTAGCCCTAAAGGCTAAAAAGGTTTGAATTGGCTTTGCCTGCAGAACATTTGGAAGATTGTCGATTCTAAAAACATATGGTATTCCTTAGTATTCCTTCTAGCCAGTTTAGGGTTCTTCTCGCATAATGGGCCAACGCGAGGTCAGACCAAAATATGTAATTAGCATTAGTGCGTTGTAGGTACATTAATGAAATTCATTAGTTTTATCAGACAGTTGTGGATATATAATTCAGCGTCCACTGCTTGCCCTCTTAGACAGCCTACAAAATTCTCTAGATATTCCAAATTCAGATATGGCACACCAGACCAAAACATTGCCAGAAAATTTTGCCTTTTCTTTTGACTAAATGTAAAATATTTCTCGTCGTCTATGATTATTGTTCGGTTATTAGCAGAGAGCAGACTAAAGCGATTGAATGACCAATTGCCCCAATATAACGTTGCAGCAGTCTCAGGTATAGTACGCATGTTATAACAGCCCCACTATTTGCTTGCTCGAGTGCATTCCTCGAGCATTCAAAAATTATATTCTACAGTGGCGTGTAAGACGGAATATACATTTATATATTATTTCGTTAGACTTCGTTTAATTAATCCCCCAAAAAATTATATACGCTAATTTCCAAAGTGTATTCTCGTTTTCACATGCTATTATACATGCATATACATATATGTATTTATTGTTCTTGAGATAGTATATTTTCTACTGTCTTCTATAAGGGATTGTTTCTGGTTTCGTTTCTCTCAGTGTTTTTTGGTTACAACGTTTAGTATTTAAAAAAATACGTTTTATTTATTCTATAATTTTTTATAAATATTAAGTTTAATTTACTACCTTATTTTTGGAGTAGTTTTAGTTGCTTCTTTTTAGTACATTTCTTTCTGTTCTTAGTATTTCCCTTTATTTTCAGTAACTATGGAGAATTCTCGAAGGACAACCATGGTAGGATGGATTAGAGGCCATATACGGATTGGTTGCATATTCATAATGATACCGAGATATATTACAGTGCCTGCTCATTAAGCTTAAAGCGTCCACAAAAGTGTAATGTGCATAGAAATATTTCTTCGAAAACTCATCAAGACTACATACGACCATCTGCAACTGACACTTTTAACGAAGAACTGTGTGAAGCTTTCGTGGCGGCCAATATTCCATTCAAAAAGCTTAACAATCCAGTTCTCGAGAGGTTTCTTACAAAATATAATGATCGTCATATACCAGATGAATCTACTTTACGTAAATACCACTTACCAAAATGTTATTTGAAACCATGAAAAAATACGAACCAACCTATCTTGTCATTATCTTTGGGTAAGTGCAGACGAAACAACGGATGTAATGGGACGATATGTGTTAAATGTAGTTGTTGGTATTCTTCATCCGACAGCTTCGTACCGACCATACTTAATTGCAACTAAAATATTGCCAGTCGTAAATGGTTAAACAGTTGCGGAAGTAACTGATCAATGTATTCATAATATTCTATCATCGGATGACAACTATAAAGACAAGATTCTATTATTTTTGACTGATGCGGCAGCTTATATGTAAAAACAGGGAAGTTACTAAAGCAATTTTATCCCAATATGCTACACGTTACCTGTGCAGCACATGCACTACACAGAGTATGTGAATACATCAGGGGTCATTCTTCAAATGTTGATAAGTTAGTTTCACCATTTAAAAAGATATTTCTCAAAAAGCACTTTTACGAGTAGCATTATATACAGAAATACTTCCTAATTTGCCTTTACCCCCAGTTCCTGTATTAAATAGATGGGGAGACTAGAAGCAGCTTTTTTCTATTCACAACACTTGGATAAATTAAAAAACTTTGTTCTTCATCTTCAAGATGATTATACGCAAACTATTTCTAAATGTAAAACCTGATACAAATTGAAAATTTACAAAACCAGCTAAACTTCATTAAAGCTAATTTCCAGCGTCTTACAGATGCGATTACTTACATGCAAAAACTAGATATTAACCTAAAAGAGGCGATAATTAACTTAGAAACCGTTATCGATCGAATGAAAAGTATGTCTTCTGAATTTGGAAAGAAGCTGAGACAAAAAGGTGATGCCATATTTAGCAGAAATCCAGATTTGAATAAACTACACAAATTCTGCACAGAGCCGATTGAAAAATATATACATTCAAAGTATGGTGGACTTTTGCAACATTTTGCACCCATCGTGCAACGGACATTTTCTATTTTTAAAAACGTTTTAAGATCTAAAAGAACTAATTTAACATAGGAACACCTTCAACGAATTTCAGTTGTTCATAGTAATGTTTTACACTTTCAATGTTTCACAGAAAATACATAGTTTTGAGATTTGTTCTTTGTATATATTTCTAATATATATTTCAAAATTCGATACGCAATTCGATTGTCAGCATTACTTTTGTCACAACAGTAGTTGCTGCCGGTTACCAAACCGTGTATTACATTCGCTCTGTTGAACATTCACAGATACATATTAACTGCATATTGCTATGAATTGTGATCTTGAAATTTGCTTAGTCACAATTCACGACAAATCTATCCAGCTAGGATATTCAGTCGGTTTACTTTCAAAATGGGACTGTTTTCCTCTCTGGGTTCCAATTGGAAAACGTGGTTTTTCTCTTCTACAAATTTATAATGCGCCAGTAAAAGAGTATTAACGAATGTTATAAATATATCTTTAAGTTACTTGTTTTCTTGAAGTAAGGTTAAATAATAATCACAATAAAATTTAAATGAAACTTTAATACAAAAATCAAAAAAAAGAAAACAAAAATCTTTATAAAGTATAAAGATTAATATTGCCTCATTTAAGAATATTATAAAGGTTAAAATAACGCATGGAAATGACAGCTGCGTGCGTCTAAACTTCCTTTATGACTTCCGATCAAAATTAAAAATAATAAATCACAAAGAAACTTTTTAATTTCTCCCAAGAGAACAAAATAAACAAACTAACTTGACAGATCGAAGCAAACTCTAACGTATGTGCAACCACATGTGACAAAAAAATGCCCTTGATATATCAACGTACTAAATTTTACAGTTAACAAATTTTTTTTTTACTAGAAATTTGAAAAATCCTTCTTTGTTATTTATATCAAATATCTAAGACTAAATCAATACGATAATATTCACACAATTAGAAAATACAGTATCAATCTCTTTTAAAATAATAATAAGATATCTTTTAATAGTATATTACTTACGTAAAAAATATATTCAAGACACGTGAGTAAGAAAGTGTAAAATATAACAATTACGAGATAAACAAACTCGTATAAAATATCAGTAATGAATTAACACAGCACCAACAAACTAATGAAATCAAAAATAACCCGAAGTTACTTAATAAAAAGATAAAGATTAATCTTTTTATAAACACATCTTCCTTAACTCAGAGTACACTTGTCTGTCTGAGGACAGCAAGCACGCAGGTTTAGAATATAAAAAAATACAGTTTTACAATCGTCCACAGCAGAACAAACGGCATGCTCGAACTGCGCAAGTCAAATATACGTTTGCGTACAAAATAATTGTACATTCATAAATAATTAATTTTTTAAAATATTTACGGGGAAAAGTCCACAGCACTATGTAGGTATATGCCAGTTATGCAGTGGCCACACGTATCAAATTGTTCGAAACTCATTGATCGCTTACAGAAACAAACCTATTGCGCATACAAGGCAGACGCCTATGGGCTATGAATCATTAATCGCTTGAGTCTGCTCTCTGGTTATTAGCAAAATGTATAGGTTGTAAAGTGCGACATCAACGAAGAATTCTGGCCAATTGTGCAGCGGTATATTTGGGTATTCTATATTTTAAACTATTTCATGCTAAATATCGAGAAATTGTAACGTTTTAAACGTTAAAACGGTAATAAAGTTTGCAGGTAGACACCCCAATGGTAATTTTGGCAGGTTCGGGTAATCTATTGACTTGAACTCGAGTCCACTTGCGTGGACGGGCTACTTTTGGAATGTTGATGCCATGGTATTCCTTGTTCGCATTCTAAAATATAGTGCTTTTTGATATATTTTGTTCACTAAAAATGTTAACTATATCTCGTTTGGGCAGCTGTCCAGCCAGGTTGTTAATGGACTTACGAATATTTAGTTTATACATTATATAACTGACAGACTCTAATGTGAAATGTCAAATAAATTAATCTAGATCTATTACTTTTTACTATAGTACAGAGAACATTAATATTTTCCCCAAAATTTATGTAACAGGTTGTAATAGATCAACACACAATGCCCACGCTGCATCAGAACTCAATTTTGTATTATATTTAATATGACTTAAAAACTGTTTTTGTATTATTAAATTATTTAATAAAACGCCTTTTTGACAGCTCATTAATTTATTTTCTATCCATGGCAATCTAATATCCTAAAATATGTCGCTATTACAGTACGTTAAATTAATTAAATTTTGAAATATGTTTCTAACTAAATAAATAATGATTGTTTAAATTTTGCAAATTGAAGAACTATCACAACGTGTTATTAACGTGTTCGACACCGCCTGGAATTCGGTCTGGATCTCCTCAATCATTGTTATTAAATAATAATTCTACCCCTCGCGATAAACGAGGAAAATTCCTAAAAATGCATGCTATATCTGATGCAGAAAACACGCTATTTGGTCTGCACATATCTTATTTTCCTGTCAAGGAGGCACATTATTCTGGAAGAGAATATCACTATCTCGATAGCAGACTGAATATCAAAATGCCGTAAATGTGAAGAGCTTTCTCTCAAAATTAAAAGCCCGTCGGTCGTTACGTGAAGTTGCAAAACGGGCAGCCATGGTCCTTTTTGTAATTCTTTCTTGGTTCATTGTTACTATATCTCCATACCACTTCAGCTGTTTCTTTCTTATTCTTCCCAATATTGATATTTGTTTTGTCATTTCTCTTATCTCTTCGTTTTTACACTTGTCCCATATCGTTTTGCCTGATATTTTTCGTAAGTGTATCATCTCTATTGCCACTACTTTCGACTCTTGTTTTCTTTGTATTACCCACTCTCCGTTGCATACGTTATTATTGGTACTGTTGATTATGTGTTATTCTTTTAACTTTCAGACTCATATTTTTATAACCCAATATTTTTTTGTTTATTGAGTAATACAGTCTATTTTCCGTCATTTGATATCACTGTGCCTAAATATTCGTATGTTGATACATTTTCTAATATTTCTGCCTCACATTTAATTTCCTTGTTGTTTTGATCATTTCTATTTTCGTTTATTCTGCATTTTATTTTTGAAGTTTGCTCATTCTAACCGGTCGCAAATTCCTATACCCTACTATTGTTTCTAATTGCTTTCCTTTTTCCTTTATTCTTTTAATTATTTTATCCCTAACCAATATGAATAGCAATAGACTTAGACTATCTCCTTGTTTTATTCCCTTACTCATTCTAAATTCTTCAGATCTTTTGCCTCCAATCTGTATCTTACATCTTACTGTTTCATATGTGCTTTTTATTATTTTTATTAAGTCTGTGGGTATTTCCCTTTCCTTCAGGTATTTCCATATTTCCTCTCTATCTACCGTATCGAATGCCGCCTTCGAAAGTCAAATATAATTCTTCCCCTTCCTCTATCTGCCCTTCCATCAGTCTTCTCAGTATATATATATATATATATATATATATATATATAAGTTATCGCTCGTTTGTCTACCTGGCTTAAAATAAAAGTAGTTTGTTCTTCTTCCAGTAATGGCTTCACTTACATTCTTAATCTCTTTTCTATTATTGTAGTATATACCTTAAAGGCTGTTTGGGCTAAACATATTGGTCTATAGTTGTCACACTCCATCTGCCCCCTTCTTTTGTATATAGGTATCATTAGATTGTTTTCCCACTTCCTAGGAATGCGTTGTTTTTCCCATGCCTTCTCACATATTTCCCACAGTCATTCCTTTCCTTCTCTGCCTATCCATTTTATCATTCCAGGAGTTGTTTCATCTTCTCCGCATGATTTTCCCGTTGTTATTTTGTTTATTGCTTCCTCAATCTCCACTCTTGTTATTTCTTGAATTTTTTCTTCTTTGTTCTGCTTTTCTGTGTTGTGCCTTGGCTTACTCATATACTTCCTCGTACAGTACTGATTCCATACCTCAAGTATATCTTCTATTTCTCTTTTCAGATTGTTTTAGTTGCCATTTATCGCTTTTATTTTCTCTCTTTTCGTTCCCATTAATCTTTTAATTTTTATCCAAAATTTTCTGTTATCTGCTCTTTGTTCTGTATTTATTTCTTCTCCAAATTTCTTCCAACTTTCTGCTTTTGCATTTTTCACTGTCTTTTCTGCTCTATTTTTTTTTCTGTAATATTACTCCTTATCCTCTTGTGTTTTGGATTGTAAGTATCTTTTCCATGCTAACTTCTTTTCTTTTAACTGAATTTTCGCCTCATCGTTTCACCAATCTGTTCGTTTTTGTCGCTTATCATATTTCTTTCTTCCACACACTTCGTGCGTCTTTATACTTATCACTTCTTTAAATGTATTACATTTTTCTTCTAGTATCCTTTGCTCTTTCTCCTCTTTCAGTTTTTTAAATTCTTTATTTGTTTTTTCTTTATAGTCCTCTATCTTTTCATTTTTCCTTAATTTATACGTTGCTACCCTATTATATTGCTTTTCTGCTTCTATCCTTTTCGCTTTTGCACTGCAATATGTCACTACCAGCCTATGTCCTGATCCTATTTCTTATTCCTTTTTCGTTTCTATTTTTTGGAACATTTCTTCTATATTATGTGTATATACTATATAGTCTATTATGCTCGTTGCATTGGAAACAAAAACTAAAATTTCCAAAAATAATTTAATTTTTGAACTTAGGATTTTCTTCTCTTTTTCTCAAAACCTGTCAATACGACTTAGTCGCTTTTAATAATAAGCAATTCAATTATTTTCCTTTTGCCCGCAATACATCCCTCGATTGCTTATGTCTGTTGCTTGCTTGGCCATTTTAGCACACTTGGAAAACTAAGCTTTTGAATAACTGGTAATAACTGAACAAATACTAAATATTAATTGACTAGTTAAACAAAAATAAACGGGAAGAGTTAACCCCTTTAAATTTTAGAAAAAAGTATAAACCCCTTAAATATGCCAAAAATTTATTTTACGTATGGAATTGAGATAACTAATAATGATAGTGTGGTAATAGTAAGAAATTTTTTAAAATTAGTTTAAATTTTCGCTTGATTAGAAGAAATTTCTCTGTAAAGTATTGGTTAACATTAATTAATTATCGTAGATATACGAAGTCTCTCCACAAACGAGTATTTATTTACTCACTAAACAATTAGGAATTGAAGTTGAATTATTCATACATTTACAATTAATCAATGAATAAAACGGTTTTTCATTATTGTGTACACAAGAACGATGGGAATATCAATTTTAGAAACGGGAATGTCCGTTTATTATAAATAATTTAAAGGAAAACATTCATTATAGTTAGTGTATTTACTTTATTTATTCATTACAGATAACTTGTTCATTCGTTAGACCATAAACGATTAAACTTGTTTGATATTAAATTATTCCAAGCCATACATCAAACATACGTCGAACGGATATGATGAGAACAATCTAAATGCGTTCATACTGAACTAAACAGGTAATTTCCACCTAGGTACCGTAATTAATTGAAAAGTCTTGAGAAATTTTTCTCCAGTATCATATAAAATTAAAATTGTTATTATATTGTTATACTCGTATGTTGAAGTTCTTTGATATGTTTGGTAAACTTCTATGAGTGGCAATACAATTTGTTTCGAAACTGCCTAGCTAACTTAGTATAAATTTTATGCAAAAAACACGCACTATTCATATTTTGTAGATGTTTAGAACGAGTATTACAGTAGTTGTTGCAAATATTTATAAACAGAAATTGCAAGCAGTAATGAAACAGTTTCAGTTGAAAAAAGTGAACGGCTACCCCGATCAAAGTAGAGATATATGAAGTTTATGGAAGTTGTACCATCGTTAAAGACTGTATATTCTAGGATTAATAATTTTAAATGTGGCCAATCAGTTGTGATTGCCACAACGGCTATCCTTAACGCAGATATACCTAATATACTATATCACTTTTAACAAGTCATAATACGGAAACTGGCAATGTTCAGTATACATCTGAGAGTGTGTATTATTCTATAAAAGTACGTTATATTAGTGTTAAAAACAATATATTTCAAAAAATATGGTATGTGATTTGAAATGTAAGTATTTAGAATTCACGTAAAATGTCTTGCGTAAGAAGTAATATCAAAATATATTCCTATACAGATGAATTATTTATTACCTACGCACAAACATCCAAAATTTTGAGTTTTAGGCTGTTATTTTTTGTACTTTTGCAAGGTGTATTATACAGGATTAGGCAAATGCATGGATCCATTCGAATATCTTTGATATGGCTACTTAGATTTTAATAAGACTTTCTACTATTAATTAAATGCAAAAATAAGTATATCTATATCAAAATCGGACTTCCGATTTAGCCGAAAACGATGTTAACTTCTTCTTCTCTGGGAGTTCAGCAATAATCAGGTTTGGCACCCCTTTGTTCAACAATGACAAAGATATTTAATTAAAACTAATATTTCAATGGCCTACTAAACTTATGTTTAGTAGGCCATTTAATTAAAATTCAGTCCTTGACTTAAACTGTCAGAATTAACTTAACAGACATCCAGCTATTAATAATGGTTCCGTTAATTGAAAAAAACTTTTTGAAATTCTTATGATGATTAGTTTTGTTGACCGCGTCAGAACTCATGAAGAAGTATGCGATTTATTTAACAATTTCAATCAAGATCGGCAGTCAATATCAAGAGCTGTCGTTGGTAAAACCTTGAGAAGATATAACGACTGGAAATATTAGAAATATACCGAAAAGCGGACGACCAAAAGTCGCAACTAATGAAGTTATTTCTCAAGATATTGCTATAGCATTAGAAGAACTACCACAAACTTCTGCTGATCAGTAACCAGAATATTGAGGCACGAAAAATATCATCCGAATAAACCACGTTTATTGCAAGAATTATTAGACGGGGATATAATCGTAGAATTGAATTTTGCCAAAGAGTGATGGAAAATCGCAAAATTACCAGTAATTTACATACAATTTGCTGTTTTCCGACGAGGCTACGTTTTGTTTGAATGGTACCGTTAATCGCCATAATTGTCGACATTGGTAAATAGATAAGCCTCATTGGATGCTAGAAACGCATACACAACATCCGCAGAAATTAAACGTTTGCGCTAGTATTTTCAGGAGCCGTATTAGTGATCCTTTTTTCATTCATAGTACACTAACTGGACACATATATTAGATCATTTACGGGATCAGGTTGTTCCTAATATTGAGGAACATGGGAAATTACCTGTAAGTATTTGATTCCAACAAGACAGAGAGCCCCTTAATGTTAAAAGTTTGTTAAACGAAACATTCGCAAATCGATGGATTTGTCGTAGAGGATTCATTGAATACGGTCTCCAGATTTAAATCCCCTAGACTTTTGCCTTTGATGTCATTTAAATCCTGTGGTTTATCATAATCTGGACGAGTTACGGCAGAGGATAATTGAGGAAGTGTAATTAATTCGTGAAGAAGCTTTACCAAATGTCATTCAAGAATTTGTTTACAGACTTGCATACTGTTAAGAAGTGGAGGATCATCCTTTCGAAAACTTTGTTAACTAATTGTGATTTTGTTTATATTTGTTTTGTTAATTTTTCTTGTTCTCAATAAAATTTGTATTATTAGATTTAATTATTTCTGAATTATTACATATTATTGAGGTATAATTTAGATCACGCAGATTTTTTCTTATACCATGGACAATGAAAAGATATGCTGTAGTTAAATTTTGGTTCAATCACAGAGCAACGGCACTAAAACTCCCTAAATTAATGGAATGATCAGGATTTTTTAAAACTAACCATAAATGAATCCTAAAATAATTATGAAAGTTTTAATTAAACATTAATATCGGATATAAAACCACACATTTAGAAGATCTGGACAACTTGTTCCGTGTTTTACTGACAATATTAAATATTTGATGGCTAGATTACTTAGCGTGATGAATCCTCTAGAGGCTCACAGGTAATATGTGAGTACAAGAATTTGAAGCTCCAAAGGAACACGAGCTGAACCAAAACTAAATTGGAAGATACCATGCCGAGATTTATGTGATCGTAGGGAGAAGCAGTGTATATACTTCTCCTAGCAGCACCAGGTATAACCTCCTTGCATATAGTTTACTCCAACCAAGCGGGGTTTAGATCGGATGCACTTATAACTCCTAAACTGTAAAGATAACCTAGAAGTAAAGCTTTAGAGGCTGCTATATATGGGCGATCTATTCAAATATAAGTGTAGATATAAGAGTCAATGCCATAAAGTAAATGGAACTGATTTCCATTGGCGGATTCCGATCGGCCAAGTTATATATTGAATTTCCAAAACTAAAATGCAAAAGCTGGCGAAACAACGCGTAAACTATATACAGGCTAAAAGACCCTTAGTCAAGGGCAACTTCATCAGGTATTTGCAAAAAAAACAAGCCACTCTAGATAAAAAACTCACGTGTCAAATGCCATCACCAATAATTGTTCCATATGCTCACGTGTTAATAATTGTCATAAATCCATTTATATATTGAAAACAATCGTTCATCTACCGATGAAATAGGAGCATATTTACAAAGTACTCAAATTTTAGTGACGGCACATTTATCATCGGTTCGGAAAAATCTACTTCTTTACACTCAAACAAGACAACAATTCGGCATACAGTACGAACTCCTGGATTGTTATTTAGAACTGCTTCAAAATTTCTTTTTATATTATCAGCAGTAATCCTCCGGTTATTGGAGAATTGACGAAGATCATGTACAATGTTCATGGCGTTAGCTATAGAATATTGTGGGGTGAGTAACCTCTAGATGGCGGATGGTTACAGGTATCATGGAATAATGTACATGAACATTGGCCAAACCTATTTGAATAATAATTGGGCATAAATACTTGTTGAGCGTGCAAAATTGAAACAGCACCATTGAAACCAAGTAGCTGTATTATATTTTACGTCGTCAAAATGCATATGATAATAGGATGCTCTTCTATCCATGTGCCCCAGCGCGTTATAGCTGGTGATGGTAGTGGCACATGTGGCAGCTTTTCACAAGATAAGTGCTTACGTGCAGGTGCCTTCACGAAAACTTCAGATACTTCAAACAAAAGATATCATTTAATCTGCACTCGGGTAGCATTTTCTGACATCCTTTAATACCCGATGAAAAGCATATGCGTAACATGCGATATGCGTCATACTATTGTATGTTTGTTGTAAAAGCCGATCAACTGTCTTCATATATGCAGCTCCTTCTGTTAAAAATAATACTTTTTCTTTATTTATATCGTAGTTTTCACCCAATAGCGATTAGAAACACGAAAATGACGTATGCTATAACTGTATTTCCTTTATCTGCTTTTGTGAAAATATTAAGCATTAAGCAAAAACGATTATATTAATAAAACTATGCAATTTTTAGACCCATCAAAATATAAATTGTTAAAATAAGATCCACAGTGAAATTTCAATCTTCAGTTAAGAAGTGTATCCAGAATTGTAAAATTTTATTCAATGATAAGGAGGAAGGTAAACTTATCAATATGAATCCACAAGCTCCAAAATTATATTCATTAATCAAACTTCATAAAAAAGATAATCCTATCAGACCAGTCGTGTCGTTTGTCACAGCTCCTTCATGTAAATTATCCAAAAAAATCTTAGAAGATAGAGAAAATACTAAATTTTCAGCGAAATTTACAATTAAAAATTCATTAGAGCTAGTTAACAAAATAAAAGATACTAAACTTCCACATAATGCCAGGCTAATATCATTCGACGTTACTAATTTATTCCCTAGTATCCCGATAAAAGACACCATTAATTTGGTGGAGAATTTGTTAACAATTCAAAATGTTAATACAGTTAAAAAATTAGATATCATAAGTTCTCTTAAAACTATCTGTTTAGATCAAAACTATTTTGAATTTGACAGTAAGATATATTCGTATAATGATGGCCTAATAATGGGCAACCCATTGAGTCCGTTATTATCAGAGATTTTTATGGATAATTTAGAAAGTCAAATTAAAGAACATCCCAATTTTAAATATTTTATATTTTATGTAGATGACGTATTAGCTTGTTTCAGAGGCACAGATATACAATTAAACCAATTTTTTGAACACATAAATAATCTACACCAAAACATTAAGTTCACCATAGAAAAAGAATCAGATCAAAGTATAAACTTCTTGGGCCTTACAATTTCTAGACAAAATAATAAACATGTCTTTTCAATATATCACAAACCCTCACACACAGATGTTATCATTCACAATAGTTCCTGTCACCCGGTTAGTCATAAACTAGCATCATTCCATTGTATGATACACAGATTAATATCAGTACCTTTAAATAATGAAAACTTCTATAAAGCATTAAATATCATTAAACAAATAGCGCAAAATAATGGATATAACCCAAATATAGTAGATACAATTTTAAGAAAAAGAAATATAGGAAAGCAATAGAAAATGTGTACCCAATAATAAAAGATAAACCAAGCAATTATAAATTAGTAACATACATAGGACCGATAAGTGAAAAAATATGAAAAATTTTATAAAACTAATAATTCTTTAGGGAAGTTCATAAAAAATAATAAATCCAAGACAAGCAAAAGTAATAAATCCGGAGTATACAAACTAACATGTAAAGAGTGCCCTAAAACTACATAGGCCAAACTGGTAGGAGTTTTGAGAAAATAATACAGGAACATTTTAAAAGTTTTATCAACAAAAAGACAGATTCCAATTATGCACTTCATTTGTTGGAAAAGAATCATAGTTTCAATAAAGATTTCGAAATTTTATAGTCACAACAAAAAGGATTAAAGTTAAATTTACTGGAATCCTTAGAAATAAATAAACTTAAATATGCAGATATATTGTTAAATGACCAACTAGACCTTAATAATTCCCCACTTTTAAACTGGTTTCATCAAATATTAAGATAACAATAACTTTAGACGATATATCGATAAGAGACGATTCTAATGTAGACAAGTGCAACCCATTGAAATAGTTTAGGAAAAAGCCATACATTTGTGAAGAGCGTGTTCAGTAGTAATATAAGATCTGGAGAAGCTACATCGTAGCGAAACATGTCGTCAATTTATTAATATATATAATAAAGTGTAATATATACTGGAAATTAGTACAAGTGTTTTACTTAAATCCCAATTTCATATTATGGATTTCCAGCAAGTATCGGCCGATTCAATTAAATTTATATATGTATATTACGTTAGGATTAAACTAAAAAGTTAAATTATCTATGAAAATTCTGTATATTGAAAGGCATACTGATATTTTTTAATTTAGAAATTTATGCTAGCATCGCTATGGTTTTTTTGGTTGTTGATTTTTGAAAAAGTGAGATTGATTTGAAGTTTTTCGAAGAGAACCCATTAAAATTGGTAATAGATGTGTTGAAAAGCCAATAAATTTAAAGATATACAATATAATTATTTAAAAAATCTACTTACTTGTGCCCAGGAACTTGTGCATATAAAACCATATTAAAATTAGAACAAAAAATGTCAAAGGAGATTATTTACCCAGAATATCCAGAGGGACTGTATATAAGGAAAGTTCGAGACTATCAATAACTATTTCGTCCATCTACGAAGGGATTTTTCCTGTCTACTTTTCAAGAGGTTAACGGAATACATCTGGAAAGAACTTTGAATATATATAAGGAGACATAGTGGACTAAATCTTGGTATTTCTTTTATTAGCTTACCTATTGATTTATATTAGTAATTACTCTGTTGCAATAACCAAATTTGTTTAAATAAGTTTCGCTTGAGTTGTCAAAGTTTTAGATTAATCTTCCTTTGTAATTTACTAAAAATTTGAATACTCAGTCAATTTTAAGAAACTCATATTTTGATACTTGTCATACTTGTAAAATTTCTTGGTATTTATTCGTTTATGGGAAATTTGATCCGAATCACATCAAATTAAAAGCTTGTCATAATTTCTTTATTGGCTCTTTGTAACTATAATTTAAATTTAAAATATTTTCTATTAAACTGTTTGGAAATAAGTTTTTTTTTTTTAAATATATCGAATTGTATACATAACCTTAGTTTCTATTGGCTTACCATACATTAATAATATTGATTATAAAGAATGTTATCTTACTTAATTGGCTGTTAAGAAACGTTACCTTTTGAACCTGCTCTGAGAGTGAGTATTAGATTCTTGCAAATACCACTGAGTTAACCGATGGCAATCAAAATCTAAATGTAATTGTATAGAGGTTATAATACATAGGATTTGTTTTTCTTTTAATAGGCGCGAGATTTGAATTTTGTTAAATTTTATACAATACTTAAATTATCCTTATTATATTTATTATCGTTCAATTGGAACGTAAGGGGTTTATCACATTTTTGACGGTCCAACGTGTGGCTGCCAATTATTACAATATATATATATTGTTGTGGGGCAAAATAACACCATCATTCCAGGTAACTGCAAAGGAAAAGACAGAGATTAACATAAAAATAACATACAACAGAATGGTTAAATTGGCGGATATAGTTTGTAAAATTAGCATCGAAATGTAAATAAATTAATATTACGATAACTTTGTATATTTCAAATTAATTTACATTTGTTTCAAAATTTACTTTTATATTAATTTAAATTGTCATTTTCATAATTAAAGTCATTAGCGCGAAAATTACAGATAGCTAATTTATCTACATTAAAAATTTGTATTGATACTAATTAGACACGCCCAGTATTTAAATGTAAACAAACCCGCGAATGAGTAATTTTCTTTCCACGCATAAAACACAACCCTACATTCAAAAACCCATAACAATTATTGGAAAAATATTATTTTAATTTTGTTTATATATTTAAACCAATACATTATTTATATTCAAATTATTACTATATGTAATTTAAAGTAAAATTCGAGGCTATTTCATAAATGCATACTAGGCTTTGAATGAAATAATTGCCATCAAGGCGTCAGTAAATAATTTAATAACGTGTGCCAGGGAAAAGTGCTATTAAAAGTTTTAAAATTATCTAAAATCTAAAATACCAGAGCTAGAATTTTAAATGTGTCCAAAAAAGTAACATATCAATTTGGGGCTACTTTTAAACCATCTTTGAAGGCGATACCATCGAAGAACGGCCAGAAATCGATCATAGCATCTTTTCGGTCGGAACACCGGCCCGAGAAAACTCAGAATTGAAAACTCCGTACTTGGAACACTACGAATCTACTGACCTACACCAACATCATCCAAGATACCTGACTTATTCAACGAAAAACAGGTTTTATTAATCCAAATTATTACAAAAAAAAAGACTTATTAAAAACACTTTACAATTAAAATATTTTTTTTTACTACATAGAAAACTCATAGTTTTACTTTGAAAATTACATCTTAACATTTACTCATAATTGTGGAAGAACTTTATTTATATAAGATTGCAGTACTTACCTATATCTGTTCGTTGATTAATTCATATTCTAATTTACTTGAAAATATCATTTCTATCATAACATAACCTTTTCCAATTCACACGTGCACTGTAATTCCTTATTTCAATAAACTTTTATACACATTTCCTTAAACAACTCTTTTATTTATCTGTGCTTAGCTGGAGAAAACTAAGTTATTTTATGAACCTATTTACTTCCGAACACATAGGGTAAATAAACAGACCGACGAGGAGCTTGTAAGGGTCAACTTTGCAAATACATTACTTGCTTTCCGACATCTAGCCGTAGCCGGAGACAATACATGAGAGTGGCGGATGATCTTACATCGTAAATTTAATATAAAGGCGCCCAATTCCTAATACTATTCAATTAACATAATTTATTTCAAATAAAATTATTATATATTACATATTACTTTTATACATTACTACTTATTATTATTAAATCTCAGATTATCAGCATATATTATTTGTCGCTCGAACGTGGGGCCTTTCACGTAATATATTAATTGACGCCCGAACGTGGTGGCCCTGTTTATTCCCTATGAACAAATATTTAAATATCTCTAACACAGCTAAAGCAAAGATAAATAATTTTTCCAAAAAAAAAAATAAGATATCTGCTATTGAATTTCTGTATATGTTAAATTTATGGTTATTGTTATATGTAAAATTGTTATTTTGACTTTCCAATTGTGGAGCAGAGTAAGTATTAGGTTTCAAGAGGGATACGTGATATTGAAGGGACAGCCAAGAGCCAAGGTTAGTGATAAAGAAAATTAACTTGAGTGTACCTATTTCAATCATTTATGTGTATAATTTATTTTACTTACGTGTGTCAAATAATTGTATTGATAAAAAAAAACATTAACACGTATACTTTAAAAGAATTAACCGCTATTATTTTTCGTAACCACATATTTTTACTTAATATAATCAATTTAATAATAAAATGGACACTAGACATAGAACAAAAGTTACCAAAGACACGGTCGAAGAGGACAGAACAGAGCAAGGAGATGTTCCCAAAGCTCTACCTTCAGGTTCCGAAGAGGTAAGTACACCGGACAACAGCAAGATAATGATGAACATGTTACAAGCACTAATGACACAAATGAACGATTTGAAACAAAACAACATAAATTTAAAACAAGATATAAATAACAAATTAGATACTAATAACCAGGACATGAACAATAAATTAGATAAGAATAACACTGATTTAACAAACAAATTAGATATAAACAATACCCATTTAAAACAAGAATTATCTAATATAAAACTAGACCTAACCAACATAAATAATGATTTAACAACTAAATTAGAAGTAAATATCCAAACTATAAATGAAAAATTTAACTTAATAATGCAAATATTGATAATAAACTAAGTGCCCTTAAAATAGATTTGGAGGGAAAATAGTCGAAATTTCCACTGTACAAAAAGCAATGGAAGAAAATGAGCTTAAATATTTAATGAAATTAGATGAAACAGTTAATATTCAAAATTTACAGTGGGCAAAACAATTAGACGCAACAACAAATGAGATTTATAATATTACGGAGGAAAAAATTAATACCACTACAAAAGAAATACAACAGAATGTTAATAAAATAATAATAGAAAATAATAATTTATTAGGCAGAAAATTAACAAATTATCATAAAATAAATAAAGATAACACGGAGCGTTTAAAGCAATCTTTAAATCAGAACATCAATACTAAAATAAATGAATGTCGAGAAACATATAACCAAGAAATTAATATAATAAAAACAACTCAAAATGATAACTTTACTAAAACACAGACGAATTTACAACAATTAGAAAATAAAATTAAAAATTACTCCTTACCTATAAATTATATTAATACAACCAACCCCACAATGAAGATCGAAAATTTACAACATTTTGACGGGGATATCACACGAGTACACCCGATGACTTATCTCAATTGCATTTTGAGATATTTGGAAGATGTCACCGAGGAGAAGCAGAGAATAGAGGTGATTCGTGCAACGCTACGCAACAGTGCCCAGGAATGGTTCCAAAGAATCGAGGATCATTGCCTCACTCTAGACCAGTTTGTTATTTTATTCACTCGAAATTACTGGGACGAAACTCAGCAGAACAGGGCGAAAATTCGTCTATTGACTGGCAAATACCGACTAGGACAGGTGACTCGAGAACTATACGCCTATCGTATTTTTAATCAATGCAAACACATTAGCGACATGGAGCAATTCATTTGTCGGAAGGCGTCAGATATTGATTCACTAATAGAGATTTTGCGACGTTTAGATGATTTTTCCGAAAGAAAGCATCAGCAACAACAGGCCCACTTTCGTAATCCAAACAACCGAAGTCACCCAACACAAAATTTTAATAACAATAATGGATCGACCAATTCACCCTCATCCAGACAAAACAATTATAATAACTACAATAATAATAACAGGTTTCAGAATTCAGCAAGACCTTTTAATAATCATTCTAACAGTAACAACAACAATTTTAATTCGAATAATGATCGTAACAATTATAATAATATAAAAAATAGACCTAATCCTAACTACCAACAGACGAGAAACAATTATAATAATAACAATTATAGCTCCAACAATTACAACGGAAATAACAACCGTAACAACAACACAGAGGCGGATTTAAGCATAAGCGCACTAAGCGCGCGCTTAGGGCCTCGCTCAGAGGCCCTAAGCAAATTTTTAAAGCATCCCCCTTATAGAATTTTACAAGATGCGGGACTCTTCTGCACGTCTATGTGTTCAGGAAATTCAGGTTACTGTTACTGCCGCTCTGGCTCTTCTAGTCTCGCGCAATTATTTTTTCCCTTCCCCTTCCCCTGGCTGCAGCAGTCAGTGCACGTGCACTCCAGGCCAGGTCCAGTAGTCAGTGCTTAGCGTCTTCCCGCGCGACTCATAGCGCCCATCCCCATCATTATAATAGGTAACCTCTGTTCTCTGTTTCCACTATTTTATGAACAAAATCTGTTACCTACTTTATCTTAGCTTTACAACATACAACAACAACTTTCTGTGTCCTGTGTCCCTACCAAATAAAATGAAGCGATTCTAGTCCGGTGCTGCTAAACGAAAACGAAAAAGATTGCAGGAAGAAGATGCCAAGCGACAACGAAATGCCTTATGTAAATTTCTTACGGGAGCTCAGGCAAGTGAACAGCAAACTGAAACTAATGATATTTCTGACTGTGACAATGAGACTGAAACCAACACAGATATTTTCGTTGGTCAAGAGATTGACTCTTTACCAGTACAAGAAAATTACGCCAGTGCATGTACAAGTATTGAACAAAATAAAAATGGTATACTGGATGTTGATGTTCAATTAGAGACAAAATCACAAATGACTCCAGTAAGCTACCCAAGTGATATTGCATTGTGGCCTAGTTTTATAACAGATAAAATGATTGATTTTTACCTGTTAAATAAACCTAAAAATATCGGCGACCTTACAGATTTAAAAATTGAATATGAGGACAGAAACAGAACATACTGCAGAAGCTTTCAAGAATCGAATTTTTATTACATAAAGGCAAATGGTGAAAAGGAAAGGCGGGAATGGTTGATTTTTACTGAAACATCTAAGTCAATATACTGCTATGTTTGTAAATTATTCTCTCGATCTTCAAAATTTGCTACTACGGGATTCAATGACTGGAGGAACGTTAATAAATGTTTAAAGGAACATGAGCATTCGCCAGGTATAATATTTTAATTTCCCTGTTTCGGCTTGTAAGGTAATATTAATTTAAAATGTTACAGAACACAGAATTTCAATGTGCAACTTGAGTAAAAGATGTCGACAATGGGAAGAATTAATACACAAATTCTTCAACAAATTGAAACCGAAAAGGATTATTGGCGCAATGTTTTGAAAAGGGTCGTTTCTACTGTAAAACTATTAACAAAATTGGGAGTGGCGTTCAGAGGTCACAGAGAGGGAATGGATTCCCAGAGAAAAGGGAATTTTTTGAGTTGCATTGAATATTTGGCCGAATATGACGAATTTTTGAAAAACCATTTAATGAAATACGAAAACTGTGGCAGCGGTAAAACCAATTATCTATCGCATCATATTTTTGATGAATTTATCAAAATTATGGCCCAATCTGTTTTGGATAAAATTACATCAAAGGTCAAAAATGCCATATATTATTCCATCATCGTGGACTCGACACCAGACGTCTCCCACGTTGATCAAGTCTCTTTTATTTTACGGTATGTGACAGAATATGGAGCGATTCAGGAAAGTTTCTGTGGATTTATCCAAATTGAGCATCACGACAGTGCATATTTAAGAGACGTTGTTTTAAATACACTACAGGACTTCGGAATCTCGGTCACTAATTGTAGAGGGCAGTCATATGACAATGCTGCGAATATGGCAGGAAAATATACCGGCTTACAAGCAAGAATCAAAGAACATAGTGAAACCGCGTATTATGTGCCATTTGCTGCTCACTCCCTCAATCTAGTTGGAAATTGCGCTGCAGAATCATGTTTAGCTTCACTTGATTTCTTTTCCTTCGTAAATAATCTGTTTACATTTTTTTCATCCTCTACAAGTCGTTGGAAAATTGTAATAGATCATTTATCTCGTCCCAATTCTAAACACTTAAAACGTGTCAGTGACACCAGATGGTCAGCAAGAGCTGATGCAGTGTTGGCTCTTCGCGAAGATTACCAGAACATTAAGGAAGCGTTGAAAGAGTTTTGTGAGAGCTCAAACCAGCAACCAGTGAGTAGGGTGGAAGCTAAAGGTTTACTTAAAAAAATGGATGAATATGAAACAGTTTTATTAACAGTTTTGTGGAACAAATTGTTATCCAGAATCAATTCTACCAGTAAATCTCTTCAAGAAATAAAGTGCAATTTGCTTACCGGATCAAATCTTTTGAAATCCCTAACCGAATTTGTGAATAATGTTCGAAACAATTTTGAAAGTATTGAAAATGAAGCAACTGAGCTTTTGAATGTGATGGAAGATGATTACCGAACTTTTAAGGATGAAAGGTCTAGGGATAAGAAGCGAAAATTGCAATTTGATGACTCTCGCAGTAATGAAATACGTTTGGCTGGGAGAATAGCATTTATTGTAAATGTTCACAATACAATTTGTGATGCGTTATCTTCTGAACTTATTAGAAGAAGACAAATCTATGACGAAACTTTAAAAGATTTTCAATTCTTTTTTCATGATCAAACCGATGAAGAAATTGAAATAAGCATTAATAATTTGAGTCAAAAATACGCAAGTGATATTCAATAGAATACTTTTAAAGATGAAGTTTTACAATGGTTGCGTTTTACCAAAGAAATGAACATTACCAGTCCCACTGAAATGTACAAAGCAATAATAACTAGTTTGAGATCCACATTTCCAAATGTGGAAACCATTTTAAAAATATTCCTCACAATACCTGTGTGCAATGCCACTGCGGAGCGATCATTCTCGGTGCTTAAACGCGTGAAAAATTATTTGAGGAATTCTCTTTTAAATGATAATTTAAGTTGTCTTGCCATATTATTTATTGAAAATGAATTAGTTCAAGAAATAAATTACGATGAGATTGACAATTTTTCGCGCGCAAAAGTCCGAAGAGTGGCTCTGTAGTAAAGTTTTTATTTTATTTGTTTTTGTTATTTATGTAAGATTTTAACCCTGTTAAAATATATTTTTTAGAGTTTTGTTTTATTTTTTTGGTATCTATAATTATTATTGATTTATGTTTATTAGAGAAAAATATAAACACATCGTTTTTTTATGCGCTTCTTTTTAGTCGTACCTATAGTGGTATAAAAAAGTCTGGAAAATGGGGCCTCAAATTTTCGTAGCGCTTAGGGCCCTTACAAGCTTAAATCCGCCACTGCAACAACAACAATACAAATTCGCAACAAGCTCACCAACCAAGACGGGGCATAAATAATATACATAATCGAGGTCGAGTTAATAATATCCACCGGAGACACAGATCCGCATCACCGATTCGTACAAACACCGAAATTGTCCAAAAAAAACTTCGATGGAACAAGTGGATCTCTATTTAGATCCGAAACCAGGCCCATCGTCACAACAAGATTAAGAGACGCTAACGGCTATAGCATACCCTGGAAACTACAAAATATCACATTTTACCAAGCACCTGAGGAATTTATGACGATCGAAGACGCTGGCGACCAACTAACTAAAATATATTCGTTACCCATTGTAATAGTAAGATTTGATAATATCAATTGGAATTGCTTAATCGACACAGGGACTGAAATCACTTTAATTCAAGCAAATAAAGCTAAACTATTACGGGGATATGAACAAAACATAATTAAAACAAAAGGGGCAGATATTATGGCAGCAAATAGCAAAAGAATGGCAACAGTTACGAAGCAATTATGCACTGAAATATTTATTGATAAATCAATTTCATTGTTATTTAATAGAAAAATTACAATACGACTGTATCATAGGTATTGACAACATAAAGGGACTAAAAATGATTCTAGATTTTGAACAAGGTATTATAAATATTGAAAATAATAAAGTTATTATAGAGAAACAGCTGTCTGACGAAGAAATCAAGAAATATAATTTATATAAAAAAGAGGTGTTAATGAAAGAAATCAATAATATTTTATTAAATAACGTAGCGTACTATAGTGGAGATAAAGAATGGTTTAATGATACAGATGTACACAAAGATGATTTAATTAATAATAATATTGGAGCGAAGAATATGGACGACAGATATGCAAGGAACGATAGATAGTTACGAGGGAGGAGATGAAGTTGTAAAGATTGAAAACCAGACAACTGCAATAATTAATGGTGTTGAAGATATAAAAGAATTGGTAAATAAACAAGAAATACCGTATCAAACAGTCATATCTGAATTAGTAACAATGTCAAATAATAATATAACTTTAATTAATAGCGATGTAGTATTTGCTAAAGGATACCAACACCCTATAAAGATTGACAATGATGATCCTTTAATAAGCAAAAACTATCCGATCCCATACCATTACCAACAAAGAGTAAGCCATGAGTTAGAACGACTAGAACAGTCAGGAATAATAGAAAAATCTAATACATATTTTATTAACCCTATTGTAATTGTGCAAAAGAAAGATTTATCTTTAAGAATATGCTTAGATGCAAGAGCTTTAAACAAAAGAATAAAGCCTGAATTTGAAATGCCCCAGAACATCGATGTGTTATTAACTAAGTGTGGAAATAAACGCATATACAGCAAATTGGATCTTAAAAAAGCATTTTGGCTCACAAATCTAGAACCGGAATCCAGAAAGTACTGCGGAGTTTTAGTAAATGGTATTGTTTACCAATTTCGAGTGTGCCCATTTGGCTTGAAAACTTCTTCAGCCGCCCTTATTCGTTTTTTACATAATATATTAGAGAGACATGACGAATTTGCCTTACACTATCTAGATGACATCATAATATTCTCTGAAGGCGCTGAACAACATTTACAACATCTGAACATAATACTAAATACTTTAACAAATCAAGGTATGAAATTAAACCTATCTAAATGCCAATTTTCAGACACGAACCTTGGTTACATTATTAACCAAGAGAATATACTATTAGATCCTACTCGTTTAGACGAAATTAAGAACTATACTAGACCGAAAAATTTAAAAACATTACGAGGTTTCATAGGAGTATTAAATTACTACCGAAAATTTGTCCCTAATTACAGTGAGAAAACTTTACCCTTATTAGACCTACTAAAGAAAGGTCAGAAATGGACTTGGACTCCAGAATGTGAGAAATGTTTTATACAACTGAAAGAGAACTTTGTAGAGAATCTTAAACTACACCATCCTGATTTCACTTTACTTTTTATTGTAAGAACGGGCGCATCACATCAGACAATTGCAGCAGAGCTGATACAACTTAAAGACGATACAGAAATACCTATCTATTTTATTTCTCGAACTCTCAAAGCTTGTGAAACCAGATACACCATATCTGAGAAAGAGATGCTAGCTATAGTATTCGCTTTAACGAAATTAAGGTATTATCTCATTGGAAAAACATTTACACTTGAGACAGACGACAAAGCTTTAATTAATATAATGAGTTGAAAATTAAACAAGAGCAGAATATATGGGTGGTCTGTTAATACAGCAATATGAATTTACCATTAAATATAAACCAGGTAAAGAACTGATAGCTGCTGATGCACTTACAAGACAGGACGGGGATGTTAAGAGACAAAACATCTGCATTAATTTAGTCCAACTACAGAGACAGGGAATTTTCCCTAAGTCAAAAATTTTACAAATAGAATCAGGCAAAGAATAAAATGAAATCCGTAACCACTTGACAGACGTAGAACAATATAAAGGCATGACCATGAAAGACAATTATACCGGGTGCGGCAATAGTGTGTCGGCGGAGCTTAGCATGAAAACTAATAAAGTTGTAACAATGAAATTTTTTACCTACACATGTAGTATGCTACAGTGCATTTTCTAATTTTATTTATATATTTACAGGGTGTTCCAAATTTCCGCAACCACTTTCAATTTCTTTTTTTTAAATAGATTGCTATACTTTCTTGTTATTATGATGATAGCCACCCAAATTGTCTTTGCAATGATATATGACAATGTGCACTTACAACTGTTAGTTTTGGATTTATTGCAAATTTTGTTAAAATCTTGACAGTTGCAGCGTCTAACATTTTAAGTCTTAGCCTGAAAATGGGTGCAGTGCCTCACGTAACTTTTTTGTTACCAATTTATGGACTAACACGTTATATGTTTCGAGGGTGAACAACGTGACAACATATACAGAGTGTTAAATATGTCGTGCCAAAGTTATCGAAGTTTAAAGGCTATTTTCTCTTTTTTTTAAAATTGAACCTATAATTTTTTTATTAGTCAGCAAATTTCTTGTAAAATTGCCGTTAAAATGGTACCAATAACATAGTACTTATTTCTAGTATTTTCGAAGTTATGACCCTTTAATGGGATATACCTATGTTTATAATATTCAATATGCGGTGCATCTAATAGTTGGTTGGCCATGAAATGATATCAAACAAAGTAACTTTTACAAACACCTGTTTCTTAATTCTTTATTATTAGTTTTAGAATTACATTTTGTAATTTTTCAATAATAAAACAAAATTAATTTGAAATGTGTTCAAATATATTTCCATTCTGCTCTACACATGCTCTTAATCGCCTCTGCATCGACAGACTTACATTTTGAGCCATGTTGTTTTCACTTACTTGAAGAAAAGCGTTTCTGACTCGTTGCTGCATGTTCTCTGCCGTTGTAGGAGGTGTTTCGTAAACTATATTTTTTACAGTAGGCCACAGAAAAAAATCACAAGGGGTTAGATCTGGTGACCGCGGTGGCCAGCTTATAAAGCTTCCCCTCCCAATCCACCTATTGGTGAATACCCTATCTAAATGTGTTCTTGCAGCAGCACCGTAATGTGCAGGTGCACAATCATGTTGGTACCACAATCTCCTTATGACGTTATCTGGTAGGTCTTCTAACAGCAATGGTAAATTATTTTGTAGGAAATTTGTGTAGATTTCATAATTTAAAGTATTATTAAAAAAGAATGGACCTACAATAGTGTTTCCTATGATGCCTCCCCAGGTGTTAACACTCCATTTTTGTTGGTATAAAATGGGTTGCACAAAATGAGGGTTTCTAGTGTCATAATAATGAGAATTTTTTCTGTTTGTTATTCCACAATTAGCAAATGTTGCTTCATCTGTGAAAAGCACATGATCTAGAAAAGTTAGATCTTGTCGTAATTGGAAAAGTAGCCATTCACAGTAAACAAGTCTCCTTTCAAAATCCGTTTGTAATAAGCCTTGATAATTTTGAATTTTGTAAGGGTGAAATTTATGTTTTTTTAAAATCCTTCTTACAGCAGTGACTTCTATCCCGTGTTCTTTCGACATTATCCTTGTAGATACGCGCGGATTATCCACAACGGACTGGACGACTGTCACTTCATTATCTTCTGTAACCATAGACTTAGTTCTTTCATGTTTGACATAATTCACTGAACCCGTCCGAAGAAACCTTGTCAACAAATTTTCAAACGTCTTAATATCTGGTGCTCTTCCGTGAGGATACTCCATAGCATATGTTCTTGATGCTAAAAGTGGATTTCTATTGCTAGCGCCAAGAACAAATACCATGTCTATTAGCTCCTCCTTCGAAAAATTCATTCTAAAGAAACACAACTATAAACTATTACGACATGGAAATAAAAAATAATGACAACAAAACGATATAACTGACAACAAGATAACAACTAATAACGAACAAACGGAAATTGATAATTAACTAGCCGAACTTAAATTATAACAATTAAACGCGATTACAGTAAAGAGAAACTATTGAAAAACATGGAAATTTTAAGTAGATATTTGACGTTTGGTTACACAGCAATTTTTGCTTAATATCATTTCATGGCCAACCACCCAACTATTAGATGCAGCACCGCATATTGAATATTATAAACATAGGTATATCCCATTAAAGGGTTATAACTTCGAAAATACTAGAAATAAGTACTGTATTATTGGTACCATTTTAACGGCAATTTTACAAGGAATTTGCTGACTAATAAAAAAATTATAGGTTCAATTTAAAAAAAAAAGAGAAAATAGCCTTTAAACTTCGATAACTTTGGCACGACATATTTAGCACTCTGTATATGTTGTCACGTTGTTCACCCTCAAAACATATAACGTGTTAGTCCATAAATTGGTAACAAAAAAGTTACGTGAGGCACTGCACCCATTTTCAGGCTAAGACTTAAAATGTTAGACGCTGCAACTGTCAAGATTTTAACAAAATTTGCAATAAAACCAAAACTAACAGTTGTAAGTGCACATTGTCATATATCATTGCAAAGATAATTTGGCTGGCTATCATCATAATAACAAGAAAGTATAGCAATCTATTTAAAAAAAAAAAAATTGAAAGTGGTTGCGGAAATTTGGAACACCCTGTAAATATATAAATAAAATTAGAAAATGCACTGTAGCATACTACATATGTAGGTAAAAAATTTCATTGTTACAACTTTATTAGTTTTCATGCTAAGCTCCGCCGACACACTATTGCCGCACCCGGTATAGTAAAACAGATAGGCAAGAATATAGTTTATGTTACAAACGAAATACACACAAGGGAGATAACCAACTATTTACATCAAACTTATACACATATTGGTGCAAGAAAATGCTGGTTATTGTTCAGAGAAGCTTTTTATTGTGTTAACGATGAGAGAATAATAAAAAGTGTAATAAAAAATTGTAGAACATGCGAACTTGCAAAAGATAAAAATTTTACCAACACAAATTTAAGCCATAACATCATAACTTATGATAAATTACGTATATCTATTTATTTTCTTTCTAATCTAATACCAAGTAGTAAAGGCTATAAAGACATATTAGTGATTTGCGATATATTTTCGAAATTTATTAAACTAATTCCAACACAAAAATGCAATACTAATACTGTAGTACAGTATTAGTATTGCATTTAGCTTTAGTAGATTATTTTACACAATATGGCAAACCATTGGCAATTTTGTCTGACCATGCTACATATTTCACGAATGATAGATACAAAGACTTTCTACATTCACACGATATCAAAACATATTACACCTCAATACGATATCCACAGGGCAACCTAACCGAACGTTATATCAGAAACATTAAAATTTTTACGTATACCGTATACTTTTTAACGAAAATCACAATAAATGGGCTAAACATTTACACCAAATCGAATTTACAATAAACAACTCACCCAGTACCGTACATAATCACTGTCCTATTACAATTTTTACTAGACAACCACCACAACGTCCATGGACAGATCCAGAAGCAATTAATATACGAGAGCGTTTACTAGAAGTGAGAGAGAGAGATTAGTTTCCAAGAAACAAAAATGGGAGAATAAGAAAAGCACTGTTGATAAGAAATATAAAACATACAATATAGGAGACAAAGTTATAGTGAAAAACTTAAGGTTAACAAATCTTAAAAATAAAATTATAGGAAAATTATTAAAACCATACCAAGGTCCCTATATTATTAAACGAATATTAGGTAACAACACATATGAACTCATAGAAGAAGAAACCGAATATATAAAAGGAAGATACCATATTACAATGTTACAAGACTATTTAGAATAATTATAAGATAGTACTTAAAACATACAGTCGCAGTGATCAAAATAAATTTCTTACAGGTGTTATAGTCCGAAACAACTTATGAAATACAAAAATGGGTGCAAAACTAAGTAAAAATACAAAAATAATTATAAATGTAAAACTAACTAAACATAAACATATAACTAATCTATATAAATAATCTACATAACAAACTTAAAAGCAAAAATATATATGCAAAAGAGATGAGAATAAAGTTAAAAACAAAATGAATAATAACAAATATGCTGTGGTAAACACAAAAAAAAATTAAACTAATAATGTCGATGACAGTAAGAAAATATACATTTTTTAAAAAATAAAAAGAATCAAACTTTAACTTAAACTAAATATGTTCCATAATATAGAACAATCAATATGATTGTAATTAAATTAAAAAAAAAAACAGAGAATCTAAGATAATTCTCATAATTAAAATGAATTTGTTATATTTTTATTGTTCGACACATTTCACGTAAGGAAGTACTACAAGTTAATATTCTTAATTTCACTCTTCTTGACTGGGAAAGAGATATCTTCACTTTTTCTTCAGATATTCTTTCCACGGGGATAATGTTGTGGAGCAAAATAACACCATCATTCCAGCTAACTGTAAAGGGAAAGACAGAGATTAACATATAAATAACATACAACAGAATGGTTAAATTGGCGGACATAGTTTGTAAATTTAGTATTGAAATGTAAATAAATTAATATTACGATAACTTTGTATATTTCAAATTAATTTACATTTATTTCAAAATTTACTTTTATATTAATTTAAATTGTCATTTTCATAATTAAAATCATTAGCGCGAAAATTACAGATAGCTAATTTATCTACATTAAAAATTTGTATCGATACTAATTAGAAACGCCCACTTTTTAAATGTAAACAAACCCGCGAATGATTAATTTTCTTTCCAGGCATAAAACATAACCCTACATTCAAAAACCCATAACAATTATTTGAAAAATATTATTTTAATTTTGTTTATATATTTAAACCAATACATTATTTTTATTCAAATTATTATTATATGTAATTTAAAGTAAAATTCGAGGCTATTTCATAATTGCATACTAGGCTTTGAATAAAATACTTGCCATCTAGGCGTCAGTAAATAATTTAATAACGTGTGCCAGGGAAAAGTGCTATTAAAAGTTTTAAAATTATCTAAAATCTAAAATACCAGAGCTAGAATTTTAAAAGTATCCAAAAAAGTAACACATTAATTTGGGGCTACTTTTAAACCATCTTTGAAGGCGATACCATCGAAAAACGGCCAGAAATCGATCGTAGCATCTTTTCGATCGGATCACCGGCCCGAGAAAAAACCACGCCGTCGAAGCACGCTCAAAGCCGGCCACGTAGAATTGAAAACTCCGTACTTGGAACACACTACGAATCTACTGACCCACGCCAACATCATCCAAGATACCTGCCTTATTCAACGAAAAACAGGTTTTATTAATCCAAATTATTTCAAAAAAAGACTTATTAAAAACACTTTACAATTAAAATATTTTTTTTTCTACATAGAAAACTCATAATTTTACTTTGAAAATTACATCTTAACATTTACTCATAATTGTGGAAGAACTTTAATTATATAAGGTTGCAGTACTTACCTATATCTGTTCGTTGATTAATTCATATTCTAATTTACTTGAAAATATCATTTCTATCATAACATAACCTTTTCCAATTCACACGTGCACTTAATTGTAATTCCATAATTTGTCGATACGCACGTTATATGTTATTGTTTACAGAAACCTTATGTTAATAAACTTTGATACACATTTCCTTAAACAACTCTTTTATTTATCTGTGCTTAACTAGAGAAAACTAAGTTATTTTAATAACGTATTTACTTCCGAACACATAGGGTTAATAAAAAGACCGACGAGGAGCCTGTAAGGGTCAACTTTGCAAATACATTACTTGCTTTCCGACATCTAGCCGTAGCCGGAGACAATACATGAGAGTGGCGGATGATCTTAAATCGTAAATTTAATATAAAGGCGCCCAATTCGAAGTATTATTCTAATACTATTCAATTAACATCATTTATTTCAAATGAAATTATTATTTATTACATATCACTTTTATACATTACTACTTATTATTATTAAATCTCAGATCATCAGCATATATTATTTGTCGCTCGAACGTGGGGCCTTTCACGAAATATATTAATATATATATATATGCAATAGATGTCAGGAAACTTATGAAATTAAATAATAGATCGGCCCACTACAAATTAATTGAAGTCCCCTCCTAGAATGTACCTCTGCCTGCCAATTCCTAATAATAACCCCGTGTATATACTTTAATATCGTACTTCCCTCATATGTAAAAAGCGATACTTAGGTAGGCAAACAGCGACGTCGGTACATTGGGTTTACTGAAATAAAAATGTTAAAAATGAGTGTATAAACAACTTCACACTATGATACCTGTTCACGTATTTATGTACTACATACACATAGCACGAAGCGCTGGTAAAGTGAGTCTCCAGAACCTATCGCTGGTCCACGTCTCTGTGAGCCGACCGAGAATGCCGTTCTTTACTCATATGTAACATTTTATGGAAATTAAATTTTTTTTATTTGTATTTAAAATATTTTTTCAATTTTAACTTTAATAAGTATGAAGTTACTTTTGCGTCATCTAGTATATTTACGAGATTAACAATTAAAAACGAAGCTACTGTTTTTCTTACAATTAAAAACATATAAACTTATAATCTTTTAAATCGACTGTGAATTTTAATATTTCGTTTTTATTGCTTAGCTTTTTAATATATTTTTTAAAATATAAGATACAAAAATTCAATTTCTTGCTAACTTCCTTATTAAATTTAAAAAAGACAAGTGCAGAATTATAACTTTATTTACTAAAATGGAAACAGCTTACAACATGGAACTCAAAGAAAATTGCAAAAAGCCACATAGCTGTGAATTACGTGACGTGACGAACAAGTTAATTAATACAATGTGTGGGTAAACTGAAACTTATTCCGTCGGAGGCGGTGTACATGGATTTCCAATAATTTGGTCGGCGATGCGGCTTGCCTCACGTAGACCACTAAGGAAAGCACCGTGAACAGTAGCTGGATAGTTTCTTATTGTGTGCTCCCCTGCGAAAAATACTCTCGCCGGTCCGCTTGTAACGGATGTACCCTGTGGTGTTGGGGGAATAACGGGAGAAGCTAATAGGTCGTAGTCACTCCCGGAACTACCGACAGCCACGAAACTGTAAGAACCACGTGACCAGGGGTCCGCTCTCCAACGAGTGACTACAGTTTCCTTGGGTTGCGGAACTCCTGACTGGCCGAATATTCCTCGGAGAACTGCTATACATCTGCAATGAAACATTATCTTGAAATATACAGAATTTTAATTATTGTTTTACTAACATTCAACTCGGATTCAGTGAAATCTTGTTTAATAATAGCGTTCGATTTATTTATAAGAAAAGTAACAAATTAAAAATTAGAGTTTGGTATATGAAAGTAAACTACGTAAACATTAACATTTTTTTAAATAAACATTTTTTAGGATTAATTTTAGAGCCATGCATTAATTTTAGTTAAAAAATAAACTCCAGAGACTATTAGGTACTATATGATTTCAGGCGTGTACACGAATTGCACAATTCATTTAATCCGTATGTAATCAATCATATGAACTGCACAGCAAAATTTTTGGGTAATCTATTGCTTCGTAATCCGCAACACAAACTGCACAACTTTCAAGTCAGGTGGATTAGGTAGGCACGCAAAGCAAAATAAAAGGTGTTCTTTACATAGAGCAAATTTTAATAACAATATTCACGTCAGAAACGAAGCGAATTACAAAAATTGTTAAAATCTATATCAGATAGTTTAATGCAAAATGCCTTGATGGGCAGAAAAAAGGTATATATTGCGATAAACTTATCTTTCTGGGTTCGTTTAAATAAAACTAACGGTAATTAAAATACACAAAATTACTAAAAGAACACATTAATTAACACTTAATACTAATACAATAACGGCAATATTTATATTTATTTATTCACAATATTTATTTATTTTTCACTTAAGTTTTATTTGTTCATTTCACCTTGGATACGGTTACCATAAAAAAGGATATACATTTTACAGAACTAATAATTTGAATTTTTAAGAAAGTCTAAAGAAAGAAGCAAAACTTTAGCATTCTTTAATAAAATTAAGAGTATCTAAACATCGACAACTTGAAATCTTCAAAGTGTCAACAACATTTAAAATAAAATTAAGGTTAAATCGTTGATTCAAGGAGTCATGCTAGATGCGTAATGATTGTCAACGACATGACAGTTAACAGAAATCTCGGAATTTCTCTTATGTAATTTGAATTTTCCGCTTAAGAAATAAATTCTTAGTGAAAAATAAAATCTTGTATGAACCACTGGCATTATGGAAATTATATTGCCTCGATCTCAGAGCAATATAATACCCATAACGTCGTTGGTGCATAAATAACTATTTTAACTACGACGATAACACGGCGGTCAGTTGCTGGTCGAATGAATGTTCTAATCCCTTTCTCGGCGGCTTATATATAGGTCTCGAGAACTATTCGAGAACCTCCCAGACTTTCGTTTTATTCTAGGGTTTTCATTCTAACTTGTCCAGGAAACGGACGACGCATGAACGCATGATGTCATTGCCTAACTCACATGACATTGCCCCTTTTTAAAGCAAAAGTTTCGTCCCGAAATATGCCATTTCTTGATTCCATCAAACGAAGACGAAATCTACAGGTAGGGCCATTGTTGCATTGCGACGCCACAGTTTTCAGTCTTCTCTTGTGTGGGCGGAAGGAAATATTCAGGCTAATAACTGCAGATCAGAAATCCCATACCAGTATGTTGGAATAACACATCTAATATGCTTCTTACAATTCTCCAGTCCATGCGATCCAAACCATAAATCAATTTTAGTACTGTTAATTTCAAAATGTTTTGTTGCAACATTTGTTCACGCAAATGGACCAGAGCTTCCCATAAGGCACGATAGATTAGCTTCAGACTTGACAGCTCTTTCGTAGCCAAATAAAAGATGGACTGTTCCTTATTTATTATCTGGAGACTCTTCCAAATTGCCGAAAGCTGCTTAACCCTAAAATAATAACGCTATGTCGTCCATACGTTAATACTAACGACACGTCAAATTTACGTGCTATATGTATACAGGAAAATTTTATATGGAAATAAATCTATATGTTTATAAATCTTTAGAAAACGTTTATTAAAGTAAAAAGTAAACACTAAATGATAAACTAAGTAAACCTGTTTAGTAAATATTGTACTTTATTTCAATAAGGGAAATTTAAGAGCGAATAAAAGTACGTAGAATAAAAAAAAAAGAAAGTTACAACTCATAATAAAATATAAACAAATTTTAATCCTTTTTGTCATTAATACCGTCCATACATATTTTTACCTGGTGTTCACCATATAGGGCGCGAAAACATTTATAACAGTATGTGGTTGTCATTCTTTTCTTTACGGAAAAGCATAAACTGCAGTATGTCCTTTTTACTTTTTCCTGGTTGTTTCCTTGATTTTCTGTTGTAGGGTTTTCTTGCTCTAAATTGTTGGGTATACATTCTTTTAACTTTCTAGAAAGCGATGGAATATTTGCTGTCGCTCCCGTTGCCATGGTTTTGTTAATTGTTCTTGAAGTCTAAATAGAGACTCTTGCTTTGATAGTGCCTTTGAACACCTTTCTACTGCATTGTGGTGATATATTACATATGCATTAACAGATACAATATTTAGCATATTGTAAAACAAACATAGCGGTCACCTTCTAGTTTTTGTATTAGCGCACATGTTTTGAGACACTTGATCGAACGTATCAACAGCCGCTTTTGCACAATTGTACGTATAGATCATCTTTTTCTTTGATGTTTGCTGATTTACAGTATCGGTAAAATGTATTGTCGAAAGTAAAAAAAAACTAATTTATTTTGTTTGGGTTTGTAAGGCACTAAAGCCATTTTACCGTTGAATGCAAATATAGATGTTCTACAACTGCGTGATTTATGTTCCAATAAATATAAGGGTATTTCGGATTTGTTTTTGCGGAGTGTCCCAACTATCGTAAAATTATAAGGCCGATCAAGTAATTTCTTGGCTAAAGGAATGCGGGTAAACCAATATGATAATATTACGATTGCTACCATAGAGTGGCTTAGTCAAATTTGTAACGAAATAATCTGCTAAGGGTACACCTTTTGTCTCCGTTGACTTTCCCAGATAGGGGCTTGCATTAAGTACATATTTAGTAGCAACGTCGCAAACTATTACAATTTTGATGCCGTATTTATTAGGTTTATTTGGCATATATATGCGAAACGGACATTTGCCTCGAAAGCCAACAAGTTGTTCATCGATTGTGACGTATGAACCAGCTCTGTAACTGTTAATGCAGTTATCAATAAATATATTTCAAATGTTGGAAATTGGGGCAAAAGTGCTTTTGTCTTTGCGTTGTTGTCTTGTAGCTTGATCGTCAAATCTTATGAATTTATCAAAAAGTTAAATCTTTCGTTAATCATAGTTGCCTTATACCTCTCTCCCGAAAAGCTAATATAGAACAAAATTTTTGTTGACATGTGATTATTCTTTAGAGCAGCAGATAAAAATAATAACCCCAGTAATTCTTTGAGTTTAGTTAGTGCCACATCTGAAACAGTAGCGCTCTTCATTTTGTACCTTTCTCGTAGTTTCGAAATTTTCTGGTTTGTACGTAGTAGTATTTCACTTAAAAATTTCATCAGTGAAAAATAAACTGAAGGCATCAATTGGTTCTGTTGGGTTTTTGGTTAAGTGCGTCGGTCCTGGTCGAATGTAGACAATATTTTTCGTTGTAGTCTTTCCGCTTGCGTTTTGCAAAGGAGTAGTTTGCCATATGTGACGATTCTTTCCTAAATATGCTCCATTTATTTGAACTTATGATAGCGTTTTCAGGTCTTTGTAGTTCACTAAAGCTTTCATGAGATGTTGAAGGTTGCGCAGCTTTCATTCCTTTATTAAGTGGTTGTTCATTCAATTCTCTCAAAACTTTTCTTTTAATTTTCTATACGTCCTCCAGTTGAGTTATATATGCATCAAGATCGTCAGGAACATAGTCATTATCAGCATCACTCTCATCGCTATCGAACAGATCTTGTTCCACTATGTCTCTTTCATTGTTACTTATGCCACTAAAATCACTTGCATTTACAATATATTCTAATTCCTTTTCGGTAAGGGTGCGTCTCATATCCACTTTTGTATTCTTGGACATTTCATCACTCGTTAAGTACTAACACGCGTTAAATTGACGTACAAATTTTATAACGATTGTACTAAGCACACGTAAATTTACGTGTAGCACTTTGGTGTAGTCAAAAGCAAAACCTGGACTAACCGTACAACCAGGTAACCCTTTGTAAAAAAGTGAGAGAAAGCACTGCCGACAAAATAGGTTTCTACATAAAATTCAGCAAATCACTATTCATTTTTACAAAATCGATACGTAAAACTTACGTACGTTTTTATTTTATGGTTAATTCTCCGATTCTGCTATATCTCTCTTTAAATTCTTTGGCAATTCCTTTAGACATTCGCAGATCTCGGGCTACGCAATAAGCTAATGCGTAGTCTGACAGTACAGTAAAGGAATCTTGCTGTTTCTCAAGAGTCGCATCAAATCGTGTTTTTCTTGACCCAGAATACTCTTCCATGAAGTCTTCGAAGGTTAGTTCCTTGTAGTGGCTATGCAATCGTCGTATTATCTCCAGAGTAAAGGACTAATCGTTTATAGTGCACGACTATTGGTTTAGTATGAAGTGTTCGTATGGTATCTGTCAATTCTTCGGAAGTTTTGGAGACAGGCCCGTCGACGTTGTGGATTGTATAGCCAAACGCAATCGCGTTCATAGTAACCACCCTTCTCGGCGTTGATGTGGTAGTTCTCATTCATCCTGTAGCTGGCATCCTGGATACTATGTCTTAATTGGTCATGGATGTTGTCCAGTCTTCGTCAAAGGGTACTAACATAATTTTCCCCTGTGATATCTTTACCAGGCTTGCTCCCAAATTTCAAGTAACAGAGCAGTCGAAGTTCCCTGCCAAACAACACGTTCGCTGGCGATTGCCCAGTTGTCTCTTGAATAGATTCCCGGTACGCCATTAGGAATAATGAGAAGTGTTCTTCCCAATCTCGCAGGTGTTCCGAGACCACCTTGGATAAGTGTCTGATCATGGTCCTGTCCATCCGCACTACCATTTTATCTGATTGTGGATGCAAGGGAGTTGTCTCGTCTTTCGAATGCCTAAAAGTCCACACATCTTGATCTTAATAACGTTCCAGGGGTACACCAAAACGACTAACAAACTCTTTTACGATCACATCCGCCACGGTTCCAACTTCTTAATTAGACAAGGCATAAGCTTCGACCAAATTGGTAAAATAGTCCATCACCACTATAATGCATTTATTTTCTTTATCACTTTCTGGGAATAGCTCGGCGGCATCAATGGCGATTCTCTCGAAGAGGCTTCCCACATTGTATTGTCGCATAGGGGCACGTCTGCGTCTTTGTGGCCCGTTACTCGCGGCATAATCAACACATTTCCCGCACCACTCTTTCACTCTCTTGAGCAATTTACCCAGTAAAATCTCTGGCTCACCTTTTCCAGCGTTTTATGATCACCAGAATGTCCTCCAGAAGCATCGCTGTGGATTTCTCGTAATATACCCGGTATCCTTTTCCTGGCAATCACTTGCTGTATTTTCCGCTCACTTCAGTCGTGATTTTCCACTTCACGTTTCAGGAGATGATCTTCCATCATCAAGGAATCCCATTGTGTCCAGTATGATTTCAGTTCCCATTAACGGGAAGCAATTTCTTGCAACGTTAGTCTCTGTCCAGTCTTTTACCAAACCCTTAAAATTACAGGATCAGTGTCAGGTTTTTGTTCTGTTCGCAAATTGTCAGGTTGCCAGTGATCATCAACCACGGTTGTTCGACGTGTATTGGTTTGATGTAAGGACGCAACTTGGCCGAGCGTTCTTAGGGTTTCCTACTGCTCAGTCGATGTCTTCTTGGTGACCCTTACATGTTTGTTTCGAACGTGACCGATTTTTTCACCATTCCAACGTCGGCGTGCTCTCTTATTTTGTTTTATCTGATTCAATACCAGACTCATTATTTGCCACACAAATTCCTCATTTTCCTCGTTGTTGACAGTACAGACTCGAGCGTTGTTCCCAGATGCCTGTTTTCCAGTTTCAAACTCAAGTGCGTGCGCTAAGGCATCGATCAAGGTCTTAGGTCGTGCTAGCCTTAATGCATGCAGCGTATCACTATCCCGGAGGCCTTATATGAACGTCTGGACAGCCAGGTATTCCATGAAATTATCTGGTGCTGTATAATGTGCCAGTCGAACTAGACGGGCAATATGTGCCTTAAATTCTTGAAGATTCACGCCTTTCTTCTGCGACCGGTTCTTCAAATGAATATGGTATACTTGCTTCAAATGCGCATGACCGTATATCATCGCCAATCGTTTAATAAGTTGGGAATAATCTTTGCGTTCCTCGGGAGGCAATGTCTGCAAAATATCAATAGCATCACCCCTCAACGATATAATTAAAGCAGTAGCCCTTTCGATAGATAACTATACGTTTGCTTCTGTGGCTGCTTCGAATTGCGTCAGGTAAGGCGCCTATGACGTTTTTCCATCAAAAAATTTCTTCTTTTAATGCTTCTGAGTTTTCTATTAGTCGTTTTTCTATGACTTTCTCCAACGCCCTCTAACTTTCTAAATTTTTCTTTTCTATTATTTCCTCTTCTCTAGAATTCTAGAGGTTTCCAGACTCCTTTGTTCCATTTGGGCTTGCGAATATATTAGACATTGTTCCAAAGTTTGCTAATTGTCTATTAGTCGTTGTTTCAAAGTTCTCGAATTGTCAATTAATCGTTGTTCCAAAGTTTCAGAATCTTCTGCTCCATTTGATCCATTTGAATTAGCGCATTCTCTATTAATCGCTGTTCCAAAATTAGCGGCGGTCATTTGTTGGACGAATGAATTCTAATCTTTCTCGGCGGATTATATATAGGCCGTCGCATATTCGATAACCTTCCGGACTTCTTGTTTTATTCTAGGCTTTTTCATTCTAGATCGTCTGGGAGACGGATGACGCGTGAGCGGGTGACGTCACTGCTTGACTCATGTGTCTGAGTCTTTAAGCAAATAAGAATTGTGGACTAGGTGTTGAGCTGATAAAAGTTGTTGATTAGAGACATCCAAAAAATCTTATAAATGATGCAAAAAAAAAGGATAAAATATACTTTTTTTATATGTATTGCTTGTTCAAAGTCTACATACACTTTTCTTGGACTCAATTCAACGCCTAACTCACTACATTTTAATTTTAATAATTAAAAAGTGTTTCGTAGGTTTTTATTCCTCAACAAGCAGTAAGGTACGTAATTGTCTCTCACATACACATGAATAGTGAAAAGTTGCAAGAAAAATTGCAATAATCAAATTTTCCATCCATCAACAAGTGCTCTTGATTTCTGCATAAGAAATTGATATTACTTTACGTTGAAAACACAATTATATTATTCTGCACATCATTTAACAAAACCAAGACCTCATTTTTTTTAAGTTTTATACAAAAATTTATTATTCACACTTTGCAAAAATATACATTAATTTTCAAATGTATTAAATATCATCAATTATATTTTTCTTTATTAATAAAACATGGTTTGCAAATCTTATATCGAGTCAGAATATACTCACATCAATATATCTAAAATATATGACTCAATATTTTTATTAGATTTCAATAAATCTCCCAAAATACAACTGTGTATCGCTTTAGACTAGTGAGTGATACTCTACAAAATTCTAAAGTATGACACAGTGTTTTTATTTAAAATTAATAAGTTGTAAAGTTTATGGACTTAGTTGTATAAAGTGATAATATTACAAAAGAGAAATGTGTTATTTCATATTCACTTGGCGAGACTTTACCCTGCCACATAAAATAGTCAAAAACACACAATGTATCTTAATTAACATTTCAAATATTGAATTAATATTTTAACTGCGAGTTCAAAAAAACAGATATACGTTACTTACAATTTAACTTACTGTATTATATCTTCGGCTTTAAAACAGATTTTCCAAATACATTTGTAAGTTATAATATACTCTTCTAGATGATATTAGATATTTTAAAAACTTTTGTTCTTAGATTGATTTACATTTTCTTAGTATTTCTTCCTAAGAGTGTTTATATCTTAAATATGTTCCTGCTTTAATTTTCAAGGTTTTTTTTTTCTCAAAACCGCATGCTATCTGCTTTCTTTTCATTTATTCTGTCTTTTTCTAACGTCCGACGCTTTGTCTTTTTTTACAATTCACGCCTCCATATTATAGATCCACACGTCATATCTTTCTTCTCTTATCAATTAATTGCCTATCCTTTGTTATCTTCCGATTGACAAATTTTTATTTCATTGTCATTTGAAATATTTCTAACTTGTAGTACTGGACTAAATTTGATAGCTGCATTGTATACAATACTTAAACGAATATATTCATTTCTAATGGATGAACAAAATTCATATTAGATTCTATTTTGTGTACTATCAAGCCTTTTGAATTGTTTTGATGGATTAATAATGCACATTTTTAAAAATGAATGGCATGGTTGTTCTTATAGATAAGTATTATAAAATGTTAATTCTAAAATGCACATTCTATTATGTATAGTTTATTACAAAATTGTTATTGTCTTTTAGGTTATTCTGATTTGTGGTTTATATTAAATAATAATGTATATTTGATATTTTAAGACCTTAATGAATGTTTTTGTTCGGCATTTCAGGTACATCGTAACGGTTACAATAAACAACGTTTATGTATTTAAGAAATTTGCAAAATTCAATTATTGATTATGAAATTTACTATTACTATAGTACTTATAATATCCTCTTATATAATCGGTAGGTGATTTAAATGATTTAAATTTTAAATTATTAACATTTATAAACTAGAACGTAGAGATATAATAATCTACGTAACATTTAACGTTCAATATAATTTTACTAAATATACACAGATGTGTTTTTCTTAACACCATATTGTAGTGTATATCAACAGCTTTTTACAGAAAATAACGAGTAACTCTACATAAAATATACATTAGATTTGTTATATCGATGCTCATACAGGGTGTATTCAAAATTTACCCGTTTTAAATTTTTCATTGCTGTTTTCAGCTCTATTTAATTTTTCAATTTATCTCACTTAGAAGAGAACACAACAATATGTAACATCTTTTACAGTTGATATCTAACATTTTGGTATTTTTTTTCACTATTTATTAGCTTCGGGGGGTTTCTGCTACCCTCTCTTCAGCTTTCCTCTTGACGGAGTTACTAAGCTTTTGTCTAATTAGTAGTTTTCAGAAAAGGTACCGAGATTATGGATTTCAACTTTCTTTAGAAAATACATAGTCATCACTTACAGTAAATATTTTAGCATTACACGTTCTTGTTGCACACCTCTCACTTATTTCACCCATTTTTTTACTTTCACGAAACTTATAATATTTAAAATTTTCGGAATCTAGCAACAATTAATTTTCGCGTTTTCCAAATATTATAGTTAACTGCATCTTGATCTCGCATGTAGGTACTATGTAAAGATCAAATAAATCAAATATTTGGGGTCATCCCTTTTATATAATTTTCTTCATAGTCTATAATGAAAACAACTAAATTTACCAGGTAAAATTAATTCCCTATTATTTAATGAATTAAGTAATAGGTAATTAATTAAATAAGTAATTAATATTAATAACCATATCAAGAAATAAAATATATTTTTAATCCATATCCTAATGACATACTACCTGTCCTAAAATTTGTGCAGTTCCTGTGTGTCCGATTTGAGTGTAGCATTTAGAAGAAAAAAATTATTTAAATGCTTAACACTATTTACAAATTACGAATGAAAAGCATTTAAGTTGAACAACTCACGATAATTTAAACATTAGCAAGCATACGGTAAATGGAACATAGTTGTCTTTGCCAACACGTATGTACAATAGAAATTACATCATATAGTAATAAATTTTGTGTGCAAACTTTGGGTACTTTTTACATAAAACATTTTTTTCGTGAAGAACCTATATTACCGTTCATGGTTATTTGGCCATAGAGAAAAGCAAATAAATATATATAAATAAGTCAAGTAGAAATTTAATAATAAAATAATTCCACAAATCTAAAATTACTAATTAAAATACAAACTTTTGAATTCCTGCCTCTTACATATGAAAGATACACTATTTATTGGAATTTCGTAAATAAGTAATTGTTACGAGAATTTATTTCCTTCCTTGATTCGTGCCACAAAACTTCGAAACACCTTTATACAAAATGTAATATTGTGGAATACTACCACAGATTATAAAGACGCATCCCTCTGCTCAATTTTCTTACTAATACTTTACTTTTTTTAGTCCTGGCATGGAAGAAGGGCAAAGTACGTGCGCCGTTTTGAACATTCGCATTTCAGTTTATTAGACGCTGTCGATGCCCGTGTATGTTTCCGTAGAAATACCATAGTTCTCTTTTGAGTATGAGAGTAATTTTGATTTTTATTATAAATTTCGGTAGTGCTTTTGTATTTTTCGCAATCTTTTAGAATTATTATTTCTTGTTTAAATAGAGTACATAGACTGCATAGAGTAATAATAAATGTATACTAGCAAATTTACTATGACGTTTCGGTGACATCATTTTCACCTTTTTCTCGAGAATGTTCTTGTTGCGATGGTAACTTCTAGTGTGCGTCAATTGCCTATTTATGGACTCGTAGTAGTGGAGAAGCGTGTCTGGTGATTGTTTCGTCGTTTGTTCTGTCGATTTCGCCTTGCGGTCAGATGGTTTGTATTCGGTCCGTGTTGGTGTAACTGGTCTATCCTGAGTTATTACCATTTCGTCGCTTATGTATCTATAAGATAAGGTTGGTTTCCATGTGTCAGGTAAACGTTGTCCGTCGTCACGTTTGATCATACAATTTTGTTGTTTCTCTATTTCTATAGCCTCTCTTATGATCCTGTGCGTTAAATTCGTACTGCGAGCAATTGTCCTTGTACCGTCGAAGTCGATGGTTTATCCTGGATGTAGTACATGTTTGGCTAGGGATGATGTTTCTTTTCTAACCACAGCATTTATGTGGTCTTGCCTCCATGCGCTGGTTTTTAGGTATGTATGTCCCACGTATGTTTGGTCGCATTCATGGAACGGTATTTTGTAGACGCCTTGGTTTTCCTATTTTATTTTGTCCTTTGTACGAGGAAAAAATCTCTTACTTTCTTATCTGTGGTATAAATGGTGTCTATGTCGTATGGACGTAGTATTCTGCATATTTTCTTATTTCTACCTTTCACATAAGGGAGAAATTCTATCCGTGTAGATCTCTGTTTCTTTTTGATATGGTTGTTCGAGTATGGTATTTCGTGTCGCTCTGTTAATAGTGTGTTCACTTGTAATATGTATTTTATTCTGCTCATTTCTTCATTTCGATGTTCTAGGCTGACAATACTGGAGATTGCTGGATTAGTGTTTCTACTACAGAGTTTAATTGCACCTGGTGATGATGTGAAGATGCGTTGAAATATCTGTTCGTGTGCGTAAGTTTTCTAAGTTCTAAATTTGCCTCTAGAGAGCCATCCGTTTTTTTTTTATCATCAAGTCTAAGAACTGTAGCCGATTTCTTTCTTCCATTTCGACAACGTATCTTGTTTTCGGGTGTCTAGTGTTTATATGTTGTAATAACTCGCTTAATATCTGCCATGTAACCAAATCACCAGTGTCTCGTCCAAATAGCGCAACCAGAGCTTTGGTTTGTCTGTAGTGTTTTCCAGTGCAATTTGTTCAAAATCTGCCATAAACAAATCCGCCAGTATAGGTGACAGCGGTGATCCCATCAGAGCTTCAGTTTGCTTAAAAAATTGTTCGTTCTATATAAAATAGGTGCTTAACTGGCAGTATTTCGTTCGATCTGTGTCGTTTCTTAATAACTCTATTGCGTTATTGATTGACGATTACATCTTCGACGTAATTTCACTCTTCACACAGATACCGATCAATGAGGCAATAGATTTATAGAACAATTCTCTCACTGTATAGTGAGAGTCGTAGCGCTGCGATCGCGCCGATATCACCGTTCCGCTGATCACTAGGCAGAAAAGGAACTTACATTACGAATTGCAATCGTATAATATAATTTTTTTAATTTAATATTTTTACATAAGTTTGAAATTATTAATTAATCGTTTTAAAAAGGCATTACAATTATATTGCAAAATAAAAATTATAAAAATTTCAAAATTATTTCTTCTATGTCAGGCCCAAAACATATGGCGCTACCTCGTACGTACAAATTTTATATGCAAAAAAGAAGAAATAAAGATAAAGGTAAAGTTATTCAGATTATTAGTTTTCAAGCACAAAAGCTATACATTTTGTTCATGATAAAAATAAAAAAGTTTTAGCTTCCAGAATATAGGTTCCCTAATATATATATATTAGATAATGTCAAAGGATAAAGTCAAATTCTTTATACTATGAAAGTGTTTCATATTTAACTTTATAGAGAATCAGGGTATCTTTTCGCATACGTAATAACTGCATGATCACTTTGCATGGATATTTAAAATTGTAAATGAAAATGCGACACAATTTTCCCCAATTTTTTTCCCGTTTATAAGCAATTATTTTATGCCAACAACTTAACTGGTTTGTCTACATGCCATGAAAATATTTGGCTTTAGATACCGAATATCCCATTGAACCAATTCATGGTAATTACATGTTCCATGCAAAAGTATGAAACGAGTCATCTCATCTGTGCTATTGAAACTTCGACGCTCATCAAATTAAATGGAAAGGTAAGTAACCATGCACTGCGATAATAGAGACATAATATGTAGAGGGTGTAGTACTGGTGATGCACAGATTATATTTGCGCACTAGAGGGTAATAACCTATGCATTAGCTGCCAGTGTGTTTAACGTGCATACAGTTAATAATATTTTTGATCAAAATTTGAATCAAACGGGGAGAAACTGGAAATGAGGTAAAAGAATAAAAGGAATAAAGTTTAATTAAAATATATATCTACCTCCAAATGTTCATAATAAACTAGAGTATAAGTGTAAACATTACGTTTGTATTCGTTATTCGTTAAAATACCTCAACCCATTACATACAGTTGTAGTCAATTGATCGTAATTTCAAAGAAAAGTACATTACTTAATGCAATAGAGATAATTTTCTGAAGAAAGTCTATATTCTTCTTAATATTTAATTCAATAAGGCGTGTTTTCTTAGGTAAATATCGTTTAATTGTAAGAAAGGCCATTCTTTTAACAATTTTATTTTTGAAACACAAGGAAACAAGAAACTTAACTACAATATAAATTAATAAACTCTGAATACGTATTTCGCATATTCAATTGAACAGTTTAGAAAAGAAACATTGTTGAACATAGTAACTTTAGATAAGGTACAAGCTCTGAAGATATGCTCATCACCAAATCGCCAATGGGATAATACACAGAGTGTTATTAACCCTACAGTAGTGGCGCTGGGTCTCACAGACCCAACGCAAATATATTGCACTGTAACATTGAAGTGGGGACACGCTGTGGTCTATGCTTCATAATAGCTTCTCAAATCGGCCCTCAGTATGCACTTGTCTAGCGCGCGCGTTGTAGCTTGTTGCGATTCCGACTTATACGCAAATTTGGGTCTGTGAGACCCGCGCGTTCATGTTACAAATTTTGTTTTCTTCTTCTCGTAAGTTACGATAATTAGATATTATTTTTTGTGTTAACTTACATATTATAATATTTTAGTATACAATGGGAGATTACGAGAAGGAGCAGGCGCGATTGTTGCGCATCTGGGAGGAAATTCAAGCGGAAGAAGATGCTGTCGATGCTGTAGAAGAGTTAGCATACGAAGAGGATGTTACTCAGACCAGAAATACTGACAGCGAGACTGAATAAGAAATGGATAAGGATGAAAGTGATTCCGATACAAGCTCGGATAATTCAAAATTGCGTAAAAAGTCATTTACTGGTAAAGATGGAAAGAGTAAGTGGAACAAAATATGTGCCAATAAAAATGTTAGAACAAGAACAGAAAATTTAATTCGAATCTTACCTGGCGTCAAAGGGGACGCTAGAAATATGAGATCCCATACAGAATGTTGGGAATTAATTATTTCAAAAGAGATAGTACATATTATTACGGAAAACACTAATCGCTATATTGAAAGCGTGGCAGACAAATACAAAAGAGACAGATCGACCAGAAGCACTGATGTCATAGAAATAAGAGCTTTGTTAGGTTTACTATATTTAGCTGGAGTCTTGAAAAGTGGTCGGATAAATTCACCAGAGAAATAGGGGATAGAAGTGGTATAGGAGCTGAAAGGTTCTGGCTCACAATGTCCCATCAAAGATTCCTGTTTCTACTACGCTGTTTACGTTTCGATGATCTAACCTTTAGAGAAGAAAGAAGATCTATTGACAAATTACCGCCAATATGAGACGTTTTTAATTTGATTGTTGCTAATTGTAAGTCTGCATATACACCTGGAGAGTTCACAACAATAGATGAAAAGCTAGAAGCTTTTAGAGGTAGATGCGGATTCAAACAATATATCCCATCAAAACCGAATAAATACAGTATCAAAATTTTTGCTGTGGCAGATTCACGAACAAGCTATGCATTAAATCTTGAAGTGTACGTGGGACAACAACCAGAAGGTCCATATTCTATGAAGAACGATCCTGAGAGTATTGTGCTTAGAATGGTATCTTCATTATCTGGCACGAATAGAAATGTTACCTCCGATAACTGGTTCACGAGTTATAATTTAGTCAAAGTTTTATTGAACGAACATCGCCTTACCTATGTGGGTACTATGAAGAAAAACAAAAGAGAAATCCCGCCAGAATTTGTCAACACAAGAGCACGTAGTGTATATTCGTCCGTATTTGGATTTCAGAAGGATTTTACAATTGTACCGTATGTACCTAAAAGGTACAAAAATGTCATCCTCATATCCACTTTACACCATGATCACGTAATTGATGCAGAAACCGGAGACAAAAAGAAGCCTGATATAATAACGTTCTACAATCACACTAAAGGTGGAGTAGATAATTTAGATAAATTGTGTGCTATATATGATGTGTCTAGAAACACTAGGAGATGGCCTATGGTTATATTCTATGCCCTTCTCAATGTGGCGGGTATAAATTCACAAATAATTTACGTTGGTAACAATCCCGTTATAAAATCTATCGAAAGGAGACAGTTTTTGAGAAAATTATCGTTCGATCTAACTGAAGAGCACTTGAAAAGACGCTCCATTGAACTAAATGTTCCTATTCAGTGCGTGAAAGAAGACAGGAAGTTGCCGGAACATCTCAGCCAACGAATAGAGATGCATTTATAACACTAGGAAAAAGAAAGCGATGTTACTCGTGTCATGCTGACAATAAATCTAAGTACTATTGTTTCAAGTGCCAAAAGTTTGTATGTCTACAACATGCAGTGATAATTTGCCCAGACTGTAAGAAAGGCTAGGTACTAATTTCTAGTGCAAACATACAATCTATTTGTCTATTTTTATAAAAACTAAACAAAAGTATTTTCAATTGGCTTCATATACATACTTGTTTGTCCTATTAGTTATGACATTGTCTGAAATATGTAATACTTTTATTTTTGCAACGTAATAACATAGGTTTGTGAATAAAAACTTTATTTTTCAATTGTTTTAATTCTATTGTACATGCCGGGTCCGAGAGACCCGGTGCCACTGTTGGTGTCACGAAATGGAGCGCCACTACTGTAGGGTTAATCCCATTAATTTATTCAAGATTGGTAGTGGTGTAGTGGCATATGCTTGCTAAGTAATATCACTTGTTTGTCTAAATATCAGAATTGTTTTAGAAGTTTTATTAGAATTGTTGAATATTTCATGTGTAAAGTATATATGCATACAGCTTTAATTAGTACACATATATATTCCGTTTACATTTAACTAAGATACGAAATGTGATAAAAAAATACGGTAAATTAATTTTTGTAGCAGCTGCTGACGCTACATTTATTTGAAGTAATAAATTCGATAGCCTGAATCATGGAGACAGTCAGTGCCATGCTGGAACAAGTTGTGACTCATCAGTCGGACTTCAGAGCCGGAAGAGTACGATCGTGTTAGAGTTTCTATTGCGCGTCATGAATTTTAACAACGTGTTATTATTAAAGCTATATTTTAGAATGAAAAGAAGTGCTAAAGAAGACCATGAAATATTCAAATCAGTATATGGCGTTAATGTGGTGACCCCGAAGATCCTTTGCAAGTGATATGAACGATTTAAAAGCGGAAATGAGTCGGCTAAAGGCGAGCCACGGTCGACATGTCTTTCGACAACAAAAACAGAAGAAAACGTGGAAAATGTGCCAAAAATGGTTTATTCAAACAGGCGATTGCTTTTCGAGAGCTTTCCAAAAAAACTGAAATCTCATTTGGTCTGTGCAAAGCATTATGTAAAAATAGCAACATGTGCACAATATACTGACAAATATGTTCTAATACAGAAACTATGCATCAATATGCTAAATTTTGATAACATTCTAACAAAAACCAAATCCCTTTCTATGAAACAAAACTTAATTTTACATTTAAGGTCTGTTATATTACATAATATTTGTGTAACGCTATTAATAAGCTGTTTGCAAAAACTTAAAATATCCTTAGACAATATTATTAGATGCTTTTGCTATCAAGTGCTTGAATGTGGAAAAAGATCGTTCAATAACGAGGGCAGTTATTGGCGCATTTTTTAAATCGTTTACAATTTTCCCTTTAAAATATTAGGAACTTTTGAATTAATTTTGAATCGTTGATTTTTTCTAATACTGAGTTCAGCTTTTTAAAAATTATTTCTTCAGCTCCTGTAATAGTTGACAATCGTTATGGCATTTATTTATTGAATTTACAGTTTCAGTCAATATCAAAATTGTTTCTGCTACTACAGAAAAAAATCGCTGCTATAAATGCTAATTGATTTGGTATTACATTGTTCTTTAAAGACTCTTTTGGTTTTCTAATAGTATCTGAATCATCAGAGAACTCTATTCATTCACAAGAGGATATTAATTTTTTATTTCTTCGGCGACAGATAAGTAGTATAAATTAAATTAGGAAAACATATCATTAAATTAACTGCTGCTTCATACATAACGAGTGATCATTAAAATTTTTACTCAAGTAAGTCATGTGTACAAGCTGCATAACTTAAGTTACTAGAGATCAGTCAATATGTTTTCGAACGTCACGATTGTCATAAAATAAATTAAAATGTAGGATTTTTATATTGAATATATTTATAATTTTTATAAAAGATGCGAGGAAGTAATGTTCTACCATAAAATTTTGATGAATATCGTTAAGAGCCATTAATTTTTCTTTTGGTCAAACTATGATCAAATTATGATACATAATTTACATTGAAAGACGTTTGAATTAACATTTTATTGACTTAAGTTACGACATACTTTTTATATATACGGCCTGCTAGGAGTGAGAATGTTAATAATTTTAATGATCACTCGTTATAGGGGGCAGCATGTGACAACATTAATATATTAATAAAATTCATTGTTAATAAAACGAGTTATTCTACAGTTATTAACAACTTATTAAATGTTATTTACTAGGATTTCCGGCGTTCAGGCAACAAATTAACAAATTAGCAATATATCAGCAGTATTAATTCAAGAGTGTGTTGTTTTTCTTCCACTTGAAAATAAGTTAAGTTGTCACCTCTCAATGTGCGAATTTCGGCAATTACTATGTATATTTGATCGACATAATTCTTTCTCAAAGTACTTGCATTGGGAATATGGTGTTGTGTATATTTCTGAAGTAAAGATCTTAGTTTAGAGTTTGTATTTTCCAAGTGGAATATTGCCCCTATCATTGGCACTCTTAGAGATATATGTATATAAATTCTGTTTTTTAATAATAATACAACTGTAATTATAATATGATTTAATAGTGAGATAATAGTTCAGAAAATACAACATTCGACAGAATATTCATTCTATATTTTATTGTCAGGTTCTGGATACAACTGTACTGACATAAATCATATAAGTATTGTAAAACATTGTATTTTATGTAGAAGCATTGTTATTGATTTTAATTTTATAGGCCACAAAATATGGCAGTGTTTTCCTGGCTTTCCCAGTACATTTGGAAATCGAGTATTTCCCATGACCAGTTACATTTGAACTGGTATTTTTAAACTCGCCGCCTACTGGAATATTTACGAGGAAATTTGTATTTTAAAGAAAATATGCACAAATATGCAGTACAAGTGTAGTCTTTTATATTTTGCATGTAGAGCTGGAATAAAGCTTTTAAAGACCTAATTTTTTCTGGAAGTATTCTCACGAAGATTAATATACTTTTGCATGCTTTCGAACCAAACTCTGGAAGCAGTTATTCCACTCGTTTGTTGGTACAAAATTGTGTTTTTGAAGGTATCGACTGCTCCTTCTGACGACTGGAACGTCACGCAGTTCGTCCCTAATTTTCTAAAAGGAAAAGAAATAATTGGGTCTAACAATTCCACGTTTTGTTGCATTAAAAATACAATTGTCTTGCAAATTGTATGCGAAATTACATTGTCTTGGTAGAGAATGATTTGGCGTTGCGGGTTGGTTTCTTGGAGCTTAGCGATGACTTGCGACAAACAAATGGTTGTATACAGCAGTAATCGGCAGTAACAGTTCTTAGATCTTGTAGAGAAATTGCTGCTACATGATCTGCTCTCGAGACAAATGTCGCGACCATCCTTTCGGAGACTCTTCAAGAACGGATTACTTTTGTCGAATTCTCTTCAGCTTGATACGCCCAAAGAGTGGACTGACGTTTATTTTAGGGTTCGTAGGAATAAATCCATGATTCGTCGCCACTAACGATGTTGTACGCGTTTTTAGAGTTTCCTGCGTTGAAAGGGTATAGAGTTTTTTGACACCAAGTCACCCTAGCTGTTTTCTCTTCTTCGGTCAACAGATTCGCTATCTAATGGGAAACTAATTTTTTTACACACAATTCCTCGTGCAAAATTTTTTGAAATCTCCAATGCCTTAATTTCGCGATGTCACATGTCGATCTTCGTTACCATACCATACCTTACCAACGAGAAATTGTTGACTGATGTGGGGTTTTATTACCGAACACAGACATCGACTCGGCAAGGCATTTTTGTTTAAATAATTATCTTCGAAAACTAAAAAATAATTATTGTCTGAAAATTTTCACAGTTTAATTCCCTTTTTTGGCTAACTAAGGATGGCGGTTAATTTTTAGTATTGACATTTGATGATTTAGTGGCGCTCTCTATGTCCAAGTATGCAAAACATAAAAGACATCTCTAGTATTACATAAAATTTGCATCAAGGCGAAGAGAATACTCAAAATATGTTTTTTTTTAAATCGCCTTATTTTATTCAGAAAACATTAAATAATCTCAAAAAACGCATAATTTTCTTGATATACCTTTTAATAACAAATATACATTTTGAAAGTAATTCGAATTTTAATTATAACGATACTCTTTAACGTTTGTGCTATACTAATTTTGTGCAGACATAAAAATACAGAATATTAAGTAAAAAAAAAATCTGAACAGAAAATATTTAACTATCACTACATTATTGTGCGATCTAAATTTCAAATACATATTCTCTTATAAAGAACACTCGTGTAGATATAAAATTAACAGACAAGCTAACATTAATTGGAAATAATGGAACACCTATTAACAAATATGTTTTACAAAGTCTTGAGCAAATAGTCTAGCAAATTGCAGGCAATACGTCTTGTCAAAACTAAAAAATCTCTAGTATCTATCTAATGTGTGCAATGGACAACAATACCTAGGAATTCGGTTTTGCAACATGCGGACAACATTCAACAATTGCAACGTTACTCGCTGATACAGATCTCAATTAAAGGAGAAAGACAAAGTCCGTATCGTTTTTCAAGATATAATCGTTAGTGTATAGTAGGTATATGTACAATGTACCCCGTAGCTACTATCTAGATGTTTGAGAATAAAAAAAGTGTATATTGCGCATAGTTGTATGGTTGTGTGTATGTACACCGGTTTGTCAACATCGAACCATGTCAATCATGTCCATAAAAATAGTTATAATAAAATCTTTAATTAAAACGTTACCACTAATTGATTAATTGAATGTCAATTGTTTTGCTAGGATCTATTATGAGTAATTCATTGCGACATAATATATTACTAATTAATTGTGAAAGAAAAAAACTTCGGCGGCAAGTATTTTGACATGTCTACATGCATCTGGATATAACACAGTCATATGTCTGCGTTTATTTAAATTTTTACGTGCCATAATATTTAGATGATGTGATGCAGCAATATTGACTATATACAACTAGAAGTAAAAAAAGTAGATTCAATAATGACTGGCAGTTTTTTAAATTTTAATAGATTTTAATTGTTTCTGAATACCTTCAACGATTAGCATCTGAGATGCCTACACGATCAGTCTAAAACTTCATATTTGAACTACAAACGTGCTGGATGATTTTATTAAGTAAGTAAATACTATTCGTAGTTAATTTAAACAAACTTAATTTCTATAAATAGACCGCACGTCTTCCTAAATTTCGACATCAAGATTACCGTAGAAAGATTAATGAAGTGTTATACTTTTTTTATACGCATGCATGTAAACAATTGATTTTTATATTATTAAACATAGCTAACTTGAATAATAATGTATAATCGCTATTTTTTAATTCATCTACAAAGGTAAGTCAGTTCAGTCACAAATGCAAATGGCATCCCTTAGATAAAGTGAACTATTAGATTCTCTCCAACAATACCATCCCACATATTAACACTAAATTGTTGCTAGTGTCTTCTAGAGACCAGAGCCTGAGGATTTTTATCATGCCAAATGTGACTATTTCTACTATTAAAAAAACCACCTCGCGTGAAGCTTGTCTCATCAGAAAACAATAGTACTCTCCTGAAATCAGATTCGTCGTGACCCAAAAACCCAATCAATGCGAATCATCTTCAAGATTTAAAGGTTGTACACGTTGTAAATGGTAAGGGTAGAGAAGTTGTTCATGAATGACACTGTGTCCGGTCGACGTGGAGGGTCTCATATAGAGTGCAATTGCGCGAACACTTGTAGATTGGTTTTCTTCAATACGGTGTAGATCTTCTTCTACAAATTGAACCGTACAAGCTGTTCTTGGATGACCTTTATCACCAGAATGTTTTAGGTTCCTACTTTCTCCAAGGCGACGATGGATGGAATGATAAGATTGAAGACGTTTCGGATATCTCTGTTCATACAAGCGTGAAGCGTCTCTTCTGGTACACTATGCTACACCATAAGCAAGGTACATTCTTCAAATGAGAAATTATTATTCATTTTCAATTATATTTTAAATTAACAAATAAAGTCAATATTATGATGGCAACTAAATGTCACAAATAACTACTACGATCTCAAACATTCCACAGATACTGATCTGTGAAATGTTTATTGTGATAAAGGAATGTTTCTGCAGCCTAACAAAAACCGCAGTTGCAACAAAAAAATGTTTAACGAAAGACAGTGGCGTCCACTAAACCAAGAATTACTTCAGTTATTTGGATATGATGGAATTGTAGACATGTGTTTATTAAACAAACAAAAATGGTTTTGAAGTCCGCTACCAGCCCTTCAAGTATGTCGGTATGTTTTCGGGATATATTGTATAGTCCAGTTTTCAGATAAGATTACGTATTATTAAAAAATATCAATAATTACAGCATAATTTCGAAAAATCTCCGCAAAGTTATAGCCAACTTGAATAAATGAAGTTCATCTTTATAATGTGGTGAAATTCCATCAAGACTTAATTCTGGAACAAGTTAGTTTTGGGTATCGACTTTTACAAACAATTGATGATAGGTGAAAATGAAAACGAGTATTTAACCCGAGGACTACCGAGCGGGTCCAATGGACCCGAAACGATTTCTAACAATTTTTTATCATACTTATGGTTGGGCTAATTTATTGGTATTAATAGACTTTCTAACTACGAGTTATAGCTTTAAAATTTTGACAAAAAATTATTTTCGAATGGATGGTTTTGGCAGTATAAAAGTACTTCCACGATTTACCACCCGGTTCCGTTGGACCCATTTGTCGTGTACTGTATAAATGTGAGTAAAGCGAGTGTGCTTTACAATGATAGTAGTTCGCTTATAAATTCCGGACTTCCCCGCTGCTGATAAAACTTTCTTGGCATTCCCCGATGTATACAGAAGAAGAAAGGGGAAATCCCTGTATCATGCGGATTTTGCCTTTATCATGCATGTTTCACCATATTTATAGCCGCATGTCGTGAACAATGCATTAGTGCTTGCCGAATCTGTGTAGTGTTACTTTTTTACTGTGAATAAGACAAAATTTATATTTTGTTCAGTTGTAATGTGCGATTTGATATTTTAGCATCTTTTTTTATCAATTGTAAGGTAGTTGTTTCTGAATCTTTTATTTCGGCTATTTTCTACTTTGCGTTTTACTCATTACGTAAAATGGATCGAATAAATAAGAAATAATTTACAAAACAACGCCTAGAGGCAATACCAGTCGAAATGAGTGACGTTGAATACAATAGCGGATATGAAGCTTCAGACGACGATGGAGAGGTAGAGGCAGTCGAAGGCCTCGACGATGGAGGTGATACAAGCACATCAGAAGAATCAGATAGCGAAGAATCTGCTGAGAGCAGCGATGATGACCACAACAGAAATCCGGCTGGAACTAATTCTTTTATATCAAAGAACAAACAAGTTGTTTGGTAGCAAGATCCTATTCTACCTCATCACGGAAGACAACCACGACTCAATATTTTACGAGAACACGTTCTGGAAATCGCGATACACCTGCTTCTTCTTTTTTGATTTATTTTCGTAAACCTCTTCTTGAAATTAACCTAAAGTGGACGAATGAAGAAGGAGAGATTGTTTTCGGAAAAAATTGGATAAAAATGGATGCCCAAGAATTGAAGAAATTTATTTGAGTTTTGATACTAATAGATGTAAACAAATCTTATAACGAGGACGTAACACAACTTTGGAGCAAAAACAATGGTCGAAAAATCTTTGGTACTATTATCGCTCGAAATAGATTTCAAAATATACTTTGTGTACTTTGATTCGACGATTTAGTGGAAAGACGAAGAAAAAGAAGTGGGGACAGAATAGTGCCAATACGAGAATGCTTTGAGGATTTATGGAATACTTATTTGCGAGATACGTATGTACTAAATTGGTGTATGATGGTTGATGAACAGCTTCTAACTTTCAGAGCCAGATGTCCCTTTAGACAATATATTCTATCAAAACCTGGACGATATGGAATAAGATTTTGGGCCATTTGTGATGCATGGAAACTAGAAATTTATCTTGGAAAGCAGGGAGAGGAAAGAGACCAGAATCAAGGCGAAAAGGTTGTAAAACGTTTAGTAGAAGAAATTGAAAACTCTGCCAGGAATGTCATTTGAGACAACTTCTTTACTTCGTACAATTTTGCAAAGTATTTGTTATCAAAAAACCTAACATTAGTTGGTACGATCCGTAAAAATAAGCCTGAATTGCCATCTCCATTTGCTAATCCAAAAAGTCGTCAAGTGTTTTCCGGACAGTTTGGTTTTACAGACAATGCGATGATTATTTCGTATTGCCCAAAGAAACGCAAGCTTAGAACGTTGCTGAGTACTCTGCATAGTGAAAAAAATGTTGATAATGACCAAAAATAGAAACCCCAGGTAATCCTGGACTACAATAAAACAATAGGTGGCGTAGACAACATGGACAAAATAACACGATCATGCAGCGTGAAAAGGATGACGAAGAGATGGCCTCTTGTAGTTTTTTATAACATGATAAACATCAGCGCCATGAACGCATACATACTATGGAAGCTCTTGAAACCTAATTCAGCTTTTGATTTGAAATAGAGAAGAAGCTTTCTAATTGAGCTAGGAAAGGAGCTAGCAGAATACAAGGACCACGAAAAACCAGAAGCAGAAGAAAAAGCTGAAGTATCCACTAGTTCTGAGATTCCAAGAAAGAAAAAGAGATGTAATGGTTCGCCCATCTTCAAAAGACAAGAAAAGACAAAGAAAAACAAGAACAACTTGTGACCTTGTAAAACCAATATATGCGGTGCACACTCAATAGTTATATGTAAGAAATTTGTTCAAGCCACTTTTACTTTTATGTAAGTCATTTATATATTTTATTTTACAATATTTATGTCTTATTATTATTATTACTGCTTCGGTTTATTCTAATGGTCTTTTCTTATGTTGAATAAAATAAAAGTCAAATATAATAATGCTTACGATATACTGAATTCATAATAATCGCCGAATATTATCTCAAACCAAACCCAGCATAGTAATATTGGTCCAATGGACCCGCGCGGTAAGTAGCGATAGGCCGTTTTCCTGGTAGTTCTAGGGTTAATAGCCAAATGTCGGCTAACTAAAAACGGTGGCTAATTAGTTTCGATTAGTAAACAAATTGGAGTTGGGCCCGGACATAATTAAGGATGAAGTAACATATGCACTAGGTATGCTCAAGAACGGAAAAGCTGCAGGTCCGGACCAACTGCCAGCGGAAATTCTTAAACTGATAGAGGCGGACCGGATTCATGTTTTGGTAGAAGTACTTAATACCATATATAGAACAGGAATAATACCAAATGAGTGGTTGCTATCAACTTTTATAACCCTTCCGAAAAAGAAAAATGCCAGGCATTGCTCTGACTACCGCACAATAAGCCTGATGGGTCACACATTGAAAGTCCTGTTGAAGGTGGTCCATAATAGAATATTCAGGAAATTGGATGTAGATATCAGCGATAGTCAGTTTGGATTCCGTAAGGGCCTAGGAACAAGGGAAGCACTTTTTGCACTAAATGTCCTATCACAAAGATGCCTAGACGTAAACCAGGACATATACGCCTGCTTTATAGATTAGAATAAAGCATTTGATAAAGTTAGACATGACCAACTCATAGAAACATTGGTCAAGAGAAGGATAGACCTCAGAGACATAAGATTAATCTCAAACCTGTACTATGGCCAAAAAGCAGCAGTACGAATAGAAGACACGACATCAGAGGAAATAGAAATACGAAGAGGTGTTCGTCAGGGGTGTATACTGTCGCCAATCCTCTTTAATCTGTACTCGGAGGACATAGTAAATAGAGCACTTGATGATCGGGACATGGGCATTAAGATTAACGGCATGACAATAAATAATCTGAGGTACGCTGACGATACAGTTATTTTAGCTGGAACACACGAGGACCTACAGACGCTAATTAACAGAATGGTCACAGTAAGCGAAGAGTATGGACTAACGCTGAACATAAGCAAAACAAAATATATGCTGATAACAAAAACAACTGAAGATAATCGTAAGATATATGTGAAGAACCAGCCTATTGAGAGAGTAAGACAATACAAATACCTGGGCACGATCATTAATGAGAACAATGACAGCTCCCAAGAAATACGAGGCAGAATAGAACAGGCGAGAAGCACCTTTACAAGGATGAAAAGGCTTTTCTGCTGCCGAGATTTAAACCTTAACTTAAAAATACGACTGATGAGATGCTATGTGCTGTCTATACTATACTATGGGATGGAGGCCTGGACGCTGAAGGTAACCGACATGAGGAGACTGGAGGCATTTGAGATGTGGGTATACCGGAGAATATTGAAGATCTCATGGGTAGAGAGAAAAACCAACGTAGAAGTGATGAGACGTATGCATAAGGAGAGAGAAGTGATTCCGACAATTAAGAGAAGGAAACTGCTGTACATGGGACATGTCATGAGGGGAGAAAAATATCAAATACTACAAATAATTATGCAGGGAAAAATCCCGGGCAAGAGATCTATAGGAAGAAGACGGAATTCATGGCTGAAGAACCTTAGGGACTGGTTTGGATGTAATAATAATGAACTGTTTAGAGCTGCGGTTTCAAAAGTAAGAATTGCTATGATAATTGCCAACCTTCGAAGCGGAGACGGCACTTAAAGAAGAAGAAGTAAACAAATTGGTACCACTTTATATTTTTTGACCCCTAAAATCGAACATGAAAGAAAGAAATGCACCGTTTTTCAAACTGGGGGTCGTGACCCTCAAGAAAGTCGGGGTCATATTAAAGGGGGGTCGAGAAATAGCCTAAACAATAATGAAAAATAATTTTATGACAAAAAATCATTATAAACATTTTACTATAAGTGCACATGTACAGAAAAGAAATTAATCTGATGGTTGCATTTGTTTTTCATTTAAAAGTTTCCCCATACGAGAAACACAAAAAACAAATTGTCTTTGAGTAATAAGAGATGATTCCTGTATTTAGTTTTTAGCACAACCATTTACGAAAAGCCTTTTTCACAGAGATAATATTTTCAATGTTTCTGTGACTTAATCTCCATATTCATTTCAACGAGCAAGCCAAAACATATTTAAATCTTCAGATAAATATTGTAGTTGTAGCGTTTGGTGGGCAGACATTTCGATGAGCTGGTTGTGAATCTCAACTGATAACTTAGCATCGGCAACAAAATTTTCACTAAACGGATTCTGTACCCATTTCCTCGAGAAATCATTTTTATCTTCCTGGAAATACTCTGTCAACTTAGTTTTTAGCTCACACAAATGCATCTTCATATAATCCAAGCTGTGGTGAATAATAGTGTCTTGTTCAGTCAAATTTTTCTCGATATAGGTAATCCGAATTGAGTGACAATATATCGAAATTTTTGCTTTGAAGCCGATTAATTCAGATATCAAGCTTTTAATGAAAGCATAAACTTGTTCGTCATTAATAGAATGTTTCTATCACGTCCTTGCAAATTCACACTCATGTCCTTTAAATGCGAAAATACATCAGCTAAGTATGCCAACAGCAACATACACTCATTATTCTGTAAAAACATTGAAAATGGCGTTTGTTTATTCTGGAAAAATATTAATTCATTTCGCAATTCCAATACCCGAGTTAATACTTTTCCTCGCGATAACCATCCAACCTCTATGTGGAAAAGAAGAGACTTTTTATTTTCGCCCATTTCATCCCATAGTGTAGAAAACAGCCTGTTCTGTAGCGGTCGGCTTTTAATAAAATTAACTGTTTTTAGAACTTCACACTAAGAATTTGATTGAAATTTTCCGACATGTTTTTGGCGACAAGAATGTCTGTGGAGGAAGCAGTGTGTCCATTCCGCCCTTGGTATAAGACGATCTTTTAATATTTTCATTAATCCAATGTTCTTTCCTATTATCGTCTTTCCACCATCACTACATACTGCAATACATTTTGTCGAATGTATGTCAGTATAGTTTCTAGTAGCTTCATAAAAAACATGAAAAAGGTATTGTCCTGTTGCATGACTCGGTACCGTTTTGCAAAACATTTCTTTGATTTATGTGTCCCTATCACATTCATACCTCACAAAATATAAGAACTGAGACATGCTTCCTAGATCTATCGATTCATTAAATTGAATACTAAAAAATTTACCCCTTGATATTGTGTTGGTAGAAAGCGGTTTTTTTTTCAATTTTCTTGCTTGTTCCACATATATTAAAGCACTGACCATACCAACTGCAGCAAGCAATGTGAGGTTTTCGGCAATTGTATGGCGTTAGGCCATCTTAACTACTCTTAATGCTACGAGATAGGATTCTTCAAGTATACTTTTATGAGTATGGCTTGACTTACAAATAGTACTTTGTTGATTTTTCAAGGTATGCAATTTTCTTTCGAAAAATTCGAATGGTTTGCTTTTATGAGACAGATATTTAGTTTCCATGTGTCGAGCTAATTTTGATGACTGCGTGCTTTCATAGGAGAGAACTTGAAAGCAATGAGGCGAAACCATAATTTTAATAACTCATTTTACAACTTTGCCTTTTTACCAACCGATTCACTGGATGTAGATGACTCACTTCGTTTTTTTTTTACAAATTTATCCATTTCACATAAGAAATTAAAAAAAAAACAATTAAGTTTCACGCTTGACCGCACACTAAAGTAAAAGCACCAGGCGCGCGCTTCGCATTCGAAACATAACTGAAATTGTGCAATCGAAATAGTCTATTGTATACTGGCGACAGAACGACTTGTTCAAACGCATCCATATGCATGTTCAAACATATTCTCGCAGCTAATATTATAAGAAGGCGACCAAATTACAAAGTACATGAAGTTGAAACTTCTAAATTGCTCATGTATGTACACATCATACATCCATGTCATACCCGTCGCTATAAATGCACGACATAAAATAATAGGAATGGTGGTATTACATTTTTTATATTGTCAGTATTTTTTTAATGTATAAAATTAGTGCAATGTGATTATATAATGTTATATAATTAAATTAGTAATAGTAAGGCTTACTGTTATTATTTCTTTGGGTGCAAGAGGGTCGCGAAATATTAATTATATCTACGTTTATTGTTTGGGGGGTCACGGAGCTAAAAAAGGTGAGAATCGCTGCTCTAAATAGTCAAATTCCGAAGTTTTCTAAGAATAACTATGAGCCAGAATTAGTTGAATTGATTCGGTTTTTATTTGATGAAGTTCCATGATATAAAATAGTAATAATGTAATCGTAAAACGACAATTGTTTCGCTAGCATATTGGCTTCATCAGGTACATACTGCTAAAGAGCTCGTTACAAACTAAATTAAAAATTTATATTGAACAAGGTTAGTTTAAAATTTAGAAGTTAGAAATAAATTTTAAAATTTATTTCTAATTTAGAATTAATATCTATTCGACTTAATGATTCGTTTCCAATTGCTTATTTTTTGTCTATTCTTTTCGAGAGTCTATATAGAACCGTTAGTTGTTACGGATGAATGATATCTTTAAACGCGTTCAGTTAAAGTTGCTTCGCTTCATTACGATGACTTACCACAACCCATTTTTTAAACGAATTGCTAGTATGAAAAGCGAAAGGTTAAAATTAATTTGGCAACAAATTTCTGAAAAAATTTTTACGATAACGCATTTTAGGAGTAAATATAAAAATAAATTAATTTTTACCTGCCAACAATGACGTCATCGGTTACGTTCTCCATAATTGCAGCAGCTTCACCAGCTACGAGAGCTAATAACACCGGAGCCTTGTACAAATTCCAAAATAGAAATAGTTCTCCACGACTAGCCGTTGTGCTACCAACATGTCCAAAAAGATTGGCTTGTGGATTCCAAAAGATTCTTTCGAAGCACAACACAACTTTATTCAGATTACCAAACCCAAGTCTTTGGATAGCAGAGGTCTTCCAATCTGGTAGAGGTGGTGAAAATTGAACTGTATTAAGTTGCCCACTTGGAGCAGCTGAACTTAGTTTCAGTACACCTAAGGGAAGGGTGCATAAAGCCACATCCGCTGAAACAAAAACGAAAAATAGTTTCTGAACATTTTTATAAAATACAAATAAAAAATATTTAGTCTTCTTTTAAAATTAATGATGAATCAGAGAAGCAATTAATATTAATCTATAAAATAATATATAAATCTATTTTTTTGTCGCTCTTGATGCCTTAACTTATTAATATTGACTAGAACAACTTTGGCTAAAATGCTGGATAAAATAATATTTAACGGTGACAAACAACAAGAATTTGAGGTAGGGAATGGTCTAACATAGGCGACCTCTATTTTAATAATAATAGTTCATGGCTTAGCATCCTCAACAACCTAGCCTCAATTACAGAGGGCATTAGCAAGCCATGACTTATTACGCCCACATCCACGGAACGACTTAAGATATATGGCAGTTAGCATTAACCTCTTGTTTCTAAGTCTTCATCCATTAATCTCTTAGGTTGCTAATTAGGATACGGTTATATCTTATAAGTAAACTTCTGGCTTTCTTCTTTCACTGTTAGCACGTTCAGGTAATTATGGATGACTGGCTTAGGAATACACAACAGAAAACTTACTATTTGACGCAACACCTTATATTGAAAACTTTTGAGAATTTCAATGTTAGGCATACTATAGTTCAGCGCCCTATGTTCATATAGTTTTCAAAATTGATTTATATGCCAATAATTTATTGCCCAGTGTTAGTTTTAATTTATTTAGCAATTAAGCTTCCTATAGGGCAATCTATATTGTCTCCCTTTTGCAAATATTTGTTTTCGCCAGTTCAGGCTCCTATTCATTCGGAGATATTTTGTACTATGACCGTACATCAGCTGCTTGCCGTTAAATGACAAAGAAAGACAGTTTCCCTTTCTGTCTGTGGACAGGATATGCATGAATTTGTTGGCATTAACTTTCCTTCTCGAGCCTTTCAACAATTGCGGAATGTTGCTTAATTATTTTTGAAAATTTTGAAAAGCTTTTGCATCATTAATATGAGCGACCAAAATGGTAGTATCGTCTATAAATATAGCTATTGTAGTCATTTGCATTATTGGCATATATATATATATATATATATATATATATATATATATATATATATATGTATACATATATATATATATATATATATATATATAAATTCAGCCTGCGTTTTGCGCTCGCAAAACTCGAAAAGTAGTAGATAGATTGACTTGAAATTTTGACACAACGTTGCATTCGAATACACGAGTGTTTCTATAGTAAAATTATTTTATTTTACACGACGCCACAAAAAGTCTTCTCGGGCCGTTGAATTAAGTAGACATAAGTAGTGCAAATATTTCAAATACTTCATTTGGTAGTACTTTTTTATTACAAGTTGACATTTGCTAATCATATGCTCTATTTACGCTAACATACTATTATGAAATCTTGATGATAAAACGTAAAATAACTTTGATTTAATATTGAATGAATTGTCTATACGAAAACTTAAAATAATGTGCATACGTTTGTATTCATAATTCTCGCCAAATATGGACATGCGATGGAGAACGTCATCGAACTACAAATTCTGTAGAAGGATGGCATAACACACTCGGGAAATCACATCCCAATATATTTGAATTAATGAAAGTTTCTCAGGAAGAAGCGCAGTATTATGATAGTATTTTCATGCAAAATTATGTGTGCATAAGTACCCCTAAAAGGACAAAAGATACTGTGCATTAGATCGGCGGTTAAAAATAGTTGACCTAAAAAAATAAGTGACCTAATTCAAAATAGACAAAATCTTAGTGACACATTGGACAAGCTGATATATATTGTAAAATTCTAGATAGATTTACTTTTGATTTTAATTAAGTATTGTATAATATAGAGATTAGATAAACGTTACTCTACATAGAGTTCTCACTCCAATTAAATTCAATATAATTCGTATATATACACGAAAGTATACAAATAAAAATCAGGTCTATGTCCGAATATCGTGAACTGATGATCTGTAACGACAGTGAAATATCGATATCTGCACGTTTCTGGACGGATGTGGTTTTTTTCATACAATTTTCATTATCCGCACAGGTGGATGGCTGACGTCGCGACGTGTTTGCGTCTACATTCTTCGGCAGGAGTAATCTTGTCAGATTTTAGAATCAACTGCACAAATTCAGCGACAATTGCATGTGAGATGAGATTTGAATAATTTTCATTTCTCACTCCAATTAAATTCAATATAATTCGTATATATATATATATATATAAAATTTGTGAAAAACTTATCTGCGCGGAATGTGCATATATCGATATTTCACTGTTTTTACAGATCATCAGTGCACCTTATCCGAAGACAGACATGATATTCACTTCTATACTACGTGTATATATACGAACTGTAATGAACTTCATGTGTATGAGAATTAATAATTATTAAATCTCATTTTACATGCGATTGTCGCTATAATTTGTTGCATTTAATTCTACAATTCGGCAAATTACTTTTGCCCTAGATTGTAGACGCAACAAGCCGCGACATCAACTGTACAAGTTGTCAGTACAAATGAAAAATTTGTGAAAAACTTATCTGCGCGGAATGTGCATATATCGATATTTCACTGTTTTTACAGATCATCAGTGCACCTTATCCGAAGACAGACATGATATTCACTTCTATACTACGTGTATATATACGAACTGTAATGAACTTCATGTGTATGAGAATTAATAATTATTAAATCTCATTTTACATGCGATTGTCGCTATAATTTGTTGCATTTAATTCTACAATTCGGCAAATTACTTTTGCCCTAGATTGTAGACGCAACAAGCCGCGACATCAACTGTACAAGTTGTCAGTACAAATGAAAAATTTGTGAAAAACTTATCTGCGCGGAATGTGCATAATTATAGCGACAATCGCATGTAAAATGAGATTTAATAATTATTAATTCTCATACACATGAAGTTCATTACAGTTCGTATATATACACGTAGTATAGAAGTGAATATCATGTGTGTCTTCGGATAAGGTGCACTGATGATCTGTAAAAACAGTGAAATATCGATATATGCACATTCCGCGCAGATAAGTTTTTCACAAATTTTTCATTTGTACTGACAACTTGTACAGTTGATGTCGCGGCTTGTTGCGTCTACAATCTAGGGCAAAAGTAATTTGCCGAATTGTAGAATTAAATGCAACAAATTATAGCGACAATCGCATGTAAAATGAGATTTAATAATTATTAATTCTCATACACATGAAGTTCATTACAGTTCGTATATATACACGTAGTATAGAAGTGAATATCATGTCTGTCTTCGGATAAGGTGCACTGATGATCTGTAAAAACAGTGAAATATCGATATATGCACATTCCGCGCAGATAAGTTTTTCACAAATTTTTCATTTGTACTGACAACTTGTACAGTTGATGTCGCGGCTTGTTGCGTCTATAATCTAGGGCAAAAGTAATTTGCCGAATTGTAGAATTAAATGCAACAAATTATAGCGACAATCGCATGTAAAATGAGATTTAATAATTATTAATTCTCATACACATGAAGTTCATTACAGTTCGTATATATACACGTAGTATAGAAGTGAATATCATGTCTGTCTTCGGATAAGGTGCACTGATGATCTGTAAAAACAGTGAAATATCGATATATGCACATTCCGCGCAGATAAGTTTTTCACAAATTTTTCATTTGTACTGACAACTTGTACAGTTGATGTCGCGGCTTGTTGCGTCTACAATCTAGGGCAAAAGTAATTTGCCGAATTGTAGAATTAAATGCAACAAATTATAGCGACAATCGCATGTAAAATGAGATTTAATAATTATTAATTCTCATACACATGAAGTTCATTACAGTTCGTATATATACACGTAGTATAGAAGTGAATATCATGTCTGTCTTCGGATAAGGTGCACTGATGATCTGTAAAAACAGTGAAATATCGATATATGCACATTCCGCGCAGATAAGTTTTTCACAAATTTTTCATTTGTACTGACAACTTGTACAGTTGATGTCGCGGCTTGTTGCGTCTACAATCTAGGGCAAAAGTAATTTGCCGAATTGTAGAATTAAATGCAACAAATTATAGCGACAATCGCATGTAAAATGAGATTTAATAATTATTAATTCTCATACACATGAAGTTCATTACAGTTCGTATATATACACGTAGTATAGAAGTGAATATCATGTCTGTCTTCGGATAAGGTGCACTGATGATCTGTAAAAACAGTGAAATATCGATATATGCCCATTCCGCGCAGATAAGTTTTTCACAAATTTTTCATTTGCACTGACAACTTGTACAGTTGATGTCGCGGCTTGTTGCGTCTACAATCTAGGGCAAAAGTAATTTGCCGAATTGTAGAATTAAATGCAACAAATTATAGCGACAATCGCATGTAAAATGAGATTTAATAATTATTAATTCTCATACACATGAAGTTCATTACAGTTCGTATATATACACGTAGTATAGAAGTGAATATCATGTCTGTCTTCGGATAAGGTGCACTGATGATCTGTAAAAACAGTGAAATATCGATATATGCACATTCCGCGCAGATAAGTTTTTCACAAATTTTTCATTTGTACTGACAACTTGTACAGTTGATGTCGCGGCTTGTTGCGTCTACAATCTAGGGCAAAAGTAATTTGCCGAATTGTAGAATTAAATGCAACAAATTATAGCGACAATCGCATGTAAAATGAGATTTAATAATTATTAATTCTCATACACATGAAGTTCATTACAGTTCGTATATATACACGTAGTATAGAAGTGAATATCATGTCTGTCTTCGGATAAGGTGCACTGATGATCTGTAAAAACAGTGAAATATCGATATATGCACATTTCGCGCAGATAAGTTTTTCACAAATTTTTCATTTGTACTGACAACTTGTACAGTTGATGTCGCGGCTTGTTGCGTCTACAATCTAGGGCAAAAGTAATTTGCCGAATTGTAGAATTAAATGCAACAAATTATAGCGACAATCGCATGTAAAATGAGATTTAATAATTATTAATTCTCATACACATGAAGTTCATTATAGTTCGTATATATACACGTAGTATGGAAGTGAATATCATGTCTGTCTTCGGATAAGGTGCACTGATGATCTGTAAAAACAGTGAAATATCGATATATGCACATTCCGCGCAGATAAGTTTTTCACAAATTTTTCATTTGTACTGACAACTTGTACAGTTGATGTCGCGGCTTGTTGCGTCTACAATCTAGGGCAAAAGTAATTTGCCGAATTGTAGAATTAAATGCAACAAATTATAGCGACAATCGCATGTAAAATGAGATTTAATAATTATTAATTCTCATACACATGAAGTTCATTACAGTTCGTATATATACACGTAGTATAGAAGTGAATATCATGTCTGTCTTCGGATAAGGTGCACTGATGATCTGTAAAAACAGTGAAATATCGATATATGCACATTCCGCGCAGATAAGTTTTTCACAAATTTTTCATTTGTACTGACAACTTGTACAGTTGATGTCGCGGCTTGTTGCGTCTACAATCTAGGGCAAAAGTAATTTGCCGAATTGTAGAATTAAATGCAACAAATTATAGCGACAATCGCATGTAAAATGAGATTTAATAATTATTAATTCTCATACACATGAAGTTCATTACAGTTCGTATATATACACGTAGTATAGAAGTGAATATCATGTCTGTCTTCGGATAAGGTGCACTGATGATCTGTAAAAACAGTGAAATATCGATATATGCACATTCCGCGCAGATAAGTTTTTCACAAATTTTTCATTTGTACTGACAACTTGTACAGTTGATGTCGCGGCTTGTTGCGTCTACAATCTAGGGCAAAAGTAATTTGCCGAATTGTAGAATTAAATGCAACAAATTATAGCGACAATCGCATGTAAAATGAGATTTAATAATTATTAGTTCTCACACACATGAAGTTCATTACAGTTCGTATATATACACGTAGTATAGAAGTGAATATCATGTCTGTCTTCGGATAAGGTGCACTGATGATCTGTAAAAACAGTGAAATATCGATATATGCACATTCCGCGCAGATAAGTTTTTCACATATTTTTCATTTGTACTGACAACTTGTACAGTTGATGTCGCGGCTTGTTGCGTCTACAATCTAGGGCAAAAGTAATTTGCCGAATTGTAGAATTAAATGCCACAAATTATAGCGACAATCGCATGTAAAATGAGATTTAATAATTATTAATTCTCATACACATGAAGTTCATTACAGTTCGTATATATACACGTAGTATAGAAGTGAATATCATGTCTGTCTTCGGATAAGGTGCACTGATGATCTGTAAAAACAGTGAAATATCGATATATGCACATTCCGCGCAGATAAGTTTTTCACAAATTTTTCATTTGTACTGACAACTTGTACAGTTGATGTCGCGGCTTGTTGCGTCTACAATCTAGGGCAAAAGTAATTTGCCGAATTGTAGAATTAAATGCAACAAATTATAGCGACAATCGCATGTAAAATGAGATTTAATAATTATTAATTCTCATACACATGAAGTTCATTACAGTTCGTATATATACACGTAGTATAGAAGTGAATATCATGTCTGTCTTCGGATAAGGTGCACTGATGATCTGTAAAAACAGTGAAATATCGATATATGCACATTCCGCGCAGATAAGTTTTTCATAAATTTTTCATTTGTACTGACAACTTGTACAGTTGATGTCGCGGCTTGTTGCGTCTACAATCTAGGGCAAAAGTAATTTGCCGAATTGTAGAATTAAATGCAACAAATTATAGCGACAATCGCATGTAAAATGAGATTTAATAATTATTAATTCTCATACACATGAAGTTCATTACAGTTCGTATATATACACGTAGTATAGAAGTGAATATCATGTCTGTCTTCGGATAAGGTGCACTGATGATCTGTAAAAACAGTGAAATATCGATATATGCACATTCCGCGCAGATAAGTTTTTCACAAATTTTTCATTTGTACTGACAACTTGTACAGTTGATGTCGCGGCTTGTTGCGTCTACAATCTAGGGCAAAAGTAATTTGCCGAATTGTAGAATTAAATGCAACAAATTATAGCGACAATCGCATGTAAAATGAGATTTAATAATTATTAATTCTCATACACATGAAGTTCATTACAGTTCGTATATATACACGTAGTATAGAAGTGAATATCATGTCTGTCTTCGGATAACGTGCACTGATGATCTGTAAAAACAGTGAAATATCGATATATGCACATTCCGCGCAGATAAGTTTTTCACAAATTTTTCATTTGTACTGACAACTTGTACAGTTGATGTCGCGGCTTGTTGCGTCTACAATCTAGGGCAAAAGTAATTTGCCGAATTGTAGAATTAAATGCAACAAATTATAGCGACAATCGCATGTAAAATGAGATTTAATAATTATTAATTCTCATACACATGAAGTTCATTACAGTTCGTATATATACACGTAGTATAGAAGTGAATATCATGTCTGTCTTCGGATAAGGTGCACTGATGATCTGTAAAAACAGTGAAATATAGATATATGCACATTCCGCGCAGATAAGTTTTTCACAAATTTTTCATTTGTACTGACAACTTGTACAGTTGATGTCGCGGCTTGTTGCGTCTACAATCTAGGGCAAAAGTAATTTGCCGAATTGTAGAATTAAATGCAACAAATTATAGCGACAATCGCATGTAAAATGAGATTTAATAATTATTAATTCTCATACACATGAAGTTCATTACAGTTCGTATATATACACGTAGTATAGAAGTGAATATCATGTCTGTCTTCGGATAAGGTGCACTGATGATCTGTAAAAACAGTGAAATATCGATATATGCACATTCCGCGCAGATAAGTTTTTCACAAATTTTTCATTTATACTGACAACTTGTACAGTTGATGTCGCGGCTTGTTGCGTCTACAATCTAGGGCAAAAGTAATTTGCCGAATTGTAGAATTAAATGCAACAAATTATAGCGACAATCGCATGTAAAATGAGATTTAATAATTATTAATTCTCATACACATGAAGTTCATTACAGTTCGTATATATACACGTAGTATAGAAGTGAATATCATGTCTGTCTTCGGATAAGGTGCACTGATGATCTGTAAAAACAGTGAAATATCGATATATGCACATTCCGCGCAGATAAGTTTTTCACAAATTTTTCATTTGTACTGACAACTTGTACAGTTGATGTCGCGGCTTGTTGCGTGTACAATCTAGGGCAAAAGTAATTTGCCGAATTGTAGAATTAAATGCAACAAATTATAGCGACAATCGCATGTAAAATGAGATTTAATAATTATTAATTCTCATACACATGAAGTTCATTACAGTTCGTATATATACACGTAGTATAGAAGTGAATATCATGTCTGTCTTCGGATAAGGTGCACTGATGATCTGTAAAAACAGTGAAATATCGATATATGCACATTCCGCGCAGATAAGTTTTTCACAAATTTTTCATTTGTACTGACAACTTGTACAGTTGATGTCGCGGCTTGTTGCGTCTATAATCTAGGGCAAAAGTAATTTGCCGAATTGTAGAATTAAATGCAACAAATTATAGCGACAATCGCATGTAAAATGAGATTTAATAATTATTAATTCTCATACACATGAAGTTCATTATATATATATATATATATATATATATATATATATATATATATATATGCAATATTGTGCATGTGTCTTCAAGGGTTATGATATATTTCTTTTACTTTAAAATTAAACTGGTGAATTAGCAAAACTCGTTAATTTTGTTTTTATTTTTCCCTATTTCCTGTAAAATACAAAATTGACGCTCGAAACGGGAATTCAAAAGCACATTCACTTCCCATCTATAAACAGAACGCCCGAAAGGGGAAGATTTTGTGAAACGCACGAAAAGGAAACGCCCTAAATGGTCACAAATCATGCTTTCCAACGTTTCATTATCGCTTCACCATCTCTCAGTATTACTCCTTCTTTGCTCTTAATATGTCTTATCACGTGACATTTTTGGACTGCACCGCTTTTAAGCACCTTATAGAATAACTTCTTATTTCCAATACTACCGTGTTCCATTTTTTTACCAAACTCTTCCCTCACTCCTCACTCCTGCCAGTATTAAATGTAAATCGGTGCATTTAAGTGTTCAATGAGAATGCGTCTATTTTGTAAAAACGTCATAATTATTTTGTGCAAGACATACAGCAAATATTTCTTAACTTTATCAAAAGCTAGGGTAAAGTGTAAAATATATACAGATCTTTAGCGTTTGGCTTCTAGGTCTCTGTTTACTCAATTAGTGACTCTGTAAAATTGTTTCGCTGTGTCACGTTTATCCGTAAACCCAGACTGGTATTAATTATTATGATTCTATTGAAATTGTCATTTATGTATTTTTTCTTTTAAACTATTAACTTTAATTACGAATTAAAATAATATTTTAAGTTTAAATTACTTAACAATACAGGAAATATTCAAACACCTTAAGAGAATTAACAAAAATATATTTCTGTAGTAAAATAAGTAATGTGCACTCACTAGAATAATTACATTGCATAATTATTCTAGCTTGTTTGAATAGGTAATCCGATGATACAGTGGATCTCGTTATCTGGTCACAATTTAACGTTAAATTGACAGCGGGTTGTGAATATTTACGTTCCAGCAATAAAATTTGCAGGCAATTATGAATTATGTACCCATTAATTTTAATAAGCACAGAAATATGATGCTACATTGCCACGTATTAGGATGAAATTATACATCCACTCCAAGGATAACGAATCGTTATAATATTAAGATAAGATTATTAGAATGTTCTATCTATTCGTTTAATATTTTATTTAATTAAAATTGTATTTAACTTACTATGTTTTCTCTTACAAGTTATAACTTATAAATTTTATCGTAGGCCCGAAAGGCAATTATAATTAATATAGTTTACATAGGTACGTAATTAGTTGAACATTTTGCAAATCTTATAAATAAATCTTTACGAAGAAGTGTACAGCATAAGTTTTAACCATATGAACTGCTTTAATGTCACAGGCCTACAATGTTTTTTCCCTTTAACATCTGTGTAGCATTCCTGATAATTTTTAATGGACTGATTAGGAGAAAAATAGTCAAAAAATCTATGACGTCAGAATATTTTTTTATCTAGCATTTTAAATTTTGATTAAAATTGCCCGGAGGGATTAATTCTAAAATGGACATAACTTTTTTCAAAGAATTCTAACTAAATGATAATGCGTTTAGTGACTCTATTAGGATAATAGAGTAATATATGAAGTAGATAATAGTAAGTTGTTGATAGTAAAGTTCATATTTTTATGCACAACAAATGTTTTAAATATGTGCATAAATATATCACATTCTTCCCAAAATTTGTCAAATATATGCTTCATTTTTACCATTTATGCATTTTGATGCACTTTATTTTTTATGTATTTCGCTTACTGGTAATCAAGGAAAGAGTAGTAAAACAACAGAAAGTCATATAAATTACATTTATACATAAAAAATAATGATTATTACATAATATATAAGAACATTGCATAATAATATGGTAAAAGATTACAATTAATACTCGTGGCTATATACATATAATTCTATGGATGTTACTTAATAAGTAGGGACCCGCCTACTATTAAAAATTTGTATTTTTAAAGAGTTTTTAATTTTATTTATATAATTGGAAAACAAACGGGTGGTGATTTATAAAATACAAAATACATATTTATTTGTTCATTTTGTAGTTCAATTTGAGTAAAGGAGTATTACTATTAACTAGCAATATTTTCTCATGATTCTCTTCTGTAAAATTGAATGAAATACATCCTTGTAGATATAAAACGTCCTTTCTACATCGCAACTGATTATAGGTCCATACTAGAAATATTATTTTATCTCAGCGTATTTAGCAGTTAGATTTTGAGGCATTATCTCCATACACATTTGCCGCAATGTTATTAAATCTGGATTTCTATTAAAAACTGCGTCTAACTCTTGCCGAAAGTTTTTTAGACATCACTTTTCAGCAAAACGCACTGAACGTTAGAGTTGAATGGTGCATAACGACCACGAATATCAGTCTTTTCATTAAAAATATGCAATTCTTGAAAATTAAAAAAATATATGTTTTTTACCTACAATCCGAACTAATAATTAGTATAAGTATTATGCTGCAAATTGATGATTTTCGGCATATTAAATTATGAACCTATTAATATGTGGTTGGTTAGAAGTTTTTAATAAAATGTGAATATACCAAAATTTCTCAAGGTAGAAAATAGCTGGACAAGAAATTCTGCGAATTTAATTTTTTTTGTGGATGTAATAGGCACTTGAAATTTGATGTCCTTTACACATTTAGCTGGGTAAGATGAAACTGTTTGTGAAAGCGCTAAATAAAGAAGGAGAAGGTTTCAAATATCTGCATTCAATTTTCCCATCATTGTCAGATGCTAAGAAGGAATTTTGGTTAGCCCTGATATAATAAAATTAATGAAGGACGAAGTATTCGATGAGAAACTCAACCAAAATGATTTAGAAGCATGGAAATCTTAGGGAACAATAAAAACCCTGATTATAAAGAAATAGTGGCGAATATGTTTGCAAATTCCAATATAACCAAAACTAGTTATCGTGCCCATAACCATTTATCACTGCCAAAGTAATTTAGTTGGCTATCGAAATAATTTCTAAAAAATATAGCTATCCATTTAAACTGAAAAATCTGAAGGTGGGTGCGGGACTTTGTGACACCCTATATATTCGTAAATAATTTAACAATATGCGCTGCAATATATTATACAGGGTGAATCTAAATATATGCGACAAATTTTATGGGCTGATTCCTGAGGTTATTTTGATCATAAAAGTTCATATGAATGTATGTGCTTCTATTCTTGCAATGCAAGTTCTATTCTCCGTTGCACTGATTCGTGAGTGCGTTCAAGAATATCGAGGGTGTTTCGAATTGTCTCAAATGCTGCAATAAGATTTCTCAGTACATCAATATTTTGAGTGAGACTCGTATAAACTAGTGATTTAAGGTGAGCTCATTGAAAAAGTTTAGAGAATTTAAATCTGGAAATGCAGAGGCCATGGTTGTAGACCTCCACGCCTTATCCATAGATTTGGATACGCACCGTCCAAAAACTCATGAGCAACTAAACTGAAATGTGCTGGACCACCATCGTGCGAAAAATGCATTTGCAATCTTAACTGCAAAAGGACTTCTTCTAGCATTTAACCTCGTCGGCAAAAAACATTGACCTGTCAAGTGATCTCCAACAGTTCCGGCGCACACATTAACAGAGAATTGATGTTGATGACGGGTTTCCAATGTTTCGTCTGGGTTTTCTTCGACCCACGTGTTATTATTATGAAAATTAATAATAGCATGTCTGGAGAAATTAACTTCGTCAATGTAGTACACTTGAGTCAAAAACTAAGGATTTAGAGCGATTTTCTGTTGTATCCATTGACAAAAAGCCAATCCTTGCAGGAAATCTGCTGGCAAAAGGGTCCGTACCCGTATGTGATATGGACACAGGTGCTGTTTGTTCAATATCCTCTAAACTGTGAGCTGACTTATGTTCAAGGCAGAGGCAATTATTCTGGTGCTTGTAGTAAAATGTTCCTCAATTCCATTTAGCACAATTTCTTTCACTTGTGGAGTTATAACTGTACATGGATGCACGCTATCAGGCGTATGTTTTTTAAAACTTCCCATTTCACTAAGACGTTGGTGCAGACGGGAAAATATCAAATGATACGGGATGATACGGTTCGGGTATCATTTTTCATAAAGGCGTCTAGCTGCACATGAATTACCAGTGGTAAGAACGTAAACGAAATGCATGTCGCACAACTCAGCATTTGTGTAATTCTTTTTTTTGAAAACTTTGACAATACTTTGACGCAATAGCATTGATCATATTGAATATTTATTTGTGAATAATATTGACAAATAAATATTTTCCCATCGAAGTGAATGTTTTTGCAGAGATAGGTATGATATTAAATCTTGTTTCTTATACTGTAATAAATGAATCGTATTGTTGCAGCATTTGAGACAATTCGAACACAGTCCCGGTATTCTTAAACGCACTCACCAATCAATACAACGGAGGTAGAAGCTGGCATTACAGTTGAAGGAGCCATTTCCAACAATTTTTATAAGTTAATTTTGTTGTATTAGTATGTTTTATTGTACGAAGTTTTAGTTTACTATTAAATATCCCGTAACTTTAAAATTAAGACATACACTCATATGAACTTTGATGATCATAGTAACTCTAGGAATCACACCATAAAATGTGTCGCATATATTTAGAATTACTCTGTATACGTACAGAAAATCTCAATTTCATATCTTTGTTAGTTTTCACGCCAAACTCTTCGACACACTATTAGCGCACCTGGTAGAATTAGGTAGGAATTATTTTGAAAAATAATATACACCGTGCCTGCATTATTTCTATCTCCGTTACCTTTGGAACTACAGTTTCGATCAAATTAGCAAATTATTAGTATTTTTAACGCTAATTAGTATACAGTTAATGAAAACACAATTGAGTTACGTATTTCTGAGAAATTTTGAATTTTTTTTGGAACATACCGTATATTTGTGCATATTTTGAATGATAACTTTATTTGTGATATAAAAGCTTCAATACACTAATTACCTTAAACGAATAATAAAGTAGTTGTGTTCAATTTTAATTGATGTGAAAGAAATATTATTAATAGTAGGCTTCCTTCACTTTAAGGCAAAACAAATAGTAACTTGTAACAATAATGTACTGTGTCTGATTCTATTTTGCACGATAATTTATTTAAATTAGTTGGTTTTTTGAATTTGTGTTGTGTTCTATAGCTCTTCTTTATTAAATAATTTATTCTAAAAAGTTTCAAAATCTGATAATTTGTTATAATCACTTATTTTTCCATATATATTAAAAATAGCGCCGTTTACGCATTTAGAAAAGTGTGATATACTAGAGGCATATCTGATTTGTAGAAAAAATGCAATAAATGCGCTTCGTTACTATCAAAACACATACGTAAGATTGTATAGAAAATTTGGAAGTAACGAAGAAACATTTAAGATACGAAGAAGGAAGAAGGATTTTCTAATAGACGAAGAAAGGGAAGTAAATGTGTTAGCTTATTTTGAAACCAATCCAGAAAAATCTATTCGAAATTGTACCAGAGTATTAGATTTGAAAAAGAGTACAGTGCACGGTATTTTAATAAAGCATAAGCGTCCATACAAATGCGTCCATACAAACACCACAAAGTTCAGAGTTTTCTTCGCGGCGATGCAAACAGAAGATTAGTTTTCTGTAATTGGTTGAGAAATTTTTATGATGACGTCCAAATAATTTAAATTACATTCTATGATCTGACGAATCTAACTTTTCCAATTCAGGTTTAGTCTAAATGTAGGGTGCAGATTAATGGGCAACAGAATTGTTGGTCCAGTTTTCTATCATGGTGCTTTAACTGGAGACAGCTATGTGTGGATATTAACAGAAATTCCGGATGGTCTCCTGACTTGACACCTTTAGATTTTCATCTTTGGGGATGAGGTATACAAGCGGCGATATCAAAATGTCATGGAACTCGAAATTAGTATTAGACAAACGCTAAATAATATTTCTAGTCAAACTATTAGAAAAGCTACTCAAAGCGCTATCGCGAGAGCCACAAAATGAATTGAACAGCAAGGCAATGTCTTTGAACATTTACTAAGCTAGATAAAATATTGAATAGGTAATACAAAATGACACTTATTTAATTATTGTGTAAGTTGTTTTTTTTTTTGTACCATGATCATTATATTTTGTTATTATTTTCCATGACTGACAGAATTAAATGTTAATAAATTTCTTTAGCTTTAAACGCTTCCCATTTCATTATTTTTTAATTAAAGATAGTTATGTATTTGGTATTTTTTGTTCAAGATATTATACTCCTTCAAAATGTGTACAAATATCCATTAAAAAAATCCAAATTTCTCAGAAATATGTAATTCAATTGTTTTTTCATGAACTGCATATTAAGCAGCGTTAAAAAATCCTAATAATTTGCTAATTTAATCGAAACCGTATCTCCAAAAATAACGGAGATAGCAATATTGAACCGATATATTATATACTCACAAAAAACAGAGGATGTAAATACTCTAATCGTTAACTTCTGATTCTATTACCCTTAGTAGAATATAGTTATTTTGAAAAGGAAAAGGCTTTCTTCCAAGTACAATTACTTGAACGTAAAGTTTTCCTTCTAATGTAATATTTCAACTATGTTGCTAATAAACGTCTGTACCGCAACATCGTAGATGAAAAGAAAACATAGAAAATAAGAAGTAAAAGTCCATAGCCGAGACAAATGACAGTTGTTACGTTAGTTTATGGGTCGACCACCGCGGCCGGATTTGATCTCAGGACTAATGGGCACCTTTCTTAATGATTGGAATTGTAATCCCGGTGTTTACCCAGCTTAATTGGTCGCGTCAGATGCAGAACAGTATGTTTGACCGGTGTACCGGCGGATTTATGGACATGGCGCGTTCATTAATGGCTCCCACAGGAGTCTATTGTCGTTTAGAATGATAGGGAGGGAGCTGCGTCGCGAGATTGTTGAGATGCCTTACTTGCTCGGCTGAATTCACAGAGACGATTCTTTATTCAAGTAGATGTTAATTATTACTAGTATAGAAATATGGAACGTTTATTTCAATTTCTCTGTGAAATTTTCATTTATAGGCGCATATATAAAGTTGCCTGTCTTATTTTTGAATTATTTTAAAATAAATTTGGAATTTTATTCATTCGGATTTACAGTCTAAGTATATTGTAATTACAGCTAATTTTAACGTACCTCTTTACAACTTCCTGACAATTATTATATCCAGTTTCTACTTACATACATCTATACCTCATTCCCAAAAAGAATGGACCGGACCATTGGTAGAGGACTTAAAAAAAGCTTCTAATTGGATAAAGGAGAGTGTGAATTTACGTAAGCAAAATCGAGAATTTTATTTTGTTGTATCAAATTTTCTTTTACTGTCTTTATCGCTCAGTACTATCAACTTGCATTTTGTTTCGTGTTCAGTTGTTTACTATTCTATCTATTATTAATATTCATTAAAAATTGTTGGTTATAGAAATCATAAAGTGAAATATTCATTTTCTGAAGAAATTTTATGACTTATTAATTTTTTATTTACATGATCGCAAACGTTTTAGAGCATAGATGACACAGCTTTACCAGGTCCATCAGGAAATCCTAAAGGAAAATATGTAAACAGTAGACAGAGTGTGAAGTTATTAGAGGTTATGCGAGTTCACCTATAATAAAAAATCAGTTTGAAAAATCCTAAAGAAACTAGAATTCTGGGAAACACCCACACGAAACAACATATTAATCTAATGAAATTATATTATCTTATGGAGACGTCGTTATTTGAAAAATATATGAAAGTTTCGTGCAGAAGGCAGAAGGATCTATAATTTAGTTGAAACATGAGTGAATGCAGATCAAACAAAACCACAAATATGGAAAGATACCTAATCCAAGGCAAGCATTTGTTGAAGATCTTTCTACTAGTTTAAAAGATCTATTTGTCAAAGGAAAGCGCTTAATTGTGCTTCATATTGGCGGCGATACTGGTTTCGCGAGTAGTGGTTTGTTATTATTTCAATCAAAGAACTGGAGATTATCATGAAGATATGAATAGTGAATTGCATGGATGCAAAATACCCTCCCTTCAGCCCCATTGCATTATGGTAATGTATTATAAGGCTTATCATTTTACTAAAATGGAAAAGTCACCTACTTCATTATGGAAAAAGGAGGCACTTATTTAATGGCTGTTAACAAAATGAATTTTAGCTATGCTAAAGGTTGAATTGCTTGAACTTGTAAAAAACCACGCATCCTGTCATGCAGTCTCAAATTACAAAGTCTATTCTGCATAAATTAGACTAAGATTTCAGCGCCATCTGGTCCATTCTTATTTGGAATGAGGTATACGCTTTGCGTAAATTCATGAATGAGATATGTATTTGCATTAATTGTATGACAGTTAAATTATGGGTGCAACAATAGCAAGATAATACACGTCGCCTATACTAAAGAACAAAGTAATTTAAAACATACTTGAGTGGGTAAAACCTCATCAAATTTTGTAGAAAATAAAAACATTTTTAATAATTTGGTGAGATTTTACCTACTCAACTAGGTTGCAAAGGCCTGTTAATACAGCTTTTACAAATTGCGGTTGTATCCATCAGATAGAAACCCCTGGCTTAGTTTTGCACTCGTTATGGAGAGAGTGATAGTTGTTTTGGCGTTCGTCAATGATCAGATCTCAATAATCTTCTAGACTCTGTCTTAATAACTTCTGTAACATGACAAGGATGTTGTCTTTGTGAACGTATTTCTCCATTAAGTGGCGCACTGATGACTCGGTAGTAAAATGAAACATGTGTCTGCCTTTCTGTGGAGATACTTTCTCAAATACAGGATGGCCTATAGAATGCGCAACATAGAAAAAAGGAAAATCACCATAAAATGACAAATAAATAATGTCAATAAAAAAATTTCGTATTTTGAACGGCGTTCAAAAAAGAACATTTTAATTCAACAAATCAAAGCGTTATAAGCCATCTAGGAAGATTTTTCATAACTGTTACTAGATGACATATTTTATTACGTTGTCAATAAACTGGTCAACTATGAAACTTTTAAGAAACGTCAAAGCTTCTTCCAAATCCCTTGAAATCGCTTTAGTACCGCCCTGTTGCCCAACTGTGCTCTTTTCTTTTGAATACTGCAGCGGATTGTGTGGAAATGTTAATTTACGGATAATGTGGATGGAATACTAAAGAGCCAGCAAGCGTTTATGCCCAATGTTTTCCTAAGAGGAGTTACCCCGATCACAAAATGGTCCTTAGTGCTACCGCACGAACAATCGAGACAGGCCAATTCTACATTATAAAAAGGAGATTGGTTGTGAGCCCAGGACTCTATGCACTATTGAAAACGAAGTGGCTATTTCAGATGCTTCTGCAGAAGGTACTGATTGTATTTAAGAAGTTGCACAGGAATTGAGTATTTAAAACTGCTGTACATCGAGTTATGAAGGCTGCACAACGATATCCGTATCATTACACGCGTGAGCAACATTTGCATATAAAAAACTCACGGTATAAACTGTAACCTGTCCTTTGGTGTATAGTAATAAGGAAAAATTAATTGGCCACTTCAATTGTCCAGCAGTTAATATCAATTGGCCAGTTCAATTGGCCAGCAATTTATATCAAGTAGGTGTACAAGCAGCTTTGAATTTAGACTTTTTCATTAACAAAATATAGGAAAATATCTGAAAAAATGTTTTATATTATCGAAATATTCGAAGCAGGAGAAAACTTATTTGGAATACGAAATATTTTATTTCTTGTTAAACAATTTAATTAAATCCCGAAAGAAAAACTTTTACGAAACAAAATAAGTAACTAAAAGTTGATTTTAATATCCAGCAAAATGTCTGGAAATTATAGTATAGTATGCAATATATTTCATACCAGAAGACCTTGTAAAAAATATATTAAAATACTCACGGCTAAATAATAAAATTATCCAAGTAAGCTTCTTTCCTTGTTAAATAAACAAAAAATGAATTGCTCTTGAATTATAAATTTTGTTAAACACACACGCTGATTTATATAGCTATACTTATATTCCCCATGGGTAAATATAAAGCAATTATGTGTTATTCTTTAGAGATCGTTTATTATAGTTAACTTGCTATTATACCATATATGATCATTAATACTTAAACAAATTACTTGTATGCCTGCATGCAAATAAACAGAGTTGTTTATTCCAACACCGACGCTAGGCTTAATAAATTTTGCTTTATTATAATCGCACAAACATGGTATAAATCATTATAAGGGCTTGGCGGTTAGAAATATTTTCTAAATATACATGAAACATTGTCTCGTAACGATAATATATTAACCGAGAAAGTATAAAAAAATAATCCAAATACTAAGAAGAACTAAAGATGGAGCAGTTCTTCATTAAATAATATATCGTTTATTAATGCTAATTATGCATACGAGGGTGGTTCAATAACTCCCTAGAAAATCCAAGAAATAGAGCTAGTAATACAACAAAAATTTGCATTTACTAAGCGTCATTTGTTATTAGACTGCTTTCAAAGTTTTAACTAAATCCATTGCACTGGTTCATTTTTATACTCGATTGAAACAACAAACTTTGATTCATTTAAAAAAATAGAAAATCATGAGTTCCGTGCAGTGACTAAACACTTTTATTTAAAAGGTTTAACACCAATATATATCAAAACCGAGTTAGATGAAGTTCAGGGCACATTTGCTTCTCTGTTTACAATTCAAACGTGCCGTACATTCACAAAGAGTGTACATCGTTAGGAACATCCAATGAGAAGACTTCCTCGAAGTGATTGAACCGGAGACAGGTTTGGTACTTTTCCGTCGCAATTCTGACGAGTTCTACGTCGCTACATAACGGTGGATGAAGCATGGATACACTACTAGACTCCAGAAACAAAGCAACAGTCGAAACAGCTGGTTTTAAGAGCTCCGATGAAGGCAAAGACGGTGAAATCGGCAAAGTCTATTTTGGGATGCACACGGAATCATATACATCGATTACTTGGAAAATGAACAAATGGTAAATGGAGTATTATGCATCGTTATTGCACCGATCGTGTCAAGAAATCAAAGAGAGCGCCAGAGTTCGCCTCCAGTTACTTTTTTTATTCCCAAACTTAAAAAAATAGCTCGGTTGAGAACGATTTACATCGCCCAAACACATACCTATTTTGAGGACTTTCCGAAATCCTAAAATTTGGACGGCTTAAAATTTAAAAAATCGGAGAAACGCTGAGAAAAGCGTATAAAGCTAAAAGGAGACTATGTTGAAAAATTCAAAGAAAATTACAAAATAATTTGTTTTCTACCCTTCAATTCTCATTAATATGAATAATAAACATTTTTATAGAGTAATAAATATTATATTTCATACTAGAGATATTGTCTTGTATTGCCGACCTTATACCATCGCCGGTCTGCCTTCTTTTCCGTCAGAGATCTTGGTTTTTCGTGACTTGTGGCGTACAAGATTATACATATATTAACAGCAACGCAAGAATTTAATTTACTTTTTGTCCTCGTACACTGACGAGATCTAGGTTCAGTTTGAAACACATATCTGTACGTAGAAGTATCTGCTGTGTATGTCCAGAAACACCATGTTACGGAATGCTTTAGCCAAAATTAAAGGAAAGATTCTTCATAAAATGTTCTACAAAAAAGCTTATTATCGCTGTTCTCCTAGTCGTATGGTTTTGTACAAGATGGACCCCAAAAATTTAGACAAGGACTGATATAATCTCCTATTTTTCTATCAAGTGACGTGTTGATTAGAATATTGAAGATGTTACTTAGTAATATTAAAAAAAGTAAAACATCATGTCAAATTGACAGCAATTCTGCTCAATTTAAAATGGTTCAATACTCCATTCAAAAGTACGCTGACATGCACTTTGTGTATGGCTAATGTAGTGGAAATTCCAGGGACGCAGTTGAAGATACGCAGAACGGTATCCTCATCGTCGAATACTTAATAAAAATAGTTTCATAGCGGTGCATCAAAGACTTCGAGAAACAGGTTCGGTAGTACCAAAAACCAAGAAGTGGAAAGTGGACGTGATGAAAGAATGTTGGCTGTTGTGGAAACTATTCTTCAAATTGTTGAAGCAGATCCTTCAATCAGCACTAGACATGTAGCTCGCCAAGTTGGAGTTAGTAACTGGACAGTGAGGAGGACCCTTAAAGAATCTCTTTAGTATTCTTTCATTTCAAAAGAGCTCAATGTTTGAACTGGGACGATTTTGTCGTTAGACGTCGATTTTGCAATTGGCTGTTAATAACAATTGCAAAAAACTTTATGTTTTCGAAGCAAATTTTATTGACTGACGAATGTTGGTTTACTAAGAATGGAATTCTTAATTTACACAACAGGCATGTCTGGGCCGATGTCAATCCTCATGCAATAATTGAATAAAATTTTCGACATCAATTTTCTATCAATGTGCGGACTGGAATAACTGGCATTCGACTTATAGGATCATATGTTTTACCAAATTGTTTAAATTGAGAAAGGTATTTACATTTTTTACAAGAAGTATTATCAGGATTACTCGAAGAATTACGTTTGGAATTACGTAGCCTAATGTGGTTCATGCATGATTTTATGCACATGCACATTTTACTCTGCGGGTCATAAACTTTATAAATTAAATTTACGATGAACGGTGGATTGGACGAGGTGGACCACATGTCTGGCCACCTCGATCACTTGATCTTAACAGCTGTGGTTACTATCTTTAGGACTACATGAAATCACAGGTCTACAAGACTCCGGTATAAAATGTGGAAGATCTTGAAAATCGCGTTATGACGGCTGCAAATTTGCAGAATTTTTAAGAAATAAGGAAAATGAACTAGTAAGTCAGTCACTAAACAGGCGTGCTAAAGCTTATCTTGAAGCAAATGGTGGACATCTTCAACATTTCCCTTAATTTTATGAATTTTGCGTTATTATTTTTGTTAACTTAACTAAACATAATATTGACATTGCCTAAAATGTCACAAATATCATAGGCATCTGTAACAAATAAATACGTTGGCTATAAGTAATTTTACTGTTTGTGTCTTGTCTTTATTAGTAACAAATTTAACTATGCTGTTTCTCCAAAACACCACATATTTCTCTAAAATGGCATATAACTTTTTTGTTTCTATTTTATAAATAAATCGATTTGTAAATTTTGGCTACAGAATTTCCTAACACCCTGTATACATATACAGACATGTTTCTAAACATTTTTGTATTACTCGTACTCGAGATATTGTATATATCTCGAAATAAAAGACAAAACATCCACAAATATACTAACCCCAAAATTCCGAAATAAGCGAAATTAATGAGTAGTCTACTCTAGAACATGGTCAGAACCATTTTTTTTAACGTTTCAAGGAGGCGAAATCATCTTCGAAAGTTAAAACGATTTTCGATTTTCAACATGTACCTATGTCGGTTATAAAAATAGACTAAATACTAGTGTTATATACCAAAGTATTTGGTGTTTAATACTCTATAACATATGCTATGGATTTTTCCTTATATAATATTTAAAATTTAATTAAAAGTGAATGTATTATTTGTGGATATCTGTGTATATCCGATACGTTATTTTATATTACGAGAATAAAAACTTGATTTTTGGAGGTCGACTTGATGTGAAAGCGATAGAGAGGCCAGATCTGGGAGACGAAGTTTTGCCCTAGGACAAGAACGTTGTATTTCTTTGAAAAATGTATATATATATATATATATATATATATATATATATATATATATATATATATATATATATTGAGGCATTGCAAGAAGGGTTTCTTTTCTCTGAAAGAAACAAAGAATACTTGTAACCATAATATTTATATCTAATATGTACTTTAATACCAAGAAGGGGAAAGATTGATTCAAGGTATAAATACGTTATTTTGACGACAAACTTGCTTTGAAATAATTAACTTATTTTTCTATTTTTATTATAATGTTTACTTTCAATTTTTAATTCAAATTAATATTTAACGCGTGTTTATTCAAACAAATGTAACGTATTTATTTTCAAATGTATTTGAACAATTAAGCCCCGCCCACAATTCTAACGGTGCAATAACCCGAAAATAAACCGATATTGCCAGAGTGTTTGTAAACACATAAACATATGTTATTCAACCAAAGTTATTTTATAAATCAAATTGTAATTTTTTTTACTGTTTTACTCTGTAAAAATGTCTAAAATAATAATATTCGAAAAGATAATGCAAGTAAAGAAGGGGGCGATTTTGCGGAAAGTTATGCAATTAAAAACAAGTGAAAAAGTAAGCGTCGGTAATTAGTCGTCACAGTGAGAGGTCACGTTTTTTGTGCTCCGAATTAATTAAAACAAATTGGTGAAATTATTAAGTTCTGGAGATTTTTGAGTCTACACAACGTTACTCACACCTACGATCTACCTGTAGACAAAGTTTACCATCTGCCGACCAATTAGTTCAAGAACTACGAATTTTTAAAGTTTCAATACGTTAATTACCCGCCATAAGTTTCACCGTGCAACGACCAGCATCTTGGTACGCTCGAAACCGGTCATCCGAGCAAGCCGCCGTCGGACTTGGAGATTTCAAAAAACTCAAGTCATCCCGAGGGACCATCGCAGAAATATTATCCAGTTTCCCGTTGTGAAAACCAGCAGAACACAGGAGCAGGAAGCAACGGAAGCTATATCCGAAGACTCAGGTTTTTGCTAACTTTAACAATATTTTACGCGCCATTTTTACTTGCTCATATACTTTTCTAGAATTTTCTTTGTTTATTCCATAACTAACTATTTACTTTGCTTTCACCGATATGATATCACTGTAATTTTTATTCCACTTATTTAAATATTAGAATCCACTGTTTGTAATTATAAAAACTTGATTCTATGTTACTTTTGTAAACTCTTTTGATAAAACAACACCTAATTGCACTTGTCGTACACCATATTGTTAGACTATAAGAATACCAACCGTTGAGTGTATCTCCCGTATTGTTATTTGTGTGTCACGAAAATTGTTAATATAAATTCCAAACTTTGCTAGATAATTTTTTATTAATAAAGTTAATTGTCAATATTTTACTTTGGTTTTCTTTGTAATATACTTGAGATATTGTTCCGATCCCAATTAAATAAACTACGTACATAAAGTCAAAGTGGAGAGAGGTGAACCTACCTTAACCCTGAAGAAATTAAAGAAGCTAGCCGACGACGAAAATAACAAAAAAAAGATAAGTATTGAACGAGCCCGATTTGAATTGTATATCACTTTTTATAACATTTTCTTATACAACAATTCACAGTTATATAACATTCATTCTTTTATATACATACGTTTTTTATATATATTAACAATTCGTAATATTACATTTTGTCAGCCCAACTTTTGGGACCTTTATAACGATAATAAACATTCTTAAATATTAACCAATTTAGAAACGTTACAATATATATATATATATTTAATTTCATTCGGGATGATTTGATTGTGTTAATTAGTTCATGGTATTTTTTATTCAATTCCCGTACATTGTAGAGAGTTGTATTCTCGTAATTTGTTGTTTTTAAGATTAAACAACGTGTCTCGTAAGTCTCCTAAAACTGTAAGTTTTTTTTTTATGATATCATAAAACTTTGGTTAATATAATAAGAATATTTATATTGAATTCAATATTGTTATTTAAGAGATTTATTATTAGTAAGAATAAATAATAAAGAGTATTATTAAACTTCTACGTAAAAAAATTATAATTGAAAAAGTTTGCTCGTTGGTTTCAAGGGTATTTTTTGTATGCGTTTGATGATTGCGCATGTGTAAAAATTTTGATCGTGTTTCATTATATTTGATTATACAGTGTGGTTCTCTGGGGAGAAATTAAAAATAAATTTTATTATTTTTTAGATAAGATTGTTCGGGGTAATTTAGAGGAAGTTTTAATCCACTTAGCTGTCAATATACAGTGGATATATTTTACCTCATTGTGTCATTGAAAGATACAATATCTTTATACTCTATAATGATAGTTTTTTTTTCCTTTTTTGATTTTTTTGTATTAAAGATTCAGTTTAAATTTTATTCTGTGTTTTATTTTTGCTATAACTTTACTGTTCATTTATTAAAATATAAATAACTCTATTCACTGGCGCCTAGCATTTTCTACAGAACACGGATTTCCTTATTGGAACCCTGAGAAGTAAGAAGTCTCATATTTGGAAATCAACTGGCTGAGTATTCTAGTTGGGAAGTATAGTTGTGGATGGTGGCACATTTATTCTACAGACCACTATTCATAGCAATATGTTAGGGTTTCCCATCACTTGTTTTTTTTTCCAATTATATAAATAAAATTAAAATCTCTTTAAAAAATTAATTTCATGGCCTGGTCATGGCCTCTCGTGTCCAGTATCTAGTCACCATGGAGTAGTATTCAGGTGCAGAGTGCACTCATTGTTGTTCGATGTTTCATGAATAACGATCAGCCACTTCTGTTCAATGGAAATTCAGGGTCCAAATATCACAAGCCACCACCACAACGACCGACAATTATTGCATGGCATAACCAATTTATTGGAACTAGTTGTGTGGAAAAGAGGGCAAAAGTCAGGGTCGCCCTCGAGTTGCAGAGGAGATAATCGAACAAGTGTGCGAGACATATGCTCGCGGCCCAAAGAAATCACTTGCACAAACCAATTTTGAACTAAACATTCCCCGAGCAACAGTGTGAAGAATCTTAAGAATACATCTGCAATTTAAACATACAGAATACAGTTGCTGCAAGCTTTAGGTGATACTGATAAAAAAGACGACTCGAATTTTGCGTTGAAATGTTTGATGGAATGGAGAACGATGACAATTTTCTTGATCGAACTGTGTTTAGCGATGAGGTTACATTCTATGTTAGTGGCAAAGGAAACCGCCATAATGTACGAATATTTAGTTAGTCGAACATGTACGAGGGCCACTGCTAAAATTCGCAGAAAATTGTGAAATAAAGCAAATTACGCTATGTAAATCGCTTTACTGTCTCTCAAAATACTCCCCTTTAAGATGTATACACTTTTGAATTCTATAAATCTAATCTTCAAAACACTTCTTCCATTCTGAGCGAGGTATCTCCAAAATCAGTGATTTAAATTCTTCAACAGCCTCTTCAGGCGATAAAAACCGCTTTCCACGCATTTTATTTTTGATGTTTTGGAATAAGAAGAAGTCATTGGGCGCTAAATCGGGCGAATATGGGCAATGAGTCATTAATTCGATGTTCCTATTGGTCAAAAACTCGACTGTTTGTCATGCTGTGTTGTCATGATGAACAATTATTCGTCGGCTTATGTTGTTTTTTCTGACTTCATCGATAACTTCTGGCAAACAAATTGACGTATACCAGTCAGCATTAACTGTTCGTCGATCCTCTAATGCAACAGCTGAAACATGACATATTTTTTCGAAGAAATAAGAAATCATTCTTTTCGTAACGCTTCCTGACCGAACCACTTTTGTTGGTTTAGGTTCATTTTGAAACACCCTTAGAGTCGACTGCTGTTTAGTTTGAGGCTCATATGAATATATCTAGGATTCGTCACCTGTTGCAATGTTATACATAGAATTTGAACGACTACAATCTTTTTTTTTTAATTTCCTTGCGCCACTTGACACGTGCCTGTTTTTGCTCGTCTTTTAAATTTTGAGGAATCCAACAACTGAAAAGCTCCCTGACATGTAAATGATCTTGAAAAATCCTATGTATTTGTTTCGCCGCAATGCCTAAGGACGCCTCTATCTCACTGTATGTCACATGTCGATCGGATAAAATCATTTCACGTACTGCATCGATATTTTTCGCATGGTGCATGGGCGCCCTTCCGAATATCGCCACCAAACATTGGTCTTTTTAAACCATAGTTTTGGATGGTGCTTTATTCCCAAATACAGAACTAAGCTTTTCCACACATTGCTTTGGTGTCAAACCGTATCGAAAATCGTAAAAAATTAACACTCAAAAAATCACGATTCAAAATTTCCACTTTTGACACAACTATTACATTGTTCAAATTTGTTGAGACAAAACCGTTCGGTTTTAAATCGAACTGCCAACTGAATTATAGGTTAAAAATGTCAGATTTTACGAATATGATCATTGTGGAATGCTGGCAATGCAAGGTGTACTTGATTCCGCGAATTTTAGCAGTATTCCTCGTAAGAGATTCATCTATTTTGTGCACTATGTTCTACTTAAGAATACGCTCCATTCTATTTCATCGAGAAAACTATAACTGGGGTTCCTTAACTTGATATGTTGTAAGAAAATTATCTCATGCCACAATTGCAAGAAGACATGAACAAATAGTTTTTTTTTCAACAGGATGGGGTACCTCAGCATTGCCATCCCGAGGTTAGATCCTACCTCAATCTGGTTTGGCCAAAGTGTAACGACAGCTTGACCGCCGAGATCCCCTGGTGTAACGCCATTGGATTTCCGTTAAAGGCTAATTGCCGGTTCCATAATCACACCCTAAAAGTACTTTTACGAAATAAACCAATTGCATTTAATGTACCGACGTTCCATAATCAATGTTACTGGCTTCTTTAGCTAAAGTTTCAATTTGTAAATTAATTATATATTGGCTGTCCTGAATAATGGTTCCCTTTGTTTACTCATACAAATTGACAATTGAAATTTTTTAATGTTTGAGAGGTTATATTGCGGTATTTTCCACTATTTTCGTACATTTGAAATAAGCGCATTCGCTATTTTTTTTAAATTTTGTTAAAAAATTTTATATTTTGTTTAAGTTTCTTGTGTCTAATATTTTTTTTTGTTAGAAAGGGTAAGATAAAATTGTTAAATTATGAAATAATAGATTGAAAATTTCTAAATATTACAATTCTTATAGATAATAATGTGTACACCAACAAAAAGAATGCGTCTAACAAACTTTACCAATCTAGGTAATCTAATCATCTATTTGCTCCAATATATTTTCAACGGTTTCTTTGGTTAAAGTAAATCGATTGAAAAATTCAGGATAATTGAGTAGTTCAAAGTAATTTCTGCGTTCTTTGTAAATTTTACGTCTTCTAACAACTATTACTTTGGCTTGTTCTAACGAATTGGTGCTGGACGTATCAGTTGTACCGAAATTACTCATTTTTATCAACACATAATTAGTATTCGTGTAAAATATTTTATGATTTATCTATCAACGTGTCGATCGGTGTCGGTATATAGGTTGTTTGGTTGGGTTGAATTGTCAAACACAGAGTTAAATGATACTTTAACGACCTAATTGGAGAATATTGGTACATTAGTGACAATGGAACATTACCTCAAAAAGGACGATTATGGAACCCGGGTATTGGTATACAATGATCTGCTAAGCTTAATGAATCAATTAAAATAGATTATGGTACCGGCCCTAAGTCTAAATGAATCGCGAGCTCGGATAACAGAAGGAGCTGCAACCATTAACTATGATATGATACGTAAAGTTTACCATGAATTCACTTACAGATTAGATTAGTATATGATGTGTTACAAGGGAAAGCCATATCAAGCATTTGTAAATAAAATTTAAAGTTTTGCTGAATTGTTTGCTCTATTCAGTTCAATAAAATTTATACTTCCTTTAAAACTAGATGTTATTTCTGTGTATCTAATTTAGGAAGACCTTGTATAAAAATTATAATATGTTCTTTATGTAATTTCTTTTCGATTGCAAACTTTAAATGACTTTAAAATATTAGAGATTAATATACTTTTAATCGATGTTTCAGAGTAATTAATTTCACTAAATATTTTGTCTGCAGCAATATACGCATCATTCAAATTTACATACGCGCATATTCATGAAAATATACGATACGCTGTACTATCTACTAATAAGATCATATCCATATACATATTTTATAATCTCTTACCGTGATATGTGTTCGTCGATATAGGATTACGAGGATTATAGACTGTTACTTCTACTCCACGTTGATTATACTCCACTTTCTTGACGGCCGCATTAAGTTTTATGTCCAGTCCTTCAGCCAGTGCCAGTGTAACACATGAGTAGCCATTACGAACTGAAACCAAGACGAAATGGTGTACTCAAAGTAAAAACATAGCATTAAAGTTTGCTAAGCTAGTAATAAGTATATGTGTACTTCCGTTAAAGCAGAACAAGTTTCGATAAATGAAATTTTCAAGTTCATATTTACGTAAATATGCGTATAAATCTAAGATAGGAGTAATAAAAGACTAATATCTAATACCGGTAGACATAACATTAATTAGATGTTAAAGTTAATTATATGTAGCTGCAACATCCTGTTTAGTTTTATTGCCTAAGTAGCAAATATTTTGTAAAACAAAATTATTTAATACACTACTAAATAATTTTTTTTCTTGTTATAGGTAATACCAGTGGGGTCAGTAATGAGCTCCAAGCTGTTTACTTTGTAGAATAATATTTGATAAAGAATAATTTTATATGATGTACATGCAACAGTGTTTTATAGATCAAGTAGGAAAAATGCATGATTTATACTAAGGAGAATTTTTAGTAAACTTTAATAAAGAATAATATATAGCTCCATAAATCGATTGTTTTACATTCAAAACAAGAAATTATCTCATGATTAAAGACCGGACGCATCAGGCCGAAATTACGATGGACCATGTAAATAGTCTATAACATCGCTAAGTACAACACGCATGAACACAACATTGAATAGCACTATTCATTCGATTAACCGCGCATCTGGGTTTTGTCGTTGAATTGTGACGGATTTACTTCAATATTACAATTAAATTCCATTTTTCATGGTCGTAAATAGAAGCGCAAGGAGTTTTTATAATTTATTTTATTTTATAGTTTATATTTCGTAATATAAATAAAGTACGGTGAGTTAGTTTTCATTGTCGTAACTGTTAATTACATATTTCTTAATTTTCGTAATAGATCCTGTTTAAAATCGTGTCTCGCAATTATTTTCACGTAAGTGTCCACTGAATTTCGTTAATTTTTTATTTTCATTTATTAATATCTAGAACATTGTTAAGTTACTTTTTCAGATATGATATGGAACAACGTCGAGAAATGGCATCGTGAAACAATGGCGAGTTGGATTAAGGGTCCTACTGATTGTCAGTCCATTGCCAGTAATTCCGTAATCTGTAAAATATCGTAAAAAAATTCCAAGAAATCGCACTTAGCATCGCAGATATTAGACCAATTGCAATCAGACAATTTTAATGAAGAACTCTGTGAAACTTTAATGGTGGCAAATATTCCATTAAGTAAACTCAACAATCCCACCTTCAAAACATTTCTCCAAAAATATGCTGGTCGAAATGTTCCTGATGAAACCATCTTACGCAAATGTTATGTTTCTACGTGCTACACGAAAGCAGTAGAACGCATTAGAAGTCATCTTTCAAATCAGTACCTACGGATAAGTGCCGACGAAAATGTCGATAAATTAGGACGCTATTCCATATAACGCATACGTAATTATAGTAACAAAAGTTACAAATCCAGTTGATGCGGAAACAGTTGCTAAAAACCATTTACGAAAATTTGCAACAAATGCTTCATTCGGACGACAGGTACAAAGAAAAATACGTTTATTTGTCAGTGACAGTGCTGCATATATGTTAAAAACAGGCAGACCATTAAAGGAAACGTATCCTAAAATGCTGCATATTACATGTACATAGCACACAGAATCTGTGAATATATCAGTGACACCTTTCCGGAAGTTGATAGACTTGTATCTGCTTTTAAAAAAGTTTTCAGAAAAGCACCATTGAGAGTAACTCTTTACTTTTCCATCATTGTTACTGCTTCCCTCTCCAGTAATAACTAGATGCCGAACATGGTTGAAAGCAAAATTTCGTTACATGCTTAAATGACGATACTCGGAAGTATTTCTAAGTGCATGGAATTAACACAAATTCCAAATTAAAAAAAAAACATTACAAAAATTTTACAGAAGAAAACTTTGAGAAAGTATCGCTAGTTAATATTAATACTCCTTTACTCAACTTGAACTACAAAATGAACAAATAAAAATGTATTTCGTATTTTATAGATCCAATTTTATAAATAATATTAAAAACTCTTTAAAAATACAAATTTTCAATGGTACGTCCGTGGGCGATGAGTCATTGGCCTCTCTTGTCCGGTCCCTGCTCAAGATCATTACAAACATATCGATTGCATTTTTGACACCTTTTCGAATACTTTCTGTCCAAATTTCTGGGACATTTCCAGCATCTACCACGTTTTAATTCTCGAGTTTCTTGCGAATGGCCTTGCGATGCTGGAACTTCTTCCGCGCCTATTCCAGTCGCAACTAATTTTTTCTTAGCTCCTTGAGATATTCTCGTCGTTTATAACCTTTTTTCGTTTTCCACTCTTCGTTTAGGTGAATCCGTATAATATAGTGTTAAACCCAGATTTTGTTTAATTGTAGTCAATGATTATTAGCGACCTCTTCTTTTCACCTTCAGAAGTTTCACCACTATCATGCATAGTTGACAGTAAGGTAACGATTTTTCCTTTTTTTGACAGTAGCAGGCTAACATGGCTTTGTCTTGGTAACCATTTTTTGGCTACATTCATCCTTCTCGTGTGTAGTCACTAAATCTTGGAAGAATTCTGGTTTATTTTTTAGAATTGTACAAAGCAATGTTAAATTATTTCTTTCCATTTCTCTTGCAAGTACAAAGCTTGTAAAAAAATTGTCAGTGGTCACATTTCTTTCTAGTTTTTCTAGTCTTTCCAAACCCTCTATCATCTCTGAGACAACTCGCTTGCTTTGGTTGCGTTCAAGCCGATCTCCCGTTTCGCGAATATATATATATATATATATATATATATATATATATATATATATAAGCAAATGAAGTTTTATTGTCGAATGCCCCCCAGATCTGTATGCCATACTTCCCTGGTTTAGGAGGCATGCACTGCTTGAAGGGACACCTACCTCGGAAAATAAGCAGCTACTCGCCGACGGTCACATTTTAGTAGGGTATGTATGAATCTAATTTATCAGCTAAATCTCGATTTCTTCTTCTGGTTTCAGCATTATCAAAACACAGACAATGGGAATTTGTGTTAAACCTGTTTCTGATCATAGTTTTGCTGAATATAAGGCGTCCATCTTCCATATTCCACAAACTCGTAATTCCTTCGTTATGAGATCTGTAAACTCCTACCAATATCGATAATCCAATAAAACGCAGAAACTCTGGCATCCAGATTTTTTCATAAATCTTCATGCTTTAGCTGAAAGTCCAATGCACGACGTGATTTACAATATTATCTCTAAAAAAATAGGCGAAAACTACTGCAAATTGTGTCCACGTTTCGCTTAGCATATCTTGTAGGTCCTCCTTCTTGTTACATAACATTTCGTGGTAGTCCTCGTCTCGTTCAAGTTTAGTTTTACATTTGGAAATATAAAGTTGAAACTTACACGTAGAAATTATATTGATGGCCATTATTGTCACTGGATGTAGATTCTGCAGAGATTCTGTAGAAATTCTGCAGAGATTCTGTAGAGTTTTGTATAGTGAATATTGAAACAATACAAAAAAAACTTTAATGATAATTTGCTGTACAATTAACAGCTTTCGTGAAACAAAAATTCCATCATTTCGACGATGGCTCTACAGTCCGAAATTATACATTGATATTTATGCCGGCCGTAAAAGTCTACATACTATTACTTATAATAACAGTTTGCCATTGAGTAAATTGTAAAAAGTACTTTATCAGATGTAATTAAAGGGTAAAATGATTGTGGAAAGCTCTAGAATATCAATCAATATGTAAGTTTTCGTGATCTGTAAGTAAGCCACGAGTTGCAAAACATATACAAATATCTAAAAACACAATATCACATACAAATCATATAATTGATCATTAAAATGCGAATATAAGAAGCCAGCTGAGATACGAAAAATTCACACAATACGAGTTAAATCAAGTGCCGGAGAAATTGAGACGAAAAAGTTACTGATAACGAAACGTATACATCGTCAATTCGAAAAAAGTTTTCAACCTTAAATTTTTGGCCTTTCCATCCATAAGAGGCAAAATAAGCTATAAACCCAGGAATAACTATCATTTTAAAACCTGGTTCAGCAAGTCGTAGATGAAAATAGTAATGTGGTCTAACCACTCATAACTACAGGATCTAACTATACCAAAGCACCAGTTAACTCTAAACTGCTACTAACAAGTAGAATGTCAATTTTCTTTCAAACTAAAGAATCCCCCTATTCACTTTAAGCACTAACAATAGATCTGTGCGTAAGGAAATCACTCCAAAATATTTAAAAAAACCTCAAAAATATAGCCGCATAGATTATGTTATTTTTATGTAGCAAATGTTAAATAGATTATTTTAGAAAGTATTATTTATTACCCTATTAAAGTTCTTGAATTGATATCTACGTACGGTTTCTTGTTGCATAGATTTTATTTTTCTGATATAATATATAAACTAGATTGAAAGAAACAGCCAATAGAATACTGCGAAACCCAATCCATCGATACAATACTATTTGCAGCCTTGCAGTTCCTGCGTAGTTGGCTTCGATGTTGTGGATCGTTCTTTTCTTGTAGAATTCAATCTACACTGTTATGTTTAAGCCAAACTTTTTCTGATATTTGAAGTCCCCTTTTGATACAATTTTACCAATGATCTACCAGGGCGGGAGAGAAGACGGGTAAATTGCCAATTGGTAATCTCTTCCTAATTGGATTATGTTTAATCATTGGATACGCTTGTACAAATTTTTCTTCCAATAAATATTTTCCATATAATTATTATATAATATGCAAAAACACTGCTTTCAAAGGTTTTGCATAGGTTGTATTCATTTCTACAAAAACTGATACTGAACTAAAACTGACTAGACGTATTAGAACGAAAATATTTTTACCTACTCTCTCAGTCCCAACCTTAGATTAGCTTTACATTAATGAGATATCTAGTCGTCAAATAATAAAGTTCTTTGAAACAAAATAGAAATTGTGATGTAATAAAGTAAAGCCAATAAATGCAATCAGAAGTATATAGAATGAGTTCTAATAGAGTAGTAAAATCCGAGCTTTTGATGAGAATTTGTATATTTGTCAGATCAATAAGAGATATTGATTTCTCACAGAATTGATATTACCTTTAATTACTAAAATGGAGTAGTTCGTAGTTTCCCATTTTATGACCTTTTATGGCCTAAGTCTTCAGGACCGCTTAGAGTGTGGATGGTAGGTGTAAAGTATTCCGTGGCTTTGTGACTGCACTTTCTGGCCGTAAGAGGATAGAAATGAAATTTACTTTCACTTGCGCAACATTTAAGGGTAACTAAAGGGGATACCGATTCCGTAAAAAATCAATCTCTCACACGCCGGTTTCAGGCTTCGAACCCTCGACCGACGGGACACGCACTTCCATTGTTCGAGACACTTACCACTAGCGCCATTCAGCAACTAAACATTGATAGGAAACGAAAAAAAAATACTAGAGGCGGTAATTACAAAAAAAAAGCTTATTAAAAAAGCATTAGTAGAAATTAAACTAAACGAAATTTAGTAAATTGATTAAATGGATTCAGAGCTTTTTATGGTGTGTACGTTTCCAGAATATTTATACTAACACTCGTTAGGAACGAAGTGCTATTGGGCTGTACGTTATTGAAATGAGTTTCGCTTCTTTATTGCTTCACACCTAAGTCGTAAAATGTCTAAAATCAAATCTTATAATTTGTTGGTGAAACAATCGCTTGTTATATTTGATTACACGCATGCGGCGTTGTAAATTAAACTTTAGATGAAGAAGGAAGTGAAACTTTTAAAAATATTTAAAAGGGCATGGGAAATAAATATTCACATAGAATTAATTTCTGGTTTGCACAAGAATTATAAAACTGTTCTGGTGCCGTTCTAAATAGTGGCCTGTGGATGAAACAAAATCTAAAACCTATCAAAAATGTAATTCAAAAACAAATGTAATAAAAGAAAATTAAAGAAAAATGATGACGGCCTGGCTAAACAAACCTTAACATGTACCGCATGTGGACACAGCAATCTAGAGATGCTAGTAATACGATAGCAAGTACAAGAAAGTAAAGAAGAAGAAATAATAAATAAACATCTATACCACAACATCGTAGATGAAAATAAGTATTAAAATAAACCAGAGTAGTTTCAAAGTTTTTTGTTGTCCACTGCAATACTGTTCCGCCAAACTTTGTCTTCGTCAGGTAATGATAACTGAACAATTTTATATATATATATATATATATATATATATATATATATATATATTTCTTTTTCAGAAGTGTAATCGTCAAATACCTCAGAAATTTGCGTTGTATGGATTCCATAGCATTAATATAACAAACATATATTAGATACCGCACCACAACGACATATTCTAACTTGCTAACTACCAGCTCATAAAAAAAGTGACTTGAGTGAAGCTATGTTGTCGAAGTCCTTTGCTCGATATGCTGACGTAGTGACCTGGGGAACATGAAAAAAATCTGTTGAATTTTCTGGCGAAAGATATAAAACAGCATTTATCGATGTTTAAATTTAATTTGTTTGAAGAGCATCAATTTGTGACACGATCCAGGCCCTTCTGAAGAAAGGCAGCATCCCGAGTACCTCCAATCCTATGAAAAAGTTTTAAATGATCCGCATAATCCAAAACATGACAATTATTCGAGGTTGTTAAATAATTAGCAAAGATGTAATAAGGGTCCAAGATTGGAGCCCTGGGGCAGTCCAAAAGTAGAAAGATACGACTTAGATTTGTAGCCATTATAGTACACAAAATTCCTTCTATCAGTAAGGTAAGAAGTAAGAAGCATTAATAGTGGGTTGCCGAAACAAATCAAATTCATTTTTCCCAGGAGTGCAGCACGGACAATTGCATCAAAAGCACGACAGAAGTCAGTATAAATAATATCTATCTGCTCTCCACTGTCAAGTGTTTCATATAAAGCTTGAGATAAAATGGCGAGGTTCGAAGTAATGGACCTCTTAGACATAAAACCACGTTGATTCGGCGACAGGAATGATTTACTGTTAGTGTAGTTAAGTAGGATTTATATGGTCCTGTAAATATTAAAATCAGAGTTATCTCCCTTTTTTATGTACACAGCACAATCACGAAGAAGGAAGCTGGGAATACTATCATGCCCAAGGATGAAAGTGTTATTTGATTTTCTTTAATTGCTTCTGTACATCATCATATAGAACTCTCCGAATATATAGTGATGGAAAATTTGTAAGCAGGTCTTGAATGTTACCACTGCCAGCACGTGGCAACAATCGCCCTTATGGAGTTTCCCAGAAATTCTGGAGCTACCACGTTTGGATCTTACAAATCTCTAAAAAGATGCTGAATCATCCCCAATATCATCTTCAGTCTGCTTCCATCGCCGATGGTAATAAAGCTTCAAATCCATCAATCCTACCATGGATGGTGTAAATTACGGAGGAAACCGTTGCTTACTATTGTGGCAGGTATTAGGAATACAAGAGTCCATTACGGAGTAGATTACACAGTGAAACTACATCAACAGCCGCATTACTAACATTCAAAAAGGCATCAAGGAAAATTGTGGCGCTTGTTGTTATTTATTGGAAAGCTCGTTGGAGTAGATAGTAAATGCAATAATAAATTAACTGTGAGTGCAGGATGATGCAAATCAGTCGGGAACAGTGGCACTGAATCATCCAACTCATAATTCATGTTAGATAGGACTAAATCTAAAATTATATTATTCGCATTGTACTGTTTTTGCACAGCAAACCCACTGGCGAACATTCTTCACACCCACAATCTTACTATAAAAAGCTTTCCAGCGTCTGTAATAAACGTCTGTGATAGCTTCGCAACCTTCCAACGTTAAAAATTATATCATGGATCATTGCATGGTACGTATCTACGCTGTATCTGACGCTTTTGCAGACCATATATTAATCTGCCCCCGTATATTAATAAATAGTATGTCTTTAAGTCGTTTGACCACATTTAATTGTTACTATATTTATGTATTATTTATTCCTTAACTATTTACTGCTACATACTTTTAGCTCGATTGGCTAGCTTTTGTTCGATTTTATACACTCACTGACATTCATAAATTATTGTAATAAATAGAATAAATATATTTAACAGGATAAAGGTCTTGCTTTCATAAATGGGCTATAAAATTTCATATCCTTTACTTTCAAATCTTTACGTTGGATTTAATTTAATTTAAAAAATAAAATTTAGTACGGCCATATTCGTTTTTATGGCACAGATGACCCATGTTAAACCATGCAAAAGGTGGTAAAACATTTACGACTGCATGTCGCGCATCCAATTTAAAAATGTAGAGGATAAAATTAACGAGAAACTATTTATTTAGCGAAATACCATCAAAGCAATTTTACACTCGTGAAAAGTGGTACTGAAATGAGACAACGTTTCGAGATCTAAAATTGTGTATGAAGGTTGTAATTAAAAATCTTATAGAATTTGATAGCATATTATGTACTTTAATTTGATAACCAGGTAATATACTTTTAATAATATAAAATATTATAAAAAATCTGGTGTGAAGAACACAAATACAGGTTCACTATTAATATTTTTGTGAACGTGTCCGAACATATCCCTCCCCAGAGACGTAGATACGTATTTCGCCTTTCTACAGGCTCATCGGTACGCCCCTGCTGGAGAAAGGATATCTTCAGACACATTCACAAAAAAGAACCACATCGCCACATCACAGAAATTATCCAGACCGAGCGTAGAAGTAAATTCAGCGCTGCCTGTTCTCAGACAGCCGAAGTACCTCGCCCCGTCCACATAACCAATGTGAAGTAACGACGCCCATCCAAAGGTGGCACAGCCATCCCTCTAGAAACTGCATTTTGTTTGTGTCCTCACTCATACTACGGACTAACCGCATGTCGAATGTATCAGAATAATTGAAACATACATGAGTAGGTAAACCCCACCAGTTTTGTATAATACAAAGGTATTTTTAATAATATAAAATATTATTAAAAATCTGGTGTGAAGAACACAAATTCAGGTTCGCTATTAATATTTTTGTGAGAGTGTTCGAACATATCCTACCCCAGAGACGTAGATACGTATTTCGCCTTTCTACAGGCTCATCGGTACGCCCCTGCTGTGAGAAAGGATATCTTCAGACACATTCACAAAAAAGAACCACATCACAGAAATTATTCAGACCGAGCGTAGAAGTAAATTCAGCGCTGCCTGTTGTCAGGCAGCCGAAGTACCTCGCCCCGTCAACATAACTAATGTGAAGTAACGACGCCTTTCCAAAGGTGGCACAGCCATCTCTCTAGAAACTGCATTTTGTTTGTGTCTTCACTCATACTACGGACTAACAGCATGTGGTTCTTTTTTGTAAATGTGTCTGAAGATATCCTTTCTCCAGCAGGGGGGTACCGATGAGCCTGTAGAAAGGCGAAATATGTATCTACGTCTCTGGGGAGGGATATGTTCGGACACGTTCACAAAAATATTAATAGTGAACCTGTATTAGTGTTCTTCAGACCAGATTTTTAATAATATTTTATATTATTAAAAATACCTTTGTATTATACAAATCTGGTGGGGTTTACCTACTCATGTATGTTTCAATTATTCTGATAATATACTTTTCTATATTTCAAGTACACTAATGAAAAACTAAATGTGAATTTATACGCATCACATATAGATAATGAGATCTTCATTGCTTAAACCTCTCATTATATTCACTTACGAACTAATATACAAGGGTTATTCATTAAGTAACAGCATTCGATATAAAATACAACAATATGATTGCAAATTAATTGCATTTGTCGCGAAGTAATGTGAATGAATTAAATATTGTTTTCTACATTTTACGACGCTAATTATTCGAATTTTTCAATTAGAAAAAAATTAATCAGCCCTTAAGCAGGATTCGAATCGATGTCCATGATTTGCCCGACCATTGCTCTGCCGCTAAGTTATTAAGGACTGTGTTTCCGAATATTTTGGGAAGCCTTAAGTCGTTTTTTAAACTTTTATTGAAAAAATATTCAACATAAGCCCCACCCGCATCTACGCACTTTTCTATTCTGTATCTACATTTTCCGTATAAGTTTCTTAACGTTTCAATTGCTACTTCCCTAATTACCCTCTGTATATATGTATTTTTAACTTCTAAATTTGTGCAAATGTTATTATCTTCATCCAACCATGGGGTGGGCACTTAAACGGACGGTTGTATATCAGTATTGCTAGACAAGGATAGATGTATTGAGTGGTGTGCAATCAAAATAAAAGATGTCGCCAAATACGAGGTGTGGTAACTTAATTTCCGGATCGACGCTGTTGGAGTCACTTGAAATAGAATCAAAAATAAAACAGCGTGTAATAGTTCACAGTCTCACCAATAGATGCCGCTGTTAGTTTTCTGAGTAGGAACATCTAACGCGAACATCGCGTTTCTGTCAGTCGTAATGGAGCACCGAGTAAATATTAAATTTTACTGTAAATTAGGTAAAACTGCAACAGAACTTACAAGATGTTAAAATCTATTCATGTTGATATCACCTTGAATCATGCTACTGTCTTTGAGTTGTTTAGGATATTTAAAGACGGACGTGAGAGTGTATAAAATGAAGCTAGAACTGCACGTCCGTCGGTCTGTCGAAATGCAGATATGATCGCAAAAGTGAGTGAAGTTGTAACACGTGCGAGATCGATGAATGGCCTTTCGAATGATGGCAGAAGAGTTAAATATGGATAAAGAGACTATTCGACAAATATTGCATGCAGATTTGGGAATGAGGAAGCTTTGTGCAAAGTTCGTGCTACACAATCTTACGGTTGAGTACAAACGGAAAAGAGTTGCATTGTGCGAAGGCTTTGTCACGGGTGATGAATCATGTGTATCAGTACGATACTGGTACGATTATGGTTTGGGCCGATATCTGCAATGAAGAACGCACCAATCTTGTGTTTGTTGAAAATGGAGGTTTTAACGGTCATCGCTACATAGAGGATATTCTTCATGAAAATGTTATTCCGTTTGCACCTTTTATATCAGTTCATGTTAATGAACGATAATTCAAGGCAAACGTAGTGAATGCATATCTGAATGAGATTGGAATACGGCGATTAGATTGCCGGACCTAAATCCAATTGAACATCTTTGGGATTAACTTCAAAGAGCCATTCGTCGTCGTCCTGTTCTACCAGATACTCTGCAAGATCTACGTATCGCGCTACAAGAGAATTACGAAGAAATTCCTCAAGAAAGGATTTTAAATTTAATAAACTCCATTCCGCGTCGACTTCGCGACGTCATTTCGGCAAGAGGAGGCCAACTATATCAAGAAAAGTCATAACAATATGTTGTGTTAATATATGCTTCATTTCTTATGACTTCCAATATTCTATGTTAATTTCAGAAACTGAGAATAGTGAAACCCAAGAGTACCTAGAAACAAGTAGATATTTCATATTATCAGAAGATATTATTATTACAATGTAATTTGAATCATCCTTGAGTAGGTAAAACCTCACCAAATTCCGTAAAAGACATTCGTTAAAAAAGAGATACGTTCATAAAAACAAGAACCTCGCTATATTATATCAATGAGCAGCGCTGAATGTTCTTTTACGCTCCTTCTTTATAACTTCTGTAATAGGGCGAGGATGTTGTTTTTGTGAACGTATCTCTCCAATATTGGCGCATTGACGTTTATTTTTGACGAACGTTTTTTTAGCAGTAGTAGCGTATTGACGATTCTGTAGTAAGATGAAACACGTATCTGCGTTTCTAGAGAGATACTTTCACAAATATATGAACTTGTATTGTGTTCTCCACACCCGATTTTTAATAATATTTTTTTCATTATTAAAGATATTATTATTCTTTTGATTGTAGTAAGTAGTAAGTAGTAGTAGTACTTAAATGATCCCCAGTTTAGGCATTCTTGATAATTTAAATGTTACTCTTATGTCAAAATGGCAATAGTTAGTGCTGTGCAAAACGAATATAAAATTCAATAACCATGCCCTTTAGTGAAATAGAAATAGCGTTTATTGTAGAATGTTATTCCAAGTCATACGGAATAGAGCAATATGGTGGACCCAGTTTGCAATTTGTGTCTGCTCGCTTCGGAAAACGTTTCAACGAACGTCCACCAACTTTATATTTTAGCTTTATATTATTGTTGGTACGAAAATTTAGAATAACGGGTTTTGTGTTATCTTAACGGAGAGGTCGTTCAGGTGGAAGGAAAAGTTCCAGAAACAACGAGAATAAGGGTCGAATTTTCTACAAGATTTTACAGTCTCCGAAAGAAAGCCAGCGCCGAATAGCGAAAGAGCTTAATTTGGGTAGATCACCTGTACAACGTGCTGCAAAAGGAATTATAGACCTATTTCTACCGTATACAAGTCATTAACAGGTAGAGTTAAGCTGACAAAAGAGATAGAGTAGAATTTTGCGCCCGAACGTTAGTTATGGAATACGAAAATGAAAACTTTATTTCAAACATTTGGTTCAGCAATGTCTCACATGTATTATTATCAGAATTTATCAACAAGCAAACAACCCGATACCTAAGTTTTGAAAAGCCGCAGGGATTTTATGGAAGGTCTCATTACCCCCAAAAGTAATCGTGCTGTTTCCGGGCATGGAATAATTGGCCCATACATTGTGGAGAATGAACATGGTAGGCGTGTAACAGTTAACCAGCAGAGGTAGAGGACGACAACTGTGACTCCTTTTTACGAGGACCTAAGGCGGTTTTACCATGCGAGAAATTTATGTATTGGACCTCAGTTGCTTCAGCAACTGAGAAATTTTGCTCCTTCTGCAACTGTATTTTCCTGGACGTCTCATCTCCAAGCGAACTGATTCTCCGTTTCCTTCAAACTTGTTAGATCTTACACCTCCTGATGCCTGTTGGTGGGGAATCCTCAAACCAAAGATCCAGTGCCACAGGCTATTGAGGTACTGAAAAACAAAATTCGGCAAGTGTTGGCTGAAATACGACTTTCTGCTATCAAGGGAATGTTCAGAAACTTGAGGGACAGATGCGAAAATTGCCTTCAAGTACAAAAAGAATATCTCAAACGTACCAATAATTAAAATTTCTTTATCATACCAAATTATGTAACACTAGAAATGTATTTTTTCGGTATACTTTATTCTGTGTCATACTGTACTATACCCAGTACTATCATAAATACTGTTACATGACTTTTTAGTTGTAAAATAGAAATGAGATAAGATTTCATAAAAATTTTAACAGCATTTATTGACCAATGAATATGAAGAAATATTTCAACAAATTATTCAAAATACTCACGATTTGCCTTAAAATAAAACTTCAGACGCTCTAGCCATGCATCTGTTCTAGCACGTACATTCTACATTGGGAAATTTTCATCGCGTGACTTAAGGATTCCAAAATCGGAAGCCTTTTAGAGCACACCATATTCTCTAAATCCGGGCATAACTTGTAATCTAAGCGATTAAGATCCACACTAGAGGAAGACCAATCATCCGAAGAAATAAAATTCGCTACGTTGCTCTGAAGCCACCGTTGAGTTGTTTTGACCTTGTGAGTCGGAGCTGAATCTTGTTAGAATGTCCATGGTTCGTTGATAAGCAATGTGTGGTTCAATTGTTTAACAACGCATTCCAAAGCATTTTCCTGATACACAGCTGCTGAGATTTTAATCCCTTTTTCACAAAAATGAATGTTTGTCACTTCTTCGTAACTGACTCCCCACCAAACCAATACTAATGAAGGATGATGACATCTTTGTACACTTGGAATCAACTGTTTTGCTTCTTTTGATGATCTAGCATAAATCCTGTCCTTTTGTTTATTCAAAGATTCTTCAAGAGTGAAAATCTTTTCATCTGTGAAACAGATGCCCTGACGTTGTTCATTCGCGTATCGAGTCAGAAGTTGTTGCGTTTTTTGTTTCCGTTTCTTAAAAATTATCGGTTAAGAAAATAGTCCATTTATCTTTTATATGCTCTTAGTCCAAGGTCTTGGTTTATGATGCGCGACATTGATTGGGTCGATATTTTCATTTTGTGGCTCATCACTTTTTGTTTCCTTAATTGACTACGCTTAATTCGCGCTTTTACTGCCCTAATCGCGTGTTGATTTGTAACAGTGCGAAGTCTTCCTGTTCTTTGACGATCTCTAACAAAACCAGTGTCGTCGTTAAATTTTATGGACCGGTATACAAACATACGACTAATTCCCAGTGGCTCTAACGTTTTGAAAATTGAAGATTTCTCCATACCACACTTATGCAATTACAGCAACGCGGTTCTCTCTGTCTCCCCATTCCATTATCAAACTATATTTTATCTTTAAAATTTGCACACCCTTGAATAGCAGGAGCGTCAACTGGCAGCAAATATCCGTCTTTTGTTTATTTTATTAGTCACAGCATTTGTAATTTATGCATCAAGTTTTGTGACAGTATTTACGATAGTACTAGGTATATAGTTTTAGCAAAATAATAATGTATTCTAAACTAACAGAAACTATTTTAATTATTTGAAAGTAACATGGATATGATATTTGAGATTTAACATGTAATAATACGTGACTAGGATATAATTACTAGCACTGGGTGTATACGTAAATTTTAATACGGTGCCGTCTAGTTACTTTGTGCTCTGTAAAATGTCAAGTTGATCAACGCCACGCTATTATTTAATTATATTTGAGTAATGAGTCAGGAGCTGATGATTTATATTAATAATTACGTAAGTCTGAAAACTTTCCTTATCTGCGATATTTCAGTACGTGAGGGCTTCGTTTACTAAAATGTATGAGCTGTCTTAAGGGATTGTGTCAACGTTGAATTGAGTCAGTGCAGTGTTAACATCTTCCGTCGTTTTCAATGTCAATTAAAGATTGATCTACGCTTATTCGCGCCAACCTAGTCTGCCTAATGGAATTAAATTATCATACTGAATCGGACCCATTCTTCGCGGAGAAATATTGGTACACGAGCGAATTTTTCCAGGCACAAAGGTCCGATTATACCAGACGTAGCGTATAATCTCGTCCGGGGTGGTTTACGATGGTCTCGCATTTCGTGACTTGCTGCACATGGTGGTAACAGAACGGCTATCACACGCATGTGGCCAGTCCCGGAGAATTTGCTACCAGTTCCACAGTTACAACAAACAAAAACATTTTGTACTACATTCCTCGTATATTAAAATTAATCACGACTTGTGCTCTCCTGGGAATTCTTAAACAAGCACATCTCTTTTATTACCGATGCTATTTCTTACAATTTCAAGGTATCAGTTTTATTCTTAATTTACGAGTAGTTGTTTGTACAATTGCATATCACTTAGTTACACTCCGTAAATATTAAAAATATTTTAATTCTGTTTTTAAATTATATTCCCAAATATATTTCGAATTATAACGAGCGATCATTAAAATTTTCACTCGTAGCTGGCCGTGTATATAAAAATTATGTCGTAGCTTTAGTCATTAAGATGTTATTTCAAACATCTGTCAGTGACAAATATATGTTTTAAAGTTTCACCAAAAGAAAAAGTAATGGCCTTTAATGATATGCATAAAGTGTTTATGGTACAATGTTACTTCCTGACATCTCAAAAAATTGATGGTATTTGGCAGCATTCAATAGAAAATTGCCTTGCGGAGTTTGCAGAGAGATATCCAAATACTGTTCCTAGCTATAAAACTTTCCGTGATAGGCTAATGCATTGTGTAAATCTTTTTCGTCAAACAGGCAGTATTTTAAGGAAAAAAGGAAGCGGCCCTCCTCTCAAGAGAAGTCGCGGCGTAATTGAAAATGTCAGACAAATTATTAACGAATCTCCTCAAACATCTATTCGCAAAGTTTCGCAACAAGTAGGGCTTTCGTATGGAACATGTCAAAAAATTTTAAGAAAGGACTTGAACATGTATCCATATAAATTAACTTCTGTACAAAATCTATTACCTACGGATTATGAAAAAAGAACAAAATTTTGCCAATGGTTTATTCAAACAATGACAGACAATATTTTAAATCATACTTTTTTCACCGATGAAGCTTGGTTTTATTTGAAAGGTTATGTTAATTAGCAAAATATGCGTATATGGTCCAGTGAAAATCCTCATTTCTAAAGGGAAGTTCCTCTACATCCAGAAAAAATAGGCGTATGGGTAGGTATGAGTCGTCACCGATTAATAGGACCAATATTCTTTGAGGGCATGATAACATCGGAGAAATATCGTAACGAAATTCTCAGTGTTTTTACTAATCAATTGACTAATGATGAACTCCAGGTCGGATATTTTCAACAGGATGGGGCTACATCTCACGTTACACTTGAAAATATTCAGTTTTTGCAACAATTTTATGGCGATAGGATAATAACTAGAAATACAGCGATTCCATATCCACCACGATCGTATGATTTAACAGTTATGGATTTTTTTGTGTGGTCATATATAAAAAATTTTATTTATGAAACACCAATTAATAATCTACAAGAGTTAAGACATAAAATCATAGAAAAATGTGAACACATCAATAACTCACCGCAAATACTGATCAATGTTTTCAATGCTCTACGAAATAGAGTGCGATTATGCTTGGTGGAGAATGGTCAACATTTTACACATTTTTTATAATATTCTATTACTTTGTATAAAAATTATAAATATATTTAATATAAAAGTCAGAATTTCAAATTATTTTTTAACAATCATGACGTTTGAAATTATAATGACAGATCTCCTCTAATAACTTAAGTTAGGACATACTTTTTGTGTACATGGCTTACTTGAGCGAAAATTGAGCGTTACTATTTCCTGCTGCCGATTATGTAAATCAATGATACAACCCTAGCAACATAACATGTAAGTCGACTATAATATTCGTTTGTAGTTTCGTTTTGACAACGGAACTTAATAACGAGTGATCATTAAAATTTTCGCTCAAGTAAGCCATGTACTCAAAAAGTATGTCCTAACTTAAGTTATTAGAGGAGATCTGTAATTATAATTTCAAACGTCATGATTGTTAAAAAATAATTTGAAATGCTGACTTTTATATTAAATATATTTATAATTTTTATACAAAGTAATAGAATATTATAAAAAATGTGTAAAATGTTGACCATTCTCCACCAAGCATAATCGCACTCTATTTCGTAGAGCATTGAAAACATTGATCAGTATTTGCGGTGAGTTATTGATGTGTTCACATTTTTCTATGATTTTATGTCTTAACTCTTGTAGATTATTAATTGGTGTTTCATAAATAAATTTTTTTATATATGGCCACACAAAAAAATTCATGACTGTTAAATCATACGATCGCTGTATTTCTAGTTATTATCCGATCGCCATAAAATTGTTGCAAAAACTGAATATTTTCAAGTGTAACGTGAGATGTAGCCCCATCCTGTTGAAAATATCCGACCTGGAGTTCATCATTAGTCAATTGATTAGTAAAAACACTGAGAATTTCGTTACGATATTTCTCCGATGTTATCGTGCCCTCAAAGAATATTGGTCCTATTAATCGGTGACGACTCATACCTACCCATACGCCTATTTTTTCTGGATGTAGAGGAACTTCTCTGTAGAAATGAGGATTTTCACTGGACCACATACGCATATTTTGCGAATTAACATAACCTTTCAAATAAAACCAAGCTTCATCGGTGAAAAAAGTATGATTTAAAATATTGTCTGTCATTGTTTGAATAAACCATTGGCAAAATTGTGTTCTTTTTTCATAATCCGTAGGTAATAGATTTTGTACGGAAGTTAATTTATTTGGATACATGTGCAAGTCCTTTTTAAAATTTTTTGACATGTTCCATACGAAAGCCCTACTTGTTGCGAAACTGCGAATAGATGTTTGAGGAGATTCGTTAATAATTTGTCTGACATTTTCAATTACGCCGCGACATCTCTTGAGAGGAGGACCGCTTCCTTTTTTCCTTAAAATACTGCCTGTTTAACGAAAAAGATTTACACAATGCATTAGCGTATCACGGAAAGTTTTATAGCTAAGAACAGTATTTGGATATCTCTCTTCAAACTCCGCAAAGCAATTTTCTATTGAATGCTGCCAAATACCATCACTTTTTTGAGATGTCAGGAAGTAACATTCTACCATAAACGCTTTATGCATATCATTAAAGGCCATTACTTTTTCTTTTGATGAAACTTTAAAATATATATTTGACACTGACAGATGTTTGAAATAATATCTTAATGACTAAAGCTACGACATAATTTTTATATACACGGCCAGCTACGAGTGAAAATTTTAATGATCGCTCGTTACTATTATGAAAATCCCAAAGATTATTTTATGAACCAATCAGATTAAGGAACTCGAAATTACGGCGATAATTTAACTCATCTGTCAAAAACATGACATTTTAATACACGTTATGTTAGTTTGATAACAGATAAACTGCAAGTAGGTATGTTTGCAAGTGTAATTCATTGCAATTTTAACAATAATAATAACCAAAGAGCGGACTCGAGTGATTGATGATTCATAGCCCATAGGTGTCTACCATGTATTCGCAATAAGTTTGTTTTTGTAAGCGATCCGTGAGTTTCGAACAATTTGATACGTGTGGCTACCTGCATAAGTGACAGATACCTACATATGCAGTTAATATGTATCTATCTGTCAATGCACAAGGGAGCGAATGTAATAAATGGTTTGGTAATCGGCAGCAACTACTGCTGAAACAAAAGTAATGCTGACAAGCGAATTGCGTATCGAATTTTGAATAAAAATAATTTACAAAAAACAAAACTCAAAACTATGTACAATAAATACTAAGAACAGAAAGAAATGGACAGAAAGGCGAAACAAAAACTACTCCAAAAATAAGGAAGTAAATTAAACTTAGTATTTATAAAAAATTATAGGATAAATATACAATATAACAAAATAAAACGGATTTTTTAAAATACTAAAAGTCGTAACCAAATAACACTGAAAGAAGCGAAACCAGAGACAATCCCTTATAGATGAGAATAGAAAATATACTATCTCAAGAACAATAAATACATGTATGTATATGCATGTATAACAGCATGTAAACAGGAGAAAACACTTTGGAAATTAGCGGATATAATTTTTTAAGCGATTACTTGAACGAAGTCTAAGGAAATAATATATAAATATGTATTCCGTCTTACACGCTACCGTAAATTAGAATTTATGAATTAATAGACACAATGCAATATCCATAACGACGGAAATAAGACCACCTGCTCGAGGAATGCAATCGAGCAAGCAAATAGTGGGGCTATTATAACATGCATGCTATACGTGAGACCACCACAACGTTTTATCGAGGCAATTGGTCATTCAATCGCGTCAGTCCGCTCCCTGATAATAACCTAAATAGTGTTCAGTCGGCCACGAATAAAATAATTGATAATAACAGTACATTTTCTAACTGTAGTTTTAGTAACAATTAAGCTACTATTTACCTATGTATTCAAAGAAGTGTTGTGTTTTGATGTTTAAATAAAAATATGTTTAATTGAATCGGCCGATACTTGCTGGAAATCCATTATATGTAAATGGGATTTAAGTAAAACACTTATACTAATTTCCAGTATATATATATATATATATATATATATATATATATATACTGGAAATTAGTATAAGTGTTTTACTTAAATCCCATTTACAAAAAATATGTTTGTTTACTAATTTTAATTAAATGATTCGTTAAATTATCTTACCAAATACCATTCGAGCTTGTGTTTATTTCCGGAACAAACTTTCATTTTGACATAACTCAAACTTTGTTGCTTAAAGGTAACACGACTCGAACAAATAAAAGATGGTAAAACCGCTCCCCCTACGGTGTCGCAGTTTTACCATGTTAGTTGTTCTCGTCAGTTATCAAGCAAAAAAGCTTTCGTTCAAAACGAAAGTTTGTCCGGATAAACACAAGTTCTTATGGTACTAACCCGACAATTTCACTTATATTTCCTGCATAGCGACATCGACTCTTGTCATTTTCACAATTAAATCACTCCAGCCCTACGGGTCTTCGTGATCTAAATACTTGTCAAACTGACACTCGCCTTCGTCGCTATGCAACAAGTATTCGTGAAAGTATTTATAAATTCTAAGGTCTTATAATGTATGATCAAAAAGTCTTTGGATCGCTATTGCCGTGGAATTTACGAGATATCTATGAAATTATTTATTTCAATTAGTTTTGACATTTACTTGACAACTTTCAAGTCAGCTGGTTATAATTCAAAATATTTCAAAGAGAACATAAAATTTTTATTATTAAACCATACTACAGTAATGTAAATATTGGTGAAAATGGTAACTGGGTTTATTCACCTCGTTTATATTTGAATTCCGTGAGAGATTTCCCAACTTCGCCATAATTGAACGAGATTTTTTTCGGCAACTTCAACGAACTGGGAATAAATTAAAAAAAACTAGTAATATAAGTAACAGTGTTCGATCTGGAAGAAGACGGGTAGAAATGATGATGTTATTGATCAGGTTAGGAAACGCATGCAGGAAGAACCTACCTTATCCTTGCGTAGATTGAAACAAGAAAAAATCAATTTAAGTTCTGGAACGTGTCAAACCACTGCTAAACATGACTTGAACTTATTTCCTTATAAAATGCAGATGTATCAGGAGTTATTCCTTATAAAATGCAGATGTATCAGGAGTTACTGCCACCAGATTATCGGAATAGAGTATCGTACTGTACCTGATTTAATGACCATATGGATAATGATATCATTGACTTAACATTTTTACAGACGAATCTTATTTTTACCCATCTGGATATGTTAATCGTATATGAAGCGAGAATAATCCTAATTTTCATCGTGAGGTTCCTTTACATAGTCCTAAGACTGGTTTGGGTTGCAATGTTTCGTAGACGAATAATAGTGCCAATATTTTTTCAACAAACCATAACCGCTGAAAGATATATAAATCAAATACTTGAGCCTTTCATCAATCAATTGCACGATGATGAACTACATAATGAATACTCTCAGCCGTCTCAGCAAGATAATCCTGGAATATTTACGTCAATTTTATGACGAAATATTAATATCAGACTTTCGTTGCCCACCGAGGTGTTGTGATTTGAGTCCGTTAGATTATTTCTTATTCCTATTGCTTAAGAATACAATTTTTAAAATTCCAGTTCACACTTTAGATGAATTTCGAGAACGTATTGCTGAAAACTGTTGCTTAATAACACGTGATCTTTTAATTAAAGTTTTTAATAACATGGGCTGACGTGTTAACCTGTGTATTCAAGAACAAGGAAGACATTTTCAACTTTTTCTATAATTTTTTATCGTAAAAGTGTATCTGCCTGAATGTTATTGTTTCATTGTTAGAGTTATTTTCTTACCTGTAATGAACCTAATTTTTGGATTTTTGTAATAAATGCATTCTGTAATCTCTATAAATGTTATAAAATATACGTACAATCCAACTAATTTCCATAATGTGAAACCTATTTTATTTGTAACTTATGTGTACTTTAAAGTAAAGAAGTATATATGGTTTTTACACTTTATGGCTATCGCGATCCAAAGACTTTTTCATCAAACGTTAGTATTACTACAGATAATAAGGAACAACTAATGATCCTGTTTCAAAAGCTTATTTGGAGTAAAAATTAGCAATATCAAAAGTGAACATTTTTATTATGAAATATATACAAAATTACGATTTTATACGGCTTCTTCTATTTCATCAATCTCCATTTCGAATTGATTTCCAGCGCTTCATGCAATTTTCAATAATCCTCTCAGTTTGCTTATAATTGAAACAGACATGCAATATACATATCTGTAACTGTACACATGGACAATACACCTCGTATTTTCAGAATTTACTTCTGCTTAAGACACGTGTTTCTGCCATCTATAGGCGTCATCAGTCAAGCTAGTGAAGCAATGTAATACAAATGATACAAATCTTTTCAAGAACAGATTTGTATCTGTATATACATTTACGCTGAAATCGCCTACAAGATATAGCAAATTTCTTCCTATAAGGTGGCACTATTAGTAAGTGACATCTGACGGACGAAAGAGACTATGCCGAAAAAGGCGACCTTTCGCTTGTTCAGCTATGTCAGCTATCTTTCGTCCGTCAGATGTCACTTATTAAATAGTGCCACCTTATAGGACGAAATTTGCTATATCTTGTAGGCGATTTCAGCGTAAATGTATATACAGATACAAATCTGTTCTTAAAAAGATTTGTATCATTTGTATTACATTGCTTCACTAGCTTGACTGATGACGCCTATAGATGGCAGAAACACGTGTCTTAAGCAGAAGTAAATGCTGAAAATACGAGGTGAATTGTCCATGTGTGCAGTTACAGATATGTATATTGCATGTCTGTTTCATTTGTAACAAATGCGTAATACGTACATATCGTATTGATATACTTAAACCTTTTTGCTTATAATGTCAAATATTTGTATGGCATGATAACATAGGTAACACGATTCACGAAAAGGGTTTCAAATCAAAATTAATTCTGACAGGTGACAAACCAAAACGATTTCTTAAAAAATATAGATTAATTTCTTACGGCACCAAGAAAACTACGAAACTTATCGACTATTAACATTCTAGGCAGGCAATAAGCTTCGGTTTCGCCTCAGTTTGTATTTACCTACCTCGAATGTTAATACGTCCTTACATTCCTTGTGACTTAACTAACTAACGAGCCATCGAAAAAATTCATAATTGGAGTAGACTGTGAAATTGAGTTGGTAATTTAACCACTTATACATAATGAGTAATAATGACACATTACTTGATGCTTGACAGTTTCATTTGGTTTCATTGTAAAAAAAGGTTGAAATGATACTACAACAAAAAAGAAAACAAATAATTTATTTAATATCGAAATCATAATCAAAATTTACATATAGCTACAGAAGTTGTTGAAAATGTTGTCCATATACATCTAAACACAAACCATTTTCTTAATAAGAGTTTTGAAAAACTTGACACAAACTTATAGTTTCAATGTCAAATAATAAATGTCATTATGTGGAAGTGGCTAAAGTAACAACCCAATTTCACAGTCTACTCCAATTTTGAATTTTTTCGATGGCTCGTTATTTCTTACTACCGACTTCCTAAGTTGGCTTTTGTTGCTCTGTTTAGAGGTAAGTAACAGCTACTTACGACTTATGAACGTGTGTAACCCTTGTCAGCGGGATATAATATTTCACTTACCTCCCTAGGGAAGTAAGTAATTTGACATTATATTTGGCAGTGACAGATGACAGAGACGGAAAACCTTTGAAACTTTTATGCATGAGATAATTTCAATACAACTGGTCAATAAACCGTTTACGATTTGAAGAGTGCACGTCATCAACAGTATTTTCGGAATAACCATGACAGAAACAATAAACGAAGTATAATATTTATATCTCAACATAATGGCGAATGCATATTTATGTTGGTGGGAATGTCCAGTGTTGACACATATAGTTCTGTCATATTTTACATGTGTTTGTTTACTCTTGGTTTGAAATGCCGAAAGCGTTTTGTAGTCAATGTAAGCGACTTGTTGCATCCGCGATTGCAAACTGTGAAGCAGAACACGATAATGATGGACCGTTGCTGCTTTTATTAGTTATGAGAGAAGTAAAATCGTATTTGTAACTTTTAGGGAATTCTGCTGATATCTGTCAGCTGTCAGTTGTGTTCCATTATAAAAAGGATGATCCAAGAAGAGCGCTAGTGGAATTCCCACATATTGCTATAAAACGAGTATTTTTTTTCGCAGAGTATGCCCATTTGAAAAAATTCAAATGCTACGAATTTGTGTTTACGGATGAAACATGGATTTTTGAAAATGGAACTGTGACACATTCTTGGCAGACCGATGATTAGCCTGGCGTTCGCAGAACTAAAGTTGGAGGAAAAAGGTATATGTTATAATTTATTCTTTTAATGGTAGTTTTATTACATTATTTTAGATTTATTGTATTGCACGTTGGCAATTATACAGGCTTTATGAATAGAGCGTAATTGATATTTCCGTCTGGAAGTGACAGTGGTGTCTATCAGGGGAACTGAATCGAGTCAATTACTAGTTTGAGTACCAGTTGTTATGTAATTTAGAGACACCTGCAATTCTTCTGCAATTATTGTAAACAATGTAAACTACCACAGCAGTATTTTAAATAAGCCACCGACTACAGCCTCGACTAAAGCAGATATACAGCAATAGTTAAATAATAACAATGTCCAGTACGAAATGAATCTAATAAAAATACAGCTTCTAGAATTACTTGAAGGGTACGTACTTTATTGGAGGCATGGTGTTTTTCATATTTGTGGTTATAATTCTCTTTAGGAATAAATCTGCACCGGTCTATGAAATTGATAATCTGAGCCATCAGTATGGCCACATAGTTTTCCGTCTGCCACCGTACCATTGCATATTTAATGCAGTTGAGCATACCTGGGGAATATTAACAACCCATTATGCACAACATGTAGGAAAATCTGGTGGATCTATGAGTGATACTCAGAAGGTATAGAGTAATGGAATAAAGACGGTTACGCCAGATGTTTGGAACAACACTGTGCGACATACAGAGGCCGAAATTCAAAAATGGTGAGAAAGAGAAGTTAGAATCGATCGTGAAGATCCTGGCGAATGTATTATTAATCTTGGCGAACACTCTGAGAATGACAACGACTTATTTTCAGATTAATGTGTCACCTATTTCTAAGTTGTTGTTTTATAATATCTGGCACCTTTCATTTTCTTTCAAGATATATACTGATGTAACATACATGTGTTTTTAGTATTCTTTTTTTATTAAATACGCAAGTTTTCACCTGTTTTTATTGTTTGATTACTTTGTAAGAGAATTAATAAATTCGGTTATTTATAAATTAGAACCTAAAAATTGCAAGTTTCACATAAGCGTTTACTACCCTAACCTAAAATGTAAATAAATAGATTTTGACAATGGATTTTGCAAATGATTTCACAATATTGTTTTGACATCATTGTTGACGTGCACGTCTTCGACTCGCGAACGGCGTATATAAAAACCTACAAGCAATATCAGTTTCCTCTTTGACTTCACAACTACTTGCATATTCACACATGGTTGATGGCTGTTGAGGTCGATGAACATTAATTTTAATATTTAACACGTGATTTGTTTATGAATTTATTTATATAACTTTTCGTCCATAGTGATAGTTATATGAGCTGGTTATACACAAAGAGGAAACGCGTTATATCCAATTTTACGTCATACTAGATCCATGACGACACGTCCTATATATGTTGCCGGCAAGATATCAATTATAAGATTATGATGTCAACTATAAAAAGGCCAATAATGAAGCAATTCGACTGTTTACAAAAGCCTTTCGGCATTATATCCAAATGATGCAACGAGATAATAAACAAAATGTAGTTTTAAAAGGAATTGTTTTTAAAAATCAAAATAAATGAGAAAAATGTACACAAAACTAGGCTTATTTGACAGATATGTTATCTTTCAACACCGAAAATTATGTGTTTATTTGCCATAGAATGTCTATATTACCATCAATTTTGTATTTAAATTAATGAAATAATAGCTCTAAAATATAGTTTAACAAACTAACTTTTTTAGTTTCTCTAATACAGTTCTGACAATATATAAACGTCATCACTGACGTACAATTGTACTTAACGCGTTTCTTCTTTAAGTACATATAGAAGAAACGCGTTAAGTCCAATTCCAGTAAATTCGATATCCAATACGTTTTCCTACAAATGTCTGGATAGGTGTGATATTGGGACCCTATTTTTATAACGGCACACTTATTCAAAATCGATATTTGAACTTTCTTGAAACTGAATTTCAAGAATATTTAGACCATCTGCCTTAAGCTATCCGGAGACAAATTTCAACATTACGGCGCACCAGAGCATAACGCGCAATAAATTTTCTTATAAGTAGAATTTTAAAATAGGTGGATTGGGAATAAAGGACAACATTTATGGCCTCCGAGATCACCTGACCTTTCAATAATAAGATCTACTGCACTTTATCGAATGTCCTAGAAGAACTCAAAAATAAAATACAATTGGCAGCACAGGAAATTACACTGAATATGTTAAGAAGATCCCAACATAATTTATTACGCCGAGCTCCTATGTGTATCAATAAAAATGGTGGACATTTTGAACAATTTCTTCAATAGTATTTTTGTTTTATCGTGTTATTGTTTTTCTATTGTTCTTTAACCAATACATATCCTACATATTGCTAAGAGCAGTGGTTTGTTGCTTTTAATTGTCCCACCAACCACAACTAAACTTCCCAACTAGGATACTCAGCCGGTTGATTTCCAAAAAAATGGGTCTTCTTTCTTCTCAGGGTTCCAATCGGAAAATCGTGGAACTGTTAAACATGAATTGAGCGCCAGTGAATTGATCACACAAGTTTCTATATTATATTTTCTGAGTTACATACTTATTTTAATTAATTCGCAGTAAAGGTGTTAGCACAAATCAAAGACAGAATAAAATTTAAATGAATATTTAATACAAGAAAATCAAAAAAGAAAAAAAAATCTATCTTTATAAAGTATAAAGATAAAGTATCTTACAATGACACAATGAGGTAAAATATATCCACTGTAAATTGACAGCTAAGTGGATTAAAACTTCCTCTAAATTACTCCGAACAACTTATCTAAAAAATAATAAAATTTATTTTTAATTTCTCCAAAGAGAACCACACTATATAATCAAATTTAATACAGGACCAAATCTACGCATGTGCAAACATCAAACACATGAAAAAATACCAAACGAGCAAAATTTTACACTTATAATTTTTTTAGGTAGAAGTTTAAAAATACTCTTTATTATTTATTCTTACTAATAATAAATTTCTTAAATAACAATTTTGAATACAATAAAAATTTTCTTATAATATTAATCAAAGTTTTATGAATTCTTAAAATAAAAAAACTTACAGTTTTAGGAGACTTACAAGACACGTTGTTTAATCTTAATATCAACCAATTACGAGAATAACAATCTCTACAATATACGGGAATTGAATATCAAATACCACCAACTAATTAACACAATCAAATCATCCCGATTTAAATTAAATATATATATATATATATATATATATATATATATATATATATGTATATATATATATATATTTATCAAAGAAATACAACGTTCTTGTCTAAATTCAGATGTAGGTCTCCCCCCCCAACATATCTCTCTATCGCTTTCACATAAAGACGACCTCCAAAAAAGTTTTTTATCTTAGCACATGAAATAACATATCGGATATACACAGATATCCACAAATAATGTACATTCATTTTTAAATAAATTTTAAGTATTATTTAGGGAAAAATCCATAACAATATGTACTTCTTTCTGTTGTTATTATAATTGCCCAATGAAAATATATACAGGGTTTTTAACGCAACCCGTTTATTAGAAGTTTTCTATGTTAATGGCCATTTACACTCACGAACCACTTTCTGTTATAACGGAAGTCATAGCCAACTTTGATATTTTAAGTTTATTTATAAGTTTATATTTCGTAAGATAAATAAACTACGGTGGGTTAGTTTCTTTTTTCATTGTTTTAACAGTTAATTGGAAAACAAATGGGTGGTGATCTATAAAATAAGAAATATGTTTAAGTTGAGAAGGAGTTCATAATATTAACTAGCAATACTTTCTAAAGGTTCTCTTCTGTAAAATTTATTCTCTTTGAATGGAATACATCCTTTTAGATAGAAAATGTCCTTTCTACATCGCAACTGGTTATAGGTTCATACTGGAAGTATTCTTTTATTTCAGCATATTTACCAGTTAGATTTTGAGGCGTTGTCCCCATACACAATTGCCGCAGTGTCATTAAAAATGGATTTCTATTAAAAACTGCGTCAAACTTTTGCCGAAGGCCACATCCGAAATCATTTGAAATATATTTAAAAATATTAATATCCACATCTAATGTGGTTAATCCATCATTTAATTTGAGATTTTGATTTTCAAAATAAGTGATTACTTTTGACAAATTTCCAAAGTGTTCCTGAAGAAAGTACAACTGATTTTTTAAATTTGAAATTTGTATCCTTGCACTCGGAAATACTTCGACCATCGTCATTTTAACATGTAACGAAATTTTGTAAACTATCGAAATTCTCTGCATAAAAACTGGTAGTTTCCAACCATGATCCCCATCTAGTCATTACTGGAGAGCGAGGCTGTGACAAAGATGGAAGTTTTTCCCTGTAAAGAGCTAATCTCGATGGTGCTTTTCTGAAAACTTGTTTAAAAGCGAATGCAAATCTATCGACTTCCGGAAAGGTGTCTCTGATATATTTACAGATTCTGTAGATAACATGTGCTATACAAGTAATATACAACATATTAGGATATGTTTCCTCAGAGACATCGTTCCGGAAGTTGATAGACTTGTATCCGTTTTTCGAAAAGTTTTCAGAAAAGCACCATTAAGAGCAGCTCTTTACATTAAAAAACTTCCATCTATGTCACTGCCTCCCTCTCTAGTAATAACTAGAGCTACTACTAGCTACTTATTTTTATGGAGAGAATTTCGATAGTTTACAAAATTTCGTTGCATGTTTAAATGACGATGCTCGAAGTATTTCTGAGTGCAAGAAACTAATGCAATCTACAATTTAAAAAAATCAGTTATATTTTCTTCAGAAACACGTTCGCTTATTTTGAAAGTCAAAATCTCAAATTAAATGATGGATTAACCACATTAGATGTGGCTATTACTAAGTTGAAAAATATTCCAAGTGACTTCGGATGTGGCCTTCGGCAAAAGTTAGACGCAGTTTTTTTTAATAGAAATCCAGATTTAATAACATTGCAACTGGGTATGGGGACAATGCCTCAAGAGCTAATTGCTAAATACGCTGAAATAAAAGAATTTTTCCAGTATGCACCTATAACCAGTTGCAATGTAGAAAGGACGTTCTCTATCTACAAGTATGTATTTCATTCAAAGAGAACAAATTTTACAGAAGAGAACCTTGAAAAGGTATTGCTAATTATGCTAGTTATTTACTCAACTTGAACTACAAAATGAACAAATAAAAATGTATTTCATATTTCATATCACCACTCGTTTGTTTTCCAATTATTTAAATAAAAATAAAAACTATTTAAAAATACAAATTTTCAATAGTACGCCCGTGGGCGATGAGTCATGGGCCTCTCGTGTCTAGTCCTTAATATTAAATAATGATGCGAGTACCTATTATGACTATAATCGAACGTATTTTTTCATTGTAACAAAAAAAATAACTAAAGGAAATATACGAATTTTAGTAAATTTATGCAAATTAAAACTGATACTAACAGAGCTCGCCGTCAAACCTAAAATACTGAATGGTGGTAATACAATGCTAACACCAGACATTAGCGCCACGCTATGTAAATATTTACAATACACATTAGCATTTAACTTGATTGTAGTTTTATTCGGTATTTAGTTTCATTATAAGAACAATCTTAGATAGTAAATCTGTGAGACAAAGGCGATGCTAGAATTACCACCTGCACCTGATTTGAACGCTGAATTCCGTAAACCAAACAAACAATGGCTCTTAATTTATGTCTCAGGTTTGAGTACAAGTAGAGGTAAACGAGGGAGCAGTTTGAAAGAGCGCATTAGCATTGCTAATATTTCGTTTCGAAACATTTACGTCTCCATTCTATTTGTTAATAATACTTGTAATTTGCAAGTGCGGTGTGCGGAATTTATGAACGCGGGTAGATCTCTGATTATGGCCTAGTCGATGTTTTCTTTCTCATGGCGGGGCTTGTTCCTTCGTTCATCCTGTTCGTGTGTGTGTTTGTTTAAGGTACAATTACTCGTCCAGACATTGTAATTACCAGAGTTCCAATTAAAATAATGGACCGATGCCACGAACTATTAACATTTCATCGGGGCAATTTGGGATGGGCCAGCGTGATCAGTTCTTATTGCTTATGGCTTGCTTTCCGCACGGTCTCGGAGGAATTGTGAAATTCCTCTATAAAAGAAAAGACGTACCGTGATTTTTTTATCGATTAATGATTTAAGGTTGGAGGAAAGGAGAATTTGAGTTAATGCGAACACGATTAGCGCAAAGATAAAGTAATTTCGTGAAGCGAAAAAAAAATACAATGATTTTTCGCACATACGAAAAGCGACGATAAAGGTAAAATTAATATGAAAATATAACATTCTCTAGATAATTCAAGGTGGTAAGGTGCGTATTATAACACATTGTTTCAATTCATATGTGTAAATACAGAATTTACACATATTTATATACATAGTTTGTTTAAACGTATTTTAATTTGACTGAATTGAATGAATCTACCTTTGTACAATAAACTCCATTTGTATTGGAACGGCTTAGAAAAGGATGTAAAACAATCCTCAAGACCTTTTTTCATTCTTTCCTTTTATTCTAATACGAGTAAGTAAGAGGCACATAGTTTTCTGGCACCCCCTGCAGTGCGGGTTTAATGATAAAATAACATAAACGTAGTAATGCATATAAACTTTGACAATACTTACATGAGAATACAGTTTCTATAATTAACACACATACGAAATCAAGCGTTCCAAAAGTAAAGAAGTATAAAGTTTTAGACAATATTCGAGATTAAAATCTGCTTCGATTTAGATCATTCTCTTTGTTTGTTAGAAAGAGGATATTTAAGGGTAGGCATTTTTTAAAGTGTATTATATATGCAAATAATAGTTAATTTTTTTACTATAAGAAATATTTTCTACAAACTACAACAGAAAACCACAAATTCCAGAATAAATAAAATTAAAAAAAAAAATTATTCTAAATATATACAAATTTTAAAATAAAAATCGTAATTCCAAAATCAAAGATCAAAGTTATATTGTAAATATACAGGGTATTCCACGAGAGCCGTTCATTAGAAGTTTTCGTGGTTAGAAAAAACTTAGAATCCTGAAATTTTGGGTTCCAGGGTTATTCAAGATTCTCTTTCATTTTAAAATATTTTCAAGATCATACTACTTCCGATTATACCGGAAGTCGCCATTAACTTCCTTATTTTAAATAGAACACCCGGTATATTATTTCATTTTTGGATTCCTGAGAAAATTTCATAGTAGGTTTTCATAGGTTTCCCTATACTTATTTTCAATTTTTTTTTAGATATCTAGATTTCTTTGAAAATTTAGACAGACGTAGCCCTGTTTTGAGCATTGCGCCCTTTAACCAATTTCGATTGTTGGAAAGCGCTTCTGGGGTAGACGGAAGCATAGGAATGATACTTTCGAATGCCATATTGACAACTGATTTATCGCATACAGGGTATCCAAAATTTAATGACCAATTACATCATTTTAAAAGTTGAAAAAGTTCGTTTCTTCAAATAGGACACCCTGTAGTTTATTAGATGGTCGGATGCAGAATTTGATTCTGCATCGATTTGCTATAACATTCCCTATACCTATTTCCAGTGGTTTTCTTGTTAATCCATATTTTTATCAAAAGGTGATCAAACTCCAAAAGTTCTACCTAGTAAGCCTTGATTTTGACAGGAATTGAAACAATGTTGATTTAATGTCAAAGCAGTATCATCGTACAGATACGTGAGGTAACTAATTACAGTTCTAGGGATTTTGTTAACTTGCTTAAGTACAGTTTATAATGGAGAATGTTGAAGAATATTCCAATAATGATTTATTAAATTTGTTTTACACGCACGGTGAATGTGGACGAATTGTTCGACGAACATGCAGACTATTTAATGAACGATATCCGAACCTACCAACAATGACTCCCGGAAAATTCGCAAGAATCGAAACTCGCTTTATAGCAACTGGAAACGTAAGGGCAACTCAAAATATCCTAAAGCCCGTAACTGATAATGAAGATAACGTGGTGAATGTGTTGGCGTTTTTTCAAGCTTATCGGCGGAGTTCAATTTCAACAGCAGCGCTGGATTTGGGTATTTCAAAAACATCAATCCACAGAATATTAAAAAAACATGGAATGCATCCTTTTTGTGAGATAACTGTTCAAGGGATACGTCTTGGTGATGAGGCAAGACGTGTCAACTTTTGCGAATTTATGATTTTTAAAATTACCGAAGATCCGAGATTTCTTCATCAGATTATGTGTACTCACTACTGGGCACAAGATAATCCACATGATATTAGGGAACATAATCACCAAGACCGCTTTAGTATCAATGTTTTTTGTTTAATTATGGACAACAGAGTGGCTTATCAAGTGTACGATGAAAATTTAAATGCGGCTAGATATCTGGTATACTGAGAGGGTTTGTTAGTGATTTTCTAAATGCCCTACCTCCACGTGATAGAGCAAACAGTTGGTATCAGCTTGATGGTGCTCCAGCACATTCAACTATAGCTGTACACCGGTAATTGTCAATGATGTTCGAGGATCGGTGGATTGGCCCGCGGGGACCTTGGAACTGGCCACCCAGATCACCCGATTTGACCCCCTTGGATTTTTACCTCTGGGGTCGTATAAAAGAACTAGTGTACTCTAGGCCGGTACAAACTAGAGAGGAATTATTGAACCGTGTTCACCATGCGTTTATTAATATAAGTCCAGACGAACTTCGGAGATCTGTTTCGCGAAGAGTATATGACAGAGTTATTCAGTGTTTGAACCAAAATGGAGGTCATATAGAACAATTATTGTAATTTTACATTCTCTTACTATTTTTTGTCATTATGTTCCAATTTTTTTTTTTTTTATATTTCGTTCTAAATGTTATGTACTAATGTCATGTTCTAATTAAAGTAAATTTTTTACCGTTTCATTGATGTTTATTTGGCTACGAAAGGCAAGCGATGTTTCGGTTTCTGCCAAAAAACCACATTAAAATAAAAAATATGGATTAACAAGAAAACCACTGGAAATAGGTATAGGGAATGTTATAGCAAATCGATGCAGAATCAAATTCTGCATCCGACCATCAAATAAAATACAGGGTGTTCCATTTGAAAAAACGAACTTTTTCAACTTTTGAAATGATGTAATTGGTCATTAAATTTTGGATACCCTGTATGCGATAAATCAGTTGTCAATATGGCATTCGAAAGTATCATTCCTGTGCTTCGGTCTACCCCAGAAGCGCTTTCCACCAATCGAAATTGGTTAAAGGGCGCAATGCTCAAAACACGGCTACATCTGTCTAAATTTTCAAAAAAATCAAGATATCTAAGAAAAAATTGAAAATAAGTATAGGGAAACCTATGAAAACCCACAATGAAATTTTCTCAGAAATCCAAAAACGAAATAATATACCGGGTGTTCTATTTAAAATAAGGAAGTTAATGGCGACTTCCGGTATAACCGGAAGTAGTGTGATCTTGAAAATATTTTAAAATGAAAGAGAATCTTGAATAACCCTGGAACCCAAAATTTCAGAATTCTAAGTTTTTTCTAACCACGAAAACTTCTAACGAACGGCTCTCGAGGAATACCCTGTATATAATGTTAAACAAAATAAAAATTCTAAAATAAATGAAATAAACATGAAATATATACAAACTTAAAGTAAAAATTCCTCAATACTTGGTCCAGTAACCATTATCGTCTATGGTATCTTGCAACCTTTCAGACATATATGTGCCAAGTCTTTGGAAAGCTTCTTTACTACGCAAATTATCCCATTGTTGCATAATATGAGCCTGAAAGTTATCTATATTACGAACAATGTTTTACCAATTGCGTACCATAATCGCCCACTAGTTCTCAATTGGAGTTAGATCGGGTGATTTGGCAGGCCAAGGGATTAGTTCAATATCGGGATGATAATGAAACCAATCCCTGACTAATGCAGACGTGTGCACTGCAGAATTATCATGCACAAAGGAAATTCTAGCAGGTGCTGGATATAGTATACGTACATTTGCAGCATTACATCTTCGAGTATACGCTTATATTCAGCAGCACCAATACGTGGACTAATGGACACCAACTCTCCTGGTCCTGCGGCTGATATCCAACCCCAACATCCAATATTGATTGTGCCACTTTGCCTGTTGCGAATAACGTGCCTAGGATCATATCTCGTGTTATTTATTCGCTACTAATATTTTCTTGGTCTTGTGTTGTGCGGAAGACTTTCTCGTCACAAAAAATTATATTTGCCCAGTCCTGATGAAGATTTTCCCTTGCGAAATGTAATCTTCTCTGAGCATGTTCTTCTGTAAGGTCTATTTTTTGGGCTGGCTTCCGACAATATACACCATTCCGGTGCATATACCTACGAACTATGGTTTCGCTGCAATGTATATTAAAATGCTGCTTTATGGCGGATGCAGTTATAAAAGGTGTTACTTCTAGCTTCTGCATAATTTCATCCATCTGTTCATTATTAATTTTTAGATTAGGACCAGGTTTGTTTTCTTCTACTTTTGAAGGCCGTCTCCTCAATTTCTGTCCTCCATCTAGTTATCTAATAAAGGACTTGTGTTTTCTAGAATAAAGAACAAGTGAATCCATGTTCTCAGATTTTATCAAATTTATTTCCCATAAAGAATTCACGTCTATGCGAGACAATGAATAACGTATTACCAGTACTATAATAGATTGTAATTATAGAACTTACCGATAAATGGATAAGCCTGATTCCCAGTGTGTTATCACACGCGAGAGAATCTCTACACTGGAATAGCCAGGCATTTTTTAATTAGATATTGGTCAGTAGCCCCAATTTTAAATAAAATATATTAGAATTTATATAGTTAGTGTGAAAGGAGTGAAGAATTACTAAGAAATGATCTGAGAAATAAATATAGGATAATTCAATTAGGGGAATTCATTATTTTGGATTTCCCCGCAAACTTAAGTCATAAGTTCTGGTGTCTTATTAGTAGAGACCGGATACATCGGGCTGAAATGGACGTCATTACGACGGACGATATAAATAGTTCACAACATCTGTAAGTAGTTAATTGACGAAGGAGATACTTGTTGAAACTTCATTATAACGCTAAGAAATAAGTGATTAAACTTCTAGTTTCAAAAATTCCTTTATTGTAAATTCACTACAATATTGTTTTGCCATACAATGGCTTCATCAGGTGGATGAAATACTGAATATGTACAATACAAGTTTGAATATTTATATATGTAAAAATTATTGAGAAAAATGGTGATGGAAAAATTTTACAATCTTAAATTTAATAGAGGTGAGTTGTTTAAATCTAGTTGGTCATCTAAAGCTAATCCTAAACTATTATATCTGTTAATTTCTAAGTTTTCTAACAAGTTAAGTTTTTTACTTTTATCTTGAAGGTGTAAAACATTGAAGTTCATAGACAATCTATTATTGATATCTATACAATCACTTGCGAAAGTTGAATCAGTTTTCTTTTCTTTATGACTCCTCTCGTGTTCTTTCGTCCTAATTTTGAATGTCCTCCCCGTTTTTCCTATGTATACCTTATTACAATCTTCACATGTTAACTTATATACACCAGAGTTTGATTTTTTGTCTATTTTATCTTTGTTGTTTTTAATAATGTTCTGTATAGTATTGTCTGTTTTAAATTATATATTTTCAGAAGGGCAGGGATCCGGATAATTATTTTATATTTATTCTTTAATGGAGAGAAAGCATTAAAACAGATTCTTTTTTATTAGTTCTTACAAAAGAAAGCCATGTTCTAATACATTATCCAAATATCAATTTATGTTTTTGTAGTAGTATTAATAATTATAAAAATTACATGTTATATAATACTTATTTCATATACACATGTGTTTGTCATACAAAGTAATGTTTCTCAGTGGGGAAATGAATTAATTAATTTAGATTATTGTCATGCTTTATCACTAATATAATTATTGTTAAGATAACTTGCTTTAAGAATGGTAATAATGGAGAGAAGAATCAACAATAGAACGAAAGCACTTAAAATAAAATTTCTTTGAAATGGATATTACTAACTCAACTAGAAAACTATATCACTTATATAAATTCAAATTCAAATAAAAGTATCAACAATTTTCATTTCAAAACTTAGGTACAGTTGTTGACCACAAGCAATTACTAATATATAAATGGAGATCTTTACCTAAGTACCTCATAAATTACATATCTAATCTAATCCACTAACGCTAGAAAGTTTTGAGTGGATTTTTAAATTCTCCCATAAAATGATCCTATCTAGCCGTTCGAATACAAATGGAGCTTATTGTACACAGCATCGCCTGGTGTAAGAATTCGATACCGTAACACAATGTAAATTAGATTTAGATGGCCTGAACCGCAGATACCCAGAGATGTATTTTGTAATATTCGTACAATCATTTGCCAAAATTAAAGGACAGATTCTTCATAAAAGGTTCTGCAAAAAAAGCTTATCGCTTTTCTCATAGTCGTATGGTTTTCGAGACACACGATGTACAAGATAGACCCCAAACATTTAGGCAACTACTGATGTAATGTCCTTTTTTCTATAAAGTGACGTGTTGATTAAAATATTTAAGATGTTACTTAGCAATATTAAAAAAGTAAAACATTATGTCAAATTGACAGTAATTCTGCTTAATTTAAAATGGTTCAATATTCAATTCAAGAGTACGCTGACAGGCATTTTGTGTATTGTGAATGTGGTGGAAATTCCAAGAACGCAGTTAGAAGATACGCAGAACGGTATCCTCATCGTAGAATACCTAACAAAAATAGTTTCATAGCGGTGCACCAAAGACTTCGGGAAACAGGTTCGGTAGTACCAAAAAACCAAGATGTAGGAATATGACGTGATGAAAGAAAGGTGTCTGTTGAGGAAAATACATTCAAATTGTTAAAGTAGATCCATCAATCAGCACTAGAAAGGTAGCTCGCCAAGTGGGAGTTAGTCACTGGACACTATGTAGTACTCTTAAACAATCTCTTTGGTATCCTTATCATTTCGATAGGGTTCAAAGTTTGAACAGGGACAATTTTGTCGTTAGACGTCAATTTTGCAATTGGCTGTTAGCAAAAATTACAGAAAACCCTGTTTTCGGAACAAATTTTAATGACTGACGAATGTTATTTTACAAGAGGTGGAATTCTTAATTTACACAACAAGCATGTCTGTGCCGATATCATCAATTCCCATGCAATAATTGACAAAAATTTTCAACGTCAATTTTCTATCAATGTGTGGGCTAGAATAATTGGCACCCAACTTATAGACCCATATGTTTTACCACATCATTTAAATGGATAGAAGTATTTACATTTTTTACAAGAAGTATTACCAAGATCACTAGAAGAATTATGTTTGGAATTATGTAGAATAATGTGGTTCATGCATAACGGGGCCCCTGCACATTTTGCTCTGCAGGTCAGAAACTTTTTAAATGAAATTTACGGTTAATGGTGGATTGGACGAGGTGGACCACATGTCTGGACATCTCGATCACCTGATCTTAACAGCTGCGATTACTCTCTTCGGGGCTACAGGAAATCACTAGTGTACAAGACTTCTGTAGAAAATGTGGAAGATCTTGGAAATCGTGTTATGGTGGCTGCAGAATTTATAAGAAATAAGGAAAATGAACTAGCTCCAGTAAGTTAGTCACTAAACAAGTGTTCTGAAACTTGTCTTGAAGCAAATGGAGGACGTTTTCAACATTTCCTCTAATTTTATTAAATTTGCGTTGTTTTTAATTTTGTTAACTTAACTAAACGTCATATTGCCAGTGCTTAAAATGTCACAGTTATCATAGGCATCTGTAACAAGTAGTTTTATTGTTTGTATCTTGTTAGTAACAAATATAACTATATGCTTTTTCTCCAGAACGCTACATATTTCACAAAAACGGCATTTAACTTTTTGGTTTGTATTTTATAAATAAATCGGAGTGTAAATTTTGGCTAAAGCATACCTAAGACTCTGTATATACTCGTATTAATTAAACACAAATTTTAACAAATACTAGTTTTAATGTGTTAAAATATTTAAACGTGGAAATATAAAATGAATCCATTATAAATGTGCATACACATATAAGAACCGAAGTTTTATATATTATTCTTACATATACAAAGAATTCAAATAAATTTTACCTCAAAGTAGCCCTTGGAATTATGATTATGTCTTAGCTTGTTACTAATTTTAATAGGAATTTTGTTGGTTATGAGATGAGATATTTGATTGAAATGACAAATGTCAAAATAATAAAACGAACATTTTTAAGTGAATGAAATATGTTTATTTCCAACAAACAAGCAAAATTTTATAAAAATTGTTCAAAGTGTCCACGAAACATTTCTCACATCTTCTTCTAATGGAGGAAAAAGTGTTTTGTAGTATCGCATTGTCAATTCCATTAATTCTTTCAGCAATTCTGATTTGAAGGCCTGCAAGATCAGGTATCTGTACTTGATAAATTGAGTTCTTTAAGAATGGCCATAAAAAGAAATCACATGGGATAATGTCACAAGATCTTGGTGGAAATTCATGTTCAGTGTTTAAACTTATCAACCGATTTTGAAAAAATTGCTGCAGAATATTAATTGTTTCACCTGCTGTGTGTGCTCTAGCTCCGTCTTGTTGAAAGTAACCCTGTGTTATTTCTTCGTCGTCAAGCTGTTCGATAAATGGCATAATAATTTCTTGTCGATACCTTTCTCCTGTTAAGGTTCCGTTAAAAAAAATAGGGGCCAATAATTCTCCTTCGACTAATCGCACACCATACACCAATTTTCTGCGGATGAAGTGCGGTTTCAACAAAAAAATTATGTGGTTTCTCATTAGTCCACATCCTCATATTTTGTGAGTTCACATATCCATTCAGATAAAACAATGACTCATCAGAACAAAAGGTTTTGTCAAGAAGGTCATTATCAAAATTATTTAAGAACCACTGACTAAACGTTATTCTTCTGGGATAGTCGATTTCCTTGATTTCTTGATAACAGGTCATGTGATATGGAAATAAATGTAAGTCCTTTTTCAAAATTGTATGACATGTGCCAATTGACACACCCACTTGTTGTGATAATGCTCGTACGGAAGTTCTTGGTGCATTATTTATAATTTCTCTTACATTATTAACTAGCTCTTCTGTACGCTTTTTCGCCCGACCTGCGCCTTCTTTCTGTTTAACACTCCCTGTTTCTCTGAAAACCATAACGGAATGTGTCACTGTGTGTCGAAAACTGTCATAATCAAAGATGACGTTAGGGAACTCATTTCAAAATTCTTCTAAACAATCTTGAAGAGAATACTGCCATTGTCCATCAATCTTACGTCCGTTTCGAAAATAAGGTTCTAGCATGAATGATTTGTGTTGTATAGTAAAAACCATGTTAAATCAGTTTTAAATTACAAAGCAATTTTTGTCAACTATGCATCTGTCTAATTGACAAACTAATGCAAATTTAAATTATTAATAATCATACGTTTTTAAAGGAATGGCCTACTAGAGGCAAAGCTTATTTGAACGCTTTTTATAATGCGCTATTTTAAATAGAAGCAAACTATGAATAAATACCTATTATTTTTTATCTTATTTTGTATTCAAAAAAATAAATTTCTTTATGTTTTACACCACATACAAATACATATTGATAAAAAAATCTAATTAAGACTCTTCCTATAATTACACACTTATAATAACTGTATTTATACATAATAATTGGTAATGTTAACAATAATCCACTATTAATGAAGTACCTGACATAATCAATTTGAAATTAGATATATCAAAAATATCAACTTAAGAAAACACTTCTTCCCATACTTTGGACATCCTCGAGGTTAGTGCCACACTTTCATTTAAATTCATTATAAATTCTTGATGAAGAAAATTCCATTTTCTAAATATGCATTTTCTATTTCTATTCTATATATAATGCAAATTTTCCATTTTTCTAGCGTTACATTGGCAATTGTTAGTGCGATGGACATATTCTTTCAATTGACTCCAAATTAGAGCGATTGGAGTAAATGTACAGTGATATGACGCCAACCATAAAACAGTGTCCCCTGCGGCCGTGGCAATACTATCTACAACGTATTCCTTTTCCAACGTCTTTATTTTAAGAACTTCTAATAATTAATATTTTGTGTAGATATCTTCATAATAAACATATTTTTTTTGTAAAAACTCTAATATTTCAGTCTTCGCACTGTTCGAATTTGGAAGCTTCTTCACCTGTCGTGAATGGTGTTAAATATTGTCCATGACAATGATACTTTCTTCGGGTAATACTGGAAAGAGTTTTTTCTGAAACTACTCTTCAAATAATAGTGCTGTCATACCCTCGTGACAGTCAACATTTACAATTTTTTATGTTTTTGCCGAAAGTAACCCTTCGCCGACACAACTGCCTCCAGAACCAGCATGTAAAATAATAAACTGCCTGCAGTTAGTTGCGAGTATCTTCCCATTTATGAGGTCATTTCTAATGGTATTTTCTAATTTTGGTAATTGCGAAATTAATCATAAATACTGCAGATTGGAGAAATACTTAACATTTCGATTTATAAACATATTAGGAAGGGCAAGATTTAAAATAGTATCTGGTGTACTGTTTTTTATTTAATATAAATCAGAGAGCGCTTGTATTACTTTTTTATTATGCTTCTCTTTATCGCTTTTGTTTATTTTAAGAAACCTTTCAGTTTTTACTTACTCACAATCTCCAAGGAAATACTTTTTAATGCGTTCGTTTCAAATAGAATTAACTCAGTAGATTTTAAAGTTAAAGTAATCTTTAATTTATTTATTAAGTTATTTCTGTATGAACAACATGCATTTCCTCTGCTGCACCCTGTTGCTGATATACTTCCTCGAATATTTTACATCAGATATGTTAATTATACCCTTCCTTCGAAAAATATTTTTCGTTATCCGCTTCCTTTAAAAATATATCACTTTAACTTCCAGTGTTTTATGATCGCTTATTCTTGATTACATACGAAGACTGGTTAAATAACAGTACCAGCAAGTTATCATTATCAGTATGAAGTATAAATGTTTCCATTATGTCAGGAGCTGCTAAATCTCTTCTATTATAACAGCTTCATTGCCGTAAACTTTAACGCATATATAAATTATAATTGTGGCAAGGTATTTCTAACTTGTGTTTATGATGTAACTAGAGACCGGACACATCGGGCTGAATTGGACGTCATTACGACGGACGATATAAACAGTCTACAATATCTGTAAGTACATCACGCAGTTGTTGAATAGCCCTATTCATTCGGTTAACTTCACATCTATTTTTTGTGTGCGGTTAACCGAATGAATAGTGCTATTCAATAATTGTGTGATGTACTTACAGATGTTGTAGACGATTTATATCGTCCATCGGCATGACGTCATTGCAGCCCGATGTATCCGGTCTCTAGATATAACATATTCTGCATTCTCTATCATTTTAATTAGGAAAAAATAATATGTCAGCAGAATATTATTGAATTAAGAGATTGGAAAAATACATACAAATAAATATTATATATATTATATACATATATATATATATATATATATATATATATATATATATATTAAAAATAATAGACTTTTTATTGGTTTAGCGACCTTTTATTGAATTTTGATGTTTTATTCTACGACGTTTCGACTTTTATTATTATTCAGTCTTTTTCAAGTAACTAGAAACAAGAATTAATACGATGAAAACATGAGAACTGTGTTTGCTTTTGTGAGACTGAATTAACAATTAAATTAACAATTAAAATTAAAATTAGATTAAAAAACTGAATTACCAATTAAATTAACAATTAAAATTAAAATTAAATTAAAATTAGATTAATGATAAGTAAGGAAAAATTAACGTGATTACATCTGTATAAATGAATTGGAAGTTTGAATTAACTACAAATACAGTAAAGAAAACAATGAAAGACAATAATGACAATAAACTCACCGTTTCTTTTGTTGGGTTTCAAAAACACGCATTCTGTGCAACATGTGTTAGCGGGGACATCCGAGACTTTTATTATTAAGGACCGACCGCACTGGTTCAAATATTGTGTCTGTCTTGGTTCAGAGAGGTTAATTTCTGTTCTATTTGGAATTAGCAATGTGGTCAGGACCGTGTTAAGGGGTATATAGTTAAAGTATTTACAAATGGGAACTGATAAAAAAAATTTGTTTGGTTTGTGTTTGTGTGTGCGGGGGGGTTTTGATTTATCTATTGTTTAATGAGTGGGTAATAGAGTTTTGAAAGTCCATCAATTTCGTTTCTGTCGTTGATTGTTCTGCTGTTTTTGAAAATATGAATCATTTCTAAGACTTCCTAGCTTTTGTATTCTTTTTCTGTGTTATTACTTTGGTGTTATCAAAATCAAAATTATGTTTTAGTGCCAATTGGTGTTTTTTTAAAGCAGTTTGATTTTTTGCGTATTTGTGACCTTTCAATCTTTCTTGTAGTAGCTGTTTTGTTTGGCCTATGTATACTTTGTCACAGTCTTTGCAGGGTATGTTGTATATTGTGTGTGATTGTTTTTGTGTAGGTGTTGAGTCTTTAAGTTTGGTGTGTAGGAATTTTAGGTTTTTACCGCTTTGGTGTGCTATTTTAAAATTAAATGGTTTAAATACATTGTCTAGTTTTTCGGATAATCCAGTTATATAGGGTGTGGGGATATATGTTAATTCATTGTTTTTTTTGTTTTTGTTGTGGCTGTTTGCTGTGTTATAAATTTTATTAAGTCTTAGTTTTATAATTTTTTGTATAAGTTGTGGTATGTAATTGTTTTCTGTCAAAATTGTTTTTACTTTATTTAGTACTGTTGGTCTGAACACTGGATTAGTGAGATTTAAGGCTCTGTCTACTAACGCTGTTAGTACATTTTTTTTGTGGGCTAGGGGTTGGTTTAAAAAAGTTTACATATCTGCCGGATGTGGTTGGTTTAGTGTACCATTTTGTTTGTATGTTGTTATTTGTTTTTATCAGTGTTAGGTCTAAGTAGTTTATGGAGTTGTTTTTTTCTATTTCAATGGTAAAGTTTAAATTTGGATGGAAATTGTTGAAACTGTTTTGTACATTGTTTATTTCACTTTCTGGTAGCATCATTATGCAATCATCGACATATCTTTTGAAAAAGGTTGGTTTTATTTTCAGGGATTTTATAACATTTTCTTCGATGTGCTCTAATACTAATTGGGCTACTACGCTGGATATAGGTGCTCCCATTGCTAGTCCTTCAATTTGTTTGAAAAATTTGTTGTCGAATTGGAAATATGTGGAAGTTAAAGTTTATTATTACAATTATATTATAATAATATTATAAATATTATATTAAAAATACTTCCTCTTAATGAATCCGAACAAACTTATTTAAAAATAATCAAGCTTACTATTAATTTCTTCCCCAGAGAACCACACTGTATAATTAAATTCTGATACACGTTCAAAATTAACACGTGTTCAAACGACATGCACAAAAAAAAACCTTTAATCCTCTCGAATAAACTTTTCAATTATAATATTAACAAAGAAATCTATATTTCTAATTATATTAAATCTCTTAAGTACAAGCTTGGATACAATAGAAATATCCTTATAATTTTAATTTATGTTTTATGATATCATAAAAAAATATCTACTTACAAAAATACTGGAGACAAAGAACAAAGAAGGTGCTTATTAAAAATTAATCATCAAATAACATACGAGAATAAGTCTCAACAACTCTAATACATCAATTAAACACTTTATCAAACAAATAACCGAATTAATTCAATATAATTAATTCTATCACACCAAGCTACCTCCTAGTTCAAGCTATAAAATTGGTATCCTCTTTAATTTATTTAGGCCTCTCTAACACATCGGCCTCGGATAAAACCAGTTTTTATATTCGCACATTTAAATACATTTTGAATATACACTACAATCCAACATAATTGTACATTTTTATTTTAAATTATTTTTAAATATTATTTTAGAAAAATTCCATAGCAATATGCATAGAACAAAATTACTTTCAATTTAATGAAAACATATACACTTGCAAAGAAGGTTTAATTATGGGTAATCCCCCTATGGATCATCTTGAAAATTCGAAGTCAAAAAATTTTGGTACAGATACGTGGATGATATTACTAGATTTCACAGCAGGAAAGAGACAATTAAATTTATTATTTGATTATATTAATATATTTCATAACAATTTAAGTTTACAATGGAACAGGAAACAAATAATAATATTAACTTTCTCGATTTAACGATTACTAGAATGAACAGCAAATGTAACTTTGCAATTTACCACAAACCGTCAAATACAGATATAACTATTTATAACACTTCTTGCCATCCGATACAACACAAATTAGCAGCTTATCACAGTCTTATACATAGATTAATCAATACTCTGTTGAACCAATCAAATTTCGAGAAAGAGTTAAATTTAATTAAGCAAATAGTAATCAACAATGCATATAAAAGTAATATAATAGATATCATTTTAAATAAAAAACTCCTTACAAAAGCCATATCACAAGTTTACCCAATATCAAATAATAATAACACCCAAAAATTTAAAATGATCACGTTTATAAGATCTTCAAGCACAAAAATTTGTAAATATTTAATTAATACAGCGTGTAGAACTAACAACAATTTATCCAAATTTATAAAAAACAATAAAGATTTAACAAATAACAATAAAAAGTCAGGAGTTAACTTGCGGTAGTCGCCCCATGACTTATATCGGACAGACAGGCAAATCGTTTGAAATACGCATCAAAAAACATTTATCTTCATTTATAAATAATAAAAGTGTCTCTTCATATGCGTCTCATATATTACACGTTGAAAATAAGGAAAGAACACTGTAAATTAATAAATTAAAGAAAACTGATAAGATCCTCAATGATCAATTAGAAATGAATAATTCACCCTTGCTCAATTTATTTATTTGATATTCAGACAGTCATATATTTTATTTTTCCATAGAACTTCTTTACCTCTCTTTAACATAATGTAGACCCTCAGTTTTATTACTTTAAGAACAATATTGTATAAACTGTAGTGAAAGATTTGTGCATAGACATTTAAGTAATAAAAAGTACCCATTCGTTCAACTATTCAAAACCAAACATTTGTGTAAGAAATTTATCCATAAGTTAGTTATATTTTATTATGTCTGATGAAGCTCAGGTTGGAGCAAACGATCGTTACGGTGTAAAGTAAAAAGTGAAATTCATTAAAAAATTTGTTTTATTTTATCCTGATAATACAAATACATATTTTCGTCGGCTGCAATACTTCTATATTTTACTACCCGTTAAATTACAATCGCAGTTACTTTAATTTAAAACTTGTTTATCTCCTTGTAGTTAGCCTTTTTACAATCAGTAATAATTTCGGGCCGCTTTTCTTTGTTTCAGAACCGTTTTGATCTTCTAAAATGTTCCAACAGAGTATATAAAAGTTGCCTGGATAGTATTTATTTGCGTAGCTAAATGCATAATTATCCTTTCTGCATTTACCCTTGTCTTATTCAGTCAGCATATATGTTATTATGTAATTTAGTCTGCAAAAAATAATTAATGGGTGGATACAAAATAAAATGCAAATTAGTAGTTTTCAGTTCCAAGTATTAAAATTAGTAAATTCGATTTCAGAATCTTTATATATATATATATATATATATATATATATATATATATATATATATATTGTAGTAATGACAATGCTATGAATACATAATAATACATAATAATAAAATTCGTGAAATATGATACTTACATGGGCTAAGCTCAGATAATTTAAATAAAAAGCAAGAGATCTAAAAAAACTCAGGGTATAAAGGCAGCCTCCAAACACTTAGGTAAGTAATGCTTTCTTACCTAATTGAAATAAAAAATTAGTTGATAAACTAAGAGGATTTTAATATATTTATCTTGTCTTTTTTTATATAAATAAATAATTTTCACAGACAATGTTTAACAGGAAACGTCCTCAAGCATAAGATATCTATACAGAGAATTTCACTTAAGATGCAATATACAAACATGTATAGGTTTTTTATTTCCATAGAAACTAGGTAATACATTCTTACATTGTCCCACGTAAAATGCAACATATCAATATAATTTGACATTAGTTAAGTCAAAAGTAGCAGTATTTCTATTTCGATATTAGCTTAGTATCAATCTTAAATGATATACACAAAGGAAGAGAGAACTCAGTTAGTGACACGGCATCTTTCGGGATTCAATTCAATAAACGATATTTATCGGAAATGTAGTTTTAATCCTAAAACACTACATTGAATTAAATAGGCTTTACTGTCAATAATTTGACAAAACAACCATGAAAGATATCATATCGATCATAACTATTACATATTGCATTTTATGTGGGACAGTGCAAGTGCATAGTATTTTCGAATCTATGGTTACTACATTCATATATTGCAAGTTACATGAAATTCTCTGTATACCGTGAGTTTTTAATATCATTGAACATAACACATGAATACACCTATGTTCAGTTTTAAAATAAATGCTTCAATGCATAGGAACATTATGCAATTAACAATGCGAGTACCATCACTTTTCGTAATAAGACATTTTAGTTGTCAGTGTCAACAAAGTGTGAAAATAATTTATCTAACATTTAACTTACACAAACAATATTAATACAAAGGTATTTTTAATAATATAAAATATTATTAAAAATCTGGTGTGAAGAACACAAATGCAGGTTCACTATTAATATTTTCTGTGAACGTGTCCGAATATATCCTATCCCCAGAGACGTAGATACGTATTTCACCTTTCTACAGGCTCATCGGTACGCCCCTGCTGGAGAAAGGATATTCCCAGACACATTCACAGAAAAGAACCACATCGCCCTATCACCGTAATTATCCAGACCGAGCGCAGAAGTAAATTCGGCGCCGCCTGTTGTCAGACAGCCGAAGTACCTCGCATACCGTCCACATAATTAATGTGAAGTAACGACGCCCTTCCAAAGGTTGGCACAGCCAATCTCTCTAGAAAACTGCATTTTGTTTGTGCCTTCACTCATACTACGGCTTAACCGCATGTGTAATGTATCAGAATAATTGAAACACACATGAGTAGGTAAACCCCACCAGTTTTGTATAACACAAAGGTATTTTTAATAATATAAAATATTAAATAGTTAATTGGCGAAGGAGATACTTGTTGAAACTGAATTATAACGCTAAGAAATAAGTAATTAAACTTTTAGTTTCAAAAAATTCTATTTCTTATAAATATCACTACAATATTGTTTCGCCTTACAAGTATTCATCCACCTGATGAAGCCATTGTATGGCGAAACAATATTGTAGTGATATTTATAATAAATAGAATTTTTTGAAACTAAAAGTTTAATTACTTATTTCTTAGCGATATAAAATATTATTAAAAATCTGGTGTGAAGAACACAAATGCAGGTTCACTATTAATATTTTCTGTGAACGTGTCCGAATATAGCCTATCCCCAGAGACGTAGATACGTATTTCACCTTTCTACAGGCTCATCGGTACGCCCCTGCCGAATTTACTTCTGCGCTCGGTCTGGATAATTACGGTGATAGGGTGATGTGGTTCTTTTCTGTGAATGTGTCTGGGAATATCCTTTCTCCAGCAGGGGCGCACCGATGAGCCTGTAGAAAGGTGAAATACGTATCTACGTCTCTGGGGATAGGATATATTCGGACACGTTCACAGAAAATATTAATAGTGAACCTGCATTTGTGTTCTTCACACCAGATTTTTAATAATATTTTATATTATTAAAAATACCTTTGTATTATACAAAACTGGTGGGGTTTACCTACTCATGTATGTTTCAATTATTCTGATACATTACACATGCGGTTAAGCCGTAGTATGAGTGAAGGCACAAACAAAATGCAGTTTTCTAGAGAGATTGGCTGTGCCAACCTTTGGAAGGGCGTCGTTACTTCACATTAATTATGTGGACGGTATGCGAGGTACTTTGGCTGTCTGACAACAGGCGGCGTCGAATTTACTTCTGCGCTCGGTCTGGATAATTACGGTGATAGGGCGATGTGGTTCTTTTCTGTAAATGTGTCTGGGAATATCCTTTCTCCAGCAGGGGCGTACCGATGAGCCTGTAGAAAGGTGAAATACGTATCTACGTCTCTGGGGATAGGATATATTCGGACACGTTCACAGAAAATATTAATAGTGAACCTGCATTTGTGTTCTTCACACCAGATTTTTAATAATATTTTATATTATTAAAAATACTTTTGTATTATACAAAGCTGGTGGGGTTTACCTACTCATGTATGTTTCAATTATTCTGATACATTACACATGCGGTTAAGCCGTAGTATGAGTGAAGGCACAAACAAAATGCAGTTTTCTAGAGAGATTGGCTGTGCCAACCTTTGGAAGGGCGTCGTTACTTCACATTAATTATGTGGACGGTATGCGAGGTACTTCGGCTGTCTGACAACAGGCGGCGCCGAATTTACTTCTGCGCTCGGTCTGGATAATTACGGTGATAGGGCGATGTGGTTCTTTTCTGTGAATGTGTCTGGGAATATCCTTTCTCCAGCAGGGGCGTACCGATGAGCCTGTAGAAAGGTGAAATACGTATCTACGTCTCTGGGGATAGGATATATTCGGACACGTTCACAGAAAATATTAATAGTGAACCTGCATTTGTGTTCTTCACACCAGATTTTTAATAATATTTTATATTATTAAAAATACAAAATATTATACAAAACTGGTGGGGTTTACCTACTCATGTATGTTTCAATTATTCTGAAACAATATTAACCCTTAACAGTGCTGGTGAAATAAGCTAACACTTATCTGCTGGTGGGGTCCGTCCGAACCCCAATTTCCAGTTGATAAAGCAAAAAATGTTTACATTGCTTATTTATTTTGTCAAAGAAATACAACAAACAGTAATATTTATAAGCGATTAAACGTTATTAAAACATATATTGCAAACTAAACTGGTGTGATCTGGGCAAATGTGTTTGCCGCATTTTTTGCATACACTCTTAACCTTTCGGTCTTTGTCCCTGGAGCAGAGATCGCATCGCTTTTTTCGTGTTGGCTCATTGTTCGTAAAGGTTGTAGGTAGCTCTTTACCCAACTGCTTGCAAATTATTGTTTGTAGTTCACGCGGTAATCGGCTGAGATTTCTTCGTTGCATATGCGCAGTAATGAGGCTTTTTGCGAGGCTTACCAGCAAGTGTCGCCTTTTAAATGTTTCTTCTCGCCCACAGTTCAATACTACCATACTATTTACACCTGCTTTATTTATCATAGCTTAAAAAATTACCATGGGCCAACGCCTGGTACGTCTAGCTACTGAATAATTGGCGCATAACTGATCTAATACATCTACGCCAACTTTGGTCCTATTATAATCATTGATCATATCAGGTTTTCCATTTTCAGTGCTTATTTTTTTATCGTGGTGCATGGTAGATATCAATGACACCGATCGGTTTTTTTTAGGCACATATGAAGCTATTGTTATATCATTGTTATGTCCTAATATCGTAGAACCCACTTGTCTCCTTCTGTTAGGCTTAAACTCAAGTGGTAATTGCGGTTTGTTGATTCTTATAGTTCCTAAAAGGGTCAAGCCTTGTTCTCTCAGTTTGTTACATAACTCGACTAACGAGAACCAATTATCAGTTGTGACATTCCGATTTGTGTTTTGTATGGGAGGTATGAGCTTTAGGACGTCGCGGGTTGGTACAGATACTTTATCTATTGATACTGTATTTTCCTTGCCAGTATAAACAAATGCATTACACAGGTAGAAAGTACGTGCATCGCAGAGGCACATAATTTTAAGACCATACTTCGCCGGTTTCTTGGGCATGTACATTTTAAATGAACATCTGCCTCGAAATGGTACCAACATCTCATCGATGGTGAGATATTCTCCTGGAGTATATAAAGATTCACAATTCGCAATAAAAATATTCCAACATTCCTGTATTGCAGCCAATTTATTATGCTCTTTTCTTTGATCTCTTGGAAGTGCATCATCAAATCGCAAACATGACAAAATAAACAGAAAACGAGTTACACTCATTGTAGCCCGAAAAACATCCCGACCAGTTCCATCATTGGCAAATAAAGCAGATATATCCTCGTGATTAGATTTCATAACACCTGATAGATATAAAAGACCAAGGAAAGCGTTTAGTTCAATCATATCCAGTTCAGCTGTGTACGATGGCCGAGGTACTTGAAATTGCTCATGTCTGTTCCTTATTTTCACATTTGTATGCTACAAGATGGTCTCTAGCATATTATCAGTAAAAAATAACTTCCAGACTGCTGTAATGTCATTTTTATCGATATTTTTGGCTCTCCTTTTGGGGCCTGGTAGATGTATAATCAGATTGTGAGTGCGAGTACGTGAACGACGTTTACATGCCTTCTGCCATTTAAAATTTTTATCCTTACCATAAAATACATTACTATCATCGGAATCGTTATCAAAATGGCTTTCATCGCCATCTGAAGAAGCTTCTGAATTTGTTTCATGATCGCTAGCTTGAAATTCGTTTTCTTCAGCTGCGCTTTCTTCATCGGAATAAAAATTTGGATCATTCGCTATTTCATTTAATTCTGATTCAGTCAAAGGTCTACTGCACTCATTTATTGACATGGTAAAATTGACAAAAATACACTAAAAATAATGCATTATATAGTTAGGTTTTTGAAGAGCTAATAATAATTTCACTGTACACTTACGTGGTGGTGGGGTCTTTAAAGATTCGAGGTCTTATAATTTTAAAAATAATTTAGCTGTTGACTTTACAGCTACACACGTCTCTTATAACTAACCTAATTTAAGATTACGTTGACCCACAACGCCATCTGTTTAATACTCTAAAGAATGCTAACAGAAAACTATACCGCCAGGTCCGCGCTGACCTCACTAGCACAGTTAAGGGTTAAAACTAATTTTATGGTAAATTGAAAAAAAGTTTGTTTTTATTTATAATTCTTTAATTTTTTCATCAATGTTCGAAATATCCACTTTCACATTCCATACAATATGCGAGTCGATTATGAAATTCCTGGAAAGAGTGTGTTAAAAAATCCGGTTTGGTTCGTAATTCGTAGCAGGCTGTACTGATGCGTGCCTTTAAATCTTCAATGCCAGTGAAAATGACATTATCATAAATTTTAGATTTAAAGTATCCCCAAAGAAAAGTCATTTGGCGATAAATCTGGTGAACGGGCCGGCCAAACTATAGAACCAAACCTCCCTATCCATCGATCAGGAAGACTTGAATTTAGAAAATTTGTAATTGCTGCAGTTGTATGAATTGGGGCTCAATCCATTTGAAACCAGAAACCTTCAACGGCTAAATTTTCAATTCGAGGAATAATACGTGTTCGAAGAATAATGATTCTCATTTAATAAATTAAATAGTGTTTCGCAAAAATTAACACGTCTTATTCTATCTACATGAAATAATTGTTGGTAATTAGAAAATTTGTAAGATTTGTATTTGTACTGTTTGAGAATTTTAAATACAGACGTCTTCGAAATATTAAATTGTTCTGCTATTTTAGTTAATGGTGTTATGGGACATTCTTCAATGTAACATAATGCATTTAATTTTAGGTCTTCTGAAAGAATGTGGGGGGTTTAATTTTCTTTCAGTGTGTATTTATTATGCAGCCATCAGAATCAAATTTCCTAGTAATCGCCTGAATTTTTCCAATAGATAGTATGGGCCTCTCAAGATATTTGATAGAAAATAGATATCGCACTTTCCTTAAACTATTATATTTATGTATATTTAAATTGGGTGAATACAAATTTCAAATGCTAAAATATTTAGAATGTTATTTCGTTTAAACACATTACTGACATTTGTCGAAACACATAATCGAGCGATGTTGGTTGTATAACATTCCCATGCATTGAAGCATTTTTTTTTAAACTGAACATAGGCTATGTATAAAGATAAGAAAAACTCACGGTATAAATTACAAAAAGTATATTGAGTTTCCTAATGTGCAACAAACATTGCTAATTATAACAAGTGATTTTACTACTTAAATGAACGTTTATCTTTAAAAATATCTATAAGTTTGGTTTTATAAAAGATAAATAGTTATTCTATTGAATAATTTGATGAATTTTAACCGTGAATAGTCTGAATATATATTTATCTTGAAAATAAATGTTCGAGAATACCTTAGATAATATATTTTAGAACGTATATTTTTCAGTAAACTAGCTGGAACAGTCCCTTAGGGAGTTTTTTGCAGGATACTATGGGAATATTTTGTGCTTTCGGGCCTTGAAGGAAGGTCTGGGACGTTTTCAAAATATGTGAAATCGGTTAATTTCAGAACCAGGAAAATTACTTCAATTTGTAGGTTATTTTTCGTTTATATCGTTTAATACTAATTTACGATTAATGCTATACCTTTTAAGCCTATTTCTTAATTTATTCTTCAGGGCATTCAGAAGTACATGTTTTATTAAGCATCCGTGAAAAAATTCTCACATTCAATAAAAATTTGTTTTACCATGACGACGGTAAATGTCTAAATATTTCTAATTTTCTTTCGGGATTTATACATATAAAGGAAATGATTATTTAAATAATATTATTTGTTAGATATTTTTATTGAAAATTGTCAATTCATTCATTTAAACATTCTAATCTAAATTAAATATATACTTAATTCGATTTTTCTAAATATCTATGTCACGTGACTTTGAAGTTTGTCATTGTAAAATACAAGTGTCATTCAAAAGTTTTAAACAGATCACCTCAAAATTTTGGTACATTACTTTTGTAAACAAAATTAGTTTTAGAATTATTAATTAATCGCGACATTTAAATAATTTTAATCCAATAATATTTAGATTTCATAATTAAAGAAGTAATTGAGGTCTTACAATGTTTTATATACATATTGTTCATTTAATAACATGTTTTATATTAAAATCATGTGTGTATATTATCTTTTAAGCTGATTTCTGCTCTTTCTTTGATAAACAATTTTTCTCATTTTTATTAGAAGATTAGTTTAAACCATTGCTAAGATATTGTACTGATATTACCATATTTCTAAGCTCTTTAATATGTGTTTGAAATATATAACTTAGACAAACTATGGTGATATGTTATTATGTTTAGTTGTGTAGTTTTTCCACACCCGAGTCACTTTTTTGTAGGTTAAGATTTTGATATCTAATTTCCTTATTATATTTTATAGTAGTATTCCAAGGAAGTGCGAAATATTGAAATGGTATAAAAAGACATTCTAAATAGAATATACCTGATTCTAACTTATACGCCAACGGAAAATATTTTTCGTATTATTACATATATATATATATATATATATATATATCAAAAATTCTTTAAATTCGGGTAAGCGGTCAATTAAAAAACTCCTTTATTAAATTACCCTATATTTCGCAACACTTTGTCGCTTCTTCTGGGGTAACTACAAGATTAATGAGAAAAATAACAAAAAATAAATAAGAGTATAAAACAGTACTAAAAATACTTACAAAATGTAGAGTTAAAAAATAATAAAATTGACGTACAAAATAAAAATGATTAGATATAAAAAATAAAGTAACTATAGAAACAAGCCCTAAGAACTTTTAAAAAACATATATATGAAAAGTTAAAACATGAAAAATAAAAAATATAATGCAATATAAATTAAAACAGTATATGGACCAAATAACAAAACGATTTAAGATCGTTAACTAACAGTCAAACCCAGTTATATTAAAATAAATTATACTAAGACCATTAGTATCAGATCTATAATTTATGTTATTTGTCTCCCTGTTGATGTGGACCATTTCTAAAAAGGTTCTTTTTTTATGGTTATTTTCAACGTTTAAGATTTTAACGTCAACAAAATTGAAAGTATGGTCACGATCAAGTGCATGGTCCACCAATGCACAAGATCTCTTACCAATACGGACATCACTTTTATGTTGAGTAATGCGCTGTTTTAGCCACCGTGATGTCTGACCTATATAAACGCCACAACAATCAGAACATGCTATCCTGTAGACAACGTGACTATTTAGAAAGAAAGGTGTTATGTCTTTTATCTTACTATACAACTTCTTCAAGGTATGGGTGTTGTATTTAGCAATTTTAATGTTATTAAATTGTTTAAAATGTGATACAATTGTATGAGTAAGACCGCCAATGTATGGGATTTTTTTGTAAATCACACTGTCTGCAGGAATGTCCTCAGTAGGGCCATCAAAAAAGTTTGAGCTAAATATTAATTTATTAAGAATATGCTTAGGATAGCCATTGTTGACGAAGATGTTGAAAAGTTCTTTAAGATTGTCATTTAAAAAGGTTTCATGACCGTACCTGAGATGTCAAGAAATTCAATAAGGTGTAAAGTCGCTAACAATGTCACAAATTTCATACATAATTCACACATTCGAGTTCATTCACCTTTCAGTAACTTATTTAATAGAACTAAATCCTTCCTAAGATCCAATCCTAATTTATACATATTACAAGCTGATAAAGGTAATTGCACAGTAGCTATGGATAAGACAGAATATTTAACTAAAACAGAAAATTATGTGGACCATTTCTAAAAAGGTTCTTTTTTTATGGTTATTTTCAACGTTTAAGATTTTAACGTCAACAAAATTGAAAGTATGGTCACGATCAAGTGCATGGTCCACCAATGCACAAGATCTCTTACCAATACGGACATCACTTTTATGTTGAGTAATGCGCTGTTTTAGCCACTGTGATGTCTGACCTATATAAACGCCACAACAATCAGAACATGCTATCCTGTAGACAACGTGACTATTTAGAAAGAAAGGTGTTATGTCTTTTATCTTACTATACAACTTCTTCAAGGTATGGGTGTTGTATTTAGCAATTTTAATGTTATTAAATTGTTTAAAATGTGATACAATTGTATGAGTAAGACCGCCAATGTATGGGATTTTTTTTGTAAATCACACTGTCTGCAGGAATGTCCTCAGTAGGGCCATCAAAAAAGTTTGAGCTAAATATTAATTTATTAAGAATATGCTTAGGATAGCCATTGTTGACGAAGATGTTGAAAAGTTCTTTAAGATTGTCATTTAAAAAGGTTTCATGACAAATATGTGATATTCGGTTTCTCATACCTATAATGGTGTTATACTTCTGATTGAGAGGATGATGAGAGTGATAATTAATGAACCGATCAGATGAAGTTAGTTTTCTATACCAATTCAAAATGATACAATTATTAACGTCACGAATTACTAAAACGTCCAAGAAGGGCACGCTATTGTTATTTTCTTTTTCCACAGTAAATTGTAAGAGTTTGTTGTAGCTATTAAAAATTTTTAATGTTAGATCTATTTTTTCTTGTGGAACAGAGCAAACAATGTCATCAACATACTTGTACAAGAACGGTAATGGAAATGGTAACTTAGCTATCACACTCTCCAACAACTGATCCATAACTATCTGAGCTAAAATTGGACTGATGGGCGAACCCATAGGAGTTCCAAATATTTGACTATAGAATTTCCCATTAAACGAAAAATATGTGTTGTTAAATATAAAAGAGATTAACGACAAAAAATTTGATTTAGATAAGTCAGTGTGTGGATCGATTATGTGCCACTTACTAGTTATGACATCTGTCATTAGTTGTAAAGGTATATTCGTAAAAAGCGATATAACATCAAACGAAATCAACACAAAATTGTTGGGAAGTGTGAGACCTTGTATCTGATTAACAAATGAAAACGTGTCTTTGATATTGTATGTATTGTCTGTACCAAACGCGATCGTTAAAATTTTGCTAAGAAATTTTGAAAGGTTATATGTTATAGAATTTATGGAACAAATGATTGGTCGAACTGGAATGTCAGGTTTATGAATTTTCGGTAGTGAGTAAAGTTTCGGATGGGTCGCGTTGTAAATTGTCAAAGATTTAGTTAAGTCACTTGACAATTGTCCACTAGAATGTATCCTTTTTAACAGTTCATTGTATGATTTTTGTATGTTAACAGTGGGATCTTTGTGTAGGGGTTTATAAATAAAATTGTCTTTAAGTAAATTTTCTGTTTTAGTTAAATATTCTGTCTTATCCATAGCTACTGTGCAATTACCTTTATCAGCTTGTAATATGTATAAATTAGGATTGGATCTTAGGAAGGATTTAGTTCTATTAAATAAGTTACTGAAAGGTGAATGAACTCGAATGTGTGAATTATGTATGAAATTTGTGACATTGTTAGCGACTTTACACCTAATTGAATTTCTTGACATCTCAGGTACGGTCATGAAACCTTTTTAAATGACAATCTTAAAGAACTTTTCAACATCTTCGTCAACAATGGCTATCCTAAGCATATTCTTAATAAATTAATATTTAGCTCAAACTTTTTTGATGGCCCTACTGAGGACATTCCTGCAGACAGTGTGATTTACAAAAAAAATCCCATACATTGGCGGTCTTACTCATACAATTGTATCACATTTTAAACAATTTAATAACATTAAAATTGCTAAATACAACACCCATACCTTGAAGAAGTTGTATAGTAAGATAAAAGACATAACACCTTTCTTTCTAAATAGTCACGTTGTCTACAGGATAGCATGTTCTGATTGTTGTGGCGTTTATATAGGTCAGACATCACAGTGGCTAAAACAGCGCATTACTCAACATAAAAGTGATGTCCGTATTGGTAAGAGATCTTGGGCATTGGTGGACCATGCACTTGATCGTGACCATACTTTCAATTTTGTTGACGTTAACATCTTAAACGTTGAAAATAACCATAAAAAAAGAACCTTTTTAGAAATGGTCCACATCAACAGGGAGACAAATAACATAAATTATAGATCTGATACTAATGGTCTTAGTATAATTTATTTTAATATACTGGGTTTGACTGTTAGTTGACGATCTTAAATCGTTTTGTTATTTGGTCCATATACTGTTTTAATTTATATTGCATTATATTTTTTATTTTTCATGTTTTAACTTTTCATATATATGTTTTTTAAAAGTTCTTAGGGCTTGTTTCTATAGTTACTTTATTTTTTATATCTAATCATTTTTATTTTGTACGTCAATTTTATTATTTTTTAACTCTACATTTTGTAAGTATTTTTAGTACTGTTTTATACTCTTATTTATTTTTTGTTATTTTTCTCATTAATCTTGTAGTTACCCCAGAAGAAGCGACAAAGTGTTGCGAAATATAGGGTAATTTAATAAAGGAGTTTTTTAATTGACCGCTTACCCGAATTTAAAGAATTTTTGATAATATATCACGGTCGATCATTTCTTTTCAATTATATATATATATATATATATATATATATATATATATATATATTAAATTCAATCAGTTGGGGATTAAAGGTCTGGTTTACTTCAAAGTATATATATTTAAAACAACCCTACATGTTTCGGCAATGATGCCTTTATCAAGGATATAAAATATAATTGACAGTATATAAATGTCAAAAAATTGAGTTGCTATGGATAAAATTATTCAAAGATGCATTCCAATTGCATAATAATAAATCATGCCTTAGTATTCCAAAAACAGATAGCAAGGTGTGAACATATGTGTCGTCCGCTGCTAGCAGCTTGTGTCCCTTTCTGGGTATGAACTTGTGTGTTGGCTGCTGCTGGCAGCTTGCGTCTCTCTCTGGGTGTGTGGTTTTGTGTTTGTGTGAGGGCGGAAGTGTAGGGTTTTGTATGTTGGCGAGCTCGTGCGTGTGTTTAGTGACCGGTCGCATAAATTTAGAGAGATCGGATAACCAGCCGTTGCGCAGGGCCGACAACCCTTTCCCGGCAACTTCTTTACTTTTCCGTGCAGTACTTCGACGACCCGACCTCCGCCCCATCGAGGCAAGGCCCAGAACCGCGAAGCGCACCCTGCACGGGGTTGCTCATCTCCAACAGAGGGAACACTCTTAGCGGCTACTTCGGTCGACGACGGTCACACTTTGTGCCATCTTAACATATTCCGCCAAGCGGGGGCACTGCACACACGTCGAACGTGTGTGTGCTGTTAACGGCAGCCCCGCCAGGACCGGTCCTAGTGGTGTGTGAATTGCGCGGCGCCGTTTTTGCGCCGCTTAGCTTGGTTCCTCTCTCATGCTGGAAAGGCGGAATGGCACCTGTCTGCCCATCGGGCAGACCCCCCTAGAGTTTGGTAGCGCATATGCTAGGCTACAGCCCAGTAGAGGACCACATCAGCACAAAACAAAAACAGAGAAAAACAAGGAAAAGCAAGACATGAGTTATTATTATGTATGCGCCCGTGGAGCGTCTTAAGATGCAAAGTTGTAGGCATTCGCCTTAAACGAGAAGGAAAACCACGAAAACCTACTCCGACAACTAGACAGGAATCAAAACACGGAACAGTCAGCATGATAAGCAAATGTATATGATATTTAAATGTAATTGATATTTAAATAACTTAAGATATATAACAAAAAAATATATTATGATGGTAAATTGTAGATCGTTACACAATTAAGTTATAGTATATACTGCTTACATTTTTCGCTGGTCTGCGCCTTGCCTCGATGGGGCGGGGGTCGGGCCGTCGAAGTACTGCACGGAAAAGTAAAGAAGTTGCCGGGAAAGGGTTGGCGGCCCTGCGCAACGGCTGGTTATCCGATCTCTCTAAATTTACGCGACCGGTCACTAAACACACGCACGAGCGCACGATCATACAAAACCCTACACTTACGCGCTCACACAAACACAAAACCACACACCCAGAGAGAGACGCAAGCTGCCAGCAGGAACCAACACACAAGTTCATACCCAGAAAGAGAGACAAGCTGCTAGCAGCGGATAACACATATGTTCACACCTTGCTATCTGTTTTTGGAATACTAAGGCATGATTTATTATTATGCAATAGGAATGTATCTTTGAATAATTTTATCCATAGCAACTCAATTATTTGACATTTATATACTGTCATTTATATTTTATATCCTTGATAAAGGCATCATTGCCGAAACATGTAGGGTTGTTTTAAATATATATACTTTGAAGTAAACCAGACCTTTAATCGCCAACTGATGGAATTTACCATATCATACCAAGGTCACGAAAATATTATATATATATATATATATATATATATATATATAACAAGTGTTCATTTGAAAAGTCAATCTAGTAGCATGTGATTTACTGAGAACATTTTGAAGTATGTCGTAAATTAAAATTTACTACTTAACCTACGAAGTCGTATATTTTGACAGTTTCATACATACAAGTAACTGATATTTGTGACTGACATTCTCAAATGTCATTTGGATTTACGTTTACGGAACAACAAACACATACTAATATATTTGCGTCTTATTCCATCAAAATTTCAAAGTAACCTAGATTGACTTTTCAAATGAACACCCGTTACATATATATACAAGGCGTGTATAAATTGGCGTACTAACTATAAGTAACGACGTTCTTGGTCAAATTTGAAGTTAAAAGTCTTAATACTAAAGCGATATATAATGCTTCCTGTGTTTTCAGAAAGAATTTGAAAGAAACATACATTTGGAAACATTTATAAACGTTACGTTTTAAATCTTGCCCATGAAGTGAAGGAAATAAAACTAGCTCTTTAGAATTACATATTTATTTTGAAAATAAACAAAGCTTAAAAATTTTGAGAGAGTATTGACTTATTTTTGTACACTTTTTTGACAGAACTCAATGTCATTATTACCTACATAATTGTCGTAGCTGCAATATATGCAGCATGATTTGTACTATTCGCTAAAATCTTTCTGGAGTGATTTCTAATACCTACTGCGGAGTCAATTCGGGCTCTAAGTTCGTCACTGTTTTGAGGAGCTGTAGAATAAACTCTTTCTTTAATGAAACCCCAAGCAAAAAAAAATTTAATGGATTGAGATCGGGGGATCTCGCAGGCCATAATATTGGACGGCTACTACCAATCCATCTATTTAGAACTAGTCTTTTGTAATACAAGCAAAATGCGTAGAGGTTCCATCATGCATAAAAATTATATTACGTCGTATGTTCAGTGGTATCTCATCAAGAACTTGGTCTAAAACATTTAAGTATTCAGCGACATCTAGACGATTTGGTAAGTAAATTGGTCCAACCTGGGTGTATCTTTTAACTTGAAACTTTCGAATATCTCGCAAAATCGATGAAATTCAATTTTTTTCAATTTCTTGCATTGAGAACCTATGCATAAGATTCTGCAATTCGTTTTAAATAAAAAGAATACCACGAAAAATGACCCAGGAGCGGGCGTCCTTCTTCAAACACTTGGTAAACATGACTTCCTTCGCTCATGACTTATCGGAATGCTTTCAAATAAAACAAAAATAAATGTGATGTTCTTGTAATGCCATTTCTTATGTTGAAAATAATTTTTATAAAAATGTTTTTGTATATAGAATGTACTTATTCAACGTTTGTGTTATGTCTTTCATCTGTATTTTTATAACTCCAAAAACACAAAAAAAAATGTACAAAAGAAAGAAATAATTTTAAGAAAAAACTTATTTTACTCAGTTCAAACAATATTTCGAAAAGTAAAAGACATATTTCTGTTTCGCTGTTAATAGTACCTACTACAGAATCGAGTATTTAACTATAAGAGAAAAAATTGAAATGGTTCTGGTATATAAAGAAGCTGGCAGAAGTCTTGATAATGCTGTCAATCTTTACGCTCAGCGTTTTCCGGATAGGATTCGGTCATGTGTTTCATTTTACCGCACTATCAAACAATTCACTATTGATGGAAGTGTTCAACCGGAAAAAATGACCCGTCGAGCAACAGTCACCGGAGAAAATAATAAAGTCACTCTATTAGCTGCAGTGGCATGTTCGCACAGGAGAAATAGCCCGCGATTCGAGATTATTCCATACCAGTGCTTAGAAAACTTTAAAACGTCATAAATACCATTCATATCATGTGTCTCAAAATCCATATCACGTATCATCAAAATCTTCCTGGCGTTGATTTCCAAAAATAAAACCCCATTTCTTTTCGCTACGCGTTCTCTGACGAGACGTCTTTCACAAACCTCGGAACAGTTAAACGATGCAATACACATTACTGGAGCGTTGAAATCCGCGTTGACTTCGCCAAGTTGAACACCAGCGCCCTTGGACTGTCAGCGTGTGGTGTGGAATAATTGGGAACAAAGTAATTGGCTCCCACATTATTGAAGACCACTTGAATGCGAGACATTTTGAAAAATGAACTGCCTGCACTACTTGAAAACGTTAGCTTAGAAGTGCGACAGAACATGATGGTTATCCAGCACACTATTCAGCAGCACGTGACGTACTTGATGATAATTTCAAAACGCTGAATCGGTAGAGCTGGTTCTGTAAATTGGCCTGCTGGATCATCTTACTTCGCTAGATTTATTTTTATATATATATAAAATTGCAAAGTATACAATCAAGTACCAACAACACGTGAAAATATGATTGAGCGAATCAGAAATTATTGTGCTCAAATTAAAGAAGATACACTTTTCAATTGTCTACACTCATTTGAAAGGCAGATAAATAAGTGCATTGAAGTCAAAGGCCGTCATTTTGCGCAATTACTTTAATTGAAAGATTGAAAGAGGCGATGGAAAATCTAGCCCTCCAACAAGTGAGGGGCGAAGAGACTTACATGAATGAAGCATCTTGATGCGTGAGAGGCGAGGAGACTCAGGTCAATCAAGCACCCCAAGGTGGTACTACGTACACGTCGTTGTTGTTGGGTTACGCTAAAAGTAATTTATTCACCAGCAATTTACATTTCTAGAGGTAGTATATTCCCAGTTATTCGAAATTTGTAAAATAAATAAAGTTTTTCTAAGCCTAATTTCGATTATTTACAAAGAATACGTATTTTTTATTGCACAATTTAAAACAAATAAATTTCATTGATTGCAGGGCCATCTATCATGAATTGAAAAAAATGTTTCAGACAAATTCTACATACTTTTTTCAGGAGAATTATAATCTGTAATAAAATTAACCCGTATATTTTTTACCCGTAAATGCTGGTAAATAAATTACTTTTAGTGTAACTCAACAACAACGACGTGTACGTAGTACCACTTTGGGCTGCTTGATTTCGAGATATTTGAAAGTTGCAAGTTAAAAATGGTACAATTCATTTGCTGTTCCTAGGATTTATAATATATTATATTTAAGTGTAAGGGTACCACCCTATTTTTAAGTATATATTTATTTATAACAGTACTATAAATAAGGGAAAAGATAATACTGTCCAATTTTCTTTTTGCAGTAATTCTACATGTCTGAAAAAAATCCATAACAAGCTCTAGCAACACTAAAAGAATCACACTCTCTTTCAATTTTACGCAACGCCGCCATCAACGGCAAAGGAAAACAATCAAGCAAAACACCAAAAACAATTAGTCAAAATTAAAAGCCAACTGACAGTGACCGTGATGGATGACGAGATAGCCTTACGGAAAACAGAGACGGAGACCGACGTGAATCTATTAATTGGGACTGTCTGTCTGGTTCAATTTAGATTAATTGCCGATAGGTTAAGAGAACGAACGGACGGCGTAGAACGAATTTTTGAATCTTCGCTGCCTCTCCTTTCACCTCCCTGTGCCATAAGATTCTCCTTAAGTAGTACGATATCTGATAAAATTTGTTCCTGTAATGACTTCGGATTAGTACTATCGAAATCTGACACTTGCTATGACAGTGGAAAATTATCATATTGTTCTGTTTACCAGAGTCGAATTAGTCAGAGTCAATTATTATTAACCTTTAAAGGATATCTGTTAGTACATATCCATACATATGATAGAATAAAGAGCAATTCTTAATGGAAAATATAAAATGGATAAAAATCGATTTGCAATGGAAAAATCATATAATTAATTCAAACAATTTTGTAGAACGAAATTCTGTGTCGAACTATATAAATATTTCAGATATATCTGGAAAGAATTGGACAACATATTCTACAAATTAACTGCATTTTCGCGAAGTAATGTGAATGTAGTAAATGTTGCTTTCTATATTTTACGACGCTAATTATTCGAATTTTTTTAATTGAAAAAATTCGACCTTAAGCAGGATACGAACCCACGTCCATGGTCTGCCGGACAATTGCTCTGCCAGTAAGCTATTAAGAACTGTGGTTCGAAATTCATCAGGAAACATTAAGTTACATTAAGGAAATATTTTTTGCATGTAGTAGGAAGTTGTTGCAATTAATTAGCGACGTAAAATGTAGAAAGCAATCACATTACTTCGCGAAAATGCAATGCACAGCGAGCGAGTAACCTAAAAGATGTATAAGTTTAGTAATACTGCTTCTCCTAAGAGGTTTGTTTATACTAGGTTTGTTCGAACCTATCAGTTCTGAGTAGTTCTCAACTGTTCCAGAATTGGAATTTGCATCGAACTGCACATGTCCGCAAGTTCAGAATGCTTTAAATTCTCAGTTTGTTAAGGAGATTGAAGGTTTGTTTTACATTAATTTTTTGAAATAAGCTCTTACAAGTTTCGGTAAGTATTACCTTCAAAAAATTATAAATGACAGATATTAATGTCGAAGTTATATAAGTGATGTAGTCATGGTGAGAGATGCAAATTCATAAATACATTCAATTCAATTAATAATAATTCATGAGATAACAAAAGTTTGATATCAATTATAAAAAGAATGGTAAGTCATGAGATATTATTACACTTGCGCCAGTGGAGCGACTTAAGATATAAAGCTGTCGGCATTCGCTTAGGACGAGAAGGAAAACCACGAAAACCTACTCCATGTTTAGATCCCAGACTGGCTGTCTGAGTTCTAACTAGAGGGCATTAGAAAGCTGGTTCATCGCCATGGCAAATGTCCCAATCTGAATGGAAACTATGTAGCAAAATTGCTAAAAATAGTAGCTTTAAGTTGTATATAATAAAAATCTATTCGGGTGTCGGTGTTTTTTTAAATAACAAAACGAACTTACTTTACGAATGACCCTCGGATATTACATCTCGATATACATATGAAAAAATAACAATTCAAGTTTTATTATTTTCTACTTATTAGTGAGGATACCTATTTGAAAGCAAACGTAGTGTCGCATGGAGATTCGGTTACACGCGCACGTATTATATTTTATATGTACATATTGTAGTGGATTTTTCTATCCAGAGAGAGAGAGAAAAAGATGGAAGATTTAAAATTTGAACAATTGTTGAATTTTATTAATATTTATTATATTTGTAATTATATTTTGAACTGACTCTGTATGTTTATTAGTTTAAACGTATGGATGTGGACAGTTGTGGTACTATTGAAGTAGATGTAGGAATTTTTCGCGGTAAATTTTGGGAGAGATATCTAAACTTGCAAAGTGACCGGTTGTTAGAGGATAAGAAGTTCAATTTTTTATTCTCTGTTTTAAGTAAAATCGGGTTTTTATTTTTGTTTATTCATTTTATTCATGTGCATGTAATGTTATTTCGATTTTTACAAGAGTTTGGGATCTAAAATAAGTATGATATCTCTCACGTAGTTTTTTTTTGTGTTATCAATGCATAGATCTATGTAAGTTGGATAAAAATATTTAATTTATATAATTGATACTACGATTATTTTGCTTATTATAATTCCATGTTTTATTTGTGATAATTTTGATATTTGAAGTAGTATATGAATACTAGAGAAAGTTGTCATGTTTTTTAGTTAGTGGAGTTTTTTCTTCAAGATAATATTCTAGAACGTTTTAAATTCAGGTTGGATTTTTTGTTTAGTTGTGGGTTGAATTGTGTCGTGTTTTATTTGCGCATGACTGTAAGCCAATTTACGCGGTTTCAATAACTTTGTTGTTTTTGACATTTGAAATTGTAGGGGTTAAAGTAGAGGTCAAACTTGACAAATTTCTCCATTATTTATTAATTTTTATGTTTGTTCGAGAGTCACAGGGGGTTTTTCTCTGTGTGCGAGTCATATTCACAAAGAGTCTTTCCTCCTAATGCTACTGTTAATGTTGCTTTAGCACCCTATACATTCGGTAAAGGGATTTTTTTTTATTTTTTTTTGATTAAAATTTGTAAATTAGCTAACCGAGACTTTTATTGACATTTATTGTTTTACTTCTAACATAACCTGGCCCTAATCTGAGAAGAGCGACCCAGGAGAAGTGATCTCTAGGAATCTACTAGACTGAACAGCCGGCAGCATAAGTTGTAGTGTGAATAAAAAAATTAATAAGCAATTAAAAAAGCACATTCCACTGCAATATGTTTCCTATGTACCCAATCTCAAGGCAGCTGCGATAGAGTATATTTATTTCGTGTAAAGTAAAAGATAATAAATCAATAATGCCGAAAGCTATAAAGAGACCATTCTGTCACGAAGCTCAAAAAGTAATAAGCAGATTTCTGTATTTAGGTTACGCTGGTACCACAATAAAATACAAAATTTGTGAAATACTGCTCTCGTCTACAACAAAATATAACTGCCAAATACATGTGAATAGTGCAAGTCATATACGGAAAAAAATGGTGGCGTGTTTGTGTTCTTGTTTGTATATACAGTATTCGTAAAGTTTTGAGAGTAAGTTCCGGGAAATACTGGTAATTAGTCTTGCTCTACGCCAATCGGAGACCTGCAATTCTTTCATTCCACATCTTTGTTCCGATCTCGCATTTATAAGTATTACTTACTACGTTATAAAGATATACAGCAATACAAATCGTGTGTTGAAACAGTTTGAATAAATTTTTCGGCTTACTTTCAAAACTTTACGAATACACGTTTCAAACGGTAAGTATTCTAGATCATTTTATAAATTTATAACTTCATGTATTATTTACTATGTACTAACTAAACCCGCTCACGGTAAATAAAAGTATTGTAGCAAACATAGATTTACTGAGAAAACACATTATTCAATTTAATACCCTGTCTTGCGTTGCTGTGGCTTTGTGAAACGAAAGGAAAGGAAGAAAAAAGATGTTTAAAAAAAAATATTGTAAAGCATTAGCTTTACAATAATTCGGACAATTAAACAGACAAACAAAAAATATAGTCAATCCATTAAATTGACTATATTTTTTGTTTGTCCGTTTATTTATTTAACATTACTCCTTATAAACTACGCAACCTGCTGTTTTAATAATGTTCCTGTCACTTGGCTTTTGACACTATGTTGAAATCACTTCAAAAACGCCACCTTTCAAATATATTAGTCTTATTTAACTTCTTTTAATAAAATTTGTGTCCTATACGTATTTGTTGTGCTCGAGTTATGTATAGACGTTTGAAACGGTAAGTATTCTAGCACGTTTTATAAATTTGTAACTTTACTTATTATTTACTATTTTTCATTCATAAGTTATAAATGAATAATAGTAAATAATAAATAAAGTTATAAATTTATAAAATGTCCTGGAATACTTACAGTTTTAAAACTCGAACACAAATACGTCACCAGGCTTTGGCAGTTATATTTTGTTGTACGCGAGAGCGGCATTTCACAAACTTTTTTTATTGTAATACCAGCGTAAGCTAAATACGTAAATCTACTTATTAATTTCTGTGCTTCGTGGTAGAACGGTCTCTTTATAGCTTTCGACATTATTGATTTATTATTTTTTACTTTACACGAAATAACGAAATACTATATCGCAGCTACCTTGAGACTGGACACATACGTAAATACGAAAATATACGTACATATAAAATACAATACGCGAGCATGCAACCGAAACCCCGTTCACTACGACACTCAAATAGGCATCCTTACTTATTAGTACAAGTGCAACACAATTCAAATTGAAAATAACAAAGTTGACTTCATCTTCCTGGTCTCGGAATAATCTACCCGATTGTACTTTGCTCCACCTACATTCTTGGTTATGGTGTCATACCACAATTTAATTTGACTAAAACGAGGTTTATTAATGAGAATAATTTTTTACAAATTATGGATATACTTTTCGCTATTTTTTCGTATTTCTAACAAGAGTGCAAAATGTAAACGATAACTTTTTTATTAATAAAAAAGTGATTGTTTACATTAAACTCTTTGTACTCTTTTAAAACATATATTTTAAATACAAGAATGTTGTTTAGTTGAAATTGAAATACTATATACAAAAAATTTCGCTTCTATACCTTTTATAACTTCTGTGTAATCCGAAGTAATTTTTTTACACACAAACACACCTCCAGGTAGGCGAACAAATACTTTCGGAATTAGTCCTAATTACAGTAAGCGAACGTGTAAATCCCACAAATCTAGTTTATTGTGTTAAGTGAGCTAAAAATAAAATAGGAGAACTATTTATCTTGTCAGTCAGTCGACTAATAGATGATGGTGGTAGCATACGTGTACATTAGATTAGTCCTCGGTTTCCCTACAGACCAACTGTGTATTTAACTTGCCATCATAACAGGCGGTATGCGGTCCTAAATACACGGAATTTAGGACCGGCCATCTCATATATACTATCGAGCGCGTACATCAAATACTTAAGTACACATGCCATGACGTCAGTTGCGCTGGGCCAATCGAGGACCACCAGGCAACTTAAGACAATGTTTCTGGGCGGAGCTGTACGGTTCGCTGGAGCAGCAAGTGAGGCCATAGTAATTTGCCAAATATCATGTGTTTTTCGAGAACAAATTGTATTTTTCTGGTTATGTAAATGCGAATACGAACTCCATTACTATTAGAATTTTCAAGGTTTTAGTACTAGTACTGTGAATAGTTTAAATATAAGAGATGTTAGTTTATTAAAATGTAATGTTCTAATATGTATAGTGCTTTCGGAGTTGTAATAATTTATGGAATGTTAATGTAATGGTTATTATTATATAGCATATTCCATCATGTAAATTTGAATGCATAATTCTATTTAAATTACTGAATGTGTTTACTACCAATAATAATAATAATAATAATAATAATAATAATAATAATATTAATAAATATACACTATATTTCCGGTTTAGTCTATCCTAGGTTATACAAATACAGTTGAGCAAATGTTCTTTAACAAATTTTACCATTTAATTTCTTTGTTAGAAATTCGTATATACATAATTACTACGATTTTATAATTGGATAGAATGCATATATGTAAAAGTATATATATCGCTAGTTTGGTGAAGGACTATGTCAACTCTAGAAGTGTTTACGTGGACATCTTGTTAAGTGTTTCGCGATTTTTGTATTAACTTTAGTGTGCCCCATATTCACAATTGTAATTATTATTTTTACCTGCTGAGGATGACAGTGTAGTTAGTAAAATACGTATTTAGAATACGAATACTAATGTGGTAAAGTTTGTATACCTTTTTTTAAAGTTTTTATTTAACCACACTCCCAAAGAAAGACTTTTTGAATAATATTGTTAAACGACCGAGGAGCTAACATTAAAGAGATAGCTAGCATCGCGAGTATATCGACTGAAGCGGTATATCACAGTTTACACGTAAAATTGGGCATCTCCAGGCTGTCAGAAAGATGGGTGCAGTGAATCTTGAATTGTTAATAAGAACGCGAAATAATGCGAACGTCAAACGATAGCTTGAGCTCTTTAACAAGAATCAACAGATTTACAGATATTAGCCGCGTGCACGTGGACTAGAGCAGAGCGTTCGGACTACTCGATTGGAAGGCAGCTATTCAAGCATCAGGACAGACCACCACCCAAGGTGAGACCGACCCCAATTCGACCCCAATTCGATTATGTCGGAAAGGTGACCAAGACAGCAAAATGAGGAATAGCCTATCACACTGGTTGACGCTTGGGCGGACCATGAGGGAGCTAGCAATCCGTACAGCTCAGAACAGCTTATTGAACTTCACATCCACGTAGTCTATACAAACTCAGGAATGAATTGTGCATTTAGTTCACTTACACGAAGTCAAACACAAACGGTAGCGGAGATAAAGGGGCTTAAGGACAAATTCGTGCAGCCCCGGTAAATCGAAGAAGTTCATAACAAGATTTAAACTGATTTTTTGCAAAAATTTGTTACGGTTGATGACCATAGCTTCACCACTATGTTCCTGAATCTAAACGGCAATTTCAACAGTGACATATCATAGTAACACTCCCCAAAAATAAAGTCAAAACATTTCCATCGGCAGGTAAACCAACCTACGATTATTGTGAATTAAAGGAGATAAATTTTATATAAACTATATTGCAATAATTCAAATCGTTAGCAACCTGTATTATACTGCACTACTTGACAAATTGAAGACACAAATTTCTGAAAAACGACCTGGAGACACTCCTTTCTCATATCAATCAAGTTTGCGAAAAAATGTATGTGTTGAAAAAGTCACGCAACTTATTCATCAGTTCTAGCGCTGAGTGACGTACACTTATTCCCCAAATTCGAACTTGCTTTTTCTTGCTGAAAAGAAATTTTAATCCGACGAAGAGCTTATTGTAGCAACATGGGACAACGACAGTTCAGTATTGTAGGTCCAAATGCGCTGAAGAAAAATATGTTGAAAAAAATTAAAAAAACTAATGCCTTACTCGTTTGCTTCTTGTCCAATCTCACTTCCGCTAAATGATTCTTCTATACGAGGTAATACCCAGAATTTTTCAGAGTTTGAATGTGAGGCGCGAAGATACAGCTCTATAGCGCTTGGTAGTGTAAGCTACGCCTGTACCAAGTCAGTCTGTCAAACAGTACTTTGCTAGTTTGTGTTTACATTTGCTGAGTTGTGTTTGAGAGCTATTTTGCGACACTGCAATATCTAATGCGAAAGAGCAAAAATCATGCATCAAATCCTGCTTCAAACTTTATAAAACAGCAGCGATAACTCTAACAATGCTGAAAAAAGCGTTTGGTAACGATGCTTTAGGTCAGACGAAAACTTGTAAGTGGTACAACTATTTTAAAAATGGACGTATGTCGGTTGATGATGATGAGGATTCCGGTCGTCCATCGACGGAAAGCATGTCACACAATGTGTGATGTTATCCTGCGTGTTCCTTAATCCTCTGTTCAAGGATATGTCCTGTTTGACCAATATAGACTTTATTGCATTCACGTGTTAACACAGAGACCCCTGGGCTCACCGTTCTTTATATTTCATCTATGTCATTCATAAGGCATTTCTGAAGAGAATTGTTTGTTTCAAATGTTAGGAATCATTGTTGGCTTTCTGAATGAATTTTCCGACCTCTATAGACGTTGGTCCTATGTATGTGATCGAATTATATTGATCTTTACTATTTTCCCAAAATTGGTGGAGACTGTGGCTTGTAATCTAAAACAGAAATAAGAAAAACACCCTAACCACAATATATAACAATAAATACTATATACGTATTTCGGCAACAAAGTTGCCATTTTCAGTAGAATAACCTTAAAAACTGAAAAAAAGAATTTTAAACGTAGCGTTTTGGCTAAAGTTAACCTTAGCCAAAAACACTACGTTTAACACTCTTTTTTTTTTCAGTTTTTAAGGGTATTCTACTGAAGATGGCAACTTGGTTGCCGAAATACGTATTTAGTATTTATTGTTATATATTGTGGTTAGGGTGTTTTTCTTATTTCTGTTTTACTATTTTTGGTTATTTTCGGATAGGTTGAGGATGTAGTTTGGGATTTTTGCTTTTCTCCCGCCAGGTAACAGGAAGTGGATGATTTTATTGTGATTTTTCTCGGCGACTAAGAGAAAACATTCAAGGCAAGCGGCCTGCCAAGTGGCGCAACAATTCGTGAGTCCTACACCACGACAATGCACCAATCCACACGTAACTTGTGCGTGTAATGTGACTTGTCCATGACTGGATTCAGTGCTGGAAATCTTCGTGTGTTAACATGTTCAACACTGCGATTCGATCTGAATCTTTTCAATCGTCTCAAAACGGCGCCCCTTGAGCTTAAATTTCGGAAATAGGGACAAAGGGTAAGATCTGGGGAGTGAGAAGGGCGGACAGTACCCTCCTTCCGTACTCTCTTTCCGCATCGATACACCATTCATTCGGAAGGAGAGCAATTTGAAGAGGATGGTAGTGAATAAGTTATCAGAACAATTTATTGTGTTTTTTTTTTCACATTCCGGGAAATTCTAGGTAGCACCTCGTATATCTTATTCCACTATGATGATTACACACTGCACCAAAAAATTATCACAACACCTTAAATTTAGTAAATATTTCACATTTAACGCGGAAGAAAACCTTTACTCGGACAAAAATTACATCCTCCTCAAAAATTACTTAAATTAAAATCTCATTTCAAAACTTTAGTTTTTTAAAATTATGTTCTTTCAAATTTAACCAAATTGCGAATGAGATAAAAATAACAAGAATGAATGATCCGTGCTGCCTCTTCTGGCAGCAATAACAGTTTGTCAATGCTCTGGCATGCTTGGAACCAAATTTCTTAATAAACGATCATCCAGTTGTTCCCAACCTTCTACCAAAGCTTCTGATAATTTTCTAAAACTGAGGACCCCGTAAAAGTAAACGAACACGCTGTTCCAACCTGTCCCATAGAATTGCGGTCGGTACTTCTTGCAGGCCAGTTCAAAGTGATAATGTCCACTTTATTAAAGTAATTTCTAACCACATTAGCTATATGTGGTTTACGTTATCATGCATTCATAAAAATTCTTCTCCTAAAATTGTGCAAAAGGAACAACATGAGGTTGTTACGTGTCCCTTCTCCCTTCAAGGAAAGCGTCACGTACGGGAATAATCAGGTGGTTTTTTGATTTCCCTCGCCCGTCGGTTACACCATCGAAGAAAGCGTCGATGGCGATGTAAATTGATTAGGTGCTGTTTAACGTGCTATTATGTTTTTTCCTTATCTTTTCACAAAAAAACCTCAAATGGAGATATCGCATTAGCGATTAATTTCGATATTAATATCAACCAAATCCCTCGAGGGGCCGTAATTATTCAAATTACATTAAGACTACATTGATAAATATCGGTGATGAAGGAAAACGTAACCACCTTTTAAGATCGGAAACTAACGACGGATTGTAGAGAGGGAGTTTCGTACTTTTTCCTTGAAAAAAGCAAGTACTGAGGTACGAGAAAAAAAGAATAAAACTTGAAAGAAATCAAATATATTGACAAATAACGAACAACGATACCTATACAGGTAGGTTCGTTGGAAATGGAGCAAAATATACTAAAGATATCATTAATTTTATTACAAAATAACGTGATGAAGCGTTGAGCGTTGCGGACACGTAACAAGGTTCCAAAATGTTTTCTATATACTTATTCGCATTTACAGCTTGTCTCACCATTACATATAAATCTATACGTGCCTCTAAATTTATGCCCTCCCCATACCATAACTGAACCACCTCTAAAATTTGAATGTTACACTAAGCAAAACGTTCTCCTAGTCTTCTGTAAACCTTTCCACGATTGTCAGATGAAAATAAACAAAATTTGGATTTATCTGTAAAAAGAACTTCGCCCCTTTCATTAACTCCCCAATGAACATGTTGTTCGGCAAATTCTTAACGTACGCTATGGTGGTCCCTGGTATGGAGAGACTGGCTGGCACTTATGTTGTCAATTTATATTCTTTCAACCTATTCCTAACAGTCTCAACGTGAATGTCGGTTATGTACGTTGGCTAACTCGATCTAGAGTTTCCGCGCAGTAACAAACCGCTGTCGCAGGGTACACAATCTCGAACGATCTTACACGATATTTGTTGACTATTTTTTGCCTTGTTCAGGTCCCCTTTTATAACCATGGATTTCATTAAACCTTTGAATATGCCTACTGATGGTTGAAGAATGGACATTTAGAGTTCTGGCAACATTCCTAGCACCTTGACCACTGTTGATTAAAGCGACTACTTGAGCCGCTTCTGCACTGCCCAAATGACGATTTTGTCTTTCATGACAATTCATTTTAACAAAAGTGGAAAAAGTGTGAGAAAATTTCACAAAATGACACGATCTGTCAGAATGATTTTTTAAAATGTTAAAAAAAATAATGATAATTCAATTGTGCCAATTTTTTAGTTTGAATGTGCGTAAAATCTTATTTATGTATTTTTATGTTCAAATCACATGAAGCAATTTAAGGTTGCAAATAGAACAGAAATAAGTAAGTGTTGTGATAATTTCATTGCGAAGTCCTTTTGAATTTGAAGTTACAAACATTTGTATGAAAATTTAATATATATTCTCGTTCTCTTCGGCCTTATAATATTTTACAGCACGAAAATTTTATTTGTTTGGATTAATATCTAACAATTTTTTAAAATAGAAATAAAACTAGGGTTCTAATCTTCACTTTTAATCTTAAATCGTAACACGACAATTGTTTCGCCAGCATAGTGGCTACCTCAAGTGCTTACATCTAAAGAGTACGTTACAAACTTTAGATGTAAACACCTGAGGAAGCCACTGTGCTGGCGAAACAATTGTCGTGTTACGATTTAAGATTAAAAGTGAAGATTAGAACCGTAGTTTTATTTCTATTTTAAATTATGGATCTTTATCAAGTAAATGACGAATCAATTCAATTAACAATTTTTTGTTAATAGTTTGCTCATATATAAATCTTGGCAATTACAGTTTCGTCCGATTAGCAGACTTGCATAAATTATAATACAATTTAGTCCGGCCAGTAAGACAATCCTAAATTAGGGATATACAGTTTCGTGCGGCCGGTAGGTGCAAATAAAGGAGAGAATTAAAATTGTCCTATGTTCTAATCAATGCTTGTATTTTTTCCAATTGATACTTATTATTTGTGAAATCCAACAAATATCGTATTCTACTATTGCTACCCCCACCTACTAATGAAAATTCCTAAGAATTATGTACTTACTTAAAACATTACAATTCAGTTAGTTATTACATGTTAAAAGTGCAATATGGAAATTTTAAATGTGTGAAAAAGTGTTAGTAAGCGTGGTAAGGAAGTATTGTTCGTGAGCAACTTCTGATACTGTTTTGCGGAACAACTGTCAAGTGGCGAAAAAAAAATGGAGACGGCGGACACAAAAATGTATTGCTACTGTTTACACTATGGGTGAAGATAATTTGATATTCCGTTGTAATTTGAACCATGCCCATTCTAAATGAAGCGCTTCAGCAGTACAAAAGCAATTTCTTGTAGCGACGAGAAAACATAAAGCTACAGAAGAACTTAATGTGCAACTTAAACGAATTGTTCAATCGCTGTTAAAAACATGCGACAATAGTGAATTAACAATTGGCGACTTGAAATCGGTGAAACGAAGTATTTATGGTGAAAGAAGAAAGACATTTCCGATTTTGTCCAAAAATATAAAAGAAGTGTTTGAAACTTTGGTAAATATGAAATCCGAAGTTAGTACGAACAAAGAAGAAGAATTTTTTATTGTGAACGACAGCAACCATTGTATAGTAATATTCTCTTGTAAGTCAAACCTGGAACATTTGTGTAATTGCAAAAAAGGTATTTATGGACGAAACATTTAAATATTCCTCAAAATATTTAGTTATTTACCATCCATAGACAATATAACGGGCACTATATATATATATATATATATATATATATATATATATATATATATATATATATATGTTTTCTTTCAGGTTTCCGCGGGTAGTAGTATGTGTTGTAACTGGATTCCGGGTTTTCTTCCGCGTTTCCATTGTTTGGTCTTTGTAAAGACCGGTGCTGGTTTCTGGACGACGTTTCGGCAAAATCACATTTGCCATCTTCAGGTCTGCGATAACTGTCTGCTTCTGCTTCTGGTTACTCGTAAACTTATATATATGTATTATAATACCCCTAGTGTATTGTTTACTCAAACCTATAAACACAGTTTAAAATTTGTAAGCCAAAAATGTGAAGAATTTTCGTTGCGATTTTGTCCAGCGGAGGTTGTTATCGATTTCGAAATGTCGATACAGAAATTTGTAAGTTCCATGCGGCAAAATATTAACATAATTGGCTGCCGATTTCATATCTCTCAAGCTTGGCGGCGAAAAATACAAGAGCTAAGATTCACAAAACACTATAAAGAAAAAACAGACGTTGGCAAATAGATTGGTCTGCTTTTCTTAGAACCTGAGAACGTTGGAAACTGTTTCTTATTTGATCTACTGCCCATAGTACCAGAAAATGATAAACTGCAAGCATTTATGGAGTACCTAATTAAAACTTATATACAAGACGATTCAATATTTCCTCCCGAAATTTGGGCGGATAAATGTGCTAGCAGCTCAAAGACGACCAACGCATGCGAATTGTTTCAATCACATCTAAATAAGAATTTTAATTTCTACCATTCAAATATCTTTGTCTTTTTAGAAGTTTTGCGCCAATATGATGCTGAAATATATATTCAAATACAAAGTGTAAATAAACAAGGACAAGTGCACACACAACACACGAACATGCGAAAATTTTCTCAGGAAGAAAATCGAACAATATGATAATAAAGAACTGACGGCGCTGCAATATATACAATTAGTTCTACATTATTATTCTTTTTAAATAAACAAAATTTTTAAAAATATTAGTTCGTAACTACCACTTAAGTATTTCTTTTCTTTTCTCATTTATTATTTTACATATTTTTCTTTTGTAATAGAATAAATTCTTAAATTTTAACTTATTGTGTCTTTTTTTTCTATTCAACACATAACCTACTCTGCTTGTTTGTGTACAATATATCGAAAGTATCATAACAAATATGCTATTTCCACTCAAACTAATATTGGGAACACTAAATTAACATAAAAGGATTAAGTACTTAAATATTATTGGACGAAACTGTACCTATTCGTAAATATTAAAAAATTCGATCAGGACGTGTAACACAGTGAACGATTAGCATTATCAGAAAAGGATTAAACAAATATTATCGGACGAAATTGTATCTGCCATAAATCTTGAACTTTTAAAATTAACACACATCAATTTCTTATCAAACAGGGTCAGACACAGTGTCGTACACTTAGAATGTATCCCTTATTTGATTCATTTATCCTTCCTTAGATTTTTCTTGAATACAAAACTAGAAAACGGTCAATACCTGGGTACATTGAATTTGTAATTATTTTGACTTGCTAAATGTAATAAAATTAAATACTATTTCTCCAGGTGCAATGCATATGATATAGTTAATTTTGAAAACATTTCTTTTCCGTTATTTTAAAATAAAGAACGACAAACTATATTACCTACAATAGCTATTAATCCAAACTTTCTAGTCGACTACTGGAGTTCCTCAGGGTTTCAAATTAAGTCCGCTTATGTTTATTATATTTACTAATGACCTAATAACATATTTTGACTACAATGTGCTAGATTACATATGACCTTAAAATATATCACACTATTAAGAATATAACTGATGTAGAGTTTTTGTAAAACAATTTAAGCACTAACCACTGTTGGTGTCGTATGAACACATTTATTTTAAATATTTTCGAATGCTATGTTGCAACTTTGACGAGAAGATAAATTATATAAACTCTCTTTATCACATCGACAACGCTGTAATAGAAAAAAAATATTATAGGAAAGATCTTGGTGTTACGTTCGAAAGACCTTCAGTGAATACCTCTTACAAATTACTAGATCTGCTGGTATGTCTTTCGATTTTATTATTAGAATATTCCGGTACTTCACAAATATTGGAATTATTAAATATCTTTATTTCGCAAGTCGTTAGTATGTTTGAATATGCGCCTACCGTTTTATGGCATATATGTGAATCAAATTGAACGTGTTTAACGTAAATGTTTGAAGTAACTGAGTTATAGGCTGACTGGTGTCCAATCAGAACGAAATATAGACTACGGAGATTTTATTCTGAAGCAATTTAAAATGCTAGCGAGGCGAAGATAACGGAAGCGTGCATCACTAGTGTGGATCTTCGAAATAGTAGGGATCGACTCTGCAACGTTATTAGCGTGCATAAATTTATTGTAACTACGTATTGCTGCTAAACACTCCCACAGTTTTGTGTTTTTGTGTACATTATAGTATTCGTTAAGAAATGCAAACACACTATCTAAGAATCGTCTTTCTATTTTTATATTTATTTGTGTATTATCACATAAAATAAAAATTTTGTTGTCCTATTTGGATTGTATCTGTTGGGCAAAAAATAAGTTACTGTTATTATTATTGTTGATGTGCAATTATATAGTTTCGAAAATCTTCAATACACAGGGTTTTTACATAGTTAAATAGGATCAGCAATATTTCAAATAAACACTTTAATTCCTTTTAATAAACAAAATATTTCTTTGTAATTTCACTTAGTCAAATTACCTTCATGTAATTTTTAAAATCGTGTACTGTGATTCAGCTTTAAATCCACGAAATTATTTATATAAACAGTTTATTGTAAATTTTGTCAAATCTTAATTCTTGCAAAATCCCCACTCGTCAGGAAGGAGTTAAGAGCTACTTTTCCGAAATATCTATCTAATTGAAATATATATCGAATTTAAAATATTCAAACTTACAGCCATTTTATGTCATTTTATGTCTAATTTGTACTTTGCAAAGACAAAGCCCATCTTTATATTTTGATAGCCACAATTAAAATTATTATTGCGAACTTCATCTAAACTACTTTCTGTTGGATTTCATTTTAAAGCTTTCCCCACGAAGTATATTTTAATGATACCTATTTCATCGACATCGCAACTCTTTGACTCGTGTCTTTAATAGTTCTTAATCCTTAAGACATCGCCAGCTTCGATATCAATGGTTTACCGCCAAAAACAGGGTCGTAAAACAAAATCTTTTTCAAGCACGAATTTCCTCTTATACAAAACGCCGACTCTGGTTCCCGACTTTCGTATTATTACTCCACGTGCACACCAAGCATACACCGTAAAACGCTGTTCGGTGTTAATTTAACTTTCCTTTCAATGTGTAACGTGCCTTCAAAAACTTTCCTCATTACAAACGGTCAGGCTCATTCAAAATTATACGTTTGTGACAGATTACGCGCACTGTCACTAACCGTTATCGAAAAGCATGTTCATCTCTAATGAAGAAAGTTTTTGAAGGCAGGTTATTTATTGTGCGTCATTTTGAAATAATACAATGGTATTTTTAATAATATAAAATATTATTAAAAATCTGGTGTGAAGAACACAAAAACAGGTTCACTATTAATATTTTTTGTGAACGTGTCCGAACATATCCCTCTCCAGAGACGCAGATACGTATTTCGCCTTTCTACAGTTTCATCGGTACGCCCCTGCTGGAGAAAGGATATCTTCAGAACAGATTTTTAATAATATATTATATTATTAAAAATACCTTTGTATTATACAAAACTGGTGGGGTTTTACCCACTCATGTATGTTTCAATTATTCTAAATTTTAAATACTTATTCGTCGCTCCTTGTACCTATATATTGCGTCCATTTAATATGTTTCGACGCTCAATTTCTTCCTTGTAAATATTAAGTAAACTTTAAGGACAACGTTATTGTATTTTCTTTTATTTAATAAGTTGTAGTTATGAACATTTATTGCAGTATACTATACACGGCCTGGACCTTTGATGCATCATGGTCACACCATTTATTATTTGAAATGATTTACATTATTGCTAGGACGCTACAGTTACTCCGAAATGAATCAGCACAAACCACAAAAGTCCATCTTTTAACAATTTGACGCTACCACATTTTTAAAGAACAGTAACCAAGACTAACGTTTTTGGAAGGATGTGCGTATTTTTATATAGAATCTAAGTTTTGACATCGGATCTTCTGGGCCAAAAATACGTTATTGCTTATATTATTATTATTTTTCTTATTCACAAAGCAATGTTAAATTTAACTTATTCAAAGCATTTGTAAAGTTACATAAACGCACCAAATAAGTAACCTATTTATACAATTCGTATGTATATAATTTTGTATTGGAATACAATCGAAAAGTAACACAAGTAATTTACTTTTCCCACATACGTATTTAGAGGGAGCTCTACATTGTGTTAAACAGACCACCCACATAATAACGATGCGTGTGTTCCAGACATTTCGAAAATTTTGTTCATACTGCGTAAAATGTATAACAAATTACAATTACTTTGTTTGGTGATTAGACGATTGTCGAATTAGATTTTGATTATTTCTACTCACAACGGATGCAGGAAATAAGAGGAAGAAACAAATTTAGCGGTTATTTAATTACATTGACTTAAAAATAAAACGAAACTATTCATGCGAAACGTAAACATATTCTTTCTCTCATACACAAAAATTCATTTCGTATTTGATTTGGTAAATTTGCACATGTTTGCGGCAATATTAAAATAAAAGTTAGTCACGCAGTTCGTAATTATTCTGCAATTAAAAATACTTTAATTGACAGAATTTAGCTTTTGCATATGGTGTAATTGTATAATTTAATATAAGTTTTGGATATATTAAATGTATGAATTAGAATTAGCAGTACAACTCTCACGTTATTTGTATTATGAAAATTAATTTAAAATTTTTTTCCAAGATGTTATTTTACTAATATAAGGTCCACAAAAAAAATTAAAAAATTTTTGGGTGCTTTTCTTAATTTTCAACCTGCATATATATAATTGAATACTCTAAATTCAAATCGGTTTTCAGTTCAGTCCTGTATCAGGCCAGGTTTTCATACAAAATCAAATCAAATGTAATAAATTTAGAGAGCGGACACGCTTACCACATGACGCAAAGCCCAGTGCAGTACTGGCGAAAGGCTGTATTTCTAAAATATTTAATTTTATTTATATAATTGGAAAACGAACGGGTGGTGATCTATAAAATTACGAAATACATATTTATTTGTTGAAAAGTTGTATTAATAAAGTTTTTAAATTTATTTATATAATTGGAAAGCAAACGGGTGGTGATCTATAAAATTACGAAATACATATGTATTTGTTGAAAAGTTATATTTTTTAAGTTTTTAATTTTATTTCTATAATTGGAACATTTTTATTTGTTCATTTTGTCGTTCAAGTTGAATAAAGGAGTATTAATATTGACTAGCAATAGTTTCTCAAGGTTTTCTTCTGTCAATTTTGTTCTCTTTGAATTAAGTACATCCTTATAAATAGAAAATGTCCTTTCTACATCGCAACTGGTTATAGGTGCATACTGGAAATATTCTTTAATTTCTTCATATTTAGCAGTTAGATTTTGTGGAATTGTCTCCATACATAATTGCTGCAATGTAATTAAATCTGGATTTCTATTAAGAATTGCTTCAAACTTTTGCCGAAGGCCACATCCGAAGTCACTTGGAATACTTTTCAAATTATTAACAGCCACATCTAATGTGGTTAATCTTTCATTTAATTTGAGATTTCGATTTTCAAAATAAGTGATTAGTTTTGGCAATTTTCCAAAGTGTTCGTGAAGAAAGTACAACTGATTTTTTAAATTTGGGATTTGTGTGAGCTCCTTGCACTCACCAATACTTCTAGCATCCTCCTTTAGCAGGGTTACGAAATATTTTAGACCATCGAAATTCTCAGCATAATAACTAGTAGCTTCCAGCCATGTTCCCCATCTAGTTATTACTGGAGTGGGAGGCAGTGACAGACATGGAAATTTTTCCCTGAAAAGAGCTACTCTCAATGGTGCTTTTCTGAAAACTTTTTTAAAAGCTGATACAAGTCAATCAACTTCCGGAAAAGTGTCTCTGATATATTCACAGATTCTGTGGAGAGCATGTGCTACACAAGTAATATAAGATTATGTTAATTGATTTCTCGACAATTGTGCAGGTTGCTTGAATAAACTTTACAATAAAATATAGGTCTTCTTTAATTATGACCAGTGCAAAACCAATATCCTTTCCGGTTACAGTCGTTTTGGCTCAGGAACTAGAAAAGTTGATCACGTTAAAATTATTCAGCACTCCACACCATAACTACCACGGCTCGGTGCAAACGTATTTTAACAGAAAATTAAATATCTCGATATTCTTCATGCTTTGTCTAAACCCCCATGTGGCCATCATGCATCCCTATACGAAATCTGGATTCGTCACTGAACACCACCCTATGCCAGTCCATATTCCAGTGCATTCGCAACCTACATCACTCTAAACATTGCTGTTGGTGTTGAGCCGTAAGTGGTAACAAAAGATGTGATCAATAGAATTGCAAGCCGAAAGCCCTGATTCAGCGACAACGTTCGTTTTCTAACCATAGATCAGCAATTGATCTGGTACTGGAGAATTGAGTTCTTGCAGGCGATTAGTTCTTCTTCGGATAACAGCGCCTCATGATTGATTGGTTCCGGTTAAGGCAATTTGCAATTTTTCTATACGAAAAACCACCTTCGCGCAATCCAAGAAATTCCACTATTAATTTCTACGTCGCCACATTATAGGCCTAATCAAACCCTCAAAATACGTTAAAAAAAAGGGTAGGTTTTATATTTTAGAAAATGCAATAACATTTGCACCATTATATTTTAGACTTTGTTTTTTTTTTAATTTTTTATAACATATTTCGCACTTTTCGTAATAGTTTCGATTTATTCGAATGTAAATACTAGTAAAATATTATGTCTAACTGGTATTTTCATTCTACAAGGTCGCTTAAGAATTTGTTAATTGCTAATGTAAGTACATTTTTAAATTTTACTTTGTATGGATAATCTGTAAATATTTTATTAGATCTGATGAAGAAACAAATACAGTTTCGAAACGCTACATAGGTAGCAATAAATCATTTTATTTGATACATTGACCCAAATTCGGCATTTTACACTCAAAGGAATTTAACCTATTTTGTCAAGTGACAAACTTAAGACCCTTTTCCGGAATCATCAGTCCGAAATAGTTTTTACGTCTACTATTCTAGGAAGCAGATTTCTATCCAAATTAAAGAGCCTGATACCTTCTCTTCAACAAAACCATATAGTGTATGCAGTCAAATGCAATGAATGCTCTAAATATTATTTAGGTTAGACAGCCCAGAAACGGCGTGAACGCTGCACCCAACATTCCAGTGATTCGAAAGTAAACTCCAAAAAGTGTGCCTTGGGATCCCAAATCAGTATTTTCAAACATAATGTGAATTTTAACAGTGCAAATTGCTTATTCAGTGAAAACAACTATTAGAAAAGAATTACGTTAGAAAATTTTGCAATTAAAAAATTACCAATAATCTCAATACCAAAGAACGTACATCTACGCTCACCAATGCTTACAATGGTCTCATGAAATATATCAAAATCAAATTAACTGTTTGTTATTTCTGCCCCGATTTTGTTTGCGATTCTCGTATCTCTATATATATATATATATATATATATATATATATATATATATATATATATATATATATATATATTTAGTGTTTAAAGAATTTTGTTTTTCTTTTTTATTTTATTGGCCGTGTTTTAATATTAAAAATAATAGATTTTTATTGGTTTTTGCGACCTTTTATTGAATTTAGATGTTTGTTTGCGATGTTTCGACTTTTATCAATTCAGTCCTTTTCAAGCATCTGGAAACAAGAATCATTACAATGAACATGAGAACTGTGTTTGTTTTGTGTGATATAACAATTGAATTAACCATTTTAAATTTAACACTATATTAAGAAATGAATTACGGATTAGGTTAGTGTTTTACGTTGAAAATTAAATAACATTAAATTAAAATAGCTTAGAATGGTAGGGGGACATTTATGTGATTAATATCTGTATGAATTAATTGGAGACTTAACAAATATTAACAATTTTTAAGTTTAAAATTAGATTAAAGATGATTACAAATTGAGTTAACATTTAACGTTGAAACTTACATAAAATAAAAATAAGAATGGCTAAAATGAACAGGAAAGTTGAATTACAATACAATACGTAAAATGTGAGTTTTATTTGACTTTTCTTTTTTTTCTCTTTACGTATTGTATTGTAATTCAACTTTCCTGTTCATTTTCCTGCTTATTTTTATTTTATGTAAGTTTCAACGTTAAATGTTAACTCAATTTGTAATCATCTTTAATCTAATTTTAAACTTAAAAATTGTTAATATTTGTTAAGTCTCCAATTAATTCATACATATATTAATCACATAAATGTCCCCCTACCATTCTAAGCTATTTTAATTTAATGTTATTTAATTTTCAACATAAAACACTAACCTAATCCGTAATTCATTTCTTAATATAATGTTAAATTTAAAATGGTTAATTCAATTGTTATATTACACAAAACAAACACAGTTCTCATGTTCATTGTAATGATTCTTGTTTCCAGATGCTTGAAAAAGACTGAATTGATAAAAGTCGAAACGTCGCAAACAAACATCTAAATTCAATAAAAGGTCGCAAAAACCAATAAAAATCTATTATTTTTAATATATATATATATAGCCTCCAAAATTACAAACAATCAAACAAAACAGCCGACAATAACGAAACAGAAAAAGCATTAAATAAACACATAAAAGAAACCAAAACCTTCCTAAAAAACAACAGTCATTTAACAGTACTACAATCAGACAAATCAAACAAAACAATAATAATGGAAAAAAGACAATACATGGAAAACATGGAAAAACTCCTAAATGACGACAAAACGTATACAAAATTAAAAAACGACCCCACAACCAAATTTCAAAAAATAAACAACACACTAATTAAAAAATGGGAAAACAAACAGATCATCTCACCAAAAACGGCAAACAAATTAAAAATACATAATGCACAACCACCCAAAATATACGGCTTACCAAAATTACATAAAAAAAACATCCCATTAAGACCAATCGTATCATGTATACAAAGCCCGTTTTATGAATTATCAAAATACTTAACAAAAACACTAACAAATGTTATAGGTAAAAACCAATATTATATTAAAAATACTTTCGATTTCAAAAAACATATCGATACAATAAAAACAAAAAACAACGAAAAACTAGTTTCCCTAGACGTAGAATCAATGTACACCAATATACCTTTAACACTGGCCAAAAAAGTAATCACAGAAAAATGGGACTCCATCAAAAATTTCACAGACTTACCACTAATAGATTTCCTAGAAGCAATAGAACTAACTTTAACTTCCACATATTTTCAATTCGACAACAAATTTTTCAAACAAATTGAAGGACTAGCAATGGGAGCACCAATATCCAGCGTAGTAGCCCAATTAGTACTAGAGCACATCGAAGAAAATGTTATAAAATCCCTGAAAACAAAACCAACCTTTTTCAAAAGATATGTCGATGATTGCATAATGTTACTACCAGAAAATGAAATAAACAATATACAAAATAGTTTGAACAATTTCCACCCAAATTTAAAGTTTACCATTGAAATAGAAAAAAACAACTCCATAAACTACCTAGACCTAACACTGACAAGAACAAAAAACAACATACAAACAAAATGGCACACTAAACCAACCGCTTCCGGCAGATATGTAAACTTTTTTTCTAACCAACCCCTAGCCCACAAAAAAAATGTAGTAACAGCGTTAGTAGACAGAGCCTTAAATCTCACAAACCCAATTTTCAGACCAACAGTACTAAATAAAGTTAAAACAATTTTGTCAGAAAACAACTATCCACCACAATTCATACAAAAAATTATAAAACTTAGACTCAATAAAATTTATAACAAAACAAACAACCAAAACAATAACAAAAAAACCAATGAATTCACATATATCCCCACACCCTATATAACTGGATTATCCGAAAAATTAGACAACATATTCAAACCATTTAATTTTAAAATAGCACACCAAAGCGGTAAAAACCTAAAATTCCTACACACCAAACTTAAAGACTCAACACCTACACTAAAACAATCACACACAATATACAACATACCCTGCAAAGACTGTGACAAAATATACATAGGCCAAACAAAACAGTTACTACAAGAAAGATTAAAAAGGTCACAAATACGCAAAAAATCAAACTGCTTTAAAAAAACACCAATTGACACTAAAACATAATTTTGATTTTGAAAACACCAAAGTAATAACACAAAAAAAGAACACAAAAGCTAGAGAGGTCTTAGAAATGATACACATTTTCAAAAATAGCAAAACAATCAACGACAGGAACGAAATCGATGGGCTTTCAAAACTTTATTACCCTCTCATAAAACAAATGAAAAATCGACAAAAAAAAAACCCCTGCACGCACAAGACAAAAACGGGAAAAAAATATCTCCCATTAGAAATAACAATGTTAACTTATACCCCTAAATACGGTCCTGACTGCCATGTTCATTCCAAAAAACAGAAATTAAACCCCCGCAAACTAAAGCATTAGTTCACTTACAAAATCCGCACAAGCATGTTCGTTCTAAGAAAATTGGTCCCGGATGTCCAAACACATGTGGCACATGAATGCGTACCCGTGTAGAAAAAAACAACAAATGTGAGTTTTATTTGACTTTTCTTTTTTTTCTCTTTACGTATTGTATTGTAATTCAACTTTCCTGTTCATTTTAGCCATTCTTATTTTTATTTTATGTAAGTTTCAACGTTAAATGTTAACTCAATTTGTAATCATCTTTAATCTAATTTTAAACTTAAAAATTGTTAATATTTGTTAAGTCTCCAATTAATTCATACAGATATTAATCACATAAATGTCCCCCTACCATTCTAAGCTATTTTAATTTAATGTTATTTAATTTTCAACATAAAACACTAACCTAATCCGTAATTCATTTCTTAATATAATGTTAAATTTAAAATGGTTAATTCAATTGTTATATCACACAAAACAAACACAGTTCTCATGTTCATTGTAATGATTCTTGTTTCCAGATGCTTGAAAAAGACTGAATTGATAAAAGTCGAAACGTCGCAAACAAACATCTAAATTCAATAAAAGGTCGCAAAAACCAATAAAAATCTATTATTTTTAATATATATATATATATATATATATATATATATATATATATATATATAGTAAACCTAATCAGTAGGCGATTAAAGGTCTGTATATTATTTCAAAATATATGTATTTAAAAAACTCTACATGTTTCGGCTGTATACGCCTTTATCAAGAGAATACAAAATATGAATGACAGGATATAAATGTCAAGTAATTAAGTTGCTATGGTTTAAATTATTCAAAGATACATTCTAGTAATAATAATAAATCATGCCTTAGTATTCCAAAAAATAGATAACAAGGTGTGAAAATATGTGTTGTTCGCTGCTAGCAATTTGTGTCTCCTTCTGGGTATGAACTTGTGTGTTGGTTGCTGCTGGCAGCTTGCGTCTCTCTATGGGTGTGTGGTTTTGTGTGAGAGCGTGAGTGTAGGGTTTTGTATGTCGGTGCGTTCGTGCGTGTTTAGTGATCGGTCGCATGAATTTAGAGAGGTCGGATAACCAGCCGTTGCGTAGGGCCGCCAACCCTTTCCCGACAACTTCTTTACAATTCCGTGCAGTACTTCGACGGTCTGACCCCCGCCCCAACGAGGCAAGGCGCAGACAGGCGAAGCGCACCCTGTACGGGGTTGCTCATCGCAACTAAGGGAACACTCTTAGTGGCTACCTCGGTCGACGATGGTCACACTTATGCCATCTTAACGTTTTCCGCCGAAGCGGGGGCATAGCACACACGTCGAACGTGTGTGTGCTGTTAACGGCAGCCTAGCCAGGTTGTCGCCCAGGACCGGTCCTAGTGGTGTGTGCATTTCGCGGCGACGAGAAAGCGCCGCGTAGCATGGTTCCTCACTCTTGCTGGAAAGGCGGAATGGCACCTGACTGCCCAACGGGCAGACCCCCCTAGAGTTTTGTAGCGCATATGCTACAAAACACACGCACTAAACACACGCACGAACGCACCGCCATACAAAACCCTACACTTACGCTCTTACACAAAACCACACACCCATAGAGAGACGCAAGCTGCCAGCAGCAACCAACACACAAGTTCATACCCAGAAGGAGACACAAATTGCTAGCAGCGAACAACACATATTTTCACACCTTGTTATCTATTTTTTGGAATACTAAGGCATGATTTATTATTATTACTAGAATGTATCTTTGAATAATTTAAACCATAGCAACTTAATTACTTGACATTTATATCCTGTCATTCATATTTTGTATTCTCTTGATAAAGGCGTATACAGCCGAAACATGTAGAGTTTTTTAAATACATATATTTTGAAGTAATATACAGACCTTTAATCGCCTACTGATTAGGTTTACCATATCATACCAAGGTCACGAAGTTATTATATTTATATATATATATATATATATATATATATATATATATATATATATATATATAAGTGTTTAGATAATTTCTTAGCCGTTTATTAGATATAACAATTGATAAATTATTGGAGTTTTACGACTTTTATATGAAATATTTACAAATATCAAATTAGAATGTATGTAATTGCAGAGTAAGTGGGGATGTAAACATTGCTGTCTACAAATTACAAAGCAATTCATACGAAACTTTTTATTGAAAAATATTGTCTATGTTGGGACTCGAACCCAAGTCTACAGTTTGCCGGACTGCCGCTTTTACCACTTAGCCACAATAGACCTAGGTTCAAGCTATTTAGAAATGCATTATAAAGTAACAGTGTTAATGAATCAGATGTCAGTTATTGAATGTAGATGTCAAGTTGAAAGCAGAAGTCAGTTTTGAAAGCTGATGTCAGTTTTGATAGCAGATGTCAGTTAGTGAAAGCAAAGCAAATGTCAGTTATTGAAAGCAGATGTCTGTTTTGAAAGCAGGTGCACTTACTCTGCAATTACATACATTCTAATTTGATATTTGTAAATAATTCCATATAAAAGCCGAAAAACTCCAATAATTTATCAATTGTTATATCTAATAAACGGCTAAGAAATTATTTAAACACTCACAGAGCTATGGAGTAATAATTAGCATTTTAAAACATTCAAATCTGACATCTGCTCTCGAAATACTGACATCTGCTTTCAATAACAGACATCTACTTTCAAAATAGGCATCTGCTTTCTAATCTGACGTTTGCCTTCATAACTGACACTTGCTTTCAAAACAGACATCTGCTTTCAATAACTGACATTTGCTTTCACTAACTGACAAAACTTACTTCTGCTTTCAACTTGACATCTACGTTCAATAACTGACATCTAATTCATTAACACTGTTTATAATGCATTTCTAAATAGCTTGGACCTAGGTCTATTGTGGCTAAGTGGTAAAAGCGACAGTCCGGCAAACTGTAGACTTGGGTTCGAGTCCCAACATAGACAATATTTTTCAATTAAAAATTTCGTATGATTTGCTTTGTAATTTGTAGACAGCAATGTCCACTTACTCTGCAATTACATACATTCTAATTTGATATTTGTAAATATTTCATTTAAAAGCCGAAAAACTCCAATAATTTATCAATTGTTATATATATATATATATACATATATATATATATATATATATATTTTACGACATCTGGTTTCTTTCTCCGCCCTTATTGGGGTCACAAAGTGCGCTGACTTCAAACCATTTATATTTTTGTCATTGTTTTAAATTTCTTAGTTAAATGTTTTATGCTCTCCACAATAAGTTTTTGTAATATCTAAAATATAACTAGAAATGAATTTTAATTCATACTTTCCTTCTTTTTATTATAAAATCGCTTAGGAATTTTTAATTGCTAGTGTAAGTACATTTGCATATTGTGTTTTGTATGTATGGCTAATTTGTAATTATTTATCAGGTCTGGTGAAGAAACAAATATACTTTCGAAACATTACGTAGCAATAAATCGTTTTATTTGATACATAGATCAAAATTTTGTTTTTAGTAACAGTGAAATTATATACATATTAGAGTAAATTTGATTCAGCATTGTACACTCAAAGGAATTTTACCAATTACATATATATATATATATATATATATATATATATATATATAGTATTTTCGTGACCTTGGTATGATAAAACATGTAGGATTGTTTTAAATATATACACTTTGAAGTAATAACCAGACCTTTAATCGCCGACTAATTAAGTTTACCTTATATATATATATATATATATATATATATATATATATATATATATATATATATATATATTGTTTAGATAATTTCTTAGCCGTTTATTAAATATAACAATTGATAAATTATTGAAGTTTTCGGCTTTTATATGAAATATTTACAAATATCAAATTAGTATGTATGTAATTGGAAAGTAAGTGGGTATGTAAACATTTTTGTCTACAAATTACAAAGCAAATCATACGAAATTTTTAATTGAAAAATATTGTCTACGTTGGGACTTGAACCCAAGTCTACAGTTTGCCGGACTGTCGCTTTTACCACTTAAGCCACGATAGACCTTGGCTCAAGCTATTTAGAAATGCATTATAAAGTAACAATTAATTAGTAACAGTGTTAGTGAATCAGATTTCAGTTAGTGAATGTAGATGTCAAGTTGAAAGCAGAAGTCAGTTTTGAAAGCTGATGTCAGTTTTGATAGCAGATGTCAGTTATTGAAAGCAAATGTCAGTTATTGGAAGCAGATGTCTCTTATGAAAGCAAACGTCAGATTTTAAAGCAGATGCCTGTTTTGAAAGCAGATGTCAGTTATTGAAAGCAGTTGTCAGTATTTTGAGAGCAGATGTCAGTTTTGAATCTTTGAAATTGCTAATTATTACTCCATAGCTACATGAGTTTAGATAATTTCTTAGCCGTTTATTAAATATAACAATTGATAAATTATTGGAGTTTTTCGGCTTTTATATGAAATATTTACAAATATCAAATTTGTATGTATGTAATTGCAAAGTAAGTGGGGATGTACACATTGCTGTCTACAAATTACAAAGCAAATCATACGAAATTTTTAATTGAAAAATATTGTCTATGTTGGGACTTGAACCCAAGTCTACAGTTTGCCGGACTGTCGCTTTTACCACTTAAGCCACGATAGACCTTGGTTCAAGCTATTTAGAAATGCATGACTTCTGCTTTAAACTTGACATCTACATTCAATAACTGACATCTAATTCATTAACACTGTTACTTTATAATGCATTTCTAAATAGCTTGAACCCAGCGTGGCTTAAGTGGTAAAAGCGAAAGTCCGGCAAGCTGTAGACTTGTGTTCAAGTCCCAACGTAGACAATATTTTTCAATTAAAAATTTCGTATGATTTGCTTTTTAATTTGTAGACAGCAATGTTTACATCCCCACTTACTTTGCAATTACATACATACTAATTTGATATTTATAAATATTTCATATAAAAGCCGAAAAACTCCAATAATTTATAAATTGTTTTATATACATATATATATATATATATATATATATATATATATATTGTAGTGGATTGAATGTTGGATTGATGGAATTTGTAACCATAGTAGTAACCTCGATATTATTTTTGATGGATTGACATGTATTGATTTTCTTATTAAATGACTGTGTTCCCTCAATAATTTTTCATTTAATCCTACATAAAAGACTCGAGAAAAAGCTGTAAGAATATTAGTATTAAAATGTAAGAATCTCCTATCGAACTGGGTGGAGAGATCGTAAAAATATATTATAATAATCGAAGGTGATTTATCCTTGAGACAAGTTAGGCATGCCGAACTCAAGTATGAATTAAAATAGAATTTATATGGTTACATTTATAAAAGTTGCATGTCATTAGCTACAAAAAATAAATAAATGGTATTGATACTACTAATTAGAAAGAAAATAAAGAGCCTATTATAATATCCAACTTAAACGGCATACAACATAACACATTTCCATCGAATTAAATATGCATTTATATCGCTTAGCAGGTGCATTTAAATCAGTTTTTAAACAGTCGGTTAAGAACGATTCAATATGAATCGCATGTATCACAACAGAAACACTCCTACTTTTCGGATGTTCATCAATCATTCGTTTAAGGCATTTAGTCTGCACTCCTCCTTCGGGTTTACAGCTAGGGCCGACGACCCAACCCGTAGATTCGTTTACCGGTAGCCATAAAACAAATTTCCTGTTTAAGGAGGGCAATCAACGATAGATGGCGCTGCAACGTTTGAGTGTATTTATTATAATATAATAACAGGAACCTTTGGGTGTTTCTTCCTGTTTGGTAGTTGTTAACGCGTGTAATTATATAGTATAAATGTAGATTTTATGCAGTATGTTTACAAAGTAATTAAAGCACTTAAATAAATTTCGCATATTTTATTATTAATTAGTTTCATAGCGTTATTAACAAAATTTAAGCTACGTAAATTTGCGTAGTTCAAATAAATTATTTGATTATACTAAATTATCCAAAATTTATTGCGCAAGGATGAACAGATAACTAAGAATGCTATTTAGAACTTCTCAAATCATAGTGTGCTTATTATGAGAAACTTTCCCGTAAAAAATATCTTCCTTTTGTTTTAATTTCGTTTTCTATATCTGATTATTTCCAAAATTAAAAAATGCACTGAAAGGACAAGCAGAATGAGACAGTTGCTAAATGCTACTTCCGAAATTAAGTCAGTACATAGGAGGATCACGGCAGAATAACTATTCAATGAAATATTTATTTTAGTTTAAAAAATATACATATTTTATTTTTCAACGAAATTCCCATCTACCTAATTCTACACATTTAGCCTAGGGACTTTTTTAAAGCGCTTAAAAAGTTGGCTTTCAGAAGCTCGTGGAAATAGAATAGTTATGGCTATTATCTCCTCGTTTGCCCCGAATCTCTTTCCAGCAAGCCATTTTTTCAAGTTCGGCAATAAGAAAAAATCACTCGGCGCCAGATCTGATATATACGAGCAATTTGAAACCTAATTCGATAAATGTAGGGGTAGTAACAGGGGAAGAAAGAAAGGGAGCATTATCTTGATAGAACGATAACTTTTTTGAATAAATACGATCCTTTTTTCTCCAGTTCGGCATCAAAACTTGTCAGCACATCAGCATAACATTGATAAAAAAAGACTACGCATATAAAATCTCCAAAAATAGTGACCATAATTTGATCGGGTAAAAAATCGTTTTTCCGTTGAGTAAACTGCCTTCCTCAGAAAAAATATATTGTTTTAACCGTGTTTTTTGGTCTCTAGAGAATATTGATGTACCCATGTTTCCTCTAGGGTGACATGCCAACGAAAAAATTCTCTTAGATTTCGTTTTATCTTAGCGATAGTCATTTGAAATTGTATTAGAAATAACATTATCCATGAACTGTGCGGTACTGCTCGGGGCGCGAGGTCATCCACCCTTAAAACATCAACTCTTAGCATTGTCTACTCGGTAGCTGAATACTGCACCCCAGTCTGGCTAAACAGTTACCACACAACGATACAAAGATGATCGACATCAGACTCAATAAGACCATAAGAGAGAATAATCAGCGGTTCTTTGAAAAGTACACTTCTACCTTGGCTCTCCGTTCTAAGCAGTATTGCATTAACCACAATCCGGAGGCAGGAATGTCTGGTTAGAGAATACAATAAAATAATAGCGAATTCCCACCTCCCAGTACACAGTGACCTGCTCGATGCTAGCCTGTCGAGACTGAAGTCTAGAGCTCTTCCACTACTGCTCACAGAACAACTTATACCAGAGTCGCAGCCTGCGACGAGGAAATTCGGAAAGCCGGCTGTGCAAACAAAAAAAATTAACAGCTACTAAAGCCATTATGAATCCATCCACCAAGTCTAAACTGGTGAAACATTGTTAACAGATCCTCAATAGACTGGTAAAAAACTGTGTCGTTGTTATGAGTACCAGGACATGAGGTAACTAAAGGCAATGAGATAGCCGACGAACTGGCCGCGGAAGGTACTAATAGGAACTTCATAGAACCAGAACCTGTATGTGGAATCGCTAAGGATTCGGCTAATAAGGAAATCTGGTTATAGCTAGAAAGAGAACATAAAGAGAAATGGACTCTAAATGAAGGTCAACTCCATACTAAAACACTACTAAGGGAGCTGGACGCTAGATTTCAAGCCAACCAAATTTGTAGTAGCAAAAAAAAATTGAAATAATTACCGGGTTAATAACCGGATATTGTCCCTTAAGGAAACATCTGTAGCTGGGCTTGATTAGCGAGTCCTGGTGTAGGAGATGCAAAAAACAAGACGAAACTAGTCTTCATGTAATATGCACTTGTGAGGAACTGAAGAGACTCAGACAGAAACATTTCGGAAGAAATTTATTGGATCCTACGAGGATACTCAAACTTCCCCTGGAAAGGATAGGAAAAACTTATAGCAGAAAATTTCAACCCAAATGGTGGAGAGCGTATTGAGAAGCCTTGAAACACGCTGAACCGGCCTATATCACCGATCCTACCGTACCCTTACCAGGGATGGAACTGTCTCGCCACTCAATAGAATAAGAACGTCCAAAGGCATCTGTCAGGCTTCATTCTATAAATGGCGACGACACAGACTTGCGATAGCGGAGAACCTCGCCAGACTCTTCACCATATTACAGCTGAGTGTCCCTTTACAGTATGTGGAGGTGAGTTGTTAGTGACTTCTTTGACTCCTTGTTGGAGGGGATCTATAGCCTTCAAAGTAAAGTGCCAACAAATACAAAGCTGTTAAAAGATGAAAATGAAAAACATGTTGTTTTATCCGTCAACAGTCAACATCACTTTTTTAGTTTTCATTTTACCTGTTGCTGTACGCTGCCGCAAAACGTTTATATTTAAATGTATTCAGGTTTATTTTCTTATTTGCCTATCTTTTTTAATATTCAAACACGCATCATATATGCTATATTATAATAAATATATTATAATACAATTTGATAAAACTTTATTTTCATATTTTCCCAAATTCAGTAGAAAGCAACCGCGTATATCATTACTAGATTGCGGAACAGACGCTATCTTATAATGAGTGATGCAGGTGCAGATTGATACAATATTCGCTCGTAGTCCTGATTTTAATGTCCTGAAAAGCTTTTGTAGTAATGTTCAAAACAAGGAAATCGGTAGATATATTAAATTTTAAGATGATTATTTCTATGCGCCACTCACTAACTCTGATGTTGAGCGAAGTTTTTCTATATTTAAGGACATACTATCTAATAAAAGAACGCACTTTACAGAACAAAGTTTAGAATATATTGTAATAATTAATGTGAAAAAAAATGTTTACTGTGGTGTGACTAAGCATTCACTTTAATTATGGGTGATATAATTACCTTCAAGTTTATACTTTTTCAATATTTTAAATTTTTTCACTGTATAAAGCAAACGCATATTGAATAAATATCTGGAATTAATTTAAATTCATTTATCGTCAGTGTTTTATTTATTTTCGTAAAAATAAATTTCTGTATATACATTTCATTGCCTTTATTACGACTCTGGCGAAAATATTTCACAACTTTATCAATACCATCGCGCTATAACATTCATATATACATGTCAAGTTGATCGATTGTACATTGCCGGCACCGATGAATCACACACGATACGGGATAATGCCGTTTCTGCATTCTAATCATTACTAATTTTGCTAGGCAAATACAATATCACTGATATACAGCTCTCGCATTATAAGTTGGCGAAGGGTGGAAGTGAGTTTGCGTAGATAAAGGAAGGGCAGATTGAGTATCATTGCATATCATTCGCTATGTAGTAATTGAATAAGGCAGGTGGGTGGTACGATTTCTAAATACGTTTACGGCGCATCCCCACCGCTAGCCAACTTATACTGCGAGAATTGTACTAAGGCCATTAAGATGAATGCTGACACCAAACGTTAAACTCGTACTTATGTAAAATAAATATGTATATGAATCAAAATAATCAAAGTATAAAAGTAATTAAAGTAACGAATACATTCAACGATTACACAAAGTTTGAGTAACGAATAGTAATGATTACTTAAAAGTATCGAAAATCGACATCTCTAACAGAAACACAACAAATAGTTTATTTAGGGCCGGTATTATAAACAGGGAATAAATCTTTGATAACAATTTGACGAATAAATTTATTGATCGAAGAAATTAAAACCTAGTATTATAAAAAATGCATGCAAGTAATAGTATATTAAAAAACAAGTTTCATAAGGCACCATTTTGCAGCACGAGATCAGTTTAGAAAACGAGCCGCGATAGCGGCGAGTTTTCTAAAGGGCGAGTGCGGCAAAAGGCCTTATGAAACGAGTTTTTTATACTATTTTTTCTATTTTGCGCTTTTACATTAATAAATTGCTTAAATTGGAATTATTTAATTTGAAAGTTCAGAGTTTAATTTTTGTATAAAGCATGCAGTTGGTCACATTGATACTTGACATTGTCAAATTTAAATCTTGCTATCCGCGAAGTATATTATATTACATATTATTTATTAATTTTCGTTAACATTACTTGATATTTCATTTAAAAATATAAACATGAGTGACATAGAAACATATATATGTTGTTGTCAATTGTATACAACATACGTTTTTTGTGTAAAATACGGACATATATCATATCTGTCAAATGTACATAAATTCTTAAAATCAAATGACAGCAATGATATTTATTTCTGTATTCGAACAACGCCAACATTGAAAAATGAAAAAAAGTGTATCGAAATGAAGCTCATTTCGATACTGTTTTGGGTTTCATAATGAGTTCATTTCGAACGCAAAATAGAAAAAATAAGTATTTGTAAAATAACTCAAATATAGTATTTTTACGATAAGAGAGCAGTTACGTCATAACCAGTAATATCAGTTGTGAAAACCTAAATGCTTCAATTTACTAATGTAGTAGATATATGCAACTTCTCCAACATTGTACGAAATTTGTTTTATCATACATCAATACACTGTTACCTATTCCGTACAATGTTGTCACGTATGATCATCGCATGATATCCGCCTGTGATCTATCAGTTGCCTTTACATATTAATATTGGTTATTTTATTTTTCTCGTATTATCGCCTCTCACAACAAAATATTCCAATATATTGGTTTCTATTTGATGAAAGACGTCTCTAAACGAGCATTCATGGAATTGTCTCATATTGTTTTGAAATAAATAACGTTTTTGCGACAATATATGTAAACAAAGCAAGTAGGTGGCAAAAGCTATTATTTAAAAAGTAATTGGCACATGCAATATATGTGCCTTTGTTTTGTAGATACATAGTTGTACATGCTGGTAATAGTAATGGTTTCATTCCTGGAGAAGAAGTAATATTCGCAACAAATAGTAAAAGTATGAATTACTACGGTGATATGAATCGAGAAAATTTTGTATAAAGGTTGGAAAATCTGCTACTTAAACATTTAGAAAGCCCTTAAATTATTACTATGGATAATGCAAGTTATCATACTATAATAATAAATAAATCTCCAACTTCATCTCCGACAAAATACCACATTCATGAATGGTTAACCAACAATAAGATCAACTTTGACAAGACAGCTTTAAAAACAGTTATTGGAGTTTGTTAGACTGTTAGTACCTACATAAAATAATTACAAAATTAAGTTCAAATAGATCATAGTTTTTATTTAAAGATATAAACCATGATCTATTTATGAAGCTAATGAATTATCAGAGCAATATGGCCACACAGTTCGTTTTCTTCCTCCATATCATTGTATTTTTAACCCTATAGAATTAATTTTGGGGATTGCAAGAATATATTACTCTAACAATATAGGTAAATATGGTAAGACGAATGAAGGCTGTAAAAGGTGTGCAAGAAGCACTAAGTCAAGTAACCGCTGAAGCGTGAGCTAACTGTGTGATACTCACACTGAAATTGCGATTTCAAAAATAGTAGGACAGGGAAGTAGGATTTCATCATAATGATATCAGACCTTTCATAATTAGTTTAGAAGAAGAGGAAGATGACATTTTAAGCTATAAGTTACAACTGCACTTTTACCTTTTGTTCCAGTGAAAATATTTGTGAAATGAAGAGCCAATATATGATAGTGTTTTGATTTTAATATTTGTTTGACTTTATATTACACCATATATAATACCTAATACTATCTGATTGGCAAGTATTTCGAGTACGACTCCTTTATTTATTACCTGTGCCTAAGAGAAACTCGTGAGTGGAATGTGATGAAACTAAAAAAAATATAAAACCTTTATATGTATTCTGTTATTTAGTTTAACGTATGTACTGCTATATCTTAAATATTAATACTAACTGTAATAAACAATTTCCATTCATTCCGATAGTTATTCTAAAATATTGATATTATATTTATAAATTTTGCAAAATAAAAGTGGTAATACAATTGCTTTTATTAATTAACATAAACCATGTATTTTTCTAAATATAGAGTGATAAATATACAATATTAACATTCTAAACAGTTTAAGATATAATTTAAATGGCATTGTAAGAAAAAGAGATTTTTGAAGTTTTTAACTCATCTCATAACATAACCTATAACCAAAATAGCAATTATTTGCAAAATGTAAACAATAAATTTGTCAACGTTGTGTGACGCACACTGAATTATTATCGCAAAAATACTATAGCTATGTATTTTGTAGTTTAGCGTTTCGATAAACGATGAAACCACGGAATAAAATAAAAAAATATAAAGAAACCTAATTCTTTATGATTTCTTTTTGTTTGTATTTGCTGACTAGTAGGTTGCGTTTAAGTTTCACATTGAAAACATTAAAAGGTCTGTTTTGTTAAACGAAATCCTGCTTTAAATTCATCATTAGAATACATGTCGAATGGATCGGTCATCTCGCAAACACCCTTGGCAGACGGCAACATCGTAGATTGTGCCGATGCCCCTCAAACTGATGATACCGAAGACACTGATGAAACTGATAAATTTAACATTATCATAATTCAAGTTATCAAACACACAAAATATAAACTTTTAAAAATAGGGTTATGTTTACGAGCGTTATACTGAAAATTTCGGGAAAATCATAAATAAAATAAAATGTTAACAGATTTAAATACTTTATTCTTTTTCGAAATAATCACCCTTAAATTCTATACACTTTTCCATTCGTGTAAACCTATTAGCAAAACATTTATCACACTCAGATGGTATGTGTGAGATGCGTGTTTCATACTCCCCAACTGCCTCCTAAGGTGATAAAAATCTTTGTCCACACATTTTACTTTTAATTTTGGGGAACGCAAAGAAGTCATTGAGGGAAGGTCGGGGCTATAGGCTCCGACGATTCTGGTTATTTTTTCGCATTTCTGCAACAACTTGCGCCAATAGTAATATACCATTCTGCATTTGCAGTTCTACGATTCTTTAAAGGAATCGTGACCAGTCTTAGGTACAAAACAAGCAATCATTTATTTAAAAACACTGCATGCTCGAACAACTTTTGTCGGTTTTGCTTGACTTTGAAACACCCATACAGCCGATTGATTTTTCTTTCAGGTTCATATGAGCAGATTCATGTTTCATCGCTACTGACGTTCTTATACACAAGTTTTGATGAACCTAAATGATAGCATTTCAGTGCTTCTTTACACCACTTCACAAGAGCTTCTTTTTAGTCTGCTGACAGATTATGTGGGATCCACCGTGCTCTCACTTTTCTTAAATGATCGTGCAAAATTGTTTGTAATGCAGTCATGTCAATACCTAAAGGTGCACGAATTTCAGCATATGTCACATGTCGATCAAACTTAATCATTTCACGAACGGCATCGGCATTTTGCGCAACAACAGCTGCTGATGATCGACCTTTACGTAATTCATCGATGAGATTATCACGTCCAAGTAAATGTGAAGTTAGTCGAATTTGTATAAATTATAGGTCAGGTACCAACTATACTGCTAGTTCCCCAAATTTTCAGTATATCCTTCGTATTTTAAGCACAGTGGTGCACACAGCTGATCGCAATTGACCAATGAATAACAATTAATACCACGATTTTCTAGGGTGCAAATTAATTAATAGATTTACTAGCTTAGTTTGCTTATTCGCTATTTATAATAGCCAATCTATAGAATAAATTAAATTTACTTTCTTACTAAATAAAATCTGCAGATTTTTATCGTTTATAATACCGGCCCTTAAACGATCGTAAAAATTTATCAATTTGACAGATTTGGGCGAAATTTTGACAGTGGGCTTTTAAAACATGGCTGAAGTTAACAACATATTCATCATGTTGAAAGTGTTACCAACCTTTGAAATGTAACTCTTCTGTCAAATCTCCCTTGTATTATCGTTAATCAAATTTAACGTTCCCTGGTAATTATTTTTCTTCGCAGTTGAATAACAATTCAACTACAATTGATTGTATGTATTATTGAGTTGTAAAGTTTAGCGGTATGTTAGTATGTTTCATCATTAAAAACAACTATAATATAAGTGGAGGTTATAGTGGAAATAATTGAGACATTATTTGCTATACTTTATTGAATAGCTATTGTAGATCAGACTGAATCGGAATTAAAACAATACATACCGTATTAAAACCCTGCACATCAAGCGAATTTATTTTTGATTTGTTGATTATTATTCAATTGAAATTACTGTTGTTTACATGTAATTGCATTTGTAATCATGTTGTCGAAAAAACGTTCAAGTTTCTCACGTTTTCATAATGTTCCCCATTCTGAGGAGGAATATTATGATCAATTTAGAAGTTCTTAACGATACCAGGTACCTAACAACACCAAATTAGATATACAATTTAGTGCCTGGTTATTTGGTTTGGGAACAGGTAATGGCAGTTATTTTTTAAGTCAGAAATTGCCTTGTTATGTATCAAAGTATGTTGAAAAAAATAATTAGTTTAATAATGTAGATACTTAATTTAACGTGGCACGTTTTATAACCGCATGTTAAATAACTTCATTAAAATGTATTGACATAATATATCATAATCTTGTAATTAGAAAAGCACTCAAAAGATAATATATTGCGCCTAGACCGATTATGTTAAAATGTTAAATATTTTAGTAAGACAACAAACTATTTTTGATCTAACCAAGAGCGGATATATAAATTTACATATACATAAAAGTAAATTTATTCTCCTATTTCATTCATAATATATTACAGAATATTAATTGCAAATTAAAAGGCTCATTCGAGAATTAAAGGCCGTTTCTATATTCTTTGTTTAATGGTTAATAAGCTAGTAATACTTCACATGATCTCGGTTTTGTTATTCTATGGTAAACTGAAATTGAGAAGAGTATAATTGACAAGTCTGCCAAGAGCAATATTTGCAGCGTACTTTGTTTTCTTCGCTATCAGACGTTAAACCTATTAATAAGTACACGTTCAAACTCAAGTTTAAATTTAGGTAATGATATAGAAATTTCTATACTAAAACCTACGAATACTCTTGTAAGTAGAATCAATATTGATTCTAAAGAGTTGAGCAAAGTGCTCTCTGTACCAACCACAATAAATCTCTCAGTTCCACTCTGTTAGACTTGTGTCCTCGACAAAAACCACTATCCTCCTCTGGGAAAGTTTGGGTACCTTTGTAGGATCCTAAGAGACATGCAAAACAGGAGTAAACAAGCCTTCAAGTAATATGCACTTGTGAGGAACTGAAGGGACTCAAACAGAAACATTTCGAAAGACATTTCGTCCACAAGGGCTCAAGGGCTCGTTAACCAATGTACAGCCCATGTACAGATGTCCTTAAAGAACAATGTCCGGTTATTAACTCGGTAATTACTTTAATCTCTTTTTTGTTACTACGAAAAAGGTTAGCTGAAAACCTAGCGTCCAGTTCTATCAGCAATGGTTTAATATGGAATTGACCTTCCATTAGCCTCCATTTCTTTTTATGTTCTCTTTCTAGCGATAAACACATCCTTTTGTACACCATACAGGTCTGAATTTTATAGTACCTTCCTTGACCAGTTCGTCGGCTAAGCTATTACTTTTAATTCCCTCATGTCCTAGCACTCATATTAGTGAGACAGGATTGTTCTGTGCCAGTCCATTGAGGATAATATTTCGCTAGTTTAGACCTGGTAAATAGATTCATAATGGCTTTATTAGTTGCCCGAACATCAGTCATTACGCTAATTTTTTTTGTTCGCGCAGCCGGCTTTCCAAATTTCTTCAGCGCAGGCTACGACTGCAAGCAATTCGGCTTGGAAAACCGTGTTATATTTCCGCAGACTTGACGATATCTTCCTTCTGGGTCACATTCCGCATATACTTGCACCTATGCTACGATTGGATTGTGAAACCACCGTGTTCCAGGTGCCGGCACTACAATCGATTAAGCGACTTTTTGCCTGTTCCCTGGTCGGTACAGATATGTTCAGTTTAGCTGTAAACACAATCTCAGGCCATACTATCCGCCGGCATTTTTAATATCGGCTCTCCCAGTACAGTTCCTGTGGTATCTGTATGACACCCAATAACCTTATTAGAACACCATACGCCTGGTCTTACTCCTGAGGAGCCCTACCGGCGATGTGAACTCCATCCTCCTCCAGCAAACAACGCCCCTTAGGTTATCGTTGGTCTTACTACTAACGTGTGCAACCAGTTGGTTTTAGTCTTACCAACAGCTCTTCTGCATCTCTAGAAGAGCTGCGTCGACCTGTCCGCCACTTTAACTCAGTGCCTGGCCCCAATTAAGTTTCGCATCAAGTGTAATGGCTAGATACTTCATTTTATTGGTTAGTTCTAACTTTTGTCCGAACAGCCTTAAGCTACCCAGATCATTTAGCTTGTCATATTGGTAAAAGCTACCAACATGTTTTTTTAGTGGATTGACAGTTAATCCAAAGAGGGTCATACATACCGAATATCCACCGAAAGGAACAACGATTAATTCAATAAGATATTGCCAAACTTTACTATCGCTAAAGCATTGTATCCGGACAGTTAGGCAGGAAAGAACGAATTTTTTCTTGTACCACGACAAGTGTACGAAGTTGTACGAAGACAGTGAGGTGCCTGAAATTTCACGGTTGCTTCACACCTTCCGCACAGTTTGATTTGGCACCTTCAAATATATGTTTGCTCCCAAATTTGAACGAGGTATTGTAATATCAACACTTTAGACGAAACACTGAAGTCCGGGCTACTGTTCGCATTTTGATCAACAGTGGTGTCCAAATTTCAGTGTTTTATGGAAAGTGTTGATCGTAAAATACCTCCTTCAACTTTAAGCTGTGTGTCAACTACCAAGTTTCCTTGCGGAAGTTGCTTCCAGAAGTGACTTCCAGAAGTTTTTGTCGTGTAAACACGTATTAGAAGTCGACTTCCAGAAGTCACGGCTTGCAGAAGTTACTTGCAGCAATTATGTGGAAACACGTGTTTGTTGCTTGCTGGAAGTAACTTGAACGACTTGCTGTGAACTGCAAGTGTTTTGAAGACTTGCAGAAGAAGTCGGGTATACGTCGGGTAAACGGTTTGTGGTATTCTCTTCTGTTTTCAGTTTTGTTTTGTGTTTTTTTTGAGTTCTTTTCCAAATTTATAAAAATGGACAAAAATAAATTCGTTTGGAGTAGTGAAAAAACACATTTGGTAATTGAAAAACAAGAATGTTATCCTGAATTATGGGACACGTCCTCAAAAGACTATAAGAGTAAAATTAAAAAACAAAACGCTTTAAAGGCAATAGCCAATGATATAGACGCGCCCGAAGAAGAGGTCAAAAGGAAATTGCACAACCTCCGAACGCAGTTTGGTCAAGAAGTAAACAAAGAAAGGAAAAAAAAGTGGCCAAAGTGCTGAAGATGTATATGTTAGCAAGTGGGAGTTTTATAATGACATGAAATACATGACGTCATCTCATGTACCCAAAGAAACTGAGGATAATTTGGTAAGAATAACAAAATACACCTTATATATAACCGTTTTAATTTTTATTTCATTATATATTCCATTATATTATATATTCACTTGTACATACTTATTATATATGCCTATATTGCCACTCCACTTCTCCTTCTGGTGAAATAAAATATTTAGCAAATTCGTTACGAACATTTTTCGGTTCCTGTGCTTGACTGCGTGAATTATGTGGTTCAAGTGGTAACATGTTCCTTTCTGGTATGCCGTCTGTACAGCACTCTCCTTGATTATCGGATACAGGAGAATCCGATGCTCATCATTAATTTCTTTTTAGGAGCTTTCAATTACATTGGACAACGATGCAAATATCACCGATCAGTCCGAAAAAGTCCAATCAGTACCACGGAAAAGACCAAAAAAAAAAAACCAATTCAGAAAAAGACGAACATGACGTCGTACTGGAAAATGCTCTGCAAATAATGCAAAAACCGTCTGATGAATACCAAATATTTAGTGACTTTGTCGCCTCAGAACTTCGAGGTTTGAGAAAAGCTGGGAGCAAGCGTAAACTTAAAAGATTAATTCAGAAGGCTATTCTAAAAGTGACGGACGAAGACGATGAAGCCAACTCGGACACGCAACTACTTAGTTCAGATACAACTGGGCTTGAAAGCTCCACTCAATCATCAATAATACTGCCTTGCAATACATCTACGCAATTATTTATATGTTCGGAAAACGCACAAGGTATTTTTGGAAAATGTTTTTTATATAAATTATTTTAATATTTACCTTCAAATATTTTAATTTCAGACATTAGTACAGAGCCTCGCAACATTCCAACACAATCCTTGCGATCGTACATACAGGGATTCGAAACAAATACATAAGCGAATGAAAGGAATTGACTAGAAAATAAACATACTAATAATTTGCATTTAATTTGAAATACTTATGAAAATAAAATGAATTAAGAATATTTTTCTTGTTTTTTATGAATAAAATGATTTAAAAAATATTTTTCTTGTTTTTTTCTTACCTGTTGCCAAAAATCGAAGAGTAACTAAAAGCCGGTCTGTGGGTGGTATAGCCAATCTCATTTTAGTATCCTGCTTTTGAATACTTGTTTGAATTAAAGATAAAATGTATTCAAAATCATCATTAGCCATTCTCAGGAAATTTTTCAGCTGCATGGAATCTTCGGTCCGCAATTCTTCAAGTAATATATTTTGGAAACTTAAATCTACGCGCTGCAGCACCCAATTTCTCACCCAAACACTTTTTGTTTCTTTTTTTTTAATTTGTTGTTTCTTTTTAATTAAATATGCTGCGATGGCAGCTGCCAATCTTATTTTGCCAAAAGACATTTTTATACTGTCATTCGTAAAAAAAGCAAACTCTACTGCAAGCTGTACTCACATTGTGTGGAAACACGTCTGCAATTTCTTGCAGCAAGTTCGTCGTAATAACTTCTACATACTACTTCTGGAAGCAGACTTCCGCAAGTTTCGGTTTGAGTGGAAACACTTCAGCAAATACTTGCAGAAGTTCTTCCGCAAGTGACTTGCTACTGGACACACGGCTTTAGAAACATCTATAATACTGTGAAGTATGTGAAAAACCTTTCTTGTTTACACAGGCAATTTATTCATGGACGAAATAAAGAAATGAATTCAGCATAGAGAAATATGTTGCATTAAATGGTGATTATGTCAAAGAAGGATTATGTACTTTTGTAGTACAATAAATTTACTTCATTTTAAGATTTATTTCATTAATTTTTTAGAGCTGGAGACCCTATATATTAATCGGCCTTGGTACATATAATTAATTTGCACTATTTTGTGTTCGATTAGTTTTTAATTTCTGAATAATCAACCTGCATAAATACTAATTTATCTATAAAATGATATCGTGTTTATACAATTTTCAATATATATGAGACCATTATTCTTCTAAATAACGTTTTAGTGCTGTCACGGAATTTATAGAGGGAGAGTTGACTAGATTCACATACGTAGATGCTATTTGGAGTTTTGTGCACAAAATATAGCGCAGCGAATCACTTAGTTAATGGACTGCAAATCGCTTTCTCACTTCCTTCATCGCTAAAATCGGAACAACTTCCGCATTTTAAATGGGAAAGCGGCGATATATTTTGAGTGGGCTTCATGTAAGATAATGCATATATTCTTAAAATGCAACATATTATATTGTACCTACGGTGCTAATTGTCGTCTCCAAAGAAACTATAAGTAATTGAATTCCCTAATAATACTGTAATACTAAATTATAAAACATTAAAACGATAAGAAATAAGAGGGGTCGTTTTTATATTCCCAGACTAGGCATGAAAGAAAAAGTTTCAAACAGCAATAAAAAATTCTTTTTTAATATAGCCTGCTTGCTTTTGTATAAAAGTATTACATCGTTTTAATAACATCTCTAATCCATTATAAACAAATTCTTTTGGTTTGTCTGCAAAATACATTTCAACGGCCGCTGTAAGGTCATCATCGTTCATAAATTTTGTTCCCCTTAGTGTTCTTTTGAGATTAGGATGCGAGATCAGAACTATAAGGTGAATGGTCTATTTATGTGAAGCCACATTCGGCAACGGCAGCTTTTGCAAGTCTTGATTTGTGGACTGGTGCATTATTGTGAAGCAACAGGACACCCTGCATCAGTTTTCCGTGCCTTTTCGCTTTAATAGAATCTTAGGCGATGTATTAATCTTGCGTAATATTCTCCTGTTACTGTACTACCCTTTTGTAAATAATCAATCATTAGTATTCCCAGACAATCCCAAAAAATCGTTGCCATTATTTTTCCTAGGGAAGGGGTGACTTTAAACTTCTTGAGAGGGCTAGAACCCTTAATATGCCACTGCATTAAATCTTCTTTTACCTAAGGGTCAAAATGATGGATCCAAGTCTCATCTGCGGTGATAAGTCGATTGATAATTAAACCTGGTTCATCTCCATAAAGCGCCAAAAATTGTTCACACGTTTCCATCCGCACACGCATTTGGAATGGCGAAAGCATTCACGGAACCCATCTGGCACTAACTTTTGTCATTCCAAGGTATTCGTGTCGAATTCTGAAAACCGTGCTTTCTGAAACTTCTAAGCTGCTAATTGCCGCTTCTTTAATCTTGAATCCTCCAGTACCAAACACTTGGTTTTTACAATAACATCGGAGGGGCGGGGATCATCATCCAACGATTCTCGGCCATTTTTAAACAATTTCAACCATTCGCAAACAGTCGATTTTGAAGGAAAATCTTCCCCATATATAGCCAACATTTCTTCACGAATAATTTTTAGAGATTTTCCTTGTTTTGTCAAGAATTTTATAATTGTTCGATATTCAAGTTTGTGCATTTTGATACGTGACAACACAAACTGACAGATATTAGTTTACAGATATTAGATTACTAATACTGCTGCAATTGTTTTGTAAATTGTCTATGTCATTACCAAGGCATGTATGATAATAAAACACTATAATGAAAAATTATATTAAAATTGAAAAATGTCTAGTCCGGGAATATAAAAACGACCCCTCGTAAGTACTAAACTTCTAGTTTCAAAAATTTTTATTGTAAATCCCCTGCAATATTCTTTCGCCATACAATGGCATCATCAGGTGGATGGAAAACTTAATATTTAAAATATAAGTTTGACTATTTATTACAAATTATTGAGAAAAAATGGCGGTGGAAAAATTTGACACTTTTTTTAACAGAGAGGAGTTTAAATTTAATTAGTCATTTAAAGCAAATTATTATATCTATTAATTTCTAAGTTTAGCTTTTTGCTTTTATCTTGAATATGTAAAATTTTGAAGTCTGTATTAAATCTATAATTAATATCTAAACAATGATTTGCGAAATTGAATTTGTTATCTTTTCTTTATGATTTCTCTCGTGTGCTTTCATCCTAATTTGGAACATCCTCTCTGTTTGTCCTATGTATACCTTATTACAATCTTCACATGTTAGCTTACATACACCAGAGTTTGATCCTTTGTCTATTTTAATTTTGTTGTTTTTAATAATGTTCTGAATAGTATTGTCTGTTCTAAATGATATATGTTCGTTATTAAGTTTTTTAATGAAGGTACCATTTTTTTCCGAAATTTTTCCTAAGCAGGTGATTGAATTGTAGGAATTAGTTATATTGATTTTTTTAATTTTGGGTAAACTAAAGAAAGGGTTTTAGATTTGCGTTGACTATTCGTTATTGATAATATTTATACAGTAACCTTTGTTTAATGATATTGCATATATCCTACTTAGTTAATCTACACACCATTGATTGGTATGCTAATAATTTTTTTGTTATAGGATGAAACGAATCAGCCTGTATTGTGGTGTCTTTATGTGTTGGTTTATGGTATATAGCGAACTCGTGTTTATTAGTTTTGTGTGTTATGGTTAAGTCTAGAAAATTAATTCTTATATTTATTTCTGTTTCTATTATAAAAGTTATTTTGGCGTGAATAGTGTTGATATAATTATGTAAAGTTTTTAATTGGCTATCTGAACCATTAAAGTAAATTAATATGTCGTCAACATACCTAAACCAATATACACGATTACTAAACAAGGGATGTGTGCTTATTTTAATTTCTAATTGTTCATGGAAATTTCGGCTAATAAGGGGCTTAGTGGGTTCCCTATTGCTAGACCTTGTTTTTTTATAAAATTTTTCTTTAAATTGAAAATAATTTTGGTCCTCATCCACCTGATAAAACCCTTGTTTGAGGAAACAATATGATAGTTAATTACAATAAAAAAAAATTTAGAAAATAGAAGTATAGTACTTTCTTATCGTTATAATGTTATATAATAATATAAAAAGTCTCAACAAGTATCTCCTTCATCAATTAACAATAAATACTAAAACAAAATATTTAATTAATACAATTATTACGGCATAATGTGGTAGGTACGTCTATTACACTGTCAATATTTTGTTTTCCATCTTGGAATACTTTTGACTGTTTCTTATGTATTTTGGTATGCCGAAACCAGCTCGCTCTATCCTCAGAATTTCTATATCAAGCTCCAATAATACGGGAAGTATAAATATTGTGGTATCAATAAAAACTCACTGAAAACACGATTTTTAATAAATTTATTCCCTTTAACAATCGGAAACGGATCATATATTTTATTAACAATAAATTTAGGAACCATATATGTACTAATTTTCAGAATATTTATTTGTGAACTTCTTTTTGTAAGATCCACCAGGGGTTTCTCCATGTGCATTCCAATAATAGTCGGCCAACATATTTGAGCTCCATTTTCCGGTATACCTTTTCTAGATCGATGCAATATCTTGATGAAATATTTCTCCATGCTAGTCTACCACTACTCTCAAATTCTTACGAAAGAAATCTAAATGAGAATGGAGAAAATGAAGTTTAACGACGTGTTGCATTCCATAATGTGAAAGGCTGAGAATCGTTCTTTCACGTGTTCCTGATAGTTCTCTGATTTATTTTTCCCAAGAAAATAGTTGCAAATGTCTTCAAATTTAGCCTACGCTCGTCTTACAATGTCATTTAATGTTATCCTAAAATTTGCATCTCAAAACAATTGTCCAATTTACGGTTCAACAAAAACTCCCTCTTTGATGTTTGTCTCACTTATAAGTGGAAACTTCTGTTCTAAATATAAAAAAGCATCCCCTTCCGTTTTTAGTGCCTCAACAAAATTTTTGATGAGGCCTAGCTTATTATGAAGTAGGGGTAAAAGGATTTTTTCTTTCTGAACTACTGGTTCTCGTGACACATTTTTAACACCTAGCCCAATTGTTTTGCGTGGAGGCCAATGTTTTATTTTATAATAATTATCTCTTGCAGTTTTATGGATATCCTAATTGCAGCTCTGTCAATAATGTTACGACATTTTTATCTGCACAGGTGTTCTATGCGATCTTAGTTCATAGTGACTTAAGGTTGGTTATTAAATGTAATTAAACAACTTATTGCAGACGAATCTATAAATAGCTGCCATTGATCTGGTATATATAGTAAGCTAAGTTCCGTCATTATTGCAAAAAAAAAATACTTAAAGTGGCTTTTTTTTCTTGTATATAGATACTTAACTTTCTTTTTGTAAAAGCTTCCTTTGCTGCTGACAGGATCCAAAAAATTTTGCACTCTTCTTAGGAAGATCTAAGTTACGAAGACAATCATTTAATTCACCTCGGGTGATTATGTTTTTAACATTGTCTTTTCAGCTGACGGTATAAGATTGTGCTTATGTTACGGGAGCGAATCTAAAGACGTCAGTTTATAACTGCCCTGAGAAGATCGTTAGATTGAAACACATGTGTCTGTATATTTAAATAATCACTGGTTAAATACCTTGTGTGCATCCATGTATACAGATATACTTTTTAGCATATTTGTATTCACAAATATTTGATGTGTTTACACACCAATATGCTATTTTTTTAGTATTTATGTGTTGATGTTTTGTTTCATATAGGTACAAATGTATTTTTTATTAAATAAAAAATATTATGTTAAATTAGTTTTTTTTTCCTTTTTTTAATTTCTTCTACTTTTCAATCTCTTTTTCCATTATTTTATGCTTTTTCGAATGCCTTTCTTTTGTCCCCTTTACTCCGGTTTTTAATTAAGAGCTAAGAATTTAGTTTACCTATATCCCGGCAACGAATTCATCGATTAGTATTCGATTCATTGATTAGTATTTACAGGCTGATTAAATGTTTAAAACAAAATCACTCATGATATTTTTGTAAAACACTAAAACAGGTTAATTTTTATTTTAAATTGCGCTGGTTTTAAATTACTGCACCTATTAGTGACCTCATCTCGTTCAGAGCAGTGATGTCATACCGATATTTTTAGGTGGAGTACTATATTTTTTTTAATTAGATTAGTACAGTAAATGCCAAATTGGATAGCGAACGGTGGGAGTAAGTCCGCGCAGATATTAGAAATAGTGAAAAGCTTCGTATTTGGTTTTACATAAAGTTGCAAGTACATGGACGTGCGAGTTTTTAAAAACGATTAAAAACTCGCATGTTAGATGCGCATATGTACTACATATGTGACTATTTTCATTGCCATAGGTTTAGTACAATGTGTGCAGTGACAGCCGCACAAAGTCAGTTCCGATTGAAACATACTCCAAGTTTGAAGTGCGAGCGGTTATTCGTTTTGTTCCATGCAAATAATGAAACATCTACCGAAATTCATCAAAAAATACTGAAGACTTCCGGGGAAGGGCGTTATGAGTCGAAAACAAGTTAGTGTTTGGTGTAAACAGTTCAAAAGTGGACGCACAGCTCTGAAAGATGATTCCAAACACGTGCGAAAAAAACCATCAACAACAAACCTCAAAAAACTACACCAAGCCATTCGACAGAAACGAAGAGGAACGTTGACGAAAGGAATCAGGTTGTTGACCGCACACCTTAAATCAGAGGAAGGCCTGGCTTCAGAAACACAATTGGGAAGTTATTGTTCCTAGTCCAGACCAGGCTCCTTCTGATTTTCATTTGTTTGGGCTGTTGAAAGTTCATTTATCGGGTAAAAGATTTGAAGACGACGACGAACTTGAAGATGAAATATGGCAGTATTTTAGAAACTTGGATCGCACCTTTTACGAAGAGGGTATACAGAAGCTTGTGCCTCGCTGGAATAAGTGCCTTTACGATTGGCGGCGATTATGTTGAAAAGTAGCTAACAGTTCATGCGTTTACTTAGTATGTTTGATTTCTATAAATAAAGTAGTCTGTGTGTAATTCACAAATGTACCTTAGTAACCGGACATCCATCGTATATGTATTGGCAGGAGGGGATTCATAGAATGGCTAGCCAGATTGCACGATTTAACTTCGCTCGATTTCTTCCTTTGGGTTTGTTTAAAGAGTAAAGTTTTTAAAACAAAATCTAACAATTTACATTATTTGAAAGAGCATATCCGAAAGAAAATTTACACCTGAAACTTTAGACAACGTTAAAGAAGTGTTCTATTTTAGATTAATAGTTTTCCAACAAGTGAACGGAGAACACTTTGAGTATTTGGTACATTAACGACGAATATAAAGTTATTTCTAATCCTATTATTTAATATTTTTTTTCCCTTTTCTAGTGATGTTTACTTGCAGTATTCTTTAGTTAGACAAAATGTGATTGTTTCAAAAACTATTTCAGATAAAGATATCATGTAGGATTTGTTGCTAAAGCTGTTAAGAGTACTATCCAAAACTAAAACAAAAAATATTGCAGTGCATAAATAAATTAAAGTTAAAGTTTAATCTTTGCAAGGCTTTGATAAAAGCAAATATAAGCTATTTGTCTAGAAATCTGGACAATGTTGTTAATTAATAATTTTTTTGATTAATTAATTTAATTCTATTTAGGAAAGACTTCTTTATAATTTGAAATTTATACACATTATTCATAGGGACGAGGCATTCCCCGTTATTAATGTTTATGATAGTGTCGAACATAATTTTATAACAAACTTTTACTTACTTTACTTAAGAAGTATTGTTCAATGAACGGCCTGCATTAAACCATTTAGCGCACAATATCTTTCGGTACATCTTTATTAGAAAATGTATTTTGAAATACGAATTTATCATCTAGTTTAGTTATTTCTCCTGGCCTTTTTCTATTTTGTATTGTTTTTACTTAATGTGTAGCCGCTATGATCACCAAATGTTTAGGCACATCAGCTAAGCCGTGTTATGTTTAAATAAAAAGCTTACCGCCTATTGTGATGAACACGTAGTTGCTTGTTAAGCCAGACGGGCTTTCTACAAAATAAATCTTCATTACGGCCACATTTTCAAAGGTCTCTGGTATTAAACAATACTATTTCGGGCACAAGATTTACCAAAGGTCGAGTCTGGGTAAAACCGTTTGTACCGGGCCCATCTATTTATCAATTCCATACACTGTAGCGATGTCAACTTTATGTAAACTTATGTACCTATTATACTTCAACCAATCGTAAGAAATATGGTGGAGTCTTATAACCGCATGTTTCTTTACCTGCCTAATATTTTAGAATTAAAAAATTAATTTTTTCACACAAAATGTAACCAGAAAGTATGCTAGTTTTACAAATATAAACGATGATGTTTATCAATGGAATACTTCTTCGCATATTTTAAAATCATTGCTAAAGATTTATAGTTACAGACTAAGAATTTATCATGCGTTGAAAATAAAAGAAACTATGTACCTACTCACTTTTACTATAAAAGAAAATTTCCTCGTACAACCTTTTTCGCGTACAATTCAATCTTGTTATAGTCGTAATATACCAATGTTTAAAACAGTGTGAAGTATTATGGTAGAAAGGAATGTGAAAACCTGATTAGAATTTTCCTTTTAGATAAATAACACTAAAGAAATACTAGATGTAAAATGAAAATAAACCAGCTTTATCGTAAAATTCTTTCGGGCGATTCTCTTTTTATTTGGAACGTTATGTACGATAGAAGTCGATAAAATTTCATTAGAGGTTCAAGCGATGCTACGTGTGGAAGAAGTTCCTCCGTCTTATATTGGAAACAATACAGCCAAATAAAGGAAAATAAAAGTATTTATAGGCGTTATGTGATGCCCGTGCGTTGATATATAAAATGTTTATTTGTAACATTTATGAGTAAACGAACAGAACATAGAACATGTAGCGAATTCAGTTGTTGTATGTGGCACGTTGGCTGAGTTATAATTTAACGGATCTGTTGCCGCCACCTACAGAGTTGTGCGTGACTTATTTTTATAAGAGACTCGGGCAACGACGTCGACTATATGAGGAGATAACGTAGAAAAAATATCGCTCTGATGGCGGCAAAAAGTCGACGTACTAAAGAATCCCACTTGTATGACAGAAGCGTAAGTTAAATTAAAGAACTCCATACAATAGAATGGTGCTTTTTTTATTAGCAGCTGTGCCGGTGGAAAAAGTTCGCGTTATTAGCTTTATCAAAAGAGACGAGCGACTGTACAGTACGATCCTCAACAATCGTTAAAAATTATTATCGTCAATTAATGGCCCTGAAAGTATCAAGCGTATTTGTACGATTCCACACTGAATTAAAAATTATCGGGTTTTCAGAGGTACCATAAACTCAAAGCAAAGAGCGGCAAATTTCAATTACAAACAATAATACCAAATAAATATAAAAAAATATGAATGTCACCAACAACATGGTCAATGACAATGCTACTAGAAGAAACGTCCCAACAGAATCTCATACATTATTTACAAGCTCATCATTTAATTTTTCTTTCTTTCTTATTATTGTTATAAGTTTAACCTCAATTCAGATAATGGTACGATATCGATACTTTTATCATCTTTTATGAACCTTAATCGATATAACAGCAGTACTAATTCTAACAACGAACTATTAGATCTTGTCTTATATGATACGGACTTTGAAGTCATATGCGACAGTTCACCATTGGTTCCCGATGACAATTAATTTTTTTTCTGCTGACTATGATCTGATACTTGTTTTTAATTTATATTGGTACGTATATTGGCATAAGGTAACTATTACTGCTTTTGTTAAGAAAATGTATTTAGCTTTTTTGACGCAAAACTTACTGATCAGGACAAGTCACGGGCTCCACATAATGTGTGTAAACCATGTGTGGAAAATTTGTGGCAGAGGAGCAAGGAAAACCGCCAGAAATTAGTTTTTGACATTCCAATGATATGGCGTGAACCAAATAACCTCGTAGATGATTGATATTTTTGTTTAGTTCAGACCTCCGATTATAATAAGAAGAATAAGAATAAAATTGCATATTCTAATATCAACTTCGCGATTCGACCAGTGGCTCATTGCGATGAAATATCCGTGCCAGTTTTGAAAGGTTTCTTTCACTTGATTACTCGTATGCTGAAGAGATGGAAGATGCTATTGAGAAGCAAGATTCAGAGGTAGATTGTAACTATGATTATATAATTTCTAATGATGGACCACAACGTTTTACTCAAGCAGAATTCAATTTTTTAATAAGCGATTTGAGCCTATCAAAGGAATCATCGGAACTGCTAGCTTCAAGAATGAAAGGAACTTATTCGAGCAAAGCACATAGATAACTTTTTATAGTAGCAGGGAAAGTGATCTTATGCAATATTTTAAAGAATCTTATGCAATATTTTGAAGATAATTTGTTTATTGTAGCAATGTGCCAGGTTTTCTAACTAAAATGGGCGTTGTACAGTATGGCCCAAGTGAGTAGCGTTTATTTATCGACAGTTCCAGCAGAAGCCTCAAGTCTGTTTATTACATAACGGGAATCGGTTCACTTTCTATTGGATATTCCGTTCAATTAAAGGAAACAAATCAAGACATTGAGAAGGTTATAAAGTTACTGAAATGTACAGACTATAACTGGATCTTCAATGTGGATCTCAAAATGGTAAACTTTTTACTTGATTTTCAAATTTCACCGCCTAGGTTGTAACATGAACATAGAGCTTCATTTCTTTCATAGTCGTCTTGATAGGTTTCCCAAAAATTTAGGTGTTGTAAGCGATGAACAAGGCGAAAGATTTCATCAGGATCTAAAAATCATGGAAACTCGGTACCAAGGAAGATGAAATCCTCATATGACTACTGCTGGAGTGTTCAATGGGCCTGCTTAACCAAAATACACAGCAGAAAGTGCTACAAACGAAAATTTATTCCCTGATTGTTGTTTTTCCTTTGACAAATACTCTTGAAATTTTTTAATGATTATTGTGTAAATACTCGCACTGTACTCGCGACTAATATTGTATTGAAATAAATAAATGAATTACTAAATTTTATACTTTCTTTATTCATAATGTCAAAAATTGTGTTGGCCAGTGTTTTTAATACTTCCATTATCTCTGATACCTCGGCCAACAGTAGCAAGTTATTCAACTTTCGCAAAGCAAATTTCCCTCAATTATATAATGCGCTGTTATGTATTGATTGTGACTTTTTGCACAATATCACAAATATTGATACCATATGTATTGTTTTCCACGATGCTCTGAATGGGTGAATATTGAATTTGGTGAACCGTCAATTGACTTTTTAACTTCGTACCTATATAATAGTGTATTCTGCATTGGATATTTTTCGTCAACGTACATTGCCACTTCTGGAGTTCCGCAAGATCTAACTTGGGACCACTTCTTTTCATTACTTTCAATAACGATCTTTCAGATAAGATCGAGTCTAATAACTTTTTCTTTGCCGATGACTGGAAGTTGTTTTCTCGAGTCGCCGACTCGAGGGATTGTCTTTTACTACTGGCCGATCTGGTTAACATATATATTTGGTGCACAAATAATAATTTACCTTGAACCTCGATAAGTGTAAGATTTTATCTTCCACGAAAAATCTTATAAACTACAATTATCGAGTTGGAGATAGAAATATATCACGTGTAGAATCAATTAAAGACTTGGGCGTTATATTTGATATGAAACTGATCTTTAAGAAGCATCTCAGCGATGTGTCTTAGCAGGCTACGCAAACTCTGGGATTTATTGTCAGTAATTGTGATGATTTTTTTAACTTCAATCAGGTTTCTTCATATATCAATATGCATTTCCATAGTTTGTTGATCTTCAAACGACTTCTCTATGACACTTGCGATATACATTACGTGTGATAAAAAAATCGATACTATGAGGGGTAAGAAAATGACTTTATTGTTTGTCAAAATATTCCTATTTAACATCAATACATTTTTGCATTCCATGAAACCAGTCCTTAAAGCAATGATGCTACTCTTCCTGAAACACTTCAGAGGCCAGGTTTTTATAATGTTTCACTGCTTTAACTTTAATCATAAGGTGCTATATCAGGGTTTTATGGCTGAGAGTTTTTCTGTACCATTCAGAGCGTTGTCCTTTTTGATCGGGAGTCAGTTGATGTGGAATCCATCGACAACAAAGTCTTCTCACGTCTAGTTGTTGATGTAAAATATTGAATTTGACTCATACCAATGCCCAATGTCAGCTGAATAAATATCTATAATGGCTGTCGATCTTCCTCAAGCATTACTCAAACACCGGAGCTATTCTCATCGGTAACAGTAGTTCATCACATCGTTTAGGGGTTGATGTCGATTTAAAATCGTAAAAAGGCATAGCCCGAAAATGTTCTCAAGCCAAATTATTTTTTTGGTGACCATGACCACTCTAGATATTGTCAGGGTTCCTTTCAAATAATAATTTGAAACCATTTTTAGGCGTTAGTAAATTGTTTATAAATAGTACTTAATAAACTATAATAAACTTCCTGCGCAAAAAGATCAGTTGCGGAATAGATTTATTAAGAATTGTAACTTATTTGGGTGTCCTTTATAAAGGACAAAATGCGTTTGCTTAATTTTGGGATACAATGGACAGATACTTTTTGATATTTTGAATTTTTTAAGTCTTGAAACTGATATTTTCGAGTAAAAATTTCAGTCACATATAAGCTTAGCGAAGCACAGGTAAAGCAACATCTAACGTTTCAGTTACGTTTACTTCCTTTTAAAATATTAAAATGCGTACGCAATATTAATGGCGGTCGTGTGTTTTATCTAACCACATCATCGTTATAAACAAGATTTGTAGTATACTAAAACATATTCACGAGACCCAGCTACATAAATTTGAATCTATGCGACCTCAAAACTGCCGCAATTAAAATTAATGCAGTTATCGACGTACTTTACGATTCCGCGAGCCTTTATTATGGTGAAATTCATTGCGCAAATACATTCAGCTACGACCTAGCATAAATTTTGAATAAGTAATTGATAACCGACTAATTATAATGACGATTATATTGCAGTAAAAGTTAATAAATTACATTTATTGGCCGTAGTGGTCGCGGAAATTTATACCGAAAGTTAGAAGATAGACCTCTGAGAATAAATTACGTTCGTCTGGAGTTGATATGTTAATTGCGGTGTGCAAATTATACATTTTGATAGGGCATAAAGGAAATATACGGCAGCAGGATACTAGCTTTTCTAGAATCTACTTAGTTTTATCTGTTAACGAATTTCATTACCGCCTTGAAAGGTTAGCAAGTAATTTTTTTTTTAAATGAGCTATGCGGGTAGTGTTAAACTTTATACGTACAAAAAGAAGTATACATATAAAACAAAAAACATTTTTAATAATTTCTTAATTCCTAAATTATTTCCTCTATTAGTTGCATTAATTGTAGAAAAACAGACTAGAAAGGGAGCTTTTAATTATAAAGAGTCTTTCAATAAGCACGCTCGATTTTTAAATGTAAATAAACCAAGTTGTGTGTGAGGTATCCACCCATTTTTTTTTAAGTAAACATTTTATGGCATTAAATATTGTAATGGTACCTATTTTTTCGACGCGTTTATATTAATTAATTTAATTCAACAGATTCATAAATAACTAGCAAAATAGTAATCATTTAAATAACTGAAAAGTTGAATTCCAACTAATCATAAAGTTCTGTTTATTTCCTTATATAGAATAAAAAATTCAAAACTTGAACGAATACTCGTAATATTCAATAAGTATTTTAAACATACCATGTGGCCGCATGCGTCTGCACTATAGCGAAACCTGTAGTGTAAGCAAAACACACAGAGGTGTCCGTGTGTTAGAACGGTAAAGAAGTAGACGCAATGTTCCAATGGATTACAAGAGAGCCTAGTATATCGCATATCCCTATGATGCACTCGTATTTGTCTAATAAATTCACATTTAGACGGTGTAGCCGCGCAAGCGTATTAGCTGTCGCTCCCGCATATGGGTGTTAGTTGCAATGTTTATATCGTCAGGGGAACTACTCGCTCACAATATTTAATAAACAGCGTTGTTGGTGTACGTAACGGTCATTTAAAAAATGGAGTATTATACACCGGAGCAAAAACTCTTTATGATTAAACAATTTTACGGTGGTAAATCCGCGGAAGTAACTCGAGCTTTATTTGCAGCTAATTATCCTGAAAGTCAAATTCCCAATACAAGCACCATTCGTAGGACAGTTAATCGGTTCGAAACTACATTTTCTATAGTAACTAATAAAAGTAAAGTTGTTCCGGATAAGAATATAAGTGACATAGAAATTCGAGTATGTGCTTTAGTCGAAGTAAATCCCACTATGTCGTTTCGATAAATTGCCCGCGAATTGGGTATCAGCAAAACAACGGCTCAAAATATTTTACGTACTAATAAATATTGTTCATACAAATTTACAAGTTCACAAGTTCCTTTTCCCGATGATTATTATCGCCGTATGCAATTTTGCGAAAGAATGATAAATAAATATCAGGAAAATGAATTCTTATAATACGCCCGCTGTCGGTGTGGCATTTCAAGTTGGCACGCCCATTATAGTCGACCAGTAGTTACTAATACATGCATCGCGCTATCGATGGCGGCCACAAGGTATAAAGCGTTAGCGTCAATGCGAGTGTGCCAATTAGTAGTAGTATTATATTATGCGATTGAAATTCATTAACAATTAAGCCATCTAAATAAACACGCATATTTTGTTGACTCGCAATATTTGTGATATCAAATACAAGTGTTTAGTTGCTGGTGCACACACACACACACACACACACACACACACACACACACACACACACACACACACACACACACACACACACACACACACACACATATATATATATATAAAGATAATATATATATATATATATATATATATATATATATATATATATATATATATATATATATATATATATAGATATATATAAAGATAATTATTTCGTGACCTTTGTATGTCATGGTAAATTCAATTTGTTGGCGATTTAAGGTCTGGTTTTACTTTAAAATATATATATTTAAAACAACCCTACATGTTGATAAAGGCATCATTTTCCAAAACATGTAGGGTTGCTTTAAATATATATATTTTAAAGTAAAACCAGACCTTAAATCGCCAACAAATTGAATTTATTATATATATATATATATATATATATATATATATATATATATATATATAAGAAAACCCCCAGAGTTCGGAAATATATAGGACGGGATTTCCCATAGAATATACGGTATTTGCTATATATATATATATATATATATAAATGTTTAGATAATTTCTCAGCCGTTTATTAAATATAACAATTGATGAATTATTGGAGTTTTTCGGCTTTTATATGAAATATTTGCAAATATCAAATTAGTATGTATGCAATTGCAAAGTAAGTGGGGATGTAAACATTGCTGTCTACAAACTACAAACCAAATCATACGAAATTTTTAATTGAAAAATATTGTTTATGTTGGGACTTGAACACAAGTCTACAGTTTACCGGACTGTCGCTTTTACCACTCAGCCACAATAGACCTTGGTTCAAACAGATGCCTATTTTGAAAGTAGATGTCAGTTATTGAAAGCAGATGACAGTATTTTGAGAGATGTCAGATTTGAATGTTGAAGTGGGGATGTAAGCATTGCTGTCTACAAATTACAAAGCAAATCATACGCCCACATACATACTAATTTGATAATTGTAAATATTTCATATAAAGGCCGATAAACTCCAATAATTTATCAATTGTTATATTTAATAAACGGCTAAGAAATTATCTAAATACTCATATAGCTATGGAGTAATAATTTGCAATTTCAAACACTCAAATCTGACATCTGCTCTCAAAATACTGACATCTGCTTTCAATAACTGACATCGACTTTCAAAATAGGCAACTGCTTTCAATTCTGGTGTTTGCTTTCATAACTGACACCTGCTTTCAAAACCGACATCTGCTTTCAATAACTGACATTTGCTTTCACTAACTGACATCTGCTATCAAATCTGACACCAGCTTTCAAAACTGACATCTGCTATCAACTTGACATCTATATTCAATAACTGACATCTGATTCATTAACTCTGTTACTTTATAATTTATTTATAAATGTATTTATAAATAGCTTGAACCACGGTCTATTGTGGCTGAGTGGTAAAAGCGACAGTCCGGCAGACTGTAGACTTGGGTTCAAGTTCCAACATAGACAATATTTTTCAATTAAAAATATCGTATGATTTGCTTTGTAATTTGTAGACAGCAATGTTTACGTCCCCACTTAATTTGCAATTACATACATACTAGTTTGATATTTGTAAATATTTCATACAAAAGCCGAAAAACAATAATTTATCAATTGTTATATATATATATAACAAATTGATTATATAAACACTTATATATATATATATATATATATATATATATATGATATTTTCGTGACCTTGGTATGATATGGTAAATTCAATCAGCTGGCGATTAAAGGTCTGGCTTTACTTCAAAGTATATATATATTTAAAACAGCCCTATATGTTTCGGCAATAATGCTTTTATCAAGGATATAAAATATAAATGACAGTATACAAATGTCAAATAATTGAGTTGCTATGGATAAAATTATTCAAAGATACATTCCAATTGAATAATAATAAATCATGCCTTAGTATTCCAAAAACAGATAGCAAGGTGTGAAGATATGTGTTGTCCGCTGCTAGCAGCTTGTGTCTCTTTCTGGGTATGATCTTTTGTGTTGGTTGCTGCTGGCAGCTTGCGTCTCTCTCTGGGTGTGTGGTTTTGTGTTTGTGTGAGCGCGTAAGTGTAGGGTTTTGTGTGTTGGCGCGCTTGTGCGTGTGTTTAGTGACCGGTCGCATAAATTTAGAGAGATCAGATAACCAGCCGTTGCGCAGGGCCGCCAACCCTTTCCCGGCAACTTCTTTACTTTTACGTGCAGTACTTCGACGGCCCGATCCCCGCCCCATCGGTTGGCGATGAGTAACCCAGTGCAGGGTGCGCTTGGCTGGTCTGCGCCTTGCCTCGATGGGGCGGGGTCGGGCCGTCGAAGTACTGCACGGAAAAGTAAAGAAGTTGCCGGGAAAGGGTTGGCGGCCCAGCGCAACGGCTGGTTATCCGATCTCTCTAAATGTATGCGACCGGTCACTAAACACATGCACGAGCGCGCCAACATACAAAACCCTACACTTACGCGCTCACACAAACACAAAACCACACACCCAGAGAGAGACGCAAGCTGCCAGCAGCAACCAACACACAAGTTCATACCCAGAAAGAGACATAAGCTGCTAGCAGCGGACAACACATATGTTCACACCTTGCTATCTGTTTTTGGAATACTAAGGCATGATTTATTATTATTCAATTGGAATGTATCTTTGAATAATTTTATCCATAGCAACTCAATTATTTGACATTTGTATACTGTCATTTATATTTTATATACTTGATAAAGGCATCATTGCCGAAACATGTAGGGTTGTTTTAAATATATATACTTTGAAGTAAAGCCAGACCTTTAATCGCCAACTGATTGAATTTACTATATATATATATATATATATATATATATATATATATATATATATATATATATATTGAAACGACACGATGGCCACTAAGTAAAATAAATATAAGAATAATGTGAGCGTTAAAACTATGAAATGAATGATATAAGTAACTTAACAGATTTGAATTTGAAAATTGGGCGCCAAGTTTTAACGTACTTAGTTGATCCAACGCTATCTGTTAAATACCCCACTAGTTTCGGAAGAGCTTGAGTACTTATGCTTTATTTTCTATCTCAGGGCTCCAAGTCGGTTGTTTGTATCTCCCGTAAGTACAATGTAAATGGTATATTAATTAAACACAAACTCAACATTCAAACAATTCAAATAAAAGATCGAATCTAAATCAAAGTAAAGAAAATTTATTAGAATAAAAATAGATAACTGTAACAATTATTACGTGCGAATAAGAAATCTGTACATATGCTCGTATTATCTGAACTATACGGTAAAAAACGGTATCATGCAATTGTGCACATGTGTTTAATAATTATAGTTAAGGTTATGTATAAAGCAACAGTGCAAATAGATATTGAAAGTTACTTAAAAATAAACACATAAAGGTAAGTTACATATACAAGTTTATAAAAGATTAAGAATGAATGATAATTATAGATATTTAAACAGATGTTTCGAAATGTTGAAATTCATGTATTATATTTTGATGCAAACAATGTTTGATATTGTGTTGTGATGTAAATTTAATATTAACTTTTAAATGATGTTCTAGGTTTTATGGGAAATAACTGGAAAGGAACCTGGTATTTTTCCTGTGTCTAGGCTTGGATATATTTTCTGGGCTCGCAATTGTAGGAATCGATCAGAGTTCGTCTGCTCCTATGGAAGTCCCTGCGTCGGAAGCGGTTCAATGTTGGCGTTGTCGGTACGATGTAGTTCCAGTTCCGAAAAGATGCTTCGTTCGATATTTATTATATTCGACGTGATGCGGATCCAATTCTTTTCTCAAAAGTTCGGCCTGATTTCAAGGTATTAAATGTATACGGTTTTCGTAGGATTTACTTGATTTTTAAATAGTAATTTTAATTAAACTTTTTGTGATAGAGAAAATTCGGCCATTCGTTGTAAAATTTTTAGTATCAGACGCTTTCTTCGGCTTTTGTTTTCCAAAGCCTGTGTTAAATATTGGCAAAAGCCTCTAAGTTTATGCTTTATTTGCATCTAATATAATATGAACTTTCATAACGTTATAATTTTAAAATAATAGAAAAATTAATTAAAGAATTTACAAAAGTTTATAATGTGGTTTTCAATGTTAGATTAGTTCAAAAATGCACCGTAAAAATCGCATTCGCGGGGTTCGAGACAATTTTAAATTAGTGGGCGTGGTTAACTCGCTTCGATATAAATCTTGATGTGGATAAATTAAATACCTGTAATATGGCGCGTATGACTTGAACTTGAAATGGAAAAATATAAATATAAAAAGTAAGTTAAAAAATGAAAATAAGTTAATTATCAATTTTAAAGTTATCGTCGTATTAATTTATACACATCTCGAAACTAATTTCACAAATTACGTCCACTAAGTCAATATTTATATATGGGTTTATTGTAAGTTGTTATCTGTGTTTCTAATTGCAGTGCTGGAATAAGTGTGCTGGTTGAACCATAACAATATATATATATATATATATATATATATATATATATATATATATATATATATTTCGTCGAATGTTTTCGCGGTCGTTTGTTGAAGCGTTGTTCTTCGGGATATTTCGCCGCGTTTGGATGATTTCGTCCTGAGAAGGACAACTTTCTTCCTGACGTTTCGGTGACATCACTTTCACCTTTTTGTAGAGGATCTTCTCGTTGCGATGGTAACTTCAAGTGTGCGTCGATTTCCTGTGCCGCTCGTATTATATGGTCCCGTCGTAGTGGGGACGTGTGTCTGACTCCTCGTGATTGGTCTGTCGGTTGTACTGTTGCTTTCGACTATTGGTCGATCGGTTTGCGTTCGGTCCGAGTTAGTATGACTGGGCTGTGGCAAGTTGTTATCATTACGTCGCTTGTGTGTAAACTGCCTGTTGAGCAAGGCCGGCTTCCATGTGTCAGCCAAACGCTGTCCGTCGTCACGTTTGTTCATACAGTTTTTCCGTTTCTCAATTTCTATAGCTTCTCTTATAATCCTGTACGTTAACCTCGTACTGCGTGCTATAGTTTTTGTACCGTCAAAGTCGATGGTGTGTCCTGTATGTAGCACATGCTTAGCTAGGGATGATGTTGTTTCTTTTTTAGCTAGCGCATTTCTGTGCTCTTCCCTCCGTACGCTGGTTTTACGGTTAGTATGCCCTATATATGTTTGCTTTTTGCTTTTTCTTCAAGTTTGATATCTTCCATATCCACTCTATTCCCTCAATGACTATCCTATTGTATCCTATTTGGACTGCTTTACCCTTACGTCTCTCCTCCTGGGCTCTGTTCCGGATTTGTCGGCGTTGCTCTCTTTCTTTCTCAGTTAAGTCGTTTTCAATAAGTACTTTATCTGGCTCCAAGTCCTTTAGTTTTGGTTTGTTCTGTATTATTTTTCCTTTATCCTCTTCACTTTCCAATTCTATTATGCAAATTCGTTCTCTTATTTTTTTAACCTTTCTAACTTCGATATCAATTTTTAAGTGCGCACCTAAGAAATTCTGCACTGATTTCTTCATTATGTCTGCATCATTTGCATTCATTTTTAGTCCTTTCAAAACAATATTGTTCTTTCTCTTATCTTTCTCCATCGATGCCACAGTTTTCCTATATTTTCTAACTCCGTTTTAATATCCTTATTTTCTCTTATTAGCGCTCTGTTTTAATTCCTGATTTCTATGTTTTCACCTTTCAATTACGAATTTTCTTCTCTTAATTTCCTGAGTTCCTCACTGAATATACCTTGCTCTTCTCTAATCTGCTTAATTTCACTCATTATTTGGCTCTGTCCCATTTTCATCTGTAACATCATTACCAACATTTGATCCATTTTACTTGTTTTCAATATTTCACCAATTTTACCAGTTTCCAATTCCAAATCCTTGCCCTTTACGGGTGTTCTCGGTTCATCCTGCAAATCCTTTCGTTTCCTTCTCCGCACGTCTTTTACGTGTATTTTCCTCGGTCGAATTATCATCACTATCCTTTGTCATCCTTTCTATATCTTTCGTTTATAACTGTTTGTTAGTTTTAAGTCCGGTCTTGTCTCCTTTCTTTTTGCAAACACCTGTGTCAATTAACTTTTTCGTTGCAGCACGATAAAAAAACTGTCGTCCGGCTCAACACCTCGGTTGCTCGTGTTCCCACACACCGTTTGTTTATTAAATGTATCTTTAAAAGAATTTAGTGCTACTTGTCTTACAATTTATACTATGTGAAGCGTAGATATTTACTTAATACTTGTGACACTACTTCGGTATTAATTCACTCGAAAAACCCCAGATTTTGGTAGTAAATTTCGGAGCGATTTTACACAACCATACACTAGAGCACGTTTTCGATTACATTTGCGATATATAAAACGCGGAAAAGAACAAGAAGACGATGACCAACCTCATAAGAAGGTGATCGAGTCCAAGCGCGTACTCATTGCAACGAGTGATATTGTGCGATCAAAAAAAAAACAGAGTCAAAATTGGTCATGAAATTTTTAGGAATGTCGTAACTTAACAGCACCGTTCTGAATTGTCAAATGTTAAGGCCATTAGTGTCATTTAATGAAAACGATAACATGGAATTTTATTTATTCATGACAGAAATATTATAACCTAGCAACGAACCTTGCAATTTTCTAGAGCCATCTGTCATTTAGACATAACTATCATTTAAGGAATTCATATTAGAAAAGTTACGACATGCTTTTTGATGATACATAGAAATCATGGCTCACTAGAGGCAGGTTTTTTTTGAACGCACAATATATGTACGCAAATAGTCAAAAAAAAACATATACCGAGGCAATTTACTTACAAGTTAAGTAACCTCGGAACAGTGAAAATATATTTCTAACGATAAAGTGATATTGATGCAGTTTGTTTACCTGTTAAGCAACCTCAAAGAAGTGCGAAAATTCAGCGCGCGAGTGCGTTCCACAGGTGGTGTTACCTGGTTAAAGGTTAGTCTTAATCTAATTACATACGTCTATAAGAGCTATAAAGGCATACAGAAAGACCGTATAAAAACCGTAAAACGCCTTGCATGGCGAGTTATATTGTTTAATGTTTTTTTATGTAAGTTCATGTTTATAATTATGGTTTTAAAACCACTTTATCTATTCAATATATTTTGTTACCATATTAAGTTTGCTTTTTTTTATTAATAGAAATTATCACCTACTAAAATGTAAATTAAACTAAGAAATATTGAGGAATTTGTCAGACCAGTAAGCTAAGTTTGGGGGGAATTAAGTGTTTACACCCTCGAATTGTAGCGACTCTGAGCGACTTTACTGATATGTATTAATCAATAAAGTAGACAGAACATTCTGGATATCTGAAGTAATCAATCTCATGCTAATTAGTAAACAAGTAGTACGAACGCATTAAATAAGTCGACATTTACATGTAAGAATGTGATTTAATATTCATTAATTCTCACTTGCAGTAAATTCCAAATGTAAACAAGCTTAGCCCAAGCAAAATATTTTCTTTTAATTTAAGAGATTTTTCATCCCTTGGCGCCCAACAAATTCATATATTTTCATTATTTTTAAATTAATAAACTACGTCTCAATAACTCTGAACGTCGGTTGGATTAACTTTTGTAGAATTCGCCAAAGAATATAACGCGATCCCATTCACTATCCTAATTTGATCTGGAGTTACACCACTCAATCCGAGCAGCACGATGTCGAGGTGGGATACATAAAAATGGTCTATACAAACGAAGCCCAAAAGCGTGTATTCTACGATATATCGTTGTCATAGAGACTCTTTGTTCCAAAACTCCCAACCAAGCATTTTCAATCGCCCGAGTTGTGGAAACTCTGTCTTGTAAAGCCGCAATTCTAAAATGAGGATCTTGCCGTGCTGCAGTTGTTCGAGGTCGTCCGGAACCAAGACGACGGTTATAGACTACTTCTTCAGACCACCTGGACCAACACTGTTGCACACTGCGTCCCGTGCGGTCGGAAATTTAATGAAGAACCAACAATGTGCCCCCTTTCGAATTCACTTAAATGGTGGTAATTGTTCCGTAAACGGCGCCTATGCATAATGACTTAATTACTACATAAATTGAGAACAAACCACTACGAAATATTGCTTCAATCTGAAGGAAACGCAAATTTAAAAACATAATTTTTTGATAAAACAAAATCAAAAATTGTCAGCCATTAAATTTTTTGTCCATATTGTTATCATTTCTTATCCGAGACAAAACAGAGTTGTCTAAAAAATTTCATTACAATTGGTCGACTCTTTCTGGATTTTTTTGAAAATCAGTGTATTTCAAGAAAAAAATTAAAACTTGAAAATTGGCTAATTCTATTATTATATATATAACGTACTTGTCCCAAAAATAATAACCTTCCGATTTATTTTTCTTATTTCAAAAGCAAAGTGATTAATGTAGAGAATAATTAACAATATTAATGTAGCTACAGATAGTTTCGCATTCACGGTGCAGTGTGTATTCTTATGGGGATATACATCTCCGTTTCTCTTTAAACAATTACAATAACGATCACTTTTTATATTGCTCTAATGCCAAATGTAGCCAAATTTTTGTTAGTGATTTTCTATTTGTACAGTTAATGAGAGTGACATGCGATAATTTAATTTATTTTACGTCTGTCAAATATTATTGTTATTTTCACGATATTATTATTTTTTTGGTATTTGCATTCGAATTCTTCACTGTTTTTATAAACCATTCTTATCAGAACGCTACCTATTATTTACAAAAGTATTTGTAGTAAGTTACAAAATGATATAAATAAATTTATGAATAGATAAAAACATTAGTGTTACATATACATTAATAATGGAGCCTGCAATGGAAAAAATGCGAAAGGGTGAAGATTTACCCGAAAAGAGAAAGATATGATGCTTAATATCTTCAACTATTTTGTTAAAAAATATATGAGTGTTATTGCTGCTATTGCAGAAGCGAGTGAAGCCCTGAATTGTTCAGTACGTAGCTTATACAATATAAGGAGGGAACAAAAGAAGGGAAATTGTTGAGTCCAAAAAAAAGCAGAATAAATGTTTTAAAATAAATGCTTGCTTTATAATGAAGATATACAATTACTTGTACGACAAGAAGTACATAGCTCTTTTTATTAAATGTTTCACCTACCTTGAATACAGATCTTGCTGCCATCAACGTTGATAATGATTTACCCAATTTAACACGATCTACACGGCTTTAGAAAGACATTTATTTTGAATTTCAAAAGAAAAACGAAAACGCATTCTTATTGAACGGGATGATATTATTAGATGGGGACATAAATATTTTGGAGATATCAAAAGGTTTAGAGCTGGAGGTCATATATGTTTATTATATACATCAAAACATATATCTATTATAATAATAATTTTAGGTAGATGTATTATCTACGTAGATGAAACATCGAAATAAAACTTGGCATGATACTACTATTGATACTACTCGAGATGCATTTATTCGGGGACTGAGTACAGGATTAAAATCTCCAACTGATCTTGGTCCTCGTTTTGCTTTAGTACATTCCAGTAATGAAAATGGATTTCTCGTGAGTACAGACTGAACATTTCTTTGTAAAAAAAATACTGCCGATGCTCATAATGGATGTAGAAACATTTGAAAAATGGTTTACTGAGCAGTTATTACCAAACACCCTAGAAAATGCTGTTATTGTTCTAGATAATGCGACATAACATAGCAGAAAGACTGATAAAATTCCTAAAAATGAATGGTCTAAGAAAAATATAATAAACTGGCTGACTGAAAAGAATATACCTGTTGAAAATAATATGTTAAAAATAGATTTACTTTTTTTCTCATACTTTCATACACTTTACATATGTGAATGATGTTTTGGCAAAAAAGTTCATGGGGAAGTTCTGCGCTTGTCGCCCACCATTGTGAGCTAAATTAAATAGAGATGGCTTGGCACAAGTAAAGAACCATATAAAGATGAACAACACTACAATCAAAGTAAAAGATATGTTATTTCTAATTGTAAATGCATATCATATCGTAACAGCTGAAAATTGGGAAAATTAATCAAACATGTACAAAAAATTTAAGATTAGATGTGGATTGTCGATAGACTGCTGTATGATATTGAGGAATTCATAATATATGTGGAAGGATCAAGTTCAAATGATGATTCCGATGCTGAATTATTAACAAATTCGATTAATTGATTACTGTAAAATTCCGTCAGCATCAAATGCATGTTCAAATCATTCATCGTGATATTGAAACTGTAATTTAAACTTTTTAAAAATGAATTGTATACAAATAATTAAATGTAGTTTTAGTTCTAGAAAAATAAATGAAGTACTATTGTTTATATTATTGTCATTGTCAATACAAAAACGACATCCAAGAATTATTTCTCTCACATTGTAATTTACGAAACATTGCACATGCTATAAAATTTCTATCAACAGATGGCTCCAAAGCTGATTTATTAACAGATCCATCCAATCAATTGCTTTAACATCAAATGCATGTTCAAATCCTTCATACTGATTATCAATATTGTTCTAATTGGAAAGCTACAATACAATGTAAACTAGATTTTTCTTCATTATAATTACGTGTTTAATTTACGTAGGTTATGTGCTATGGCAACATCGTCAATAGAGGTTACTTTAAAATCAAACTTCAAAAATAATTTTATAAGTTGGCAGATTGTATTGAACAATTTGACAACTATGTAAGCTTTTTCTATAAAGTCGATACTGCACCGTGAACGTGAAACGCTCTATAGTAACGCTTCACTTTAAGAAAAGCAGAATAATTAGCTTCTTTTTAAAGCAAATAAAACAATGAGATGGATTTATCGGTTGACACTGTATGTATATTACGTATACTGTTTGAAATATTATAAGTACGGAAAGATATGTACTTACACTTCTTAAGGAAGTATTTATTTGAATGACATTGAAATATTTATCAGCAAAAGTGTCAGTCAATGAAATGTTTCGAGTATGTTCATGGAACTAGGTTGTAAGTAGTGAGATATTCTCAGTTTATTATGTGAAATACACATAAAGCGTCATAAATACATAAAATTATCCAATTAATCCAGCATGTTCTTTGACTTTGTATTTTCTAAGCGAAGTTAAATATGCCGACAGGTCTGCTTGAGTTTATGAGGTTATGCGAGAGAAAACAGCGCGTTACTTTACGGCCGGGATTCCAGTGTTTACGGTGTCTTGTAATCCATTTGTCATACAGTTGTTGCGACGAACATTCATAATGCTACATAAAATATGTCCCAACCATCGGCTGCAACGGAGTGGAGGTTTTATTGGATTCTTATTCAAGTAACGACTTGCGCATTTACTTGATTGAAACGTAGCGTCTATAAAAATGTATCGCCGTTACTACATACATTATATGACGATACGGTTAATTTTTCTAATTTCGATTTTACATGTGACAAGCCAGTGCCTACTATAGATCGTAAAGTTCAATTTACAATTCTATACTGAGGAACTTTCCAATAATTGAATGACCAAGAAATTTGTTCATTGTTAAACAATATGAAGGCAGAATGTAAAACGAGTAAAAAATGTAGTTGAATAAATCACTTGCGCAATAAAAACTATTTGGCCTTTTTGTTAGTTGAAGCAATCAATTTCCAATTACAAACCAGCTTTATATTACCGATATTTTCAAACAAAATGTTTTATTTCTGAATTATCAAGAATTCGCAATTCTGGTATGTACAATAAGAGAAGAAGTGACTACTACACACAAAGGTACAAATTATCCATTGTAATATATAAGTCTAAAACAAAGTAAAATATATGAACTGAACAAAATTTGTCTCAACCTGATTAAGGGACATGCAGTTGTATTTCTAAACTAAATATATATTCATTCTATTAAATAAAAATAATAATATGCGGGGTTAGGCAAATGAATGGATCCATTCGAATATCTTTGATATGACTACTAACATTTTAATCAGACTTTCCACATTTAAGTTAATGCAAATAGGGAATTCGAAGAGCATATTTATTTTCAAATCAGACCCACGGTTTAGCCAGAAATAATGTTAACTTTTTATTTTAAATGAAACATCCTGTATATTTTACGAATTTAAATAGAGCTCTGCTCAGAGAGTTCAACAAAAATAAGGTTTGGCACCCTTTTGTTCAACAACTGCAATAGTTATTTATGTACCAAGTCAGTAAAGTGATACTTTATTGAACGAGTCTGAAAGTTCAATGAAGTCACTTTACTGACGTCGTGCATATAAAATTTTATCCCCAATGGTAAAAATTTATATTTAAAAGAAATGGACATATTATAACTTAACACATTTTATTATGACAAAGTAAGCACAGAAAAATAACAGCGAATAAAAAGCAAAACTACTTATTACTTGATATATTAAAAGTAAACGAACAACTTTATTATATATATATATATATATATATATATATATATATATATATATTAAAAATAATAGATTTTTTATTGGTTTTGGCGAACTTTTATTGAATTTTGATGTTTTTACGACGTTTCGACTTTTATTAATTCAGTCTTTTTCAAGTATCTGGAAACAAGAATTATTACAATGAACATGAGAACTGTGTTTGTTTCGTGTGATAGATATAACAATTAAATTAACAATTTTAAATTTAAAATTGTTAATTTAATTGAATTATTTAACAAATATTTAGCTCTGCGTAAATATTTGTTAAATAATTCTGCGGATTTTACTTTTCCGTCAAACTCTGTAGTGATCACAAACAATCGAGGGCTATTGGTCTTTCTATTAGTTATCTGAACAATCAAAATTGTTTCTTTATGCTCTATTAAATTTAAAAGTTCTTCATTACGTAAAGCCCCAGCAATGCCAAACACAAAGCAAATCTAAAATAATTACTACATTCATAACAAATTGGTTTTGAAAGGCTTTCATGAATTACCTTCATCATCAAGTAGATTTCATCCGGTGCATTTATTAAAAATGTAAGTATTTCTTCTTGTGAAAGAGTTTTGGACTTTTCTGGAATATAATTTCTTCCTTTTTGTTTAAAAAAAGCCGTAATTTTTTATATTTACTAATATCAACGTCATTTTCTGCTAAAAGAGTTGCTTTCACCATGGAATAATAGGACCATACCGAAGAATGAGAATATTCTTTCGACAAATCGGAAAAATACGCCAGTTAAACGTTTTCACTGAACTTTTTAATTCCGTATTAGTTGCACCACTCCATAAATATTTCATACTGACGATTGTATTTTTTGACTCATTTTTGTGGTAGAATTTCGAGAGACGTCTCTAACGACTTTTTCAGAATTTCAGGCGGCGTGCACCGAATGTCTTCTTCCATTATTGTCTATAAATAATTCGCGATAAAACTTTTACTGTTGGAGCCGTGACAGCGACAAACGATTTCTGTCTAATGCGATACCGTCATGGGTATGCTGATAAATATTAGCGGCAGGTAAAGTGTTTGATTTTAACAGTAAGATAAAGTGCTACTTTACTGCCGCAAATCACTATGGTAATGCATCTATTGACAGTTGGCGATAAAAATATTTAATTAAAACAGATATTTTAAAATTATGCTTATGTTTAGTAAGCCATGGAATTAAAATTCAGTACTTGACTTAAACTGTCAGAATTAACTTTATAGACGTCTAAATATTAATAATGGTTCAATTAACTGAAAAAGAACTCATTGAAATTTGGATGATGATTGGTTTTGCGGACCGCGTCAGAACTGATGAAGAACTATCCTGTTTATTTAACAATTTACATCAAGATCGGCATCCAATATCACGAACTGTCGTTGGTAAAACTTTCAGAAGGTATAACTTGATCGGAAATTTACTGAAAAGCGGACGACCAAAAGTCGCAACTAGAAGTTATTGCTTAAGATATTGCTTTAGCATTAGAAGAATTACCACAAACTTCTACTACATCCCTCGCACTAAACTATAATATAAGTTGCAGATCAGGAGGCAGAATTTTGAACCACGAAAAATATTATTCTCATAAACCACATTTAGTTCAAGAATTATTGGATGGTGATTATGATCGTAGAATTGAATTTCCGAAAGAATGATGGAGATTTGCAAAGATGACCAATATTTTACATATAATTTGCTGTTTCTTTTTTGTATTCTATAGGTTGATCTGTCAAACATTTTATATAACATAATAGATTAACTAAAGATACTTTCTTGTTCCTAGTTTAATAGCAATGACTTCTATGTGAATTACAACAAAATATACAGTAGATTTAGATAGTCGGTGATTTAAGGTCTGTTTTACTTCAATTTGCATATATTTAAAATAATCTCTTACATGTTTCGGCAATTACTGCCTTTTTCAAAGAATTTTTAATTTTGAATTATTTTATAATTTATTATAAAATTTTATTATTTATGAATTCACTCGATTGTTGGGCCATTTCCAGGTCATAAGCATAAACCCAAGTCTCATGGCCAGCAATTATGCATTTCAGATGATCATTAGTAACAGAAAGCATCTCTTCAGCTACTTAACCACGACATTGTTTTTCAAACGAATTCAATGATTCCGGAACAAGGCGGGAAGACATACGAGACAAGCATAAATTGTGCATTAAAATTGTTTGGATTAATCCTTTAGATATACCATCAACGTCTACAGGGTCTCTTTGAGTCAATCGACGATTGGAAAGTACAAGCTCCTTGATTTTGTTCATGTTTTCATCAGTAGTTGAGGTTGATTGCCTTTCTGAACGAGGTTGTACCACTTAAAAACTTGTGATCTTGATAAACACTGATCACTGTAACATTTTTCTAACATTCTTAATGTATCTGTGCAAGATATTTTGTTTTTTACAAAAAATTTAATTTTAATTAGTTGCTCTATAGATTTATCCATATTAAAACATCGTCACAATGAATTTTTCACAATTATAAAACACGGTGTAATTTCTAAACTAACACAGCAAATATCATGAGATTTCTGTCAGCTGTTCACAACAGTCCTACCAACCTACTAAATAAATATACACATCGATATTCATAGCGAGCATATTTAAAAAAATACAGTCTAATTAATTTTTGGCCAGAGTAATATATACTGTGTTCTTCTATTATCATTACATATAGGTATAATGCATTGATTTTTCTACTTTTAGCTTAACACATAGGGATAAATGTATGGTGGCATAGTAGGCAACCAGCTATACACCAGCGCCATTTTTCCAATTGTCGAATATTTCTGATTTTTCATTCATACCTAAATCTTAAATACATTTTATTGAAAACTACATAATTTATTTAACAACAGTTAAATATCGGCGGATATCTTGTGCGAAGACAATTTTAAATATTTTTAACAAATTAAAAAGAGATGGATAGTATTTTTTTAAAGTTGAAATATATCTAGGATAGCAAAATTAGTATGTATATAAGAAAAGGTAGAAAATATAACTAAAAGTACAAATAGATTTTACCATTTTAGGAAATTATAGAACGTTCTCGCAATATATCACACTTCTAATACCGAACGTAACCCACGTATTGGGGGCATTTCACTAACACGATAAAAATAAATAACACCTCGTGGTATCTTACGAATAATTGGATTTATAAAATGGAGAAATTTATCTTAAAAAGTAGTAGTGGGAAATTCTTGTAGGTAATAAATATTCTCTTTTACTTTGGAAGGTATGTATTCATAAACTACAACAATTCATAAACTACAAAAGCTGCGTGGGGTTGGGCATTGTCCTGCATTATCAGAAATTAAAAAAGGGTAATTGCGTTTTTTATTTGGATTTTTTTTAGGTAACAGGAATGGAGCTAAAACTCTTAAAACAATGTGCTAGGAAATACTTCTGTATTCCAGCGAATTCAGTAGAAAGTGAGTGTGTATAGTACAGCTCGTTTAACATTAGAACAAAGGGTATGCAAGACTAAAACCCAAACATGTTAATATGATAATGTTCCTAAATAAAAAATTTAAAAATATTAATAAGTAACCTAAGTATTTATGAAAATTACACCCAACCCTATCCTATTAGCTAAAGAAATAACTCAATGGGTTTCATCTTACTATACTTTCTAGCTATTGAAGATGCATGTTTAAGCATTCAAAGGAAAATTATTTGGATTGCCATACACAATGTACATAAAACTCTTTAAATCTATTATGGAACTATTTGCTTTATTAGTAAAAATTATTTCATTTAAAATTTCTTCGTTTTCATTTAACAAATTAAACATTATATCACAAAAATCAGTTCGTTTTACTTTATCTTCCTCGAAAAGTTCTTGATTGTTTGATATCTTGTATGGCTTATATTTGCATTCTTTGAAGGTTTTGACTGTTTGATACTCCAAAATGCCTGGCTATATCTAAAAGTGATCCTACGGACTGTTATTCTACATAACACTGGATATTCAGCTTCATGTTTTTTGTTAACACGTGGTGGGTTTTATTTTAATTTTTTTGTGTGAATTTAGAATACAACTTTCTTCTTTGAATTTGTTAAAAATATTTAAAATTGTCTTCGCACAAGGTATGCGCCTGTTGGAATAATTGACTGTTTTAAATAAATTATGTATTTTTCAATAAAATGTATTTAATTTAAGATTTAAGTATGAATGAAAATTCAGAAATATCTGACAATTGGAAAGATACGTCACTGGTGTATAACTGGTTGCCTACTATGCCACCATACATTAATCCCTATGTATAAAGCTAAGAGAGGTAAAATCAATGTATAGGTATAAACCCATGTGCAATGATAAAAGAAAAACCCGATATATATAAGAATAAAAATTATTTTAAAATCTATACCTACTGTATAAAATTCTGGCTAGTTCTATTTATTGGTGTTTTAATATTTTATAGAGATGGGGTTCTTATACCTCCAGCTCAGAGTGGATTTTGGTAAGTCAACATAATATCAAATGTAAGCAAAGCATTAGCGAAAAACAGCGAATTTTTGAACCATTACAATATATTTCATTGAAAATTATGGTATATAAAGAATTACATATGAATTCACAGATATGGGCCACAAATTATTAAATTCTGAATTTAAAATTTTTCATTCAGCGTTAATTATTAAACGTTTTATGGCAGGATTTTGTTAAATAATATTAAGAAACGTGAAAGTTATTCTTTATTATTTGTGATATTTTTGTAAATTAGTATACTTATCCTTTCTTACATTTACCATGTGATAATTCAATTTTAAGCCCTTTAAGAGTTTAATTAAAATATTATTTTGTATAAAGAATATAAGCCACCGTTATAACCAGTTCTTAAAACTTGTTAAGTTATAAATTTCAATTTAATTAATTCAATAAATGTTTTCGACATTCTAAAGGTATCTGTTGCGAATTAAAACAAATATAAAAAGGATTGTCGGATGCTCTGATTATACCGACTATCTGCAACGCATTTGTATCTGTGATCTCATACTACGCTTTCATATCCTTATCTCAAATACGTCCTTTACCCGAACAGACAAACTAGTCGAAAAATACGTACAGGATACAGACATTCAGGGACTACGTCGGTAGCAGATGCACTCTCAAAAGTAACTGATATCATGGGCGGCACTGTCAACAGTTGATTCAATGCACAGACAGATGGCAGCCCCAACGCAAAGACGAAGTTTTTATTATTCGGTCTGGGATTGCCATAAATTTAAAGTGATAGCATAATGATGGTCTTTGCGGTAATGTTTGAATATGTCGTCGTAGTTTTAGGGTTTGTAGATCTTACAAATACAAATATTATGTATATGTTGTTTATTCCCCTGGGCCGTATTAGTATATATTGCGTCATTATAATAATTTTCACATAAATAAGAAAACTTTCTATAATATCGTGTTGTTCAATATGAGTAACGTGAACTTAACTTATTTTAAATTATGAATTGAAATTATTATTTGAAAGATATACGTTACTTGTTAGATAACACACCTCTTGACTGCATATTTTATCATCCAATCGAAAAGTTTAAAATGTATAATGAATAATTAGTTTTACAGTATTTATTTGTGGGCTAAGTTCAATTGTTATGAAGTATTGGTATTATAAACTATTATTTAGTGAACGGTTTTTAATAGGCCACTGTTAAGAAACAACGAATATATTTGGGCTTATTATTACAACTGAAAACAGAATTCTGGAAATTTCTTAAAACACTTTTAGATTGCAAAGATTATATCCCTAAGATGACAACCGTTTTCTTCTATATATTGCTGCAATTTGTTTCTGAAATTGATTATAACGCGTCTAAGTAAACCTTCCTTTATAAATTTTATTTCCCCACGAATTCTTTCTTTGAGTTCCAGAAGTGTTTGAGGTCGCGTAGAGTACTCTTTGGACCGCGACCACCAGGTCCGGTGATCTTCCGGGCCATGCCATGTCACCAAGTCTGGAAACTAGGCGATTATGAAACATACGCTGCAAAAGAGCAATGGAGTGTCTAGCTGTATGTGCTATGGCGCCGTCTTGTTGGAACCATACTTCATGTTGGTCCATTCTTTGAAGTTCCACAGACACAAATATTTCCAACATTTCAACGTACCGAAGTGAATTGATTGTAACGGTGTGGCCGTTTTCTTAAAAAAACTATGTCCCGATCACACCAAAGTTGCACACCGTTACCTTTTGGTCATGACGTGGGTGTTCATGTATTTCTTTTGGGTTGTGTTCCGCCCAGTAGCTAAAGTTCTGTTTATTAACGTACCCACTCAGATGGAAGGGAGCTTTGTCAGACATGATCAGTTTATCAAGAATTCCTGCATTATTGTTCAATATTTCAAGAAATTGTTTTGCAGAAATTAAGGCGGTTAAGTTTATCAACAGCGTTCAGTCTCTGGATTAGCTGTACCTTATATGGAAGAAATTTCAAATTCAGCATTAAAATTCGTAGCATACTTCGCTCTGAAATTCGCAGCGCAATTGAATGCCGAATTTCAGAACGCATTGGACTCGGTTCAACGACTACTCTGGTTCTATCAATATTACCTTGTGTACGAACTGTACGTGTACCTCCGACAAATTTTGAGTTTATACTGTCCCTTTCGTCTACATCTCTTACCCATCTCAAAATTGCATTTCTTGATGGAACTGCAGCGCGCACTGGCAAATTAAATTCACGACGAAAGCGCCTGGGTTTGCACGATGGACTGGATCAGAATAAATGATTTTATAACTGCGATTCGTTTCTTAACCGGCCAATTTGCCATTATAACCTTCGATAATAAAATATAATTTTATCCCTATTTGGCGTTTGTCAAATAAACAGTATCTCTACAGCAACCTTTCAACTTTTTTTTCGGTATCGTTGTTATAGCAACCAACTTTTGTTTTTTAAATAATAACGTATGTTTTTTATGCTATTTTAGCAATCTACACATACTTATACATCCGCCTGTATAAAATTTATAGTAGATTATATAACAAAAAATTCAATAAAGTTAGTAGTTTCTTATAACAAAATTAAAGTAATAATACACAATCATAACTATGAATACAAATCTACGTTTCTAACTAAAACAACACTCGAATATAAACTGAAATTAATTTAGGGTTCAATGTGACGTCCATTTTTCTGTATACACATTTCTAGTCTCGGCCTGAAAGAGCGTCTGACATTTCCCAAAGCATTATTTTCTATTGCCCCCATTTCACGTATAATTCTAATGCGGAGATCTTCTAAATTGTTCGACAGCTCCCTATATACTTTACTTTTTTATATACCCTCACCGGTTCCAGAAAACATTATTCAGATAATTTCTGGCCACTAAACCAAATTATGGAGGAGCCACAGATTCTTGCTATTAGGGTAAATGGCTTGTAATGTCTGAGCTATGTCTTGAGTCAATAGATTTAAATATTTCTAGAATGTGCCATCTATAAAAAATGGTCCAATAATATTATCATTGATAATTCCTGCCCAAACATCCACTTTTTGGGGTCATTGAACGTGAGCCATTTAGGGTTTTTCTGAGACAAATATCGACAATTGTGTCTGTTAACATATCTATTTAACATAAATGTGGCTTCGTCAGAAAACAAAATGTTATTCCCGAAATCTTGATTTTGTTGAAATGCATCTCTAATAATTTCTCAAAATTGCAGCCCTCAATCAAAATCATCTGCCGTGAGTTCTTGGACTAATTGAACTTTGTATGGATGAAATTTCTCTCTTTTAAGCACTCTACGAACAGATTGTTCAGAAATATTGTAGTCACGTTGTAGATCATTGCACGATGTCCGGGGTCATTCGTTCACCGCCAATAAAATATTTAGTGCTGCATCACCACCAGTAGCAGTTTTTGGCTTCTTATTTACGCTTCCGGTGTATGCGTATTTTTTAATTAATTTGGAAACACGAGACTGCGTAATAGAAGCACGGTTAGGATTGACGTTATTGAATAATATGCATAATTCTTGTTGTTTTTATTTTCGATCACTCTATCCTGCCATTATAAGAATATTAATTTTTTCCTTTTCTGTTAAGTGAACCATTTCTAACACAGTCAAATGTAACTAACACACAAAATGATTTCAATAGCGAAGCTAATTTTCAAAAAATAACCTATTTTTTTTCGTTATAATTTCGTTATAAGTGACAATCACATTAGAATTAGATTATCTTCGGAAACTATTTGTACGTACAAAAATGTACTAGGAATATGATAATAAAAGAACTGGACAAAGGAACATTTAGAGGCTGATATAGCCTAATTCTTTATAGATTCAAACACACATATATACGGGCATTCAAACATGGATAATTGATGCTTCTCAAATATTATTCTACTCTCTACATCGAAACGATGCAAAAAATACAAAAATTTACTTAATCTTTTTCAAAGTTGGTTCTGCTTTAGAAGGTGGGACATTTATTGATAAATAATTCTCATTATTACATTCAAGAGCAGTATGTAATGTATCGCAATGATTTAAACGATCTATTTGTTGATAAATTTTTAAATCATCTGCATAAAATAAGTAATTCGATGAGAGTCTCTTGGTAATATCCCTTATAAAAATAAGCAATAGGAGTGGTTTCAAAATAGAACCCTGGCGTACACCGGAAATCGTTATATAATACTGAAACTCAAAACAGAGGTTTTCCTCATCGTTCATAAGTCTAGATACGAACGAAGAAAGCTTTTAAAAAATCAGTGTAAACTACGTCAACTTGATGACGGTCACGAAACCAGATAAATAAATGTGCATAAGCTTGTAATCTTCCTTTAATAAATAGACGATAGTATTTCTTCGTATTTCGTCGATTATTTCCAGTATACAAATTGTGGTGTTCCAATCAGTGTTAATAATTATAAAGTTTATTAGTTTCGCAGCACAATGTGAAGATATAACTAGGGCTTACAATACCGAACTAAAATCTGAATACCGGTATTTGATATTTGAAATTTGAAATATCGGGATACCGGTATTAAAACTGGTATTATTAATAAAAAAATTACTAGTTATATTTTTACTTACTTCAGTTGTTATATTGACTTGTTAACAAATAATATATGAAATCCAATAAATATTGTTCTGAAATAAGTAGGTATTATTTATTTTATTACATAGAGAGTAGGAGTAGATAGATACAAAAAAACGTGCAAGTAAAAAAAAGTACATACTAAATTCTATGTTACATTTTACATATAATAGGCTCGTATGGCATTATATAATTAAAGAAGCAAAAAATATAATTAAATTGAAAGTATTTATGAAATAATATTAATAACTTGCGTTTTGTTTATTAAAGTATGGTCTTAAAAAACATAAACAATCAATCGTTTCATCATCAAGCGAGGACCGAATTTTCTACACTACACTGATTCTACACTTGTCGGCACAATTGTCATTAAGAAATCATACACATTTTGTAAATACGTTCCTTTTGTTCCTGTTTTTTCAAAAAAAGTAATTTCATCTTTTATTTTTTGTTCTAGACCTAGAATTTTTTTAAACGCAGACACGGGTGAAGTATTTAGTGTTTCGTCTATTGCTGCCTGTAGTTTTTTCTTTAATGCGTTTACGTTTAACTTGTCAGATTCTAATACTGTTTCATTACTAATTTGGGAAGATATTGGAAGGGATGTTTCTTGCACAACTTCCATATCTTCTGTATCTTCTAGATTTTCATGTGTGAGCCGTTTAGTTAAGCTTACAATTTTTTTAATGATTGTAAATTTGGATATGCGTTTAAATACTTCTCCAACATCATGTGAGCCCTTTTGCAGATACTGAAGTATTTGTGATAATTCAGTTGGTCGCAGTAAAATTCGAGATTTTAATGCTTCCAATAATTCTAATGCAATTGCAGATTTTTGCTGGGAAAGAGTATCTAACATAAATGTTAAAGAAGCGTCAGCCGTCAAAAGATTTGCATCTTTTCGGCATAATGCATCTACTGTTAATTTTACAGGAGTAAGAGCAGCAATAATTGAAGATAATAAATTAAATTCTTCGTCAGAAAAATAAATATCGGAACTAATGTCAATAAGCGCTTTTTGAATACAAAATTTAATTTCTTCAAATTTTTCTAACATAAATAAGATACTGTTCCATCTTGTTTGACAATCTAATTTTAGCGCTGTTTCTTTACCTAATTGTTCTCTCACGTACTTTTGTAAATATTTATAATTTTTAGAAGGTGAATTTTTAAATGTTTTCACTACTTTCCGAATTTTTGAAACTAGAGATGATATACCAGTATGTCTAATATTTATATTACTTGTAGTAATACTAGCATCTAACTCTATAATAATTCCATTACCATCTTCTTCGTCGATATCGTCGTCATTCTTATCATCGTCATCGTCAACATCATTAACATCGTCATCATTATAATTTTGCTCCACAACATCAATATCCACACTCGGGTTCAAAGTTGACTTATACAAAACATCAGTAATTGCTAAATTTATGCAATGTGCCATACATTGTTGATGTTCAGCCTCTATAATTTTTCCTAATTTTACCATAACCGACGCACCGTCAGTAGTTACTCCAACTATGTCTTTAGATATATCTAAATTAAAATCTTTCAATTTTTCTTCTACAAGGGATAAGCATTTTTCTGCTGGAACGGATCCGTAAGCGCGCACTAATCCGATATTCCACATTGTTCCTCCAACAGAATTACATTAATGTTTATGTAGCGCCGATTACAAATAGACGTCCATTCGTCAAATGTGATACTGAAACGTTGACCTTCAGATTTCAGCCTAGAAATTTCATGCACTGTAGACTGTTTAATAATTTTACTATATTCAAGTACCATATTTCTAATAGTGACTGCAGATTTTGGTATGTCTTTGAATCCTCTTGCCTTTAAGCCTTCACTTATGTCATACGATTTTATAAAAATATTAAAAGACAAACCATCGCGAGCTGTCATTTGGGCAAGCACTTCTAAAAGTTTTTCGTTTTTATTATTTTTAAAATAATTTGTTATTAACAATTTAGGCTGTTTAGAAACACTTGATTCGACATCATGGGGGGATTCACATTTCTTTTTAAGATTTAGTCCATGTATCGTTTTTAAGTGAGTATGAAGGCCACTTGTGGATCCTCCTGTACACTTTATTTCTTTCGCGCACTTTTTACATTTAGCAACCTGTCCGTTTTTTTCAATAAAAAAATGATTCCAAACTGAAGTTTCGTCCTGTCCTTTTCGGTGCTCCGTAAATGTATTCATCTTTCAGGGGGTATAGCAGTTTATGCCTATTAATTTTAATATTTGTAAATTAATTACACTCTAACTTACACTAATACAAATATAAACTTACCGTATCATATAATTCATATGGATTAATCAGTATTTAAATACCGTTATATAATTTTCAATTATTAGAAATAAAACCAGAAAACAAGTGCACATAATCCACACACCACAAGACACAACGGAATGAAAAATAAAATTGAAAATATAAAATATAATTTTTACTTGTAAACACTACAGCTGATTTGCAAAATTAAACAATCTAATCTAAACTATTTAATAATTTTTGTGTTACACAGTTTATGTATTTGTATAAACGAGACCTATTCATTGGGTAGTAGACGTAAAACATAAACAATCGCTTTATATTGCCGACACCGCCGCTTCTCGATGGTGCCATACTCGGCTCGGTATGTCAATGTGTAATAAATGTGCCTGATATAGATTTTAATACAATGAAATTGTTTGTTTATCTTCAAAAAAAATTTCTTGTAATGAATTAATATTATTTTAAATTAGATTTATATTGTGCATAAATTCAATTTTTATCAACTAATGTAGTACCAAAATACCGGTATTTTTACATAAATACCGGTTTTTAATAACGGACAAAAATCGTCCGGGATTCCGGTATTCGGATCCCGGAATCCCGGTATTGTAAGCCCTAGATATAACTTTCCTATATCTTGGCTAGCTCTGTAAGATTCCAGCTAAAAATTGTTGTTTATTTTCGGGATCATACTAATAAATCGAAATTTCGTAATCGTAACGATGTTATAAACAAAATTTCTACGACTTCAGTTGATTTTTTAGTTAGATACTGCCTAGTCTTTCAGCTTTTGTTAAATTGTTTGGAACAACTGGAAAGCGTCTATACACTCAAAAGATCATGCAAAATCGACTGCATTAGTTTTATGCCATTGTCGAAGGATGCTTCAATTTCAAGGTATGCGGATCTCGTTCAATGATTTCACACATAGCATTAACATAAGTGGCAACAACAGACATCAATTGACGACCTTCATGAAATTCGTTCCTAAAACTGATGCATTCACATTTAAATTCGGAAGATCAGCCCTAAATAATATTTTTCGACGATGCTTCATCCGTAAAAGCTAAATAAAGCAAACCGTTGCATTGTGTCGATGTGAGGTCACATTCGAAATCGTAAAAAATCATGGTCTGAAAATTTTCACACGATAGCTCTATTTTTTACGTAAAACTAATTCACTTAAGAAGGAACTATCGACTGTATTTTTAGTTAAAAATATCAAAACGAATAATATAGTTGAAAAATATTCCAATATGTATTGGAAATATTTGTTCCTCAAAAGTTATTAACAATATCCGTTAAATATAATATGAAATAGCCTGTATATATACTCCAAAAATATTAACAAATAAACAATACGCAAAAATATGAACTGTTGTACATATATACATATAAATTGGTATAATATTTTGTCTCCACATTCGGGCGTCTAAATGATATGATATATGGGTTTTAGGTTACTTTTTAAGCATAAAGATTGTAACAATGTTAAAAATAATATTGTAATTAAATATATGTTGATAATAGATATAAGATCGAATTCTACCTACCCTTCGGTTATGCTTATTTATTTAAATAAATGTTAGATCGAAATAGTGCTCCAGCGAATCGATTTTCAATAAATTTGTTTGATAATGACATTGTATGTCGAAACCGCGGTCACGATTATATGTGAATAAAGTGGTATATATAACAAAGTTATTGTTTTATTTTATTTTATTTTCAAATTGATTTTACTTAATCGTAGTTAATTGGGCGCCAGATTATAGACCAAAGGTGCTATAATCAATTTAGTTAATCACCTGCGGCTATCTGCGCGCTAGAGATCTTATTTCAGAGAGTTGGTTCTTATTTTATAACTTATTTTATAACTTATTTTATAACAGAAACGCTGTTAATTCAAAAGTATTCAAAAGTATGTTTAATTAAAAGATTCAAAATTAACAATAACAAACAAGATACACAGTATTATTATTATCTTGCTGCAAACTGAAACAGCTGTTTTTACTATGCGCAGAACACATACATAAACGTTATGTAATATTAAACATGCGTAATCTACATGTAAATGAGTTTTACAATAAATTAAGTAAATTGTGATAATTATGCGCTTGGTTTTCATGCTAAATTATAGGAACGACCATTCAATAACAAGGTAATGTTATAAAATTGATCTTTCTAAGTTAAATATGAATTAAATTGTATAAAATGTAAAGTTGGGTTATGTTCGTATTTTTGGATATAAAATATAAATTTTCATTAGGTATTTACTTGTCTTCCTGTGGTATGGTACGAGATGTTCAACGGTGCTCTGGGACTCGTATAGGATAGGAATAGATCAGAACTCTCTCGGTTGTTCTTCCGATAAATCTTCTAGATTACGGACTTTTATATGTTGTTCGATGAAATAAACACTTTCTGCAAATAACTATCGTATTTTCAGGTGAGTCAGTATCGAATATACCATTTAAATTTAAATATTATTTTTCGGAGAACTTTTAAGCGTGCTTTTTACATCGTCGTTGATTTATTTCCAAGGATTCTCTTTTCTTTGTTCGGTTTTTATGTTATGTTTTTATTAATTTCGTCTTCTGTACGAATTATTTATATAAACAGGTTGTTTTTATATCCGAAATTACGTTATATAGTATAAAAAAATTACATTATTAGTTATGTATGTTTTTAAATGTTTATTAATGTCATATGGTTGTAATACATAATGAATTACTTTCGCGGTGAAACTAATTCAAATTCAAACTAAATTCGGGTCGGTAAAATAGGTTTCCATGTGTCATTAATTCTTATCAAACAAGTTAATTGTCTTCGGTTTTACAAATAAAACTTATATAAAAATTATAAAATTATTAAAAATAAATTTTCTAATTAATTTAAAAACGCGGTATTAAATTATCTAATAATTTACATTGCCTGTGCATGGTCCGGTTCCTTTTACTTGTTTAAACAGTTTATTACTAAATAATTTATTTTTTTACCAGTTCCTGACATTGAGAACCACCACAATAATAATAATACATTCGTAATACAACAGTTGTTATATTACGAGTTCACGCCCGACGGGGGAAAAAAAATTGTTGGAGATTTAAACGATCGTACATATAAAAGTACGTAACAACAATTGCGAAACATTAGATAATTAAAATTGATGAAAGACTGTTATATACAATATTGAATACAAAATGTTAAGCTTAACTATTAACTATTAATTACTTATTACTTAATTCGAATAGTAAATAAAAAGCAAGAATTAACTATAGTATGCAAATTTGAAATATAATTCACAACCAAAATTATATGCAAAACAATGACCTAAAATATTATTTATTTGTAACAGCAATTAATTGTAACCCACAGAAATAATTTTGTATAACACTTATCTGCTTATCTTTCGAAGGTGTAAATCTAACTCTAAACTATGTCGTTCGCCTAATTATCTGGTGAAGAGCCCACCACGTGAGCGATTACCGACTTCGTAATTCAGTCAAACTTGAATTTATCGGTATCGAACCAGCTCTAGTTTAATTTTTGTTCCAGAATCAACTTAACGGAAGCCTAGTGACCTAATTGTACAAAATAACACGTGTATTACGAGATTGAACATGACCATAGCTTAACGAAAAAATAACGTGTCTTACAGTTTTAGATGCTTGCGGGCTTATATCGAAGACTGTGTGTTTAAACCAACTAAAAGTCACAAAACACAAAAGTCTGCAAAAGCAGCAGCAGATTCAGGTTAAATATCCACCTCAATAGGTGTTCTATTCACAACTTGCACGAAATTCCCAATACTACACAAAGTATAAATGGCTTTAAATTTTTTAGACTCAGACTTTACGATATCTCAAGCGGAAATGTTACCACAAAGACGCGATCGCCTTGTCCTTACACACCAAAGAACTCAATACGCACGCTTACAGCGCTAAACTTATACCACGTCTCCTGTTGGTCTAAAATGACCCCAATATACAAGCAAGACAATGTATACGAGGGTAGCTTATAGAATAATCGTTACTAACTACTAATTTCCAGATTACTAATTTACAGACATTTTTCTAGCAGTCGTCGTATAATGTACTGAAAACTATCTGTAAACTATTTATATTAAGAATATAATATATAGGAGCAATAAACATTTATTTGGAGATTAAAACTACAATAACATAAATAAGAGTAGCATTTGTAAATGTGAGAGACATTTGCTGTTATTCTACATAAATTTATTGAACAAGGTGGACGCGTTTGCATCATGTAAGTTTTGCTCCCTTTTTTCCAATTACCTATATTCCAGAAAATACTGCCCTATTATACCAAACGCTATGTTCTTAACGTAAATGAATTATAAATCTAAACATGAATGAAAGTATCCTTCCTACTGTTCGCTTATATGAAATAAATCACTATTACTTTTACGACCTTTGCAACGAAGAAAATAGAAAATTATAAATAATAAATAGGATATGGCAATAAAGCTAACGTTATTGACAAAAAAGTTGTTAGAACTAATAAGACTTCCAAGCAATTATATTGTAATTAAGGTAATTGATATTGATATTTTATGACAATCGTTTTTAATCTTACGGTTTTTCGCTATCTCGTTAAGTTAGTAAATATGAAAAGGAACAAATTCATTGCTAATTATTTTCTTCGTGTGTGCCTAAGAAAAATTTATGTGCACAATTTATTTAATGTGACAAGAAAGCTAAAATAGATAACATAATTTACGAGGATGTTATAAAATTGTAGTTCAAAGCGTCTGGTTTTTATTACTTTACATTCATGGCTACTGTGGACTTCTCAGAAAACTCCGTATCCGTAGTAATGCAATAAAGCTAATGACATTCGTTAAATTCAACATGCCCCGGCATCGGCAGCGACGGATATAATTCATTTTTCAATTCCAAAAACTAATTTAGAGATGGAGATAGCGACGGTGGAGTAATTGATAAAAATAGAATGTACAACAATAAAATAGGTACCGTGACCGCAACAATGTAACAATACGCATTGTCATTGTTTTCATTAACTTCACACTCCGGGCAGAACAAAAACGGTTAAAACTGAACCAAGATCGATGCTTGTGGAAACGGCACCGACACCAACCCGTCCCTTACTTATAATATCTCAACTACAAATCTCATTTAATCTTTATTCTGCTCAGGTTGTATTTTCGACTTGTGCAGGCTTGTTTAATTCAAATAATACCACATCCATACAAAACAAATAATTATTAAAGTTACTGGCTAGATTTTCGTATAGAGGCAGGCAAACAATGTTAGAAGTTAACACTTTGCCACGGCCAACTTCAATTAAAAATGCGATTTTATAGCGTAGCATGTTAGAAGCAGTACTTTTAACACTAGTGTTAAAAGTAAATTCACATGACAGTTTGTCAAAAATGACAAGAGAAAATTTCGAACATATATCAAAGAGATTTTTATCATTAAGTGAAAATTACATGTTCCTTGGATAATTAATATTAAATGTACAGTTTGTGCAATTCGAGATATTTTTCCCTGTGTTGCAGAACTTTCAGAATTATTACTTAAAGATAAATAGTTGATAGGAACTGAAATTTCGTGTTTTAAATTATCATATGAAGTTGCAGTAGAATCATTAGATATATCTAGGAAAATGGAGTGAGCAATTTTCTTTTTATTTTCCAGAGAATCCTCTAGATAACCTCTAGGAACGGTGAAACTTTTCCAGCCTCCATGTCGCTTAATTATGCGTAAGTTAGCACCAGAATCTGCTAACAAAGTAGCAGATGACCGTCTGAAACAATGACCAGTATAAGATTCTGAATTCGACTACTTCAAAAACATTGCGATAACTGCAGGCATCTTGCCAAACGTATTTATTCCAAGCGCCAAGTATATAGTAACCGCCAATTATGTTGGCGCGAGGAGGGGATGCGCAGAAGCCGTTTTTAAAAACGTCCACACCCACTACTTAAGTAATTGTCAGAATACATTTGTCATTGATATTTGACGGAACATAATGTCTTTGCTAGTGGATCATAAAGTGATACACGCTCAAACGCGAGAAGTAGTTTTTAATGTTCACAATTATTTTTATAAATATAAAAGTACAAAGAGGAGTACGATTTACGAACCCTACAGCAGCAGCATTTACACCACTTCATTTATTTACACCCTTTGGTTAAAAATTGTACCCTAAAACACTCAGTGGGCAGCAACTGCGAAAATGATTGCTACGCTCTGTATATCGAGACAATAGAAAAGAGAGGAACCAAGTTTCGGGCGACGAGGATTGCCTCACCTACTCGCCCCTGCCAAGGTCTAGCGGCCCACCCGGCTGCAGAGACAGCCTCAGCCCAAGAGTGGAATAGTTCAAGTAGAAAATACCAAATTTCTGAATGTAACTATTGGTTCAGTGTGTAAATGGATAGATCAAATAAAGACATGAGTATACAAAAATGTTTTAAATATGTCTATACGTTATATGCACGTATAAAGCTTTTGTTTCATTATGAAACAGACATGTAAATAATCTGTAACTGTATACTTGGACAATACCTCGTATTTTAGGCATTTACTTCTGCTTAAGACATATGTTTTTGCCATTTATAGGCGTCGTCAGCTAAGCTAATGAAGCAATGTATACAAATGATACAAACCTTTATAAATAAAATGTGTATCTGTATATGACATTAAGCCGAACCGCTCATTAGATATAGCAAGTTTCATTCTATAAGGTGGCACTTATTTACGAGTGACATCTTACGGACGAAAGAGACTATACCAAAGAAAGCGATCTTTCGATTGACAAGCTATGCTCAAACGAACCGAAAGGAATACGGGAAGTCCTTCTAAAACGATCCAGGTGGCGGTAGATATACAAAAATGTTTTAAATATGTCTATACGTTATATGCACGTATAAAGCTTTTGTTTCATTATGAAACAAATGATACAAATGTTTATAAATAAAATCTGTATCTGTATATGACATTAAGCCGAACCGCTCATTAGATATAGCAAGTTTCATTCTATAAGGTGGCACTTATTTACGAGTGACATCTTACGGACGAAAGAGACTATACCAAAGAAAGCGATCTTTCGATTGACAAGCTATGCTCAAACGAACCGAAAGGAATACGGGAAGTCCTTCTAAAACGATCCAGGTGGCGGTAGATATACAAAAATGTTTTAAATATGTCTATACGTTATATGCACGTATAAAGCTTTTGTTTCATTATGAAACAAATGATACAAATGTTTATAAATAAAATCTGTATCTGTATATGACATTAAGCCGAACCGCTCATTAGATATAGCAAGTTTCATTCTATAAGGTGGCACTTACTTACGAGTGACATCTTACGGACGAAAGAGACTATACCTACTATTTGTATACATTGCTTCATTAGCTTGGCTGACGATGCCTATAAATGGCAGAAACATATGTCTTAAGCAGAAGTAAATGCCGAAAATACGAGGTATTGTCCAAATATACAGTTACAGATATGTAAATTTATTTACATGTCTGTTTCATAATGAAACAAAAGCTTTATACGTGCATATAACGTATAGACATATTTAAAACATTTTGGTATCTACCGCCACCTGGCTCGTTTTAGAAGGACTACCCGTATTCCCTTCGGTTCGTATGAATATAGCTTGTCAATCGAAAGATCGCTTTCTTTGGTATAGTCTCTTTCGTCCGTAAGATGTCACTCGTAAATAAGTGCCACCTTATTGAATGAAACTTTCTATATCTAATGAGCGGTTCGGCTTAATGTCATATAAAGATACAGATTTTATTTATAAAGATTTGTATCATTTGTATAGCTTCATTAGCTTAGCTGACGACGCCTATAAATGGCAGAAACATATGTCTTAAGCAGAAGTAAATGCCGAAAATACGAGGTATTGTCCAAGTATACAGTTACAGATATGTAAATTTATTTACATGTCTGTTTCATAATGAAACAAAAGGTTTATACGTGCATATAACGTATAGACATATTTAAAACATTTTTGTATACTCATGTCTTTATTTGATCTATCCATTTACACACTGAACCAATAGTTACACTCAGAAATTTGGTATTTTCTACTTGAACTATACTGGATTGATGTCCTTTAACAAGACTATATCAAAATTACCAAAAACTTTGTACTTTCTAATTTTGAAAGTTTCGTTAAAATTCGAAAGGATTACATTTACAGACTATTTCCAAATTTGCCATTTTCAGTTTGATCAAAACATTCAATGGGTTCGATTTCGGAACGTTGGATTCTGAACATGAAATGATATACCGTCAACTTTGTAACGACATTAAATATTCAGAAACTATTCACGGCTCATAGTTCGAAGAAGTTATAAGAATAATAACTATTAAGTAGCTGGTTTCGTGAATTGCGATTTCATAAATTTTCACCAATTTTCCGGACCTTGGTTTCAAAAATGGAAATGAAATTGAAACAAATTAAGCTCTAATATGATCAGACTTGTAAATCTATTAATATCTACCCACACTGGGCACCATACTGTTTTACTTGACGAACACCAAACAACGATAACTAACCAATATTTGAACTTTCAAGGGGCAAGTGTTAAGTATACTATAGTATTTGTATATAACATTCGAACTGAGTTTCTATATAAACTTGCCAATAAGTTCACCAATGTAGAAGTTTACGAGATTGCTCAATCGAGAATACTCAAAGTCAAAGTACAATAGACATACATTGTATACAAGAGAAACTTAATTCGACCCTATGTTCCGCACTAACTTTTGTAATTATGTCTGGTCGTCCAGCATGTAATCCATGACTGGTGTCTGCTATGCGTCCGTGCATAAATTAATGTCTGTGGTGCTATGATTCTTTCTCCCGAAACATAATTAATTTTGTTTTCTCCGAGAAAAAGAAAAAGAAAATTCCTTCGCAGTATGGCTAGACGTTTTATGAACCGTCATTCATACTGTTTTACTGTGTTCTTATAATAAAAATAATAGCTTCTGTGCGTATATTATGTTTAAATTAATGAAATTGTGAAATAGTACGGTTTTACGATTGGATATTTTTTAAAAATAATCTGACCTGTGCATCAGTGAAACTGAACATTGTAACTGTTAGGAGACGGGTCGCTATTCGAAAGCTATTTTATGAAACATGCCGCGCGTACTTTACGATCCAATTAAAAAAAAACTCATAGTCCGTCTTGCTACATCATAAAACCTACCATTACAAATATCTCCATAAATAGAGATTTTTCAGTGTTGAAAATATATTAAATAATTTGATTTTTCTGATTTGATTTCACATAACTGAATATATTGGCGTTAGTACAAATTAAAAATTATTTAGTAATTCTTAAATTGTAAATAAGCGTAATTTTGCATAGCATGAAATTTGTTGCATTGTCTATAACATTTTATATGAAACATATAACTGCAAAAGCAGAGATTTGACATTTAAAAAAAAAATGAGACAGCTACGGTTTCCATATCTAAAGTTTGAGAGAAATACTATTTACTGACCCTCATAAGCAGAAATCGATATTTGATTCACTTATATGCGTTTTAAATTTAGATTTAGATGCAAAAGCAGACATTTGCATATACAAGTTAACAGCAAAAGCAGACATTGGCCTTTGAACCAATCTGATTGTTGTTAAAAACGACTTAATATTAAAATTTACCTTGTCTCTTAAGAAATTTAACCATAAACTGAATCTCACCATTATCCGAACCATAGGATAGCCCTTCAATTCGACACGAATAAAAAATTTCTGATTTTCTTACCAGAGAATTTTAACACAAACCACTTTAATTAAAACAAACCTAGAAATTGCCCACATCTCTAGCTCACTTAATAAAAACGACTTAATATTAAAATTTACCTTGTCTCTTAAGAAATTTAACCATAAACTGAATCTCACGTGATTAGTCACGTGATGCCGCGATAGTCGCTATTGTGTTTGCGTTGTATGTTTATATTTATTATCACAAGAAGATGGAACGTATTAATTAATAAACACGTGTAATCACGTAACACCAACCATCAAAATAAACCAAACCAGTTATTTAGTGAATACATCGGTAGTATGGATAGCAGCATTACCATTGAACCAAGTCCTGCTGGACAGGGTCGAAAAAGAGTAGCCAATGAGCACAAATGAAAAAGAGAAAAAGCTAAGATACAAAGGTATGGTTGCTTTACAACCTCTTTGTCAGTTGAACGTGTTGATTTACTTTTGCAGATATTCTCGTAAATGCCTGTCTCAATTTCCCAACTGCTTGACAAAACGAAGACATTGCAAATTTCCACGTTGACTATAACCGACATAATAAAATTCAATGAGAATTTTTGCGGTAACAAATCCAAATTCTATCAAGATATGTTTATATTGAAGCATTCTGTGACAAATAAACCAAAAAGGCCGGGTACGAAAGTTAAAGAAAACGTTCAAATTAAACAAAAACGGTTAGTTTTAAATATACCATTAAAACGCCAAGAGGGACAATTCCTGTATGCAAAATGGCATTCGTGGCAATACTAGCTAACGAGAAAAATCGAATTGAGAAAATTTTAAGTGAGTTTTATTGAACCGGAGTTTTTCCAGCAGAAAGAATGGGGGAGAGGGGAAGAGTTTCGTAAAAAGCAATTAGCCAGTGAATGGCTATAAAGAATTTCACCGAATCTTTATCTTGCTGTGGAAGACATTATGTCAGGAATAAAACAATAATTAGACGATACTTGCCCTGTGATTTGAATATAGTCAAACTATGGAAGATGAAAAATTCTCGGGCGGAAGTCTACCTTAAAGTGAAACAGTGTTCTTCAGGAATATTTTTGTATGTACAATTTTCCGAAAGAATAAACCAAATCAGCGACCCCCAAGAGAAAGTAAGAATGATGACAGAGGAGCGCATTCACAAACTACGTAGTAACGCGTTTTATGACTTATTAAGAGAAGATAATCCCAGAATTGCAACATTTTCCTTTGACTGTCAAAAGAACTTATCGTTGGCAAAGATTCCAGATCAACCCTGTTACTTCAGCATGCAGATCAACCTCTGTAATCTTACAATGGTAGTAGGACATTCAAAATCAAAACTAAATCCTGAAACAGTAAATTCATTCATATGGACAGAGAGTGACCGTCAAAGAAGCTCAAATGAGACAGTTTCCGTTGATTTTTACTCGTTGCAACATTTCCATTTTGATGAAGCGATAGAGTAATTACGGTTGGTTGCTTATGGTTGTGGAGGGCGGAACAAAAACAGCACGATGATTGGAATGATTGAATACTGGCTACAATGTTGTTCCCCATCTCATATAAAATATGTAGAACGCATGCTCCATTCTTTTCTTCCCCCTGACCGAGTATTTGGCCAAATAAAAAAGAAAGTTAAAAGGTGTACCACTCTCATCAAACCAGAAACGTATACTAATATTATTAAAGGTTATTCTACAGTGCTGAAGATGGGGAAAGGTTACTCAGTCTTTAATTGGAAAAATGGGTTGCAAAAAATTCTCAGCTGCTGGTTCTTGACATTTTCGTTTTCAACCATCTAAATGAATAATTTTTTCAAAATCCATTAATGGCTCCGTTTTTGTCAGAGGTGAACCATTTTACAAGAATAACATTTCTGTTGCTAAGAGCATCTGTAAGCAAAACAAAAAAAAATAGCATATAGAATTACAAACGAGTGTGGGACGAAGACAAACCCGACAAAATAAAAAGCATTTCATCTTTATTTGCCAAACACTTCGGCTTGAATTGGGAAACCGACGAACATCTCGATTTCATTAGAGATGCTTTTAGAACAGATGTTGTGAATCAGGTGGCAAATCATCCTGATGAAGGTGATGATATGGTTATTTTATCCGAATCTGAAGATAATGCGTCGAGCGCTTAACTTGTTATTTTTTGTACTTTCGTAGCTATTTGTAAGTTAATAATTTTCCATTAAAATTATGTTCGATTGAATTTTCTTTTATTATACCCTATAATTATTTTATTATAATAGATATATCGTGCTACTAATAATATCATAGAAGTGCAAAATTAAAACCTTGTAGTTTGTTGATGCGTAAACAGGCATTTGCTCACCTCAGGTACAAAACTGGACATGTGTTATTTTTTAATCAAAATATCTTGTTAGTGACAAGTCAGATATTTTTGAATAAAGCGCTAGTATCATTACAAACATCATTCCAAACTTCTATCGAAATTATACACTACTTAGACGTCAAATGTCTGCTTTTGCATTTATGTGCTTCATATATCACTAGCTTAACCCGACCACAATTCGCTGTGGCTCAGTCTGATATGAAATTAATGGGAATGTAAATAAAATTATTGAAATAAACCTAGATTCACCGAGAAAACACATAATTCGATTCAATACTACGCCTTTCGTTGCTGTGACTATGTGGAATGAAAGAAAATGATGAAAAAATATGTTTTTTTATACAAAAATATTTTTTATTGTAAAGCTAGTGGATTGACTACATTTTTTGTTTGTCCGTTTTCTGCAAAAACATAAAAATCACACGGTTTACCGACTCTGGAGCATGCGACGTATAATACCCCATTAAAGAAGCAATCGTTTTCTAAATTCAAACCGTACACTTGCAAAGATTACCCTTGCGCTTTATTGATAGTCATAGCGAACACAAGGCGCATTGGAAGTTCAGGCCGCTTGAAATCGAACGCCATGTCGGTCGGAATGAGTAGTATTCGTGGAAGTAGCACGTCTTCACCTTTATGAGGTCCAATCAGAATTGTTGCTTCAATTAGATTATTAATAAATTCTTTAACTATTAATCGTATGCTTTGTACTTTGTCCATTTTTACGATTTGAACGAAATTACATGAGGTATTGTATTGAATATCCAGTTCGTATGAAAAAGCAATTTCGGCGCTATGAAGCTCGGTCATTCAGATATTGCAAATTTTCGCTATTGATCTAGTTGATCTTGGTGTTGTTGAGACGATTGTGCTGCTTTTCTTCTTCTTCTCTAGTCAACTCGTAAGACTTCAAGTCTTTCTTCCCGTTGATCTGCCTGTTCCTCTACTCGTCTTTGAGAAGTTCTGACTTTAACACGTTCATTTTTGTCTAAACGTTTTGATCATTGCAGTTTGATCACTTTTGACGTTCTATGACTGCATGCCGAGAACGGCGGCCTGTATACCAACGTGGGCGAAGCATTTCTATAAAATCAATAATAATTTCTCCTTTTTTTTCTTTCAAAAGCCTACTTGTTTAATTATTTTTCAAATATCAATATCATTAATATTTTCGCCTTTCAAATTTGACATTTGTTTATCACATTTTTTTTAATAACATGTTCTTGACATTTACATCTAACTTATACACATTATGTTGGTTATTTTCCTTTTCATAATTAAGATTTCATAACAATATATTAGCGTAAATAGATTATACGATTAGCAAACGTCAATTTGTAATAAAAAAATACTACCAAATCAACTATTTCTCATATACTTGATATGGTAGTACTTATTATTACAAGTTGAAGTTTGCTAATCATATACTCAATTTACGCTAACATTTTGTTAAAAACGCAAACTAGTTAATTTATTAATAAATAAGTTGATTGCTTATTTGAATTTCCCTAAAAAATACATAGAAAATGATATAGCCATACTATGGGTGTGCTATGGACCAATTATGGGGAATTTTATGTTAAAAAGAGATCAACTTTAGGACAGCATCATGAGGTAACTAAATTACATTTGTGCCTTATGCAAAGGTTACAGCTTTAGAAAACACTTCTTCTGTGCTCTCGATGTTTCAATTCTTAAAAGTGGTTACTATTCCAGTGAACGACTCTCTAATGCAAATTATAGTTATTTTCGGTTTTTGAATTTCCCTTTTTTTATTTTATTTCATACTCAAATAAACTTTTTTATGACCTTTCCAACGATAGTACATTTTGTATTACTGAACTAAATGGTTAAGTAGTTATTCTTGATGAAAACTAAATTTTAGTGTAGATGTACTATTTCTATGCACTTTTTTTCTGAATAAAGGTCGCAATATTTAAGGTGATACGTTTTTTGTTTTTGTACTTGTACCAGGAAGATACAAAGATATAGACAATAAAATAGACCAACAAAATCTTTCTTTATGGCATCTTTATGGTATATCCTGTAATAAAGGACAGGCAAAATTCAAAATTAACACGGTTATCAAAACATATTAAAAGCAATAAAAATAAAACAGATAAAAATACCAAATCTGGAGTCTATAAGTTAATATGTACGTGCGGTAAGATATACGAAGTAAGATCGGAAAATTTCTAGAACGAGCCAGAAGATAGCTTTGGGCGCACGTACCGGTCATGTGTTTTGAGTGTCCAATCTATTATATAACTTATGTCAAATTTTTAGACAGATAGGGCATAAAGTAAAGCCGTTTTACCCACGCAAAGTAAAGTGCGCGTATTTTCTCAATCATGAACAAAATCGAATTCCGTGCAGTTATTAAACGATTTTTCTTGAGAGGCTTAAATGCTAGAGAAATAAAAACGGAATTAGACGAAGTTCATGGAGAGTTTTCACCGTCTTAGGCAACCGTTGTGAACTGGATTGGTGAACTTAAACGTGGTCGAACAAGCATAGAAGATGCATCGCGTTCTGGGAGACCAAAAACATCTACCGATGAAGAAATCATTAGAAAAGTTCAGGGAATCGTGATGAATGATCGCCGATGAAAGTTTATAGAGATATCAGAGGCAATAAGTATATCATATGACTCCGCACATTCCATTTTACATTAACATTTAGACACGAAAAAGCTCAGTGCAAGATGGGTGCCGCGTTTGCTGTCAGACGATCAAAAGCAAGTTCGTGCGAACGTTTTTCAGCAATGTCTAGAGATGTTCAAGCAAAATCCCGTAGACAATGCCGTCAGCTGGAACGGTGATGGCTGCCGTGTTTTGGGATTCCCAAGGTATAATTTTTGATGACTATTTGCAACACGGGAGGACAATAACCGCCGCGTATTATGCGTCGTTATTAGAGAGATAGAACAAAGAAACCAAAGTCAAAAGACCTCGTATGGCAAAGAAAAAGTCTTATTTCACCAAAACAATGCCCCATCCCACAAGTCGGCGATTGCGATGGCGAAACTGGTCGAATTACGATTCCAATTAATTGAACATGCACCGTACTCACCAGATTTGGCCCCTTCGGACTTCTTTCTATTTTCGAACCTCAAGAAATGGTTGTCTGGACAAGAATTCTCATCGAATAATGAAATGAACGAAATCATCGAAGTTATAAATGAACATTTTGAAGGTTTCGATAGTTCTTATTTTTCTGAAGGAATAAAAGTTGTTGGGAAACGTTGAACTAAATGTATAGAGTTACTATAGTCTATTTTTAAACTAAGAGGAGTAAATGGAAAAGCCACATTTACACTGTAAAAGTTACCAAATCAATGACATCCTGAATGTTTTTTAAATTTTCGTATTTTATTAGTTTTTCTTTATTCATTGAGCTCAAAGGCAACATTTAATTTAGCGTTATTTCCCGCTTAATTTTGAATATGAACTCTACATCAATAAAGTCACAACGTAATTAAACATTTATTAAAAATTATTTACATTAAACACAAAAATAACATAAATAAATGATTTAAAGAAATCAAAGGCTCCGTTAACTACTTGTTACTTGCAAAAATTAAACAAAATAATCTATTCTAAATCTGAACTGTCTGAGAAAGTATCACTGTCACTATCAGCACCAATAGAAATAATAAACGGTTCGATTAGATCATCTACGATGCCATCTAGTGTGGCCATTTTTATTTCTTCCTTAATTATATGCTTAACACAACTTTTCCAATTAACATTTTGAACACTTTCGATAGCTTGCAATAACAGCCCCCTCACTTCTGTCAATTTAAATGTGATGTTCCTCGATGCTACTTCATTCTTTATTTTTGCCCATATCAACTCTATTGGATTGAGTTCACAATGGTACGGTGGCAACCTTAATAGAACTTTATTATTACGTTTTGCCATTTCATCAATCACATACAAATTATATTGTTCTTTATTTATTTTGATTAAATTCAGAAGTTCAGCTCGTACCATCTCTTCTCTGAATTCAATCTGCTTATTTCGCAACCACTCTTGCATATCTTTTTTCTTTGATCCTGCTGTAGGAATTTTCTCCATTCTACGGCTGTGGTAAGACGCGTTGTCCATGACGATAACAGCGTTGTCAGGTAATTTTGATAACACATTATTAAACCATGTCTCAAAAACGGCTGCATTCATTTCTTCATGATAATCTCCTGTTTTCTTACCTTCGAAAAGCAATAACCCTCCATCAACAAAGCCATGTTCGGATCCAATATGTAACACAATAAGCCTCCTCCCTTTTCCTGACGGGCTTTTAGTCCTGTAGATAGCCCTTCGATGAATGTTTGACGCCGATCTCTTATACTGTTATCTATCCATACTTTTTCTTTTGTATGACCTTCATTAACCCACGTCTCATCTAAATAATAAATTGGTCTACCTTCTCTCCTAAATTCCTTCATTTTAAGTAAGTATTTTCTTCTCCATGTAATGATATCTTCCCGTTCGATAAGAATACTTTTACGGTTTCTTTTCATGTACTTGAAGTTAATTTGCTTCATAAATTTGTACAACGACGAACGGGACATTTGTGGTAAATCTGGATGTTTCTTTATTTCCATCAAAATTTTGTCCAACGTAGGTAATTCGTTTTTATAAAAGAAAGCATGTACTATTTGCCGCACAGACTGTTTAACTACTTCATCGTATGCAGCAACATTACCAGGTCGTCCTCCATAGTGTTTAGATGCAGTAACTGTACCAGTCTCATTATACTCTTTTATGGTGCGATATACTGTCGATTGTGCAACGCCTAAAAGCAGAACATTATCAAATTGGTTACATTATTCAATCCATGAAAACTTACCCACGGTGTTACTAATTTTAGAAACAATAACAGTTTTTTTTAAGATTCGGTTCATCAGTTCGCAGCTGTTTATACATATTTAAAACACATTGCTTTTCAGCAACAGATAAATGCCCTATATCTAAACGTTTGCGTTTTTTCGGAGGTGAAAATGATGCTGAACTTGTTGCAACAGTATCCATATTTATATGAATATTGAATAATTATCGATAACTACAGAAGGGTATCTTAAAGGTTTCGCAAATTCTAAAAAGAACGGATTTATTTACGCTAATACAACAATACAACTGAATAGAACAACGGGAACACAACAGAAAACGAAATTTGACAAGCGTTTGACATCGATAGGTCAACACGGAATTTTTGCATAACGTAATCCTACCTCTGAAGCAACCAATCACGCATAGTAATTTTGGCGCGATTAATTTAAAACGCTCCTCTTAGTTTAAAGATAGACTATAGGAGACTATGTAGAAAAATAAATATGATTTTACCCAGAAAAGTGGTGTTGTGTTAACCATTAGATTTATTTATATTTTAGAATTATAATTATTAAATCTCATATTACATGCAATTGTCGCTATAATTTGTTACATTAAATACTAATTGTTTTGGTTCATAATATTATTGTTTCTTTTAGACCCGTTCTGTTAAAGTAACAATTAAGCTTATTGCTTATTTTAATATTTTTCAAGAGAATAAACATTAGTAAATCATCACACTTAAACAGTAATATGTAATCTATGTAACAAGAGTTCCAGTTATTAAACAATCGTAATAATATAGTTTGGATTAATTTCTGGGAACCGTCACCTACTCGTTTTACACGTTAAATTTTTAAGAAGTGTATAATTATTTGTTGTTTGCTTCGTCTAAAAAATCTCGTGGAATAGGTGGCGTATTACAAGCAAATTGATACGAAGTAGTAGTGGCGTACTAGTAACGATGTCAAGGTTGTACGGTTCAAACTCAACGCCTTGTCTAGAATGAGCGAACCTTCGTTTCCTCAAACTCTTTTATTGCCAGCACTAAGACGAAAAAATGTTCCAAATTGTTTTTACTACGGGACGACATGATATGATCTCGTTTGGAGGTGCTAATTAAATTCACTTCTTGCATTCAGAACTTCTGAATCAATCAACGTCGACGGTGAACGATGCGTTTTATCTGTGTCCTTAATCGCCAACACTCGTTGAGCGATTATTTATTTGTCGGAGGGGACCGTTTTTCGGAGGTCGGTCGGTAAGAAATCGATCGGCTGGAGGGACGTGACAGTTCCCCAATGTTAAGACTCTCCTTTATCAATGGGCTTTGATGTATGACATTGGTTTTTGAAATAAAATTCGGCGTTAATTTATTCGGAGTACACCCTGTGGGACAGAATAAACCGCGGATATTTTTGTGTCATTCTGTTCGAATACAACAATTTGTCAAGAGACGGGATTATGTTTATCAAAATCACTTGCATTCAAGTGTACATATTTCCTTGTTTTGTGACAAACCATTCAGGAATGCATAATTTTTTAAGAAATTTTGAAGTCACAATGAACAGCTCATGGAACCTAACTCAAAATATTAAAAATGAAGGCAGCGACGGAATAGGATTTTAACGATTAAAAAATACATTATTCATTATAGTAATATACAATACTACGAGGGTCACCTTTTATATTTATACAAAATCTGGGAAGAAAACAAAATCTTTGGGAACTATTTTATTATTTTTCAAAATATTCGCCCTTATGATCTATCTATACACTTTTGCATGAGTACGAACAAGTTCTCAAAAGATTTTTTCCACTTTGAAGGTTGTATCTCAGAAATATGGTTTTCAAAGGCTTCGACTGCTTCTTGAGGTGATGAAAATCGCTGTCATCCCATTTTTTGTTTCACAGTTGGGTACAAAGAGAAATCATTCGGCGATAAGTCAGGTGAATATGGACAATGTGGCATTATTTTAACACTTTTCTCCTTCAAATAGTCAACTGTTAGACGTGCTGTATAGGAACTCGCATTATCGTGATAAAGAATAATGCGACGTTTTAGGTTGTTCTTTCTGATTTCATCTAAAACTTTTGGCAACCAAATTACTGTATACCATTCAGCGTTAACAGTTTCCCGATCCTCTAAAGGAATTGTTGCGATGTGTTCTGTACAGCCGAAGAAACAAGCGATCATTTTCTTAGAAGGTCTCTACACGAACTGCTTTCTGTGCTTCGGTCAAGTTATGTGGAACTCATCTGGAACATATTTTTTTTACAAGTAAATGTTCATGTAAAATCGAATGAATTGCAGTTTACGATGCGCCAAGAGATGCCTCTACATCACTGTAAGTCACATGTCGATTCTGTTCTATCATTTTCCGCACAGCATCGATGTTTTCTGGAATCACAACAGTTTTTGATCGACCTTTACGTGATTCATCACTAACTGAGGCATGACGAAATTCTGCAAACCAATTCTAAACTGTGTTCTCTGATGGTACTTCATTACCAAAAATTGACCGAAGCGATATAATGCATTCTTGTGGAGGTAGGCCTTTTTTATAATCGTAAAAAATCATCCAGCGAAAACCTTCACGAGTAATTTCGATATCTTTACAAACTCACTGTCACTGTCAACAAACTACTGACTCAATTTCTAAGATATTGCGGATTTCTCATTGACAAATGTAAAACTTTAAGAACATAGTAATTACATATGTCAAAAGCACCATCTAGTGGTCGACTGTAAAAATATAATAGGTGTCCCTCGTAGTTATCTATAGTGACAAAGAAAAAAAGTGGTGAAAGGTTGTGAGTAATGCCTTCATACAAAGAATAGCGGTCCAATGTTCACGTAGTAACGAGAAAATGATTTTTCTTTATTCGAGTCCGGCCCTGTCGCAGGGAAATATATTAGCTTTCACCTCCAATTCATCAGTAATGCTGTTTAGCGACGAATTATATTTTTCTCTCGGTATTTGTCAGTACCACCACAAATTTAAAGAAAAATAAATTATATGTAAATAATTCCATATAAATAATTAAAAACCAGGTATCTATTCCATTAGACACGCCATGGACATGCTACATAAATCTTTTGGTTTTATGATTATTTTTGTTTTATTATTTTACGTTCAAAAAAAACATTCAAATTTTAATTTTAATCACATTTTAATTAAAACAGCATAAGACATATTCGACGTAAGGGCTTATTATTGAAATCCATAACAAAGAAATATCGTAATAAAAGCACCATATATGTTTAAATGTTTGTGCATACATGTTTTGATATCCAAATATAAACGTTTACTATTTTATGAATAGAGACTTGTGTTAAACGTATCGTCTAACTAATGTCTAGGAATTTTATCGATTTTTTTTACAGGTCAATGAACCTGAATTACTGCTGTATTTCCCTAAATAAATAATAAATAAAGATAAGGACTGACTTTAACTACATTTTGTCCCTAAAAAATTGAAAATTTTTGGTGTATTACAAAGAAATTTCTTTTTTGATTTTCAGTTAGACATTTATACGTATTCTTCAGATTCGCATAGCTGGGGCAATATTCAGCGGTAACTCTGGATATTCTTTTTCATAAGTGAACATTTTCGCCCAAAGAATTTAACAAATTATATTTGAAAAGCGAAAAATACCTTTAACAGGACTTTTTTCCTCTTCATCTAATATCGAACTTAGAGTTCCACCCAGGAGGTATAATATTAAAGGGGAAGTATTGAGATAGTGTATTAATGCTTGTCTATGCATTCAAGATGACACTAAATACACAACCTCTTGCCGGTAAATTAACTGTCTTGTGCAAAACCGTTTGGTTTAATTTTACTTCATACATAAAACAGTCAAAAGAAAAGTGAACTTAGTAGATAAAGTGAAAACCTGGTTGAACTTGATAAAAGATAAAGATTTGAACCTATTTTAATGTAACCAAACGATTATTACTATTTTTTTATATCACCTAATGCGCAGCCTATGTGAATATTATTAAATAGTAAAGAAATAGTCTGTATATGACTGCATGTCTGTATATATATAATACGAGGGTCAGTCAAATTTAAACTAGACTTTGTTTTTAATCATTTATTAGGTCAAGTCTATTGTTTTTCTACATAGTCTCCTTCAATGTTTACACATTTTACCAACGCTTGGGGAGCTTGTGAATCCCGTCTTCATAAAAAGATGGGACCGTGTCAACAGCGAATTGTGCACAAACTCCTCTACTTTTTGATGGCTCTGAAAATAGTGTCATTACGGTGACGTGTTTGGCACCGACAACACATACAGGTAACCATTCGGGAGCTTTGAATAGCTCTTTATGAGGAATGGAAAAAATTACACAAGAAGAGGACGGCAGTTGGCGAAACTGCATTCAAAGTTCACCACGCCGTATGGTGGAAGTCATTAAAGTTCGTGGAGGTAATACACACTATTAATCGATTTAATTGTATGAAAAGGTAAATGTAAAACCTAGCCGATAAGACCAATGAATTTGCCAATTTTGCACGATTTACTTCTTTACTTTCTCATTCATACTGTGTAGATAATGTTTCATGCCTTGTATAAAAAAAGAAAGACATTTGCTTGTACTGACAGACATTTACTTCGGTGTCCGAAATTTTTTATCGTAGAGTGTATTATCACACAATATTTAACAATAGCTTTCAGAGCTGTGCGTCCACTTTTGAACTGCTTATACCAAACACTAACTTGTTTTCGACTGACCGCTCGCACTTCAAACTTCGAGTATGTTTTTATCGGAACTGACATTGTGCGGCTGTCACTGGGTACGTCGTACTGAATCTAAGGCCAATGATAATTTCCACGTATGCAGTGCATATGCACATCTAACATGTGTACAAATTTCAACCTAATTGGAGCGACGTAGGCGGTATGCCGCGCAAACGTACCTTTGGAACCGGACATCCCTCGCACTTGTGGAATTTTGCTCCGTAAATTCTAAGATTTAATAACAATTTAACTATCCACCAACTTACGCTTAAAATTCTGCAAATGTACATAAAGACGAATTTTAATAAAAAGTCTAACTATATAACTGCGCTAAGATAATATAGTTACTGCAACACTTAATTAGCAAAAGTAAAACTTGCATAGACCTACTAATAAACAGTAAAATCATTAAAATAGCAATACTACTACTGTCGCTTAAACAAACATGTTTAGCGACACTTGAACATAGACATACATCAAACCATTTCCGTTAACACTGTAGTCTAAATTCTAAACGAATTAACACTGAACTGTAATAATCTAACGTATAAATTTTGACATCCCTCTACGTATAATAATCTTTCTTTCTTATGTTTCTTATGTTATCTACCTAGCTATGAAAACAATATCCTATCGTGACAATTTTATTACGCCAAGAGTTTCTGTGATATTTTATAGAGTCAACTTCAAGATTGGTTAGAATCACTTAACATTTGTTACTTTTACATTCGTCTATAGAAGAGAAAACGAGTGATTTTAAATTTGAACACAGAAGCATGTAATTTTTATCAAAATAAGGAACAAAATTCATAAGAGAATTTTCAAGTGAAATTTTGGTGTAAGCAGTTCAAATGAGACAGAGAATCCATTCAAGATGAATCAAAGTGTGCAAGATATCTGAAAGCACGAACTGAAAAAGTCATCAACAAAGTTGAAGATTTGGTGCTGAATGACCGCAGACGAAAAATTTCAGTTATTGCTACAGAAATAGGAATATCAGCAGCGAGTGTTTTCAAAATTGTACATGAAGATTTGGGAATGAGTAAAGTGTCGGCACGATGGATTCCCAGGCTTCTCAATCCTGAACAAAAATTGGATAGACGATAAATTTATGAAGAATTGACTGCTTTATCTCAAGACTTCTTAAATATAATTGTGACTGAGGATGTAACTGGGGTACACAACTGGGACCCTCTCGCGAAACAAGGTTCCATGCAATGGGTACATAAGGGTTCTCTACCGATCAAGAAGGCAAAAAACGCAATTTTCTGCGGGATAAGTGATGGCTTAATTAAGTATATTCCAAAACTGACTACAATAATGGGAAATATCTACAAAGACACAATTAAGAACTTGAAAACGGCTATACGCGAAAAAAGACTCCACAATTTTGCTCAGAAAACTCTGCTTCTACACGACAACTGCAGGGTGCACAATGCACGATTTGTTCAAGCAGTAACCAATGAATGCGGCTTTGAGAAATAACATCTACCCCAACCTCACCCCCTGTGACTATTATCTCTTTCCAAAACTCAAAAAACCCTGGAAAGGACGTCGATTTTTATCGAATTACGACGTGGAACATGTTGTGGGGGTGTATTTTGCAGAATTACCAAAAGATTTTTTTTGGTGGCATAGCGTTATTAAAGAAACGCTGGAATAAGTGTGTTAGTATGAATAGTTTTTGCGTTGAAATTTTTTTTCTAACTCGTTTCTTTCATAGCTAGGTAGATAATTAGAGCCCGGCTAACGACGCAATATCGGTCTCTAATTTAGAACTCATCAATAGGAAACGTTATGGTTAAGCATACGATTTATCTAGTACGATTTCTTCGAAGCTAAGCAATTGTACTGCTTACTGAAGATAGCGTACGAACGATTTCGTAGGCCCGATATAGGCAGAAACTACCAAGGCAGTGTTCTCATGTATATAAATGTTCTAACCTATTTGTATGTGTTAGTGTGTCTTGCCGAATTTTGTGTTCATAGGCATGTTTTTATCCAAAGCCACGAGCGTAACATGAGGATAGTTATGATTGTTTTATAAAAGATTTTATTATTATCTCTTCCACTCACAAGAACCATTCGTTCTTGGTTGCCATTATCTTACCCCATCGGTTCATTCGAACAAGATGGATGGCATTGTTATCTATCATTCACTTATTTTTATATGAATATTGATTATACTAGATACTTACTTAAATTAATCGCAAGAAATAATGGATATGACCCTAAAATCGTAGATAAACTGTTAAAACGTAAAGAAATACAAAATAATAAGAACAAATACCTATACCCGATAATAACAGAAAATATACAAAGATGGCACAAAATTACATACATACCCCAACTCACTAATAAAATAAACAAAATAGTAAAAGGATTAGATATCAAAATAAGCTGGGTAAATAAAACAAATTTGGGAATAATGATTAGCAACAACAAAGATAAAAGAGATAAAATGGACCAATCAGGTGTTTATAAATTAAAATGTAAAGACTGTGAAGCTATCTATATCGGCCAAAGTGGACGAGCCATTAAAAACAGAGTTAAAGAACACAAAAAGTCAATTTTATATAGTGAGAAAAACACAAGCTTTGCCGAACACTGTATAGAACTCAACCACTTCCCCGATATAGATAACTGCGACTTAATACACAATATCACAAAAAGCAAGAGATTGGACCTCCTAGAAATATTAGAAATAAAACTAGCGGAAAAACAAAATCTATCAATCACCAACACACAGATAGAATATGCCAATACACCCTTTATAGACACCGTAATACACAACATAGTACCACCCCCACTACACACAAGAACAGACAACATATAAGAACAAGTGCGATAGTCTTTAAGTTAGATTTATAGATCTCTTTGAGAATGGCATAACAGCCGAAACAGATGTTAGAGAATTTAAATAAATCTCATAGTGAAACAAGCCAAGTGTTTTAATTTATTCTTTATTATTTACTGCATGAAGTTAAAATGTTTCACCAAGAAGTATCTGCAACAACAGCCGAGAATAATTTTTTCGGTTCTATATTAATAAACTCTTAAAGTTTCGATTGTTGTTGTTGGTAATGCTTTATGTGCTTGTTTGTTGATACAGAAGCTAAAATATAGGAAAATCCTGTGGAAAAGGCATATTGCGTGCTGGAATTTGCTAAAACACAATCAGCAACTGTTGCCCAACGACATTTTAGAACACGTTTCCAAAAAACACCAGCGACTAGACAGTCAATCTATGACTGGTATAGAAAATTCGAGACAGCGGGATGTTTGTGCAAAGGAAAGAGCTCGGGATGACCACGTGTTTCAGAAGAAAGCATTGAACGCGTTCGTGCTGCCTACATAGGAAGCCCACAGAAATCGACAGCAAGGGCAAGCATGCAGTTACAAATTCCACAGCAAACTGTATAGAAAATCCTACGGAGCGACTGCACATAACGCTTTACAGATTGCAGATTTTGCAGTTTCTACGTGAAGAAGATAAGGCCATATGGCAAGACTTTTGCATGGACATGTTGCGGCGTAATGAAGAAGAGAGTTTCTGTAAGCGCATGATTTTCTGTGATAAGTCAACTTTTCACCTTAGTGGAAAAGCGAATATAGAAAATGTTTGATTATAGGGAATTGAACCTCTGAGGGCTGTAGTGGAGCATGTCCGGGACCACGCAATATGCGTTTTCCACAGGATTTCCGCCATTTTCGCTTCTGCAACAACAAACAAACACATAAAGCATTACCAACAACAACAATAGAAACTTTAAGAGTTCCTTAACATAGCACCGATAAAATTATGTTGTTATCACTAGTAGTTTTTGTTTTACAAGACATTGAAGTTGTCTATTTCTTTTATAGTAGCCTGTATAAACAAGCTTTTCTTTCGTTTAGTGTTCCCTGAATTACTACTAGGATTTTTATTACTTTTATTTGCGTTATAGTTTTGAATGCGTTTTTGAAAACTAAAATAAAATATTTTTTCATAAGAAAAAAGCAAGAAGTTGTTACCCCTATGAGTAAACAAGGACAAAATGCGTAGAAAGAGACTAGTGGACCTAAAATGCCGAGCTCTATAGATAACATACGAAATCCCCCAGTACCATCCGCTCTCATTTCTGAAAAATCAGCCGCCTTTAACTACAGTACAGACTATATACGCAACAAGAAACAGAGAACTGTTTTTAATGTGGTCCTTATATTTAAAAGAAGTTCTAATATAACATCTATAACACGAATATATATTTACAATTTTTATGTTGTACCAAAATTAAAAACCTTTAATTAAATCTTAAAATGCTTAAGAAGTTTCCATGATTATTTTTAAATCGTACTCAAATATATTTGCGAACCTTGTTTTAAAGCATAGAGATCCTTGAAAATTAAAGTTACCTTCTATAATTGTAATCATATCATATTATTTGTTATTTTGTTTAATTTGATGAGTTTCTAGAACGTCACAATCAGTTATTTTCGAATATTTTCGAACTAATAATAATGGCGGATGTACGAGAATTAAAGTTGTAGGCGTCTGATGTGGGTTAGACCTTGTGTATTGGTTTTGTTGTACCTTATCTGATTCCTGGACTTTTGTTGTTCATCTAGCCGTGGTGTGTTGTATTAGCTTGATTTATAAATAATTCCGTTGTTGTTTTGCACGACGTGTTGAAAATGTTTAAGTGCAAAATAAGACAGAATCCACATTAGTTACCCTATCATCTTTCTTTTTCTATTGCCTTTCGTCGAAACATAATTGGAAATATGAGAATATATACGAGCTGAGCAAGCGTTAACGTTTCTTCGCTGGGAAGCGGCACAGCATGTTTGAATAAACTGCGCGAGTGAAGATAAGTAACCCTTCTAATTAACCCGATGACACAATCACAACGGACGCGACATAGCAAAGCGGCTAGAGTATAAATTTGCGAGATCTTATCACCTACCAATTGAGCGTTTCCCGTGGTGTGAGTCGTGTGGGACATCGTCACGGATTATTTGCTCTGCCACCAGGTGCTTGGTTGAGACAATGGCCTCGTTTACAACGCAGAAATATTCCTATTCCAAGTAAACACTATCGGGTGTCGATAACTCTACCTACTGCGGACTACACGCTGTTAAATGTAAGAGGTAACGAATTGGAAGCGAAATATTACCGACCATAAATGAACGATCGTTTCTTAACTAACTGGAAATTAATTATATCCCGTCAAATGTAAGATGCACTTGCTGCATATATAACATTGAACATGCAAAAATACGTGTTCATGATTCGTAACACATGTAAGTAGAATACTATTTTTAGAATACGCACAAGATACGAGGACGATTCGTAAAGTTCCGTTTCAGACTAGGGAGCAGAGAAGTGAGGATATCGGCGCGATCGTAACCCTGTGCTGTAGGCTGCTTCAATGTGAGTCTGGCAGCGTTAGCGAGAGAATCGTTCGGACATTATATCGTGCTATTTTGGTTGTACAAAGGGGCTGCTGTAATTGAAAATCCCGCCAACTGTGAATTGCGTGCTGTTATCCGATTTCTGTGTGCAAAGAACATGATGACTGCTGAGATTCATCATGAACTTTGTACTGTTTATGGTGGAAATATCATGAGTGACAGTATGGTTAGAATATGATGCCATATTTTTCGAGAAAGACGATCTAATGTCCATGATGAAGAACGGAGTCGAAGACCAACTATTATTACGAATGAACTTGAGGGTAATATCGAAGAAAAAATTCGTGAAAATCAGCGATACACAATCATAGAACTGAGGGCCTTTTTTTCCTAAAATTTCACGTACAGTTTTGTACGAGGTTGTTAATGAATATTTAGGTTGCCACAAATTTTTCACGATGGCTGCTAAAACTTTAAAACAAAGAAAATTGGGTCGGCACTAACTTTTCTGACACGTTAAGATGTTGAAGGTGGAGATTTCATCAGGCATATAGGAACAAGTGATGAGACTTGGGTCGCCTATGTTATCGTTGAGACGAAAAAGCGGAGTCGCTCTAACTAGCTTACGAGCCAACCTCTAAAGTGCAGTCAAACTTTTTCTGCGAGAAAGTCATGGTCGCTGTCTTTTGGGGTAAGAAAGGTGTCCTTTTTGTGGACTTGATGGAATGAGTGAGCTGTAGGACAGTGTTAAAGCATGGCCTAATTCACAGGCGGCAAAGTTCCACGAAGAGAGCTTTGAAAAGCCGGTTTATCGCTATGGCAAATGTCTCAATCTCAATGGCCACTATGTAGAAGAATAGCTGAAAGTAATAGCTTTAAATTGTATGTAACAAATACCTCTTCATGAATTGGTAATCTTTTTGAATAATCAAATGGAAGTCACTTTACAGATTGCCCTCTCAACTCTACAGTAAAAACGCGCTTACTACGAATATATGGCAATAGGGGAATATAGTGGGGGTGTAATTTGGGTGATCGCAAGATAGGTTATAGATAGGTATAATTTTGCATATTCGCAGTAAGCGCGTTTTTACTGAATAATAGTGATAATAATATCGTCTATTGCGCAAGAGGTAGAATCCCAATTACAGGATAACAATAAACAAAATCAATTACATACATATTAAAAATAATAATAATAGCAACAATAATAATAATAATAGTAACAGAGTAACAATAAAGATAATATAAAATCAAGGCAAAAAAAAGAAAGACTGAGATATTCATCCTCAACGCGCCCCCAACGCCGGCTCCCAGAAAATATGTCGAAGTATATTGCCTCGGCATTCTGTACCATGTGCATCAATGGAGTCTTGCAGAAGATGTTCGTATTTGGTGTCCGATGGGCAAATGTGGAACATTTCCCGGAGGCAATGCGTGGAATACAGTCAATCCGACCACATATCCATTTATACAAAAAAAACCTGCGCTATGCAGTTCCTTGCGATCAAACATTGATTAAACGCCGTGCTGCTCCAGCGAAAAAGAATAGTCCATTCCACGATCCGGATAAATGCCAGATGTTTTGAAACTCAGATACTTCAAAAATCGACGCTGAATTCTCTCTACAGGAACATTCTGAGTATCGTAAAAGGAATACCAAACAACAGATCTATACTCGAGCTTACTCACAACAAACGCAAAATATAACGTACTGAGGAGATAGATAGATCGTAGGATAAAACTTAAAGTTTTATTTGCTGAAAGACACGTGTTTTGCACGTGCAAATTGAAGTTTAAGCAGGGATCGAATGCTATCCCAAGATTCTTCACGGAAGCAACTCTAGAAAGTATATGACGGTCCATAGAATAGGAAGTAGGAATAGGTGTTAATTTCCTAGTAAAAGACATGACAAAGCATTTAATTGTATTCAACATTAAGTGATTGGCACTAACCCAATTAAAAATAAAGTCAATACCTTTCTGCAAACATTCAACATCAGCTGCACTCGATACTACATTAAAAATTTTTAATATCACCAGCATAACCCAAGGCATTAGAAGGAAAACTTACAAGTAAATCATTTATAAACAATAATAATAATAAAGGCCCCAGGTTAGAGCCTTGTGGAAACCCGGGTGTAGTTATAAAAGCATGAGATAAGTAACCATTATAGAAAACGTATTTAATTCGATTGTTTACTCCATTAGTCTGAGAAAACAAGGAGAGAAACCTAAAGAAGAAAGTTTATTTAGAAGTATTACATGATCGATAGTATCAAATGCACGGGAATAGTCAAAATAAATGCAATCAACCTGACCCTGATAATCAAAAGTTTCACTAACATATTGTGTAAATTTTGCCAGATTGGTTACAGTAGATCCTCCAGAGAAGAAGCCATGTTGTCGCGGAGAAATATAAGATCGAATATTAGAGAATATGTAATTGTATAAATACTGTTCATATATTTTAGCAAAATTGGAAAGAATAGCAAGTCTTGTCGCTTTTTTTTTTAAATGGAGCTATTCTAGCCCGCTTCCACAATCTAGGAAAAACAGATGATACAATCACTGAGATTCACGTATATACCGGTTTTTCTTTTATCATTACACATAGGTATAATGCATTGATTTTTCTTCTTATAACTTTACATATAGGGATAAATGTATGGTGGCAAAGTAGGCAACCAGTTATACACCAGTGACGTATGTGGGCGTATTTTTCCAATTATAAAATATTTCTGATTTTTCACTAACACTTAAATCTTAAATTAATAAATTATCCCAACAGGCGTATACCTTGTGCGAAAACAATTTTTAATTTTTAACAAATTCAAAAAAGATAGATAGTATTTCTTTAAGGTCAAAGTACGTATATCTAAGATAGTAAAATTAGTGCATCAATAAAGGTAGAAAATATAACAAAAAAAGTACAAATTGATTTTACCATTTTATAAAATTGTAGAACGTTCTCGCATTACATCATACTTCTAGTACTGAAAGTAACCCACGTATTGCGGGCATTTCAGTAACACGATAAAACAAATAACACCTCGTAGTATCTTACGAATAAGTGGTTTTATAAAATGGAGAAATTTATCTTAAAAAGCAGGAATGAGAAATTCTTGTAGGTAATAAATATGTTACTATTTATTTAATAATCCCAATAACTTTTCGACTGTACAATTATCTGACAGCGTCACTACTGGAATTAAGGATTGAGAAAGGGAAGACATTATACAACAAACTTTTGTAATCTGTTAAAGCAAGGTTATTTTCACATGAAGGAGGATCAGTTACTAGAGTAACGACTGTTTAACACCCTCCATTTAAAAGAGTTATTTTAGCTGGAACACACGAGGACCTACAGACGCTAATTAACAGAATGGTCACAGTAAGCGAAGAGTATGGACTAACGCTGAACATAAGCAAAACAAAATGTATGCTGATAACAAAAACAACTAAAGATAATCGTAAGATATATGTGAAGAACCAGCCTATTGAGAGAGTAAGACAATACAAATACCTGGGCACGATTATTAATGAGAACAATGACAGCTCCCAAGAAATACGAGTCAGAATAGAACAGGCGAGAAGCACCTTTACAAGGATGAAAAGGCTTTTCTGCTGCCGAGATTTAAACCTTGACTTAAAAATACGACTGATGAGATGCTATGTGCTGTCTATACTATACTATGGGATGGAGGCCTGGACGCTGAAGGTAACCGACATGAGGAGACTGGAGGCATTTGAGATGTGGGTATACCGGAGAATATTGAAGATCTCATGAGTAGAGAGAAAAACCAACGTAGAAGTGATGAGACGTATGCATAAGGAGAGAGAAGTGATTCCGACAATTAAGAGAAGAAAACTGCTGTACATGGGACATGTCATGAGGGGAAAAAAATATCAAATACTACAAATAATTATGCAGGGAAAAATCCCGGGCAAGAGATCTATAGGAAGAAGACGGAATTCATGGCTGAAGAACCTTAGGGACTGGTTTGGATGCAATAATAATGAACTGTTTAGAGCTGCGGTTTCAAAAGTAAGAATTGCTATGCTAATTGCCAACCTTCGAAGCGGAGACGGCACCTAAAGAAGAAGAAGATTTAAAAGAGTAGTACTGAAAATGCTACCGGAGCTACTTCTTTTCTAGAATGTTTAATATTATGAAGAAAATAGAACATCAAAATAAAGAACAAATGCCTGTAATAAACAGATATTAGTCCACGTCTAAAAACAACTTTCATTATTTGGATTTTTGCAAGAAAGAATAAGAGAAAGTAAAATCAATTATAACTGATGTAAGAATAACTAAAAGGCAATACCTCGAAAGACCAAATTCAAATCAGGGCGTAGATCCTATTTTACTTTGGAAGATAAGTTTAAAAAGGAGGGTTATTTATTGCATTTTTTATTTGGATTTTTTTAAGGTAACAGGAGTGGAGCTGAAATCCTTAAAACAATGTGCTAGGAAATACTTCTGCATTCCAAGAAGTTCAGCAGAAAGTGAGAGTGTATAGCACTAGTCGCTTAATAATAGGACAAAAGCGTGCAAGACTAAAACCGAAAAATGTTAATATGATAATGTTCCTAAATAAAAATTTAAAAAATGTTAATAAATAACCAAAGTATTTATTTGATTAAAATTACACCCAACCTTTTCCTATTAGAAATAATTCAGTGGGTTTCATTTTACTATGTTTTTTATCTATTAAATATATGCATGTTTAAGCATTCAAAGGAAAATTATTTAGATTGTTATGAAGAATGTACATGAAACTCTTTAAATCTACTCCGGAACTGTTTACTTCATCAGTAAAAATTATTTTATTTAAAATTTCTTCGTTTTCATTTAACAAATTAAACATTATAACACAAAAATCAGTTCGTTTTACTTTATCTCCCTCAAAAATCTCTTGCTGGTTTGATGTCTTGTATGGTTTATATTTGAATTCTTTCAGGGTTTGGAGCACCGAACTGTACGATACTCCAAAATGTCTGGCAACATCTGAAAGTGATCCTACAGACCGTTCTTCTACATAACACAGGATGTTTAGCTTCATGTGTTCTGTTAACACGTGATTGGCTTTATTTTTCCTTTGTGGGAATTTAGAAAACAACCATCTTCATTGAATTTCTTAAAATTAATTAAAAATTGTCTTCGCACAAGGTATACGCCTGTTGGGATAATTAACTGTTCTAAATAAATTATGTATTTTTCAATCAAATGTATTTAATTTAAGATTTAAGTAAGAATGAAAAATCAGAAATATTTTGCAAATGGAAAAATGCGTTTAAATACGTCACTGGTGTATAACTGGTTGCCTACTATGCCACCATACATTTATCCCTATGCGTAAAGCTGAAAGAAGCTAAAGAAGAAAAAGAAGTGCATTAGACCTATGTGTAATGATAAAAGAACACGGTATATCTGATCTCGTTGCTATCTGCTGTTCTGCTAAACCATGAAATGTCGTGAACAGTAAGTTGTTTGTTATCCTATGTACAAGTTTGTTACGCACGTCGGGGCATCAATTATTGCTAAACTTCCCGAGCAGAGCTCTATTGAAATTCGTAAAAATATATAGACTGTTTCATTTAAAATAAAAAATTTTTACATCGTCTCCGGCTAAACCGGAAATCTGATTCGGAAAAAATCTGATTCGGAAAAAAATACGCTCTTGGAATTCCCTATTTGCATTAACTTAAACGTGGAAAATTGTATTAAATTCGCCGTATCAAAGATATTCGAATGGATTCATACATTTGCCTAAACCTGTATATTTAAAAGCATCTAATCATATGTTTGCAGAATGGAGCTATAAAATAATATAATTTTGAAATTTCAAAACAAATTTTAAAATAGAAAGCAGAAAAAAATCGTATTTATTTATAAATTCTATAGTTCATTTTTCATTTATATTAACACAATGTGAAAATATTGCATTTGTTGGAATGATTACAAACGCAAAGAAATTGATGGAAATTATTTTACATCTGAAATAGTACACTCAAAAGGAAATAATGTTTAGGTACCTAGTAAACTTAATAATAATGTATTATATCGTCAATCTCGTAATTCATTGGTCGAGTGTATTAGGTATCGATTAGTTATCACAACAGTGCATTGGAAACCATATAAGCTTTCGTGGCATCACATGTCAATTGGAAACATTCCTAATAATGTTGGAAAGTCACGAGCTGTCGCGATTATACATTGAAGGCAGGTAAGTGTTCGGGAAGATACAAGAGAACTTAATACTCGTCTTCATTGTAATTTAGAAACTTAGAGCTGTTGCGGCAGTGTATTGGAAAATGATAAGTTAACAAAACATCAACTATCGTGTATTCAAACTTTATATACAGTTAACTACTGAGAACTAAATTTGAAAATAGTATGTCTTATAACAAGAGATGATTTTTCTACGATGGATATTGTTTATAAAATGTTGGATTAAAATTTTCAGAACTTTATTTTTATAAATAATACTTCGTATAGTTCATTTCAACTTATTTTAATTTGGCTTAATGACTTTAGTTTCGACATAACAGTAGATAAATACTTATACAGCACCCCCTGCGGTGAAGGCGCAATGAAACGTAAACACAACTAAGATGTGAGCTGTTTCTTACTTTAATAGTAAGAGTGGTATTAAAGAAATTGTGTCTAAGTAAGCGAACTTAATTTGCTTATTTATATTAGTTCTGGGAATTAAATCTAAAAGTCGTTAACTCGACATAGTATAATTAAAGCATTAGAGCTTAAAATTTCTTATAGTCCAAAAAAATTTTCGTTAGGAGCAAAATATAAATTGCAAAGTGAGAAAGCACATGTTAAGAAAATGTGGAGATCTTGGAACGAAGACAGGGAAAGTGAGCAATATCAAATATCGACAAATGTGACACGGTGACGGACAATATAAATAGTGGAGCTAAAAAGATTCATCTAATAGTTCTAGCTTAGCAAATACTGTTAAATGTGTACAATAATTTACAAGAAGAAAATGCAGAAGTTACAGAAAAGGCCATTATAGAAAGAACTTCGACGTTAACTGGTATCCGCTACAACAGAGTTTATAATATAGTGAAGTCTGGTATTACGGAAAGTGTTAGAAGTGATAAAGGATCTATAAGCAAAGTATCAAGCAAAGTACAAAGTACGAAGTTGTTACATTAAATAGCTTGCAAGTAAAAATTAAAGAAAATACCGAATTAGAAGCCTCTAAAACAACAACATGACATACATAAAGGCAAAATGGTTTCCTTTTTGTGATAATAGACAAACGACGTGTCATAATAGACTCACCGACAATACCAAAATTACGCCAAAAATATTTAATCGACATAAAAGTTTCCGAGATGAAGGGCGGTTTATTTATTACGTAGATAAAATTTGGTATAGCACTCACGATACCATAAAAAAGGTTGGATTGATGATTCACAGGTACGTTTATTAGATGTACCCCCTGTCAAAGGAAAAAAAGTATTATTATTTTACACGCTGGTTCTGAAAGCGGTTGGGTCGGTGAAGTATTACTTTCGGCAAAAAAAACATAAAAATGTTACCTTGACTATCACGAGGACATGACAGTACCATTATTTGAAGAGTGTTTTCATGGACGCAATGCTTCATACCATTCACGATATTTTCAATAACATCCTTAATCTATTCTAAAAATTTTTTTTTGGTTTCTCTGCAAAATGGTTCTCTACAGTTGCTATAAGTTATCGTCCCTTGACCAGACGTTTGATTAGGTTTGAGCTTGCGAATGCAGTTCATAATTGTATAGGGAGTAACAGGCCATATAGTGACCCTATTAGTACAAGAGCTCATAGAAGACGAAGCTGTAGATTGCAAACGAAAGGCCGATGAAAAAATTCAACAAATGCGGCGTACTCTGAAGCGTAGTAACTTTATGATCGTTAAATGCCTGCAATCAGGTATGCTAGTACTAGCCCTTTTGTTATTTATAAATTTCCAGAATGAAGCAATGTCCTGATTTATTTGTGCTTCTATGCGGGATTAATAATCAACGTAAGCTCTTTTGATCTCGAGATTCGTCAAAGATCGCAATCGATTAACTCTCTGTCTACTGAAAAAAAAAAAACTAGCTATAACTACCGTCCATTGGGTCCATATATGGATTACGGTGATATTCCTTCTGTTCTAATTTATTTTTGTTATACTTAGGTAATTTATAAATAAACACTTACATCCGTAATTCTAAATCACTTTAATTTGAGTATCTTGAAATATTATCTGGGTATTACAAAGTCGACATTGAATTTTGGAGCCATGGTAATATAAATGCGCATTTCTGCTATAAAGTTTTTAACAGTGTCTGACATTGGTCGTTTTTGTTACATGTGTAGCTGCGACATTTTTAAAACAAATGTATCTAATGTAGCACTACGAAATAGTAAGCATACATGTATATACAATAGATCTCGTACAGAGTCGAAGTAATACTGAAGGCATCACCACCGCCGCCCTCCACTATTATTATTCTCCTCGAAACCACACCACTGCCTGTTGGCGCTATTTGCCAGCTCTACTTCTAGTTGCACTTAATGTACTTTCGCTCACTGGCGAAAGAAAAACTGTTCTGAAATTTATAACGCGTATTAGCACAAGTGTCACCCCACCACCTCACCCCACGTTCAATATTTTACTGATCTTATCTTTCGCAGATATTTTTATTTTAGTAGATCTGTAGATCAGACATTGAAATTTTACACATAATTTACAGTGAAATTATTTACTTTAAGTAACTATTAACCCTTTCGTCTCTGAATTCTAATTTTAAACCAAGAATACAAAAAGGATGCATACGTTAATGATTTGCTTTAAAATTGTTGGCTACTATCTTTAAAATTTTTTTTTCTTGTTGAAGGGAGGGGATATTTGGTGGTAAACCTTAGTACCAGCAGGATTTTTAGGTGGTACAATAGTGTACCATCAGGTATATACAACAACCTTGTAACTATTGAGAATTTATTCAAAAACATATTTTCAGAAGTACAATGAAAACATTAGTAATTACCTTGTATGGTACAACTTAAAACAATCCTTACACAAAGGAATATTGCATTCCTGACATATTGTCTTTGTGCTTTTTTGAAGATTTTCCTCACTGCATCTAGAACATCTTCTTCTTGTTGGTCCTTCCACTGGAAGATGCAATGGTACTGAACCATAAATTTTCCTTTTCTTATTCGGAGGTCTTCGTTTTGGAAGAGGCAACGAAGTATTTTGTATGCCCTCAGCTATTAACTATTCGGTAAGTGTTACAAAAAACGTTAGAAAAGACGTTTTTCTATTTTCACGTCTCAAATCATTATATAGTATGCAAGCGTTTAATGCACACATATTCAAGCACGTATAAATTACTTTTTTCCACCATTTATTTGACTTTCTGTCGTGATCATACAAGCCTACAAGTTGATCTGCCCTATCAACTCCTCCCATAATCTGACGATAAAATGATATGGCTTCTGGACATTCAATAAGTAATTTTTCGCCAGTTTTTGTTTTTTTAGAAACTGTAGTTACATCCGGCTTATGACAATTACTCATAACGATGACTTCTTTTGTGTCTTGCCATTTGGTACACAATAATCCACTGCCGGTACATCTAAATATAGACTCTCCCCGTTTCAATTTTTCCTTCATATTTTGAACATTTTTGCGATTAGACATACAAGTTCCCAGTGCTGAAAAATTCAATGTCTCCAATAAATGTACACTAGTAAAGAATCTGTCAAAGCATAGTACTACATCAGCATCTTGAATTGTAGCCGCTAGTGCTTTTACTACTCGCTCTCCAAGGGTAAGTGATTCGCTATTTTTAGTTGTAGAAGATTCTTTGCCACAATATACATTCAAATCGTAAGTATATCCAGAACGGGCATCACAACGTAGCCATAACTTTATTCCTCTTTTTGTTGGCTTGAGTGGCATAAATTGTTTCAACGCGGAACGGCCCTTGAATTTTGTCATGCTTTCATCTATGCTTTGAAAAGCACTATCTTGACGACATTTTGAAAATGTATATTTCAAGCAAGATAATAGCTCATCAATATAGTAAGTCTTTGACGAATTAGGTGGTCTTTCGGGTGCAGCAAAATAGAGCTTTGAAGCAAGAATCAAGTATCTATCACGTGACATGGCTTTTTCAATTGCACGATTACCTAATGATTCTTTCCCACTCCAATAGTGCTTGATACCAGGAAGCTTATTGTAGGACATTATGAATATACATCCTAGCAATTTTTGTATTTCTCTTTTGTCTGTGAATTTATGCTTACTTTTTTGCCTTATTCAATATGTCCAATCGCTGGTTGGTATATTCTACTACTTTCATATAAAGTGAATGGGGAAACAGTTTATTATAAATTTGCAAAGGACTCATATGTATAATAATATTTTCATTCACTTTGCAATTTCTATATTGTGTGTTTTCGCAGGAACAAAATTATCAGTGGGAAGCACCCAGTCTAAAATACGGTTTTTCTCACCTGAATTTTGTTGGCTTGATTGTGCTTCATTTAGAGGAATTTCTTCTGGCTCGCATATATCAATGTCCGGTTCACCCTTGTATTCGTCATCCAATACGCCTTGGTCAGAAACATACTCTAACTCACTATTACTTTCAGGTACATAATCATCACTAGATCCAGCGGAATATGGCTCGTCCTCACAGCTACTAATGTCTGACAAATTCTCTATTGCATATTCAAGCTCTCTTTCCGTTAATTTTCTTTTTGGTGCCATGGCACCTCGAAATTTATGGTATTAGACCTGTTAGTACATATCAGCACAGCGACCGACTGTTCGAAAACAATGCCACTACTAACCTCCAAATAAAAATCAGCTGTCTACATATGATGGACTATATGCAATACACATAAAACACCGGCGTGATACACTTTTCATAAGCTAACAACGTATAATAGGACTTTCAGGAATTTGTAAGTCTTGATGGTACATATTGTAATGGATTTTTCCCCGAAGAAACGAAGATTTATATTGAACATTATATTGTTTTTGACATGTAATTAAAATGTATTTTTATTTTATTGTGTATATTTAAATGTTTATAATGTTTGAATTTATTTTTACGATCGGGACTGTACAATTTTATTTTAGACTGAAAATGTGTGGACTCGGTAGAATTATGTACCATATGTGCCCGATGTACGAGATTTTCCGGGGTATTTTCGACAGAGATACCAGAGCTAGTAAAGCATGTGGATGGATAAAAAAAACTTCATTTTTTGTCTTGATGTATTTGATTAAAGTCGGGTTATTTGATTTGTAGTGCTTTTATTTGTGCATTTAAATTCATTTACGATTTTTACGAGGATTTGTGATCTCGTTGTTTCATTTATAATTAGGTATTGGTATCTCTCGCTTAGTTTTTGTGTAAATGTGTTTATATCGATGTAAGTACAGGACACATTTGTTTTATATAATTACTAGTACAATAATATAATTTGTTGATGATTGTATTTATAGATTATAATTTTCATAATTTTGATATTAAAGTAGTATATGAATATTCAAGAAAATTGTCATGTTTTTGTGAGGGAGTTCTTTTTTATGTCAAGATGTTCGAGATCGTTTTGAAGTCAGGTTGGTTTTGGAGGGAATATATATTTTTTATCATGTTATGTTGCGCATGATCTTAATTTTGACACGCGTAGTCAATAGTTTGGTTTCTGTTGATATTTGAATTTAGGGGTTATAATTTAGAGGTCAAATTTGACAATTTTCTTAATTATTTATTAGCTTTTATGTTTGCTCGCCAGTCACAGGGGGTTTTTCTCTGTGTGCGTGTAATTATCACACAGACTGTTTCCTCCTAGCTTTAGTTATTCTGGCTTTAGCTCTCTTTACATTCGGTAAAGGGATTTTTTTTTGGATTTTTTTTTAAATAAATATTATTAAGGAAAACAGAGAACTTTTATTAATGCTATTTTTGTATTTTTCTTTACCCGTTCTTGCTTGTTCGAGAGCAAGACCTGAGGTACGAAGATTCCAGCTAGAAGATTAGACGACTGAGTTTATCCGGACATTTGTTGTGAACTGCATTCATAAGCAAAGGCACAGTTCACAGCAATATGTACCGATCGGGACGAGAGGGTTAAATATAAGTGTCAATAGTTTTTTACAAGTTTTAGTAAAATATACATTTGTATTTTGGAAAGTATTTTACAGCACTGCGTATACATAGAACCTACAGAAAACAGTTACCACACGATACATTATTACTTCAACCTTTAGCGTATAACTATACCATAATCAAGTTTAAATATATCAGTTCCGGTAAATTTCATTATTAAACATTGCGGCATTCCTAGTGAAATATACTAGAATGAAATGAATACCTCTATGAATAGAGGAGTCTAACTATAAATACTTTCCATAAAGCATAGTTGATTTAGAAATGAGCGAGCCGTTAACACATGAAGTGCATGTGGCGTCAAATCACGCCATAGGAGCTGAAAACTATTTACTGGTAATTGAGGGGACGACGGGTGATGAATACTCTATTTACTACCGCTATGAAGACGTATAGGGTGTCGGATGCGGAATACTTATGAATAAGTGAACACATTCTGTCTAGATTACATCGAAAGGCATTTCTGATCTCATTACTTTCGACATCTTTGGATCTACACTACACTAAGTGAACCCATATTGTCTAATAGCGTAATGTAAATTTTACCGTTAGCGGTATTTGATGAATAGCACCTGGAATACTGGTTTATTCAAGAAGCGAGCAATATATACGAATACCCTTGTGAGATATGTAAACAATTAATATTCCACCATATCTATTTTCTAAAAACATTCGAAATTTGTTTGAGATTTTTGTAAAGAGTTTTTAACATGTTAAGAATTGATTTCATCGTTACAGAGAATTTATATATATATATATATATATATATATATATATATATATATATAAATATAGTATTTTCGTGACCTTGGTATGATAAGGTAAACTTAATTAGTCGGCGATTAAAGGTCTGGATTTTATATTTTTTATATCCTTGACAAAGGCATCATTGCCGAAACATGTAGGATTATTTTAAATATATACACTTTGAAGTAATAACCAGACCTTTAATCGCCGACTAATTAAGTTTACCTTATATATATATATATATATATATATATATACGTATTCATATATATATATATATATATGAATACGACGTTTCGACTTTTATTAATTTTTAGTTTTTGTCAAGTTTGAATATATAAACTGTAAAGGAACAATAAATTCTGTTCTATCTTAAAATTATACACTTCCAGAATTTTTTTCTTTTTCTTTTCATCGTTGTTTTTTAATGGGATGATAAAACTAATTTAAGGAAAAACAAGTATTCACCACATTTTGTACAAAACATTATAAAACACAGACTAAACAAAATATATAACATTATTTTTCTGTCGTGTTTATGTAGCAAACAAGATAAAGGCGTATAAAACACATTTTCGGCGAACCTCGCGATGATGCTAAGCGGTTAGACGTTTGTCTATGGGTAGGCTACGAAATTGCAAGTCATCAAAATTTTCATAAAAACATTATATTCTCTGATGGCTGTATATTTAGTACAAATGTAATTGAACGAAATTATGTTATTCTTTGGAGACGTCGTTATTTCACAAATATAAGAAAGTTTTTGTGCAGAAGGCAGAAAAATCTATTATTAGATGAAACATGGGTAAATGCAGGTTACACAAAAGCAAAAATATGAAAAGATACCACGTTAGTTAATCCAACGCAAGTATTTGTTGAAGGTCTTTCAGATAGTTTGAAAGATCAATCTGGCAAAGGAAAGCGACTAATTGCGCTTCGCATTGGCAGCCGAACTGGTTTTGTGAATAGTGGTTTGTTATTATTTGAATCCAAAAAAACTGGAGATTATCATAAAGATATGAATTGTAAGGTGTTTATTGCATGGATGCAAAATATATTACCTTCTCTTGACCACAATAGTTTTATAGTAATGAATAATGCGCCCTATCATTCTACTAAAACAGACAGTCACCTACTTCATCGTGGAAAAAGGAAACACTTAAAGAATGGCTTTCAACAAAAAGAATTTGAGCAGACAAGATCATGCTAAAGTATGAATTGCTTGAGCTTGTAAAAAGTTACGGATCCTGTCATTCAGTTTCATACGGGGTTGACGAAATAGCTAGAGAAACTAGTTGTACAGTTTTACATTTACCTGTAGTCACTATAATCTGAACCCCATCGAAATTGTGTGGGCTCAAGTTAAGCACAGAAGGAAACAAAATGTATGATTTAGATAATATTGTCGATAATATGCTAGAAAATTTTACCTTTATTGTAAATAGTTAATCGTCCTTAGTATTTTCATTAAATTCAGGTTCTCAATCTTGAAAATGAGTAATTTTTAATATATACGACATATTGCTTTAATAATAATTCAAATTTTAATTTAAATTATTTGGATTGTTTTTAATATGTACTTATTGTATTTTTTGTAAAATAAAAATATTGCTAAATAAATATATTTTATAAGTTTAGACAAGTCTTATCCAAAAAATGTGAAATAATGTGCAGTTTCTTTATCGCACTCATTATATGTAGTATTAAAATAGCTGTGTTTTGTAAAATGCTCTATTTGTTAAGCGAGCAATCTTAGGAGACACATTAATATTATGATAATTATAATATATGCCACTGTCACCATTAATCCTTTAAATTATTAATTTTACATATTCTGTGTGTACAATTATCCCCTGAATACCAATATATCTGCTATAATGGTTATTAAGAATAATCGATGATTGCTCTATCACATAAAAAATTATATTAATGGTTATCGCAAAAATAGAGAACATCATGTTTTTTACAATAATTTTAAGTATATGTAGAAATTTCTTTTGGTATAATTTTAGCACATTCTTCACATGGTATTTACATACAATTTTGTTGAAGATGCAACAACTTCAAACAAATAAGATATTGATTGAAATATTTTATATATGTCTAACATCTTCGCCGCTTCTTGTTTGAATAAAATTATTAGAAAATGTCTAAGCCTTCTTAATAATAAATATGTTAATAACTAAAGGTAAAAGAAAGAAAAATAATATTTGATAAGTTATTTAGGTATATAACCTCAATATATGACAGCATCCATATGTTATATTACAAAATTTATGATACCTAAACTTCAAAGACATATACCAACTTGGATGTCAGTGTGGAACAAGGTACATCGGACAGACAAGAAGAAGAATCATATGCAGCATGAAGACAAGATAATTACTATTGTCAAAAGTACTACACTATTATCAATAGCCAAGAGAATTCAGAACAGAGCCATTACATAGTCAATTACAAGCTTTAATAAACTTACGAACTTGGTTTTTCAGATATATCTGGGTCGTTTTCGCTTTATGATCTGGCGTTGAATCCTGTTGAAACACACACTTCTATCCCTAGCAAGGTTTCCAAAACAGTTTCTTTCTACACTTCGGCCGATGTTTTTACCCTAATCTCTCACATCACACCAAACCATTACTGAAGCCAGATGGTGACTGAATCGATGTTACGGTCTTTCACACTTTTAGAAAACTTTGATCTTACACCCTATCATTTCCTAAATTAAATTTTTAACTCACCTCAATGGTGAAAGCTTTCTCGTCGGGGAATAAGATTTTACGATACCCTCTTTTGCGGTAACGATTTCTTTGTTCTTTCGGTTCGTATGTTCTTCAAGGTTAGCGATGAAAGATTCTTTTTGTAAATCTTCATGCCTACATCTTCCTCAATGGTACGAGACATTGTTCTGAGACGATTTTCATTTCATGAAACAAGGTTGCTTACAAATGTTTAGGATTAACACCACTGCATATTATAAATGAGAATAGAATAGAAATGCTGACATATTACAAATCGCCAACGATACGTTTATATTGTTATGGAATTTTCTCTCACATGATTTCGTATACCTGTTTAATATTGACAGATCCTATGGCTGGAGCATACTTTCATTCCAAGCTGTAGTCTCTTGATATTTGAAACATTATTGCTTATTTTAAATCTTTATTGTTCTAGAGAGTAAATAAGACTTAAAACTATTGTTTCCAGTTCCCCAGGATTTTTTATTATATTTATTTATCTTATTTATTATTTATCTTATCTATTTTATGAAGTAATTTCTGTTTGAAATATTATTCTACATTGGTTACATGTATTTTACTTATTTGTAGAAGAAACATGTACGCGAACTAATCTGAATAACTAATAAATAGCTTTTGAAAACGATAAGTTAATATTGAATTTCATGCAATTAATTAAAACCAATAATTTATTCAAATATTGCAGCTGCGAAGGATTCTCTCATTTACATATGCACATAGCTACATCGGCAGAATATTATTTAAAGGGAAGAACAAATCCTTCAGTCTATAACTAAATTGTATCGCATTTAAAATTGTAGATATCCTTTGAATAATAATCATAATTAGAGAACATAAAATTTATTAGCATTTGATATAATTACTAGTAAATCGAATCGAAAACTTTGCGTTATAGTTTTATAAATTACGTATTTACCTTAATATTGCTTATAATATCTGTTCAGCACCACAGGACAATCATACGTACAGTTAGTTGATTACCACTCTCGCATAGCAATTTAACATTATGATCACGCAAGTCGTTATAATTGATTAGAAATAACTCGAAATTACGGTTATAATAATCAATATAACCGCAAGAATAAGTTAATTCGTATTTCGAGTAAATTAAATTGGAGATGTACTTATTTATATACATAAAATTGGTCACGCATCGAAAACTATAACGGCTGCAATTAACTAATTGTTTATCTATGGGTACTTTAAGATTCTACATCGAATAAATACACAATTACTTCACAATTCCTAAAAGACATTATTTCCTTTAATACTAGTTCAAAATGGTTTCAAAATATAAATGACAGAATATAAATGTCAAAAAAATTTTGACATTTATATTCGGTCATTTATATTTTTTATATCCTTGACAAAGGCATTGCCGAAACATGTAGGGTTGTTTTAAATATATATACTTTGAAGTAATAAACCAGACCTTTAATCGCCGACTTATTAAGTTTACCATATATATATATATATATATATATATATATATATATATATATATATATAAAATTAGACCAGGAGTCTTTGCCGTTAGAACATGTATGAAAGGGCTTTTTTTGGGGGGAATCCAGCAAATTTAAACTCTATTAAGTCAGTTCTTTATTTTTAGCCCAATATTTCGCACCGAATTCGAGTGCTTCCTCAGGGGATCACTTTAAGAGTAGATGGACATAAATTTATTACTTATTAACAAAAAAAAATAATACTTACAAATGTGAACTTGTTTTTTTCTGGAGAAATTACTCATATGTTTGTAATCCAGGAGTCCAGGTGTGTAACATCGAATTTGAAAAAGTTACTATTCATAATCAAGGTCACAAATTTTATACACTGGTGTGCGAAAGTCAATGTGGCTATTCTTCAGAATGTGTCGTCTCACAGAATTTTACATTAAAAAAGAAAAAAACAAAAACGTGTTATATAATTAATAAATGAGCAAAACATTGAGGTGGACCAATGTGTTAAACGGTAACAGATAAGTTATTTTGTGTGGTTTGTTGTTTAGAGCTTATGTTTATTGTTAGCAAGTAGGCATAATTTGCACTTAGGTTGTTCGTATCAGATCTGAAATTCATCGGATTAGCGTTGTTATTGATCTCTACCATTTCCAAAAACTCTCTACACTTTAAGTTGTTTACAGTCTGAAGGACTTTAACATTATTAAAATTAGGTGTGTGATCATTGTTAATAATATGTGAGGACAAGGCGCATCTGCTCTTACCTCTCCGAATGTCACTCTTGTGTGTGGCGAGTCTAGTTTTTAGAAAAGTGGAGGTATGACCTATGTACATCTGACTGCATTCATTGCAAGGAATGCAATATACAACGTTGGATCGGAAGGGCAAAGGCGTCAAGTCTTTGGTTTTACTAAAAAAGTTTCGTACTGGGGTGTAATTGTAAAAACCTAATCTAAGTTCCTCTGTGGAGAGCACACGAGAGAGCCGTTCTGATACACCAACAATGTAGGGAAGTCTGTAATATTTGAATGTTTTGGGTTGTTCAGCAATGGTATTGTTTGGAATTTGATTGTAGGAAAAAGGTGTGGTGAAAATTAGTTTATTAATCAAACCACGTGGATAACTGTTATTTGAGAAAATCCCACCCAATATTTTAAGATTTCGTTGTTTGAAGGAAGGGTGGCTTATCCTAGAAACCCTATGTTTCATGTTTAAGATGAGATTTATTTTCTGGCTATTAGAGTGATTAGAGTGGTAATTTAACATTCTATCTGAATTACTGGGTTTTCTATACCAGTCAATCATTAAGTGGTTGTTGTTTCTGATTACCTTCGTGTCTAGGAAAGGCACACCTCCTTTATTCTCGCCACATGTACCGTTGAGTATGACTTCACACTCAGCCAGAACCCCACCCACCTGAATGTCGTTAGTAGTGACAAGGATGCCTTCCTTGCTAATTTAGTAATGGATTTTTGCTTAGATAACATACTTAAAGTACTACCTTTTGAATTTGCATTCATACATAAATATGTGGATGACTTAATTTCCGCACTATCTACTCTAGCAATAGATGACATTTTGGAAATATTTAACTCATTCCACCCTAACATTCAATTGACTATCGAACGCGAAAATGAAGTAGGTGTGCCTTTCCTAGACACGAACGTAATCGGAAACAACAACCACTTAATGATTGACTGGTATAGAAAACCCAGTAATTCAGATAGAATGTTAAATTACCACTCTAATCACTCTAATAGCCAGAAAATAAATCTCATCTTAGGCATGAAATATAGTGTTTCTAGGATAAGCCACCCTTCCTTCAAACAACGAAATCTTAAAATATTGGGTCGGATTATCTCAAATAACGGTTATCCACGTAGTTTGATTAACAAACTAATTTTCACCACACCTCCTTCCTACAATCAAATTCCAAACAATACCATTGCTGAACAACCCAAAACATTCAAATATTACAGACTTCCCTATATTGTTGGTGTATCAGAACGGCTCTCTCGTGTGCTCTCCACAGAGGAAATTAGATTAGGTTTTTACAATTACAACCTAGTACGAAACTTTTTTAGTAAAATAAAAAACTTGACGCCTTTCCCTTCTGATCCAACGTTGTGTATTGCATTCCTTGCAATGAATGCAGTCAGGTGTACATAGGTCATTCCTCCACTTGGCTAAAAACTAGACTCGCCACACACAAGAGTGACATTCGGACAGGTAAGAGCAGATGCGCCATGTCTTCACATATGATTAACAATGATCACACACGTAATTTTAATAATGTTAAAGTCCTTCAGACTGTAAACAACTTAAAGTGTAGAGAGTTTTTGGAAATGGTAGAGATCAATAACAACGCTAATTCGATGAACTTCAGATCTGATACGAACAACCTAAGTGCAAATTATGCTTACTTGCTAACAATAAACATAAACTCTAAACAACAAACCGCACAAAATAACACATTGGTCCACCTCAATTATTTGCTCATTTATTAATTATATAACACGTTTTTGTTTTTTCTTTTTTAATGTAAAATTCTGTAAGACGACACATTCTGAAGAATAGCCACATTGACTTTCGCACACCAGTGTATAAAATTTGTGACCTTGATTATGAATAGTAACTTTTTCAAATTCGATGTTACACACCTGGACTCCAAAAAAAACTTTACCGGATCTTTTACATATAATCCTCTAACATTTTAAGTTTTAACTTTGTGACAAGAACATGTGTGTGTACGATTAATTATTTTGTTCGTCAATATTGCACATGTGGCTTTCCTTTTAGATGTGGTTGTCCTGTGTTTTTTAAAATGTAATTTCAAAACAACTAAGTGTACGTCCGTTGACATTAATTTTATTAATTTACAATATTACAAACATATGAGTAATTTCTCCAGAAAAAACAAATTCACATTTGTAAGTATTAATTTCTTTTGTTAATAAGTAATAAATTTATGCCCATCTACTCTTAAAGTGATCCCCTGAGGTAGCACTCGAATTCGGTGCGAAATATCGGGCTAAAAAATAAAGAACTGACTTAATTAATAGAGTTTAATTTTGCTGGATTCCCCCAAAAAGCCCTTTAATACATATATATATATCTATCTATATATATATATATATATATATATATATATATATATATATATATATTGCTATGATACAAGTATGGGTAATCTGGAAACAAGGTGAAAAAGAATGGAAATATGTAAATAAATTAAAGATTTAAGTTATATCCAACCCAAACCGTACATTACGAGTGTATATCAAATAAGTTAAGTATTTCATTATGCAATTTGTTTTATAATTTTTATAAAAAATATATTGTCACATTTCAGTAATAATATTTATTTATAAATTTGGGTTTCCGAAAATATTTAACTTATTCGATAATATTAATTTTATATGAAAAACTTTTGAACCGACTGTAGTATTTTTTCTTGAATGTCATTACCGTGGGAATATAATGGTTTGTATTTATACGCATATGAAATTAATGGATATGGAAACTAACCTAACTGCTATTTCTAAATTAATATGATTAATTTTAAAGGATATCTAAACGTTTATTTTACTTAAATTAATTATATTAGGAAAGTTAAATTAAATACTTATTTAGATTCAATTTTGGGAGAATGGAGGCCTACGTGAAAACAATGCTTAGCGTTAGCGTCTTTTTAATAAGCTAGTAAAAAGAACGCATCTTTTCGTGAGCTCTATTTTTTAAATAAAAAAAAAACTAAAAAAAAGTAATACCCGTAATTTATATCTTAGCGAAGTCAAATAAATAGTGATACATTTTAAAGCAGAATTCATACCTCACGTAAGTTAGTAAAGCTTAGAAAACTTCGCTTTCCTGTATGAAAACATTCCTGTACATCCGCTGAATAACTCCAGTTAAACATATAAGTATTTAGACCAATATATCTATAAGAAAAATATAAAAAATTTATACATATTGGACAGTTTTAGATATATTTTTAATCAAATCCTAGAATATTATTCAATATCTACCTACCTAGTAATGAACGGTTCATATTAAACCTAATTTTAGCACAATTAGTAAAATATTTCCATTGATAACCAAGAGTATACTCGTGAATTTCACTATTGCCAAGTACCTATGTTAGTCACGTGATCTCTAAATGTAATTACCATTTGATAAACATGTTATTTATATAGCTTGATATATTAAAGTGAGAATCTTAAATTGTTGATTAATACCTGAATCTGACACTTTTATTTCTATTTTTAAGTTCAGGATACTTGAGTTTTGTTTTATTTGCAATTTAGTAAGTTTGAGTGTTGTCTGTGTAATCAAAACTAGGATCTAATTACTATAGAACATGACATGCAATTATTGTTGAAAAGAAAGAATAGTTCAATTAAATAAACTATTAAGAATGAGCTAAGCTAAACTCAAATACTTTACGCTTCAATTTTGAAACTATTCGGAATTTATGTATTAAAACCCAGGTGTTCATCACTCCATGCGACATCTCCTAAAACCCAGGTGTTTATCACTCCATGCGACATCTCCTAGGAAGCGATGGAACCTGCTTGCTCTAAAAAGGTATGAAACTATGAAATATAATATCAAAATAATTTGAAACATACATGAGTGGGTGAAACAACACCAATTTGTATAATACAAAAGTATTTTTAATAATATAAAATATTATTAAAAATGGGGTGTGAAGAACACAATACAAGTTATATATTTGTGAATGTATCTCCTCTCCAGAGAGGAGAGGAGATACAAATATATAACTTGTATTGTGTTCTTCACACCCCATTTTTAATAATATTTTATATTATTAAAAATACTTTTGTATTATACAAATTGGTGTGGTTTCACCCACTCATGTATGTTTCAAATTATTTTGTTATGTACGCATTCGGTTGGCCCGACAAGTAGTGAAGACACGATAACACAGTTTTTATAGATATGGTTGTTACCGTCTATAGAAACACGTTGCTTAATTCGGCAGTTATTATGTAGACAGCGCTGAATATCCTTTCACGCTCTGTCTTAATAATTTCTGGTTGATAGCAAGGTAGTTATGTTTGGTTGAATGTATCTCTTCTCCAGCAGGGGCGTACCGACGATCCTGTAGAAAGGTGAAATACGTATCTGCTTCTCTGGAGAGGAGATACATTCACAAATATATAACTTGTATTGTGTTCTTCACACCCCATTTTTAATAATATTTTATATTATTAAAAATACTTTTGTATGAAATATAATACTTCCCCATTTATTGTTATATTAATAAAATATCTAAATATATTCTACAGGGGTTTTATTTATTAGTCAATGAATGTATAATGTGTTACATGTTAGTTATCATTATTAATTGATCTTTACTTATCTATTGTCCGACAAGCAGAGAGTTCGAAAAGCGTAAAGTATATCTAACTATTATTATAATCATCATTATATGCTTTATATTTATATTCCGCTTTGATGTGCTATTTTAAAATTAAATGGTTTAATTATATTGTTTAGTTTTTCGTATAATCGTGTTATATTGGGTGTAGGGATATATGTTAGTTCATTGGTTGTTTTATTTTTATTTTGGCACTTATTTTTGTTATATATTTTATTAAGTCTGTGCTTTATAATGTTTTGTATAAATTGTGGTGGATAATTGTTTTCTGTTAAAATTGTTATGACACGGCCAATAAAATAAATAAGAAATAAATTTTTAATTCTTATTAATACTAATATATATATATATATATATATATATATATATCTACCACACGAAACAAACACAGTTTCTCATGTTTTCATGTATATTTCTTGTTTCCAGCTACTTGAAAAAGACTGAATCAATAAAAGTCGAAACGTCGTAAAAATATCGTAATTCAATAAAAGGTCGCCAAAACCAATAAAAAATCTTTTATTTTTATATATATATATATATATATATATATATATATAGTATTAATAAATCGGCGATTAAAGGTCTGGTTTATTACTTACAAGTATATATATTTAAAACAACCCTACATGTTTCGGCAATGATGCCTTTGTCAAGGATATAAAAAATATAAATGACAAAGGCATCATTGCCGAAACATGTAGGGTTGTTTTAAATATATATACTTTGAAGTAATAAACCAGACCTTTAATCGCCGATTTATTAATACCATATCATACCAAGGTCACGAAAATATTATATATATATATATATATATAAATAAATTCATTAATATTTAGGTTATCGGATATTATACAGACATGCAGTTGAAAAAGGCTCAAGTTTCAAAAATTATTACAGCGTTCTGTTATAAAATGTAATTTTCAAGTGTCTAGTAATGAGTTACTAGTAACAATTATCTGCGAGTTAATTAAAAAGACCAACGCTTAACTCTAGTTAATCCCCTGACGAAATTGTTAATAATAACGAAATATTAAGAGAATAAACATTTGAGTTTTAATGTAAACAGACCGATAACCCAAATATTAATGAATTTATATTAGTACAGTCAAGATATTTTCTATAATTATATATGTATATAATATATATAGATCATTATTTCGTGATCTTTGTATGTTATGGTAGACTCAATTAGTTGGCGATTTAAGGTCTGGTTTTACTTAAAAATATATATATTTAAAACAGTACATACAATATATACATTTATAAGTAAAACCAGACCTTAAATCGCCAACTAATTGAGTTATATATATTATATATATATATATATATATATATATATATATATATATATATATACGAAACATGTTGAACTTAATACAAATGAGAATTAACAACAGAATTGGCGACAATTGCGTGTAAAATGAGATTTAATGATTATTAATTCTGATTCTGTAATGTTTTTCCTTTTCCACCGTTAATTTAATTGTCGGATATTTTAAATTCACCTTTTTTACGAACATGTTAAGATTTTTTTAAATTAAGCAAGTCGACGAATACCCCACCAACCTATATCACTTTAAAACTAGAGTAGCACAAATGTATCTGTTGGGTTAAATCTTGTATATCCTATCCACCATAAATTTACTCTACCCATCACTAAGACATCTGAAGTTGCAACCTTTGAGGGACAGTATAACAGTACTAGTCGTTAATCGTCAAATAACTTGCAAAATAACCTTGATCAAGTACAAGTCTGGATGCATCGATATCCGGTATAAAATTAATTGCCGCGATTGCAATTTGAATTAAATTTATCAAACGGAACGCTTGAATTCAATAAACTAGAATACTGAATTCAATAAACCTAAAAAATCGAGCGTTGCCCGTCATAAATTAAAAGGCGGTCGTCACGGTAGATTGTTTAAATCTTATTAAAAATATAAGCAATACGAGGGAGCTGAGCATATACGAAAGTATTCATATCGTTAAAAACAGAAATAAGACATTCAACGCGAACAATGGCCCAGTTCCAGTCACTTGCCTCTTCGAATTTAAAAAAAAATTAATTACCGAGGATGTGAGAACAAATACATGTGTGTGGTTTGTGTAGAGAGGTAAGTTGACCTAATTTTAATTTCCTAAAATTTAGTATGTACGTAGACGCCTTGTAAAGTGTCTTGCGATCCTGTGTTAGCTCTGCTGTGCCCCACTACACTGTGATTATTAATTTTACCTACTGAGGATGACAGATTAGTTGTCGAAATACGTATTTAGAATATGAGTATATTAATTGTGGTAAGGGGTTCTATGCCTTTTTTAAAGTTTTTAAAAGAATCTATTTGTTATAGGTTTGCAATACTACATAAAAATGATGCGGTATTATTTGTTCCAATTTATAAAGTCGTTTGGTATTAAATATAGGATTTGCTAAAAAAAGTAGAATATTTTTGACTTAGAAGAAAGTAGAAAAATTTTGTAGAATATCTCGATTGGATGGAACCGGATACAGAAATTGCATCAAAAGGGAAGACAGAGTTTAAGGAAGGTGAAAAATTAATCCCCGTGTGTTTCTCAAAACAGTAGATTACATACAAACTAGTTTTCTAGTTTAGTTTACGGAAATGGAAATAGAAATTAAAAAAAATGGAAGAAATAGAAAAAAAAAAACAATAAGGATAGTGTAAATCTACGAAAGAGAAAACCATTTTTAAGATTTGGTGTATAATATTTAGAGGCAAAATTGCAAAAATCTTCTAGATTTTTATACATTGTATCAATGTTTACATTTTCACTGCACGGGATGTAAATACATTATATTCGAAAGACAAAAAGAATAAAAAAATAGTTTTAATCTAAATGGTCACAGTCAATATATGAAGAGTGTTTGTATGTATAAAGATTACCTTTTTTGCTTTCTACTTTTATTTTTCTCGAATCGTTTACGATTTTTAGTAGTCATTTTTAATTATAGTTTGATTCGATTTTGTTGTACCAACGTGTCATTAGGGAAGTTGGAGACATAAATTCGTCCCCGCAATCGCATTAGCATACAGGGGACTACGACTACAACGACGACCGACGAGACCAATATCTTAACGCCATCTTGAATAATTCGACTTGTTCTGGCTATCTGCATCGATGATCTGTCGAGATCGGAGACAATTGTATCACGGTTGTAGAGTGCTGCACGCTACTAAATGGAAATAGAGTGGGCTAGTTTATGTTGCAAAGGCCCGACGATAAGACAGACAGAGAAAGCGAACATGTCCTATTCAAACCAATGAAACAATTACATCGATATTATCGTTGATTGTTTTTAAATGACGCGATCTGGTGTGAATAAGAGCGTGGTTCCCGCAACTGGAGAACGTTTGTTTAGAAGAAAGCTTTTGTTTGTTTGATTTTGTCGTAGATAGTATTATTTCCATAGTCTTTGTAAAATCTTATATACTTAACGAATTAACAATAATTATGATTATTAACTTGTTTGTCATTATTTCTAAACAATTATACTCAGTACACAGAATTATAATTTTCATGATACACATTCTTATCAGGTGCAATTTCATATTTGATAATTTAAAAGTTACAATAATATTATAAATAGTTAACTGAACGCGCTGATACTTGTTGGAAATCCATTTTAAAGTAATAAAATAAACCAGAGTAGTGTCAATAGTATAGTTCAGAGTTTTACTTTTATATAAAGTATGCAGTTGGTCACATTGATACTTGACATTTTCAAATTTAAATCTTGCTCTCCGCGAAGTATATTATACATATTATTTATTAATTTTCGTTAACATTACTTATTATTTACATATTATTATTATTATTTATATATTATTTATTAATGTTCGTTAACATTACTTGCTATTTTGTTTAAAATATAAACATGAGTGACATAGAAACTAATATATCTTGTTGTCAAATGTATACAATATACGTTGTTACTATTATCGGGATAAAATAAAACAAATTTTAATGAATTTCACTACTTTTTACTTTACACAGTAACCCTCATTTCGCTCCAACCTGAGCTTCATCAGATATATAACTAACTTATGTATATATTTTTACACAAATGTACTGTAACAAACTTGAATGGTTGAAGAGATGGGTACTTTTTATTACTTAAATGTATATGCACAAAACTTAGTATTGTATAGTATTGTATAAACCGTAGTGAAAGTTTTGTGCATAGACATTTAAGTAATAAAAAGTACCTATTCCTTCAACCTTTCAAAACAAAACATGTGTTTACGATACATTTGTGTAAAAATATATACATGAGTTAGTTATATGTCTGAGGTAGCTCAGGTTGGAGCGAAACGATCGTTTTATTGTATCCCGATAAAAGTTATAATGGAATTTCATAAAGTAAAGGTGGAAACAATCCTATATATACGTTGTTTGTGTAGAGTACGTTCATATATCATATCTGTCAAATGTATTTAAATTCCTAAAATCAAAGGACATCAATGATATTTATTTCTGTGTTCGAACAAAGCCAACATTGAAAAATGAAAAAAAACGTATCGAAATGAAGCTCATTTCGATACTGTTTTGGGTGTCATAATGAGTTCATTTCGAACGCAAAATAAAAAAAAATATTGTACACTACAATACTGTTTGGCCGAACTTTGGCTTGACCAGGTGCTGATAAACTGAACAATTTCACATATATCTCTTTTACAGAAGTGTATCAGTATATTCTAAGTTGGGGTGTGTTATGTATTTTATATAAGTAGTAGAGGGGAGTTCTTCTCTTCTTCTGCTTCTTCATTTAGAGTTAAACCTAATTTACTATATCTATTTATGATTTGAATCTAAACAATGGTTTGCGAAAGTTGAGTCAGTTTTTTGTCTTTGTAGCTTCTTTCACGCTCCTCGATTCTCTCTTCAACGGTATGTCCTGTTTGACCAATATAGACCTTATTGCACTCGAACGTCAACATATAAACCCCTGAGTTTGCCTTCTTCTCTGTTTTGTCTTTATCATTTCTAATATATTTCTGGACTGAATTATTTGTTATAAAGGACATAAATTCATTATTTGCTTTTTTAATTAGTTTACCTATTTTTACAGATGTTGGTCACATGTATGTGATTGAATTATATCTGTTTTCCGCCTTGTTCGATACAGATGTTTGATATAGAACTCAATAGAATATACACCATAGCTGTCAATAATGGATATTCAGTAAATTTAGTTAAAATAATTTTGTAACGTAAACTAAGAATTCAAACTCAGTCTTTAATTTACCCTAGAATATCGAACAAGTTTTGATTTAATACATAATGCAGTTTAAGCGTGTTTTCAACTTTGTCGTGAATTTCTGCATCTTGTTTTCCTGCCTCAACTAAGATAACATCTAGGTATCGACATTCTGTGACTTGTTCTATTTTTATGTTATCTATTGCGATATCCAGCTGTTGGTCACCTACTGATAATAGTTTCGTTTGGATTTATTTTCATATGATTTCTCTTTAGTACTTCGTTCCAAATTTCGTTATGCGTGAGTACTTGATTATTTTCTGCAATCATTACTATATCATCTGCAAAGGCTCCTAAGATTATTTGTACTCTGTGTAGATCTTTGAATGGTTATCTGAAGGTTATCTATTGACAAATATCGATAATTATGGCGATTAACGGTACCATTCAAAGAAAACATAGCCTCGTCGAAAAACAGCAAATTGTATGAAAAATATTGGTCATTTTTGCAATCCATCACTATTTCTCAAAGTTCAGTTCTACGACCATAATCCCCATCCAATAATTCTTGCACTAAATGTGATTTATACGGATGATATTTTTCGTGCTTCAATATTCTGGCTACTGATCCGCAACTTATATCATAGATTAGTGCGAGGGATGTAGAAGTAGAAGTTCGTGGTAATTCTTCTAATGCTATAACCATATCCTGAGCAATAACTTCATTAGTTGTGACTTTTGCTCGTCGGCTCTTCGGTAAATTTCTAACATATTCGGTCAAGTTACACCTTCCCAAAGCTTTACCAACGACAGCTCGTGATATTGGATGCTGATCTTGATGTAAATTGTTAAATAAATAGCATACTTCCTCATGAGTTCTGACGTGGTCACCAAAACAAATCATCAACAGAATTTCAATACATTATTTTTCAGTTATTTGAACCATTATTAATATTTCGACGACTACAAAGTTAATTCAGTTTAAGTCAAGTACTGAATTTTAATTCCATGGCTTATTAAACATAAACATGATTTTAAAATATCAGTTTTAATTCAATATCTTTGTCGTTGTTAAACAAAAGGGTGCCAAACCTTATTATTGCTGAACTCTAAAAGCAAAACATTAGAGCAATTCGTAAAAATATACAGGGTGTTTTACCTAAAATAAAAATATTAACATCATTTCCGGCTAAACCGGAAGTCTGATTCCGATATAGATATACTCATCGAATCGCCGATTTGCATTTAATTAATTGTGGGAAGTCTTATTAAAATCTAAGTAGCCATGTCAAAGATATTCAAGTGGATCCAAACATTTGCCTAACCCTGTATGTATGATGTTGTCAATACTCTGGGACCAGTTGTTTGCTATACTACAAATATACTAATAAACTGCGTTTTTATTATTTGTTTTAACGTGAAAGTTCAGAAAAGGATCTACAAAATATGACACTAGTACATTATGTTACTATTCTTTTTAAATAAATTCATTTTTGTTTATAGCATAAAAACTTAGTTTTATGAAGACATAACATAAAATAAATTTGGTTTCTTCATTAAGGAAAAAACCGTTGGAATGGACTAATATTTTTGTTTAGCATAAGATAATAAATTAATCAAAATCTATACAGAGCAAGGAAAATGTAGCTTTTACAAAGATAAAAATACAAAATTTCTTCTAATTTTAAATTTGTATAGGTACAAAATCAGTAAAATTCTATGCATTATCTAATAGCAAATTCAATACAATAATTCGCTTTACTATCCATAAACGGAAACAACAATAAGTCTTCACCACAAGTTTATGCGAATTTATAAACCAACTATGGTTATTGTTGCCGGAGCAATAAGTTAAACGAAGTTCACATTGTGCCTAACGTCAAACGTTGCCATGTTATTGGCTTCCATTATCCAAATTGCCCCTCACATACGTACCTGTGTATCTTGTTATAACGCGAACATGATCTTCGTGAGGATCCATAGGCATATAAAGTTATGCAGGTGTTTCAATTTACCATCAACAATGCTATAGCAGTAGAAGTATTTTTATCAGTTCGTCGAATTATTGTGAACTGACGAATAATATTGTGATGTAATCGGGACGAATTATAATACGTACTTTATTTTTAGAGTCGTATTATAAATAAGATTTTGTTAGTATTTTTTCCATACTATCCGATTTGAATATTATATCATAATAGCTACTTAATATAGGTAATATATGAACTGAAGAAAACCGGTTAATATTGCATCCTCGCAGACAGGAATAAAAAGTAGTAGAAAATAGTAGCTCTTTGTTACATTTCGTATTTTATCCCACCCATTCAATTTTAAAAAGTAATTTACCTTGTTAATGGATGCCGCAGTTACTTCTTGGTGAAATATTGTTTACATAATTAAAAAATTGTTCAGTTTCATTTATTTATATGATTTTTACTTTAACAATTGTTTCGATCTACTTCCACCATTATCAAAGAGTACTCAACTCAACTCAACTCACTTGACTTCCAATATTTATATATAAATGTGTATGCTTGGGATTAGCCTTAATTGCCATTAATGACCGTATATACGAGGTGCATTCAAGTTCTAAGGCCTCCGCTTTTTTTTCTAACTAACTACTCACCCGAAAACTATGAAACTGATGTTACTTCTCAACGTAATCTCCCTGCAGACGTACACATTTTTCACAACGTCGACGCCATGATTCCATGGCCGCGGCGAAGGCTTCTTTAGGAGTCTGTTTCGACCGCTGGAAAATCGCTGAAGCAAAAGCAGCACGGCTGGTGAATGTGCGGCCACGGACAATGTCTTTCATTGTTGGAAACAGCCAAAAGTCACTAGGAGCCAGGTCAGGTGAGTAGGGAGCATGAGAAATCACTTCAAAGTTGTTTCACGAAGAAACTGTTGCGTAACGTTAGCCCGATGTGCGGGTGCGTTGTCTTGGTGAAACAGCACACGCGCAGCCTTTCCCGGACGTTTTTGTTGCAGTGCAGGAAGGAACTTGCTCTTCAAAACATTTTCGTAGTATGCACCTGTCACCGTAGTGCCCTTTGGAACACAATGGGTAAGGATTACGCCCTCACTCTCCCAGAACATGGACACCATCATTTTTTCAACACTGGCGGTTACCCGAAAATTTTTTGGTGGCGGTAAATCTGAGTGCTTCCATTGAGCTGACTGGCGCTTTGTTTCTGGATTGAAAAATGGCATCCACGTCTCATCCATTGTCACAATCGACGAAAAGAAGGTCCCATTCATGCCTTGGTTGCGCGTCAACATTGCTTGGCAACATGCCACACGAGCAGCCTTGTGGTCATCCGTCAGCATTCGTGGCACCCACCTGGAGGACACTTTTCACATTTTCAGGTCGTCATGCAGGATTGTGTGCACAGAACCCACGGAAATGCTAACACTGGAGGCGATCTGTTCAACTGTCATTTGGCGATCCCCCAAAACAAGTCTCTCCACTTTTTCGATCATGTCGTCAGACCGGCTTGTGCGAGCCCGAGGTTGTTTCGGTTTGTTGTCACACGATGTTCTGCCTTCATTAAACTGTCGCACCCACGAACGCACTTTCGACACATCCATAACTCCATCACCACATGTCTCCTTCAACTGTCGATGAATTTCAATTGGTGTCACACCACGCAAATTCAGAAAACGAATGATTGCACGCTGTTCAAGTAAGGAAAACGTAGCCTTTTTAAGTATCTAAAACAGTTCCCATTCTCGACGCTGGCGATACAATTCCATCTGCCGTACAGTGCTGCCATCTCTGTGACGTATTGACAACGAACGTACGCTCATTTTAAAACAATGTACATGCTTCTATCTCTTTCCAGTCTAGAGAAAAAAAATCGGAGGCCTTAGAACTTGAATGCACCTCGTATTATGTGCGTATTTAATTAAATATCCAATTTGTGTGTTTGTAAGTTTATATATATATATATATATATATATATATATATACATATGTGTATTCCCAAGGGTTTGTTTGTGATCTGTATGATTCCTCTTACAAATAAATTACACTTAAAATATTAAATTTAGGATTCTACTTCTAATAGTACGCTCCCATACTTGTCGCGGTCTTTCTATTTTCCTTTTACACTGCACTTTGGCTTGATATATTTGCTTTACTGGTCTAGTGCCCCCATTTGTGATTGATGCCTCCACCAGTGTAGTTGCCCCTGTATCGATTGTATCTCCAGTTCCTTTCGTATTTATGAACTTCTCATTTTATCCTTTCTAGTTACGCCTCTCCCTCTCCTAAGATATCTCAATTCTACAGCCTAGAAAGAATAATCGGTTCAAATTTTCTGCCAAGAATACTGAATGGTGAAAATTGCAGTAATTTTTGCGAGGACACCTTATCAAGTTTGTTATAGGATATTCCTTTATCCTGCGACAATGTTTTTTCAAGACAATGTGTGATGTGGCGCCTGCATATGCTGTATTACAAATTTTAATCGGCGGTTTTCTAATCAATGGATTGGTTGGGGTGAACCAATAACGTGGCCACCCTGAACAGATTTTTGAGAGATTGCTACCAGAAAATAAGATTTATTTTATTTAGCTAAACAGCGGTCGTTAAAATCTCTGATTGCTGGTGGCAGCGAAAATAGCAACTTAATAGTTTAACCAGTTAATGTTTAAGCATTAATTAATACGTACGTATTAATGTTAACGATCTGCAGTATTGGCAGATTTTACTGAAATTATAGTCGAAACCAACGTTACCAATGGTATCAGTACGTATAATGTTACATCAGAAACTTCAGCCATAGATTATATAAGTGTATTAACAAAAATGATATTAATTTTAAAGATTTGTTAAGGAATTAGATGTTATGTTTTCGTTTCATTTAGCTCAACCCAGATAGTTTTTATTTTTGTGATATTACAAGTATTTTTTTGCATTATTATAAATTGTAATACATATATATATATCCGAGGGCTTGGGAGTGAATATTAATTCACCCTGTTTAGTAAGAAATGGCAACTGACACCTGCTGAAACTAGTAATAAAAGATTGACCCTCTACTTTGAAAATCCCTGAATTGTAAAATAGCGATAAATGCAATGTTAAAAGAATGTATACGAAATCTTTCAGGAATTATCTCTTGGCATGAGCTATAAACAGAGTCTTTGTAAACATTTCTTCCGTTTCGATAAATTGACACATTTCTTGCTATCTCAAGGACTAGTGTACACAAACTTCTTTGTTGTTACACAGCCAATTTGAAGTATATAGGCTAAACACACAAAACAGGAACATATCTACTGGTTCCACTAAATTCTCTCGGGTCAATATGGACACGAGCCCAACACGAAAATGTTAAGAATGACTTTAATCTTTCTCTCACATACTTTCTAAATACACATATGGAGGGATTTTATAACAGTTAGTTGATTCAGTTTGTGGACGGTGGACAATTCCATTTGTTACAGTGGATTTTTCGGTTAGACCTAAACTCGAGTTTACAACTAGTCATGACTATATTTGATTATTTTAATACAAGCAATCATATCCGACGAGTCGTCGTTCCATCGGTTTCCGCTCTGAAAAGGAGGGAACCGCATCCTTTCTGATGTATACAAAGCGACGTCCCGCTGGCATTCTAATAACTCCTGACTCTGAAGGCCGCCACCATCGCGTTCCTTAATTGACTTCGGGACCAGCACCTCAAATCATTCGGTATTTGCAATTAAAATTTTTTTCAACGTACACAATGCTCGAAACCATTGTAGGTGTATGTGTGTATTGGTCAAAGCGCCGTGTAAACATTGTGTTTACAGAAAAAAATATTCTCATTTCTTCTGCAACTACCTGCGCGCTATTTGTACACAAGTGACGTTTGAATTAATCATGAAGTATTGGATGTGTGTTTGGTTTCTTTGACTAACCTTTGTTAGTCTTAAACTACAAACATGTATGTTATAGAAGATTTACCAATTTCAGTATTTGAAAGCTCCCCATAGAACAAAAAATATTTCAATTTAGTGACATGCATACATAATTTCGTTGGCATCAAATAAAAATTAATACCAATTCTGTATGTACGTAAATAGGTATCTTGAAAATCCGCAGAAGATCGCTTAATGCTTATTCACATTAAACAAAATACGAGAACCTGAAATTTTTACAGCAACCAAATATTTATTAGGTAATGCCTGCATTCCTTCTACCCTACATCATCGAACCGCCTTCACATAATCTATGGTTTTTTTTAAATAGAGTTTCCGCGTCATCATTTCGCGGCTGCTGAGTAATTACAAACATTATACAACGTGTTTCAAAAAGAAATTCATCTCAGTAGGCACTGAATAACTAGAAATTGCAAATTATTATAAGCCACTTACCTTTTATTTATAACTAACTATTTATCTAATATCATTTTGACATTTATCATTTTGTGACAAATAATATATTCTTTTCTTACAAATATTTTTTTTACTTAATACACAATACTACTAAATAATGTACACATTGCAAGAAAATATTTTTATTGTTGTGGCATATTTTTGAAGTGCACAATTTCTTATCGGATAATGGCAATATTCCTATGCGGAATGCAAGCGACAGTTTCACTTTTGTAGTTTCTTAAAAGAGTTGTAGATAATAATACCGCTTTAGATCATCACATTCGTCTAGTCGTGGAGAAGTTCCAGCCATAACATCTGTGTTAAAAGGCAAAAGTTCTGGTAGACCACGTACACAGCAAAATATTGTTGAACACGTAGAAAACCTTGTTGGAGAAAACCCATATATACGAGTTCGTCATTTATCAGTTCAAACGAACGTATCTTCTAATACCGTTCATAGAATTTTGAAGCGTCGCACTAAGGAGCATTTGGCCTCAAAAACCGGACAAAATTAATAACATCGTTGTTTTTGACTCTAGATGTATCAAAATTAGTATCCGTATGTTTTTGAGGATGCTAAGTTGATTTCTGGCATTATTTTACAACTTGAGTTGTTGTTTGGGCTATTTCCATTGTTTGTAGAACATTGATAGTCCGACGTTTCGCCAGTCCGTCTACTGCCGTCATCAGGGTAGTCCTGAGAAGGACTGTTTCTTGCCAACCTTATCATTTGTAACGACTTTATCTGGCAGTATGTGTCTTTCCTATTTTTTAGTTGAAATGTCCTGTGCTAGGTTTGAACCCGGTCGATAATTTCCGAATATCAATATACAATACACTTTTACCACTCGGCAAATTAGGGGGACAGAAACTACTATTTTAAACTTATATTTAAGTTACATGTATATGCGCAGTATATATGCGCAGTGTGCATTTTTTCGTATAGGCGCGGTGGGTATGCGCAGTATGCCATTTTTCCTTATTTGCGTGGTAGTAGTAGTTTTTAGTTATCAGTCTGTCTCCGGTCTCGTGGCTGCCGGTCTTCGCCAACACATTCTCTAATCATAGGGAGCCAGATATTATTGATCCCCAGGCTGGGCGTACTGATCGTGTCAGGTGTTGTCTTGATATACGCTGTTTCTGTAATTTTTCTTTTGTAGCCGTGTTCTTGTTTGGCCAGGATTGTCACCTCATTCATGCAATGTTGTGATCTTCTTCCCTAGCATGTTCCGCCAGCTGCGATTTGTCTGTCTCCCCTAAGCGGACCGACCATTCTTTGGTGTTCCTTGATTCTGATTCTTAGGGGTCTGCTAGTTTCTCCAATGTATGGTCGTCCACATTCGCATGGTATTTTGTATATGCAATTCTTTGTTTGCTGGTCTTTGTTGTCGGGTTTTGTGCTGGTTAGAGCGGATCTGTTGGTGTTCATTGTTTTTATGGCCGTTCTAATTTTGTAGTTGTTGCCAATTCTTCTGATTTTTTCCGAGAGCCCTTTTACGTACGGGATGACCGTGGTGTGTACTTTTTCTTGTTGTTCTTGGGTTGTGTCCTGTGGTGCCCGGACCTCTTTGGCTTTCGACAACGTTTTCTTGGTGTAGCCATTTCGTTGAAGCATTTCGGTGATGGATTTTTGTTCCTCCTCTCTATCTCTTTCATCGGAGCATATCGTTCGTGCCATATCGTATAGGCAGCGTGCGACTCCAACCTTAACATTGTGAGGGTGGTTGGAATCGTAATGTAGGTACTGCCCTGTGTGCGTAGGCTTTCTATACACTTTTGTTTTTAGTGTGCCATTATCGTTCTTGTTGATCAGGACATCTAGGAATGGAATCTTGTTGTCAACTTCCAGTTCCATGGTGAATTTTATGGATTCTTCTAAGCTGTTCAGATGTTGTAGGAATCCTTCTATTGTGCCTTCACCGTGTGGCAATATGACGAAGGTATCGTCTACGAATCTTAGCCACAGCTTCGGTTTGAAGTTATACGAATCTATTGCCCTCTGTTCGAAGTCTTCCATGTAAATATTGCTTAGTATGGGAGATAGTGGGGTACCAATAGCCATTCCGAATTCTTGTTGGTAGAATTTTTCGCAAACTTGGAAGTGGGTTGTATTGACGCAGACGGCCAGCAGTTCTACAATTGCTTCCATAATAAGAGATGTTCTTTCATGTAATGTGGCATCCAAGGAGAGTCTGTTCTTGACTATTGTTAGTGTTGGCCCTGTTGGTACATTGGTGGACAGGCTAGTAACATCAAAGCTCACCAGTTTATCTTCTTCACCAATTTTTATGTTCTTGATTTTGTTGATGAAATGTTCGGTGTTTGAAATTGCCGATTGTGTATTCCCTGATATTGGGGTAATTATGTCCAGTAGGAACTTGGCTAGTGGATGACACGGCGAATTTCTGGAGCTGACGATTGGCCTCAGAGGAATGTCAGGTTTGTGGATCTTGGATAATCCGTATAGATGCGGCGGCTTACTATAGTGTGGAGTAAGTCTATATCTGATGTTTTGGTTCTGGAAGGCTGATTTGTATTTGAACAGTGTTCTATATATTCTGGATTCCACTGATGGTGTGGGATCCTTCGGTAATTCTTTTTCCGCATATATAACATTTTCTGGTAGATGAAGTACCAGTTGCCGCGTTGCATACCTTGGCCTTTACAATGGTTGGGAGCAAAACATGACGCACAATGATAATTCCATTTGAACTTTCTATTTCGGTCTTCATCAGATGATTTGCTTGGTCTTCGACATACTTTATTTCTTGCTGCGTAATATTCACATCTTCTTTTAGAAATCGAATGCGGATTGGCCGACAAAATCGAGTTGATGATGGTGTGGGATTTTGCCACAATATTTTTAATCTATCGCCAATGTGTGATTCCAGTCTCAATGGCACCAATGAGCTTTGAAATATGTTCGAGTCATCGTTCGAGCTATCTAAGAACTTTTGCAGATAAGGAATTTGATGAGAGCCATCACATCCCCATTTTGTTATAAGCTCTAGGCTCTTTAGTTCTACTCTATCGCAGCTTTGAAGAACGTCTTCCAGATAAAGACAAAGTCTCTTTATTGTGTGATCAAGTAGGTCCTGAAGCACAAGTTCAACGCTCGTCTCCGTAACTCGGATTGACTCTGGTTTTGGATAGCAGAGTTTCTTTGCTTCTCTAATTAGTGTATAACAAGGAAATACTCCCTTGTTGGAATCGTGTAACAGCTCCCACTGCCTCCTTGTAAAGTCGCCATCAATAAAAATTTGCAAAGCCTGCTCAGGTGTGTAACGATTTACTCTCAGTTTCTGAGCAGTATTTATTACCTTCCTGTAACGTTTGGCTCTTGTTGGTGTTGAAGTTGCATCTATTATAAGTTTAGAGGCCGCGGCATTTCCAGATATTCGTTGGCTCACGCTGGCTGCATAGGTAAGCTCTTCAACAGGCACCTGCTCGCGTAGTTCTTTTGTTTTGCGTCGTTTACTACGATCACGCAATTCTTGGAAATGTTTCCTTGGGCGCTCCGTCGAATTCTTGGCCCAGTTCTGTACTGGTATTGAAGTACTAAGCTATTTCTCGTTTTTTTTTTCAAAAACCTTTCTTCAATATAATTAGATGATATCCATCTCTTCTTTAGATCACTATTAAAATATTTTATATAGTGGCTTAAAGTATGGTACTCGTGTTGGGAGCATTTAACCATTTCGCGGAGCTTATGTTCCATAAATGCCACCTTATCTTCAAGTGTTCTAGATGTGCTTTCTTTAAAAAGCATGAAGAGCGTTTTTCGACAAACCTCAATAACATTTGATGTCAAATCTGTACCTATAAAAAAAATAATCCATAATCCAAAAAATAATAATTTTTTTAAGAGGTGGAAACATGTGGAAAATGTTTTGACTGTTATTGTAGGACTGATATCTGTAGTTTATTATAGAAAAAGAATTCCAGCCTGACCTAGCTCGAAACATTTACAAAAACACTTTTTAGTTAAAAAAAAAACAAAAAAATAAAAAACAAATTTTGAACTTTCTTTTAGGTCCTTAACAATACTAAACAGTCATTATATTTTTAAAAGTTTGTATTAATATTAAATACATACCTTGTTTACCAGATTCCATCACAAAAAAATTTTTAAAAAAATTATCAAGAGCGAATCCGTGTATATTGAACGAAGCTTAGATTGCAATTAACTTATCGGAGCGTAGCAGCGGGAAGGGGTCACCTTATCATAATTTTATGATAGTGCGGTAACTCAGGTATAATACAAAAATAGTTTCATTGACTACCTGCATAGTTTGCATTTTTCCTTTTTGTCCGGTTTTTGAGGCCAAATGCTCCTTAGTGCATCGTTTACATATGTATCCATACAAAGTATATATTGTTCGACAGATCTTACCTAGAGATCACGCTAGTAGGCTTAATTATTGCAACTTCTTTCAAGAAAATTTAAATAATGACGAAATTCTTGATCTAACTTTTCTTACTTATGAAGCATGGTTTCATTTAAGCGGGTTTGTAACTAAACAAAATTACAGAACATGGTCTATAAACAATTCAAAAAATTACATTGAAGTTCCTTTACATCCTGATAAAGTTGGAGTATGGTTAGCTGTATCTCGTCGTAGAAAAATAGGATCAATATTTTTTTACAATAACATTAATTGCCAATGATACAGAGAACAGTTATTAACACCATTTTTAATTCAAGTGCAACAGGACGAATTCAATGGGGGTTACTTCCAGCAATATGGGGCCACTGTACATACAATTCGTGAAAATTTGGCGCTTTTAGAATATTACTTCCCTCATCGAGTTATAAGCAGAGGTGTTTGGCCAGCAAGGTCACCAGATCTTACTCCGTTAGATTTTTCTATTTTTGGATTGCTAAAAAATGAAGTATATAAGACAAGAATGAATAACTTAAATGACTTGATGAATACAATTACAATTAAATATAATGAAATAACACCAAATATATTGCAGAATATTTTTGACAACATGAAACGTTTTATTGCATTATGCATTCAACAGAATGGTGATCATTTTGAACACATGTTATAAATTATAACAACTAAAATTTGTACAAATTAGTTATTTACCGTGGTTATTTGATTATTATCCGATCTTTAAAGTTTTCTTATTAAATAAATTAATAATATAATTGTACTTGTAATTAATTTCATCACCATATCTCTCGTTGATAAATTTTGAATCTGTATCCGCATTTCAATAATGCAGAACATCATGATTTATAGCAGAAATTCATAGTAAACCAGATTTAATTTTTTTTTAAACACGTTGTGGTTTTCCTGCTAACTGCAAATTCTGGTGTAATAACAAGATTTTAAAGCAATCGGTTAACGAATCAACATAAATTGTGCGGAAAGTATAACAATTTATACTAACATTAAAAAAAAAAAACGAACAACCAGAAAGAGTCGACCAATTGCAATAAAATTTTCTATACCACTCTGCTTTGTCTCTGATAAAAAATGATAACAATATTTAAAAAAAATTAGCAGGTGTACATTTTTTTTATATTGTTTAACTAAAAATTATGTTTTGAAATTTGCGTTTCTTTCAGATTGAAGCAATATTTCGTAGCGATTTGTTCTCAATTTATTACATTATTACGTCATTATGCATAGGCGCCGTTTATGGAACAATTACAATCATTTAAATGAATTCAAAAGGGGGAGCATTGTTGGTATGCAGTAAGCCGGTTTTTCAATAAGGCATATTTCCGCGTGGAACCGCGTGGAACGACCGCGTGGAACGCAGTGTATCAAACAGTGTTACAGTGTTGGTCCTGGTGGTCTTAAAAAGGAATCCATAACCGTCGTCATGGATGCGACGACCTCGGATAACTACAGCAAGACAAAATTATCATTTGAAGATTGCAGCTTTACAAGATAGGATTTCCACAACCCGGTCGATTGGAAATGCTTGGTTGGTAGTTTTAGAACGCAGAGTCCTTGTGGCAATGATTTTTATATCTCTATATCATGCTGCTCGAATTGAGTGGTGTAACGCTAGATCAAATTGGGTCCCGATTCTGTCTGTGGGATCACGATGGTCGCAGAAAAGTAATACGATTTCGTGGAGAACACAGAAATTTAGAATTTGCTGTGTGGCCCTTACACCGGGGGTGATGGTATGGGATGCGATAACATGCGCGAGCAAGTCGCCTCTAGTTCGTAAGGTACTGCAGCCTGTTACCCTGCCATACCTATGAAGGTTAATTCAACCCAATTTCCAACAAGACAACGCGCGTCCTCATACAGCAAGGGTTACTACAAGGTTCTTACAACAACAAAAAATGTCACCTTGCTTCCATGACTTTCTTGCTCACTAGACTTGTCACCAATCGAACATGTGTGGGGTATTATTGGTCCTCGACTGGGTAATTTACCCCAACCACCAAATAACGTACTTGACCTTTGTCGCCGAAGTCAAGAAGCCTGGGATGGCATTTCCCAGGAAACCATAAATTATTTAATTTCAAGCATGCCTCAAAGAGTCATCGAATGCATAAAAAACTGCTGCGGACCCACTTATTATTGAATAACATTGTTATTTTTTAATATTTTAGTTTGAAAATGTAATCATTTCTTAAGTTTATTAAACAAACATTGTGTAAAAATTCAATTAAAATTGATTAACTCCTACTAGGCGTTCGAATTTTTTGGAAAGACAGTATATTTTAAAGATAAGTCTAATATCTAATTAACTTTACGCAGTATTAGATACATTGATGCAAAATACTCTATATTTATGATTTAAAAAAGTAATAAATAGAGTTATCAGATTCTCCCCACATTCCAGGATCTTACTCGGTATAATATATACGAACGAACGTTTTCATAATACATCAGGTTTTATAAAGAACACGTGTTGGTAGGAAATTACAACTCAGCATTTTTGCTAATATTATTATAGTAATAATAACTCTGATAAGATTTAAGTATTAACAAAAAAATATTTATTATAAGAGATGTTTACGAAAAGTTTTTTTACGAGACGCACCCAGTTACAAAAGAAAGATTGCGAATTTAAAGGTAAGAAGGTATATTGCATGTATATGCATTGTATTAGATCGCGTATGCCGGCCAGATGTTTATATTTAGTTAGACTTATATATTTAGTTAAGCGTAGATCTCGACGCAAGGGGGTTGAACTTGTAATATTATAAATACATACATCAATATATCGAAAAAAAAGACATGAAAGACAACTAATGTTTGACACAGTGAACAAGTTTATCGGAGAATTTCCCGATTTATATTATAATGGTGCTAAAATTATGTGCAAAGTTTACGATAAACCGTTAATGTGTGGGCGTTTATCTCTCGCTAAGTTATAATGTCTTAAGGACACGCTTTCTTTATAAAACTCGATGTATATTGAAAACATTTTTACATATTAACTTGTACTGAGTAGGCCTCTGGAATGTGGGAAAAAATAACAACTCTAGTAAAATACAAACATACTCGCTATCATAAATAAATAAACACCTAGCAAGGGTTGATATATTTTAGTAGCATTTTCCAGAAATATGTGTTTTTTTGTACCTACAAAGCCTGAAAATTTCAACAAGATACGAGGTGTAGGAACTAAATAACGAGAATTTTTTCCTGTAGACTTTTTAAATAAAATTACATGGCTTTAAGCATTTATCCCTACACAATAGTCTCCCTCGAGTGTACCGCTAGTGGGATAACACTGTGTCATCCCACTAACGATTTTACCTTAACCAAAGATGCTATGTTTAACATAACTTTTCTTTTTCAAATTTTTCTGCTAAACGTAGATATGAATTTGACCAAAGCAATAATTACGTTACAAATGACGATATGATTTCTCAATAAACAAGTAATGTCTGGTCATGAGCAAAAGACTCACCCAGTATATTAAATGAATGGAATAATTTAAAGTGCAGACTATAAACTGAAGTCAAAATATGTGCACATAAGTTCAGGTGTTTTAGCTAAATTCTAAAAATTAGATCATAAGATTTAAAAAAAATAAGGTCAACGTCTGAAATGATCTTACCAAATATGGAAAAGCAATAAAATTAAGTACGAATCTTAAGCTAGAAATTGCATAAGTAATTTATCAAAGATCTTTAATAAATACAAAATGATTGTTCATTAATTTCAATCATACTATTTAAAGAATTATATTACCCAATTAATCCCAAAATTTATGTTTCCACACAGTATATGTAGAAATTATTCTTACGTAATAAAACAAATAATTTAATAATGGAATCGGTTAAATATGTTCTACTAAGAAAAAGCAAAAGGCAAAATTTATACTGAATTGAATGAAATAATTAGAAAATTTATATACTTATAAATACAAATTCATACAAATTTCTTCAGGTGACGATGACGACTAATTATATCGTAGTCTTCAAAAATCTACTTAAGATAATTACTACCTTTTCACATGTCGCTTGCAAGGTAAAAAAATCTACGTTCTCGTCATCGAAATCAAATGACTGGAAATTCCCAGCGTATCTGCGAAAACCGATTACGTTCGTTTTACTCAATTTTTGGGGATGTTAGCGCCCTTACCAACTTCTCTCGTGTATTAGTTTACAGTCTTCAAAAATGGGAACCCCTATCCACGTGGTCGGGAAAAAGACTATCTTTGCAATCCGTGATCAATTCACGAAACCACCCCATAGGAACACTTCCTCGTTGATTTGCAATGCCAAGTAAAGTTAAAAACCGCTACCAGCGAATACTTGATCAATGTTTTAATTAAATTTTACTTAGCTGGAAAATTTTATCACCAGAGTAAAGAAGCTTAACCACTTGACTGTAACGAGAGCAAAATGAGGGAGAATCTGTCTCGATCGGCATTTTTATTACAGCCAGTTGCTACTTCAGACGAGGAAAAACCAATATTTGAAAGAATATTCCAATTACCCTGTATTTAGTTATTTTCAAAAAGGAAATCGACAGTAAATATACCCACAATCCTAATTTACGAAAAATTTCCAATTAATATTTCGCTAACGAACGCAAAATCGATTATTAATGAAACGTACTATAACTTAAATAAAACATCATAGATGTCACTGCATGCCTACTTCAATTAGCTCCCAATATCGAAATACCAAAATGAGTTTCCCTAACCAAATATAATTAAATTATATCTTCAAAAATTTCGATAAAATACTAAGTTTCCATTCTCCATATATTTTTACATTAAACGGCGTTGTTTAATTACAATTTCAAAATACTACTTCGATGACTTGCACAGATATGCATTTCGCTCACATGTAAATCTATACCGCATGTCCGACGCATGTCTTACTAAATGTCAAAGGAATATTATTTAAATGTGTAAACAATCACCCAAAGTAGAGGGAAAAGATTTAATTAACTAGGAAAGGCGCACAAAATTACGAATTTAAGCACTGGTAAAATTAGAAGACACTAACCTGCCTCTGTTCTAATTAACACCTTTACAGATAACCAACGTTAGATCGATTAATGGAAGTACATGAACACTTAACTAAACAATGCAAGAAGCTGTTATTGAAAGATCTAATAAATGTGTAAACTAGTCACACGAAGAAAAGTAGTGAACCTATGATATATACCCTGTGGTTCAAAAAATAACCAACAAACTAAAATGCAAAATAAGGTAATTTAAATTTAAGAATTTAGAAGTAAGATAGATTACTAAATAATTATAGCGGATACTAAAAATATACAGGGGCGAAATCGAGGTATAACAAACTGTAAACGAAATATCAGGTATCATACTGTTCCCCGGTATTTGTTATACTGGCTCCTTTAGTTCTCGTGATTTCTGTATGGCTTCCATTTACATTATTGGGACACCATAAACCATTAGTCCTCAGCCTCGGGATCGCAATCACGGCCTGCATTTTCACAAGTAGTTCCAGCAGATGGAGACCAACAGCGACCTCCATGGAGGCGCTTCAAGTGCTGTTCGTGGCTCCTGTGATTCTTTACTGCTAGATAGTTGTGCGGAGTCCCACCGCCGATGGCAAATCCGTCCTCCTCCATAGCTACGCAATTTAATGTATGTAAAGTTCTGTATCTATGTAATAGTATGTGAATAATTGCTTTATTCGTATTTCTATATTTGCTTAATCTAATAGGGATGAAAAATAGAAAAATGAGCAAGTAAATATCCTTTACAAGAACGCCTTCTAAATGGCGGAATACACGTACTCTAATTATTATTTTTTTAATGTGCGAACAAGGAATAAAATTAGACAGGAATTATACTTGACTGCTATTTACTAAAAATATATTATAATAAAAGAAAAATTTCATATTAAGATTTAATGAATTTTGCCATACATTTATACCAATTACTAAAGCTTAAAATCGGAGATCACCATTAGTGATTCATGCCCAGTATCGAAATAACTCTTCAACTGGCTTTAATAAAAACTATTCTGCGAAGCTCTCCTGGTGGTATTAATAAAAATTAACATAAAGTAAATATTTCATAAACTAAAAAAAGGTATGAAACCATTTTTAATACCATTTTACTTTACCACGGTCACCAGTCACCAAAGACGTGTGTTCAATTATCTTCTCTTTCCAAAGCAAAGATTCTTATATATCCTCAGATGAACTTCTTGTTCCCCGGAGTGGTAATCCGCGTATGGAATTGGTTCTCAGAAGAACGTTTCGGTTGCTCGACGTTTCAAAGAGGTCAGACTCATCTTCTAGAGGATGTTCGAATCAAAGTCGAATCATTCTGTTTGTGCAGGCGGCTCTATTTGAACTCGTCCTGTACTTGGGTTGCTTTATCCGCACACTTTACTGCGCATAATCAGCCTAGTGTTCTGTGCTTAGCTGTATGTTGGTATTTTGTGCACGGGACGTATATTCGCTGTGACTAGTATATATGTCTTTATTCATTGCTTACTTTTCGGTTGGCGAGAGCAGATTTTCATGCCGTTGAGAGGGGTTCAACATAATCTCTTTCGTTCAGATTGTGCGGCCTTTTTTCATTTCGACTACCTCTCTTTTTGCTCGTGCAACGTTCATAATTTTATATCCTGTTGTCTTGTGTTAGATATTATGTCAATAGTTTATTCTTTATTGCGAGATCCTGTTCTTATTTTCTGACCTCCATTGTTTTGTTTTTCTTTTCTATTTTGTAATTACATAATGAAGTCTTGTCAAAAACACAATTCACATATTTCATTATGTAGTTACCGTTATTTTTCTTCTCTTCTTGTCCCGTCGCTTTTATAATTTCTGAATTTATTTTACACTTTCCTCCTGCTTTTTTTATTCTTATATTTTTTTCATAGTTTCTCATATTTCTATCATCAAGATAATAGGCAAGTAAGGATAATGGATAAATGCAATTGGCAAAAATCTAATTCACCTGTTTGTTCATGTTTTTAATCATTTGCTATTTATTGTACATTTCAACAATTTCGCATCGCGTTGTTTCCAGTAATAGAAGCAAAACGTCATATGGAAATATCGAGTTTACCATTAGATAGTAGATCAAAAGTGGCATCGAGAATGTGTTTTTAATTTTCCTCGGCAACACCAAATAAACGTGCTAGAGGTAAGAGAAGAGTCTCTTTGGTTTTTTTTTTAAATCAGGAACGTCATTTGACAAAAGTCCATTTATTCTTCGGGTTCATAACGAACACATAATTTAGCAACTTTGCCAAATATAAAACTACCCTCTATCTCCAACAATAAGCGAGATCCCCATGTTGAGGGTCAAAAATGAATCAGCCTGTATCAGCCTCCTTTTTCATTTTAGTCTTTGTTTTTTCTCCAAATATTGGAGTCGACAAAGTACAATTATTAAAATTTAAAAAATATTTAAATGAAAGACCAAAGACAAAATTGCGTAATTTATATGTGTTTCTCTTATAATATTAGGTTTCAAATCTAATACAAATACAAATATATTAAAATCAATGCAAGTAATTATTTCTAATTATATTAAATGAATGCAACAACAGTTTCACTGCTGGCATACATAAACAAATAATATGTGCATTTTGAATTATCTGTGTTGCGTGCTCATAATTTGTTTTAGTCCGGTTAAGCTAAAAGGAAAATAACCAGCACCGTATCATGTTCATCACGGCCCCCCGCTGACACAGGTATCGACACTTTCATAAAGTCAACGTCTCTATTGCAGGAGACAGTAACTAAACATTCAGCATTATTTATTTTATTTTGGCTAATCGTATGGTTTTGTTTGATGCAAGTTTCTAGATAATTTTTCTCGACATTTATTGATTAATATTACTTGCTTCAATAAATCTTCTTATTACCCGTATAAGTTAACCAATATAAAGCACAAATAAAACATGCTTTTATATAAAAAGTAAATGTGTTGATCATTTACTCTATTTGTAGAAAGTAATTTACTAAACAACTTTGAAGGTATAAAAGTAATTGAATAAATCTCTAGAAGTTCCAAATCTTTTGTAATCTGACCTAATGAATAACAGCTGAATATATTTTATTTATTAAATAAAAAGACATCAAAGTTCAGAAATTTTATGAACCGATTCTGGGTTTATTGTACGAAATACATTTTAATGTTTCGAAATAAATAAAATTATATTTAACAGATCCCTACTTTAACATCCAATAAGCATTATGAAAACGTATTTCGCCTTTCTACATGCTCATCGGTACGCCCCAGCCTGTAGAAAGGCGAAATACGTATCTACGTCTCTGGGGAGGGATATGTTCGGACACGTTCACAAAAATATTAATAGTGAACCTGTATTTGTGTTCTTCACACCAGATTTTTAATAATATTTTATATTATTAAAAATACCTTTGTATTATACAAAACTGGTGGGGTTTACCTACTCACGTATGTTTCAATTATTCTGATATATATTTATATAGTAGATTCAATTAGTTGGCGTTTCAAGGTCTGGTTTTACTTCATTATGTATATAATTAAAACATACTATGACATTAATATACTGTCATTTATATTTTAAATTTCTTTGAAAAAGGCATATATGCCGAAACATGTAAGATTGTTATATATTTATGTAAAGGTATGTGTACAATTTAAGTAAATATTTATTGTCCAACAAAAGCCTCCAAGTTTCCTAAAAAATTTAGCAATTTAAAGTGCTTGATCATTACCAATTTCTGTTAATTTATTGTATTAACTGTCTTCTTGAATGTATTAAGATGTCAGAAGGTCGCATTGATTCTTTTGCCTTACTCTCTAGGAATAATTTAATCTAATTATCTCGTGCGAGTTTTTATCGATCACTTCGGCAACCCATGGTAATTTTTAGAAAAGACACCGATGTTTTGTACATAATTTTCCAAGTGAATGACCATATCGCATTATCGTAATGACCGTGAGACATTCAATCTACAAGCTCAATCAATAAAAAATCAAATTAATTAATTTCCTAACATGAAAATGACTTGACAGTTTCAATAGCAGTAGCAGATCACAAACAAGGAAGACTTTATACCTGCTATTGTTGGTACATTAACCGAGTGAATGTGAATAACATCTTTTTTATATTCGTTCCAATGTAGAAGCGCAACCCTAATAAAAAATAGCAAACAAAGGAGGATGGAGTCATATGTGATGAATGGGTATAAATTTCTAGGTAGGAGAACTTGAAGTGTACGTCTAAACAAAGTTGTGTATAATATACTAACTATTAGCAACATTTTATAAACACTTTCGTCTTAATTTATATTTGAAGTAAGTGAATTAATGTTTCGTTATCTTTAAATTTTAATATATTTATTTGTAAGTTACACATAATTTTATATTTTGTTTTCAAGTCCAAGATTAACTTCTTTTTACTTTCGTTCATAATGTATTACTATTATTAAGTGTACAAGACATATCAGATAATATTGACATACTAAATTTAGTTTCTGTATAAATTATGTACGTAGCCTGTTATAAAAGTGCGCTCACTTTTCGATAGAGGGCGTTATGATAATCAAGATTAGTGCGTGTTTTACATTAAAAAGTCTTTCTTTGTAGACTGTGGTGAAGTAAAAACTCAAAAAGGGTATAAAAGCCCTTACCAAAATTTATAATCGTATCCTAAATACGTATTTCGACAACTAAGCTCTCATCATCAGTAGGTAAAAACCACTAATCAAAGTGTCGCACATGGGGCACAGTAAAGCTAACTCATATAAACGCGCAATCACTTTACACGGCGTCCACGTATACACTGACTTTAAAATGAAAATATATAGACTAAGAATTACGACAAATCTATCTCTCTCAAGAAAACGGCATCACCATGTGTTTATTCTTTATTCTACCGCCCTCAATCGTTGAAAACAAATGTAATACGTTGAACTTGGAAAACGGTCCGATCCCATACAGTTGTCTTCTTTCATTCTTGGAAAATAGGTAGAAAAGGTTGAGGGCGATATAATAGAGAATAAACACCTGGTGATGCCGTTTTCATAAGAGAGGTAAGTTTCTTGTAATTTTTAGTCTATGTATTTTTATTTTAATGTCAGTGTATACGTGGACGCCGTGTAAGGTTGTTGCGCGTTTATATGTGTTAGCTTTACTGTGCCCCATGTGCGACACTTTAATTAGCGGCTTTTCCTACTGATAATACCAACGTAGTTGTCGAAATACGTATTTGGGATACGATTATTAATTGTGGTAGGGGTTCTATTCCTTTTTTGAGTGTTTTACATTTGCTATACATCAATAATAAAGTTAGAAAATATTTCTACTAAATATATCAAGTAATTATTATTTTACATGCTTACTGAGAGTAAAAGAGAAAGGTTAATTTTATGTATTGATAAAACGCTACTTTTTTCTTGGAAAACCTGAAAAAGGACCGAAGAAAAGTTACGAGGATTCTTACCTTTCGTATGAAATGGCAACACATAGTTTTGCTGCATTTTTTTGTGGTCATATGGACAAGGATTAGCGTCCAAGCCTTTCATTTACAGTGACTACCGAGGAAATTATTAACAAAGTCTGCGATAGAATGCTGAAAGATTGAATGTGCGTCATATAGCACCGATTGTGGGTGGCAATTTCAGTGCAAAGTTTAAATATGAAATCCAAGTAAAAAGTGAAATCCAAGCAAGTTTTTCGGAATTTACTTCACGCCAGAAACTAAAAAAATTGTCAAAACAATTGACTACCATTAGCGAACGAGTACCACAGAAGCCAAAATTGGTTCCAACTATTAGGAAGCTTTTGGTACCCTTCTTTATTTATTTTTTTTGGCGGGTGAAACAGCATAATCTATATCGATTATTTTGAAAAAGTTAGAACGATAAAGTATTACCGTATTATACTAATCTACTGAACCATTTCAGTACTTAATTAAAGAAAGAGAAGTCCACATTTTGCGAAGGAGGAGATATAGTTTCACCACGATAATGCAGCAGCTCATTTGTCTGAAATTGCAACCGTTAAATTCGTGGAATTATATTTCGAATTGCTCTCATTCTTCATATTCGCCTGGCCTGACCTCCTGCGATTTTTTCTACTCCTGAACCTGAAAGAATGGCTCAGTGGGCAGAGATTCGCATTGAACGAGTGAGTCATCCCTAAAATAGAGACCTATTTTGCAGTTTCAAAGACATTTTGGAAGTTATAAAACAGTTGTAACAGCGCTGGTTTCAGTGTGTAGAACTGAAAGGCGATTATATAGAAAAATATAGCCTTTCTTACTGTCATTTATATTTTATATTCCTTGATAAAGGCATCATTTGCCGAAACATGTAGGGTTGTTTTAAATATATATACTTTAAAGTAAAACCAGACCTTAAATAGCCAACAAATTGAATTTACTATATATATATATATTGAGGCATTGCAAGAAGGGCTCTTTCTCTGAAAAGAAATACAAAGAATACAGGTAACTGTAATGTTTATATTTACTATGTAATTTAATACCAAGAAGGGGAAAGATTGATTCAAAGTATAAATACTTTATTATGACGACAAATTTGCCTTGAAATAATTAACTTATTTTTCTATTTTTTATTGTGATGTTTATATTCATTTCTATTTCAAATTAATATATATATAACGCGATTTTATTCAAAGAAATTTAACGTATTTATATTTAAATGTATTTGAACAATTAAGCCCCGCCCACAATTTTAACGGTGCAATAACCCGCAAAGAAACAGATGTTGACAGAGTGATTGTAAACACATCAACATATGTTACCTAACTAAAGTTATTTTATAAATCAAAATGTAATTTTTTTTAACTGTTTTACACTGTAAAAATGTTTAATTTAATAATATTCAAGAAGATAATGCAAGTAAGGAAGGGAGCGATTTGCGGCAAGTTATGCAATTAAAAACAAATGAAAAGATTGGCGTCGGTAATTAGTAGTTGCAACTAGAGGTCACGTTTTTTTGTGCTCCGGCTTAATTAAAATAAATTGGCGAAAATATTAAGTGCTCGAGATTTTTAAGTCTACCAAACGTTTCACCTACCTACGAACTACCTGTAGACCAAATTTAACATCTTCCGACCAAACAATTCAAGAGTTAAGAATTTTTAAAGTTTTCGATACGAAAACTACCCGCCTAAAATTTCACCGTACATCGAACACCATCTTTGAACGCTCGAGATCGGCCATCCGCTCAAGCCGCCGTCGGACTTGGAGATTTGGAAAAGTTCACATCATCCCGAGGGATAGTAGCCGAAATATTCTCCAGGTTCCCGCTGTGAAGACTTCTCCAGAACACAGGCGCAGGAATCAACAGAGGTTATATCCGAAGATTCAGGTTTTTTTTGCTATTTTTACGACTATTATACGCGCCATTTTTACTTGCTTATGAACACTTCTAGAACTTTTTTTGTTTATTCTATAAATAATTATTTGCATTGCTTTCACCGATATTCAACCACTGTAATTTTTATTCAACATTATTTAAAACTTAGTATTCACTATTTCTAATATTAAACTTTATTCGATTTCACTTTTATAAAATATTTTAATAAAGCAACAATTATTTGCACTTGTCTTACACCATATTGCATTTGTACTGTAAGAATACCAACTGCTAAGTGTGTCTCCCTTATGTTATATGTGTGTCACGAAACTGTTATAATTAAATTCTGAAATTTTTCAAGATGTTTTCTTATTAATAAAGTTAATTGTCAATATTTTACTTTGGTTTTTTTGTTGTAAAGTACTTGAGATATTGTTCCATTTCCAATTAAATAAGCTACGTAAATAAATTCAAAGTGGAGAGAAGTGAACCTACCTTAACCCTGAGAGAGAAATAAGCTAGCCGATAAAAAAAAAACAGATAAGTATTGAATAAGCCCGATTTAAATAAATTTTTATATACAATCTACGTTCACAGAAATATAACTTTTGTCATCCCAACTTTTGGGAAATATAATGCGTATGTCAATAGCAATATCCATATTATATTAAATCAATTATTCACATTTTACATTTTTATATATTAACGTCATTGAAATATAACATTTGGAGCCCAACGTTTTGGGGCACTTATAACATTCATCCATTCATTTATATATAGCCTTTCATCGTAATATAACAATATATATATATATATATATATATAGAATTGCATCCTTGATCCTAACGGTCAGCTTAGTTGATTTTGTTTATGTGCCGCTGGATAATTTTCGTATCGAGAAAATTTGTACTGAAATATGTAGTTTATATGGCGGCATACAGAGTTTGAAAAACCGAAATTTTATATTTGAGTAGACGTTATTAACTAAGCCGAAGATTATTTAGCCCCCTCGAACAACTGGGGTGAGTAATTTTCCCGCTAACTTTCTTGTGATTCAATCTACGTGTTTCTCTAATTCTAATGCATATATTCTATAGGGTTTTTGTTACGAGTTTTATATCTAAATGGCTGCTGAGATTTGCCGTACGGGTTTTAAATCAAGGGAAGTGGAGAATCCATTCGGGAAATGTATTAGATCACGTTTTCAGGAAGTTCCTTCGGGGACCACGTGTGGAACGAAAACGCCTCCATTGCATCAGGTTATCCTCCAGCAAAATCAGGAAGCCGTAAGGTAGTTTTGTCACTAATTACGCCATATCATCTGATCAATTAACTCTCAAAAACTTGCGTTGGGGTATAAGAATATTGACTACTTAAAATATTAAGAGTCGTTAATTTATTCTGTCTTTGGTCTTAGACATACAGTAATCTCTTTGTTCGTATGTTACATTAAGTTAGATCGCATCAAATTATACTTTCTTTTCCTAGCACATTTATTAATTTTTTTGTTCGAAGGCTATAGTAATATAGATCACATTAATTTACTTTTCTTTTCTACTGTCTTGGCGCAGAATAATTTCTTTGACAATTTAACACTTTATTATTGTTTATATCGTTTTGTAATTAATTTAATGTATTTAATATTTACCATGACGCAATTTAGATTAAACAGAAATTTTTTGATTCAAATAAATTAGAGATTTTGTGAATAAAAATGTGTTTCATTTGTTTTTTTATTTTATATTAATTCCATCATAGAATATGTTGCCCTTAGTTTACTTATATAAGATTTAATTTCGGTTGTGAACGCGTACTCGCGGCCCTACGTATAGGTATGTGATTTTTTTGTATTCCTTTTTTTGTTTGGTGATCATAATATATACAGGGTGCGGCAAAACAAATAATGCAGTTTTGATGGGCTATTAAAAGAAAATGGCACAACTTACGAAAAAGTGGTTTATTTTGCTTGAGTCAGTACTACACCCTATTTTTTCACTTAAGTTTTAAAGATCACATCAGCAAGATGACGTCCTCCAGAAGCGATGCACTGATGTAGGCGATTTCTGAAGTTTTCAACTGCGTTCTGGCATATATCGATCGGAATAGCGGCGATTTCCTCTGTAATACGGATCTTCAGTTCTTCCAAATTGTGAGGACGATGCTGAAAAACCTTTTCCTTGAGGTAGCCCCACAGGAAAAAATCGCAAATGCTCAAATCCGGTGATCTCGCCGGCCACCCCATTCCACCCCTCAGAGAGACGAGGCGCGCAGGGAACATCTACCGCAGTTTTGTCATTGAAATCTGCGCTGTGTGGGCCGTAGCCCCGTCTTGTTGGAACTAAATATCCCCAAGGTCTTGTTCTTCAGCCAACCGTGCCAATTGTGGATCAAAAAAATTTTCGAGCATCGAAACATAACGCCGAGCGGTGACGGTTATTGCACGCTCATCCTCCTCAAAAAAGTATGGTCCAATAACCCCAAATTTGGAAATGGCTCACGGGCTCGGGGAGTGGAGAGGTCTCTCGTGAACTTGTCGTGGGTTATTGTCCGACCAATAACGGAAATTCTGTTTGTTTACGGCTCCAGAGAGATGGAAGTGGGCTTCATCACTACTGAAGAACGTTGACCTTGGTGGGATACGGTCTAACATTTCTTGGGCGCGATTCACACGGCTTTGAAAATCTGGAGGCATCAACTCAACTTGTTCAACAGCTGCTCTCACTAGAGCTACATTTTCGGGAGTTCTCACTGTTCTGGGTCTTCCCATACGCCTAGGGCTTTTTGTTGAACCAGTTTCTTCCAGCGCACGAACCCAACTCGCGGTGCGGAACGGGATCACGAAGTGGAATGTTAAAGTGCCGTCAGTAGGTCCGCTGAGTGATGATGAAAGAACGACCGCTTTCAAAAAATGTGCGAACGGCGAAGCCGAGATGCTCTCCATTCCAAACCATTGCTACTACTGAAAACGGGGTGAGTTACTGGACACAATGAATCCCCTCCCAGGTTCTCATCCTCACCACGGCGGATGTAGTCGCCCATCGCAACTGCAATGTTTGTTTTGCCGCACCCTGTATATATATATATAGTAAATTCAATCAGTTGGCGATTTAAGGTCTGGCTTTACTTTAAAGTATATATATTTAAAACAACCCTACATGTTTCGGCAATGATGCCTTTATCAAGGATATAAAATATAAATATAAATATATATATATAATATATATTTATATTTTATATCCTTGATAAAGCCATCATTGCCGAAACATGTAGGGTTGTTTTAAATATATATACTTTAAAGTAAAGCCAGACTTTAAATCGCCAACTGATTGAATTTACCATATCATACCAAGGTCACGAAATAATTATATATATATATATAATAACTTCGTGACCTTGGTATGATATGGTAAACCTAATCAGTAGGCGATTAAAGGTCTGTATATTACTTCAAAATATATGTATTTAATTCATATTTTGTATTCTCTTGATAAAGGCGTATACAGCCGAAACATGTAGAGTTTTTTAATTACATATATTTTGAAGTAATATACAGACCTTTAATCGCCTACTGATTAGGTTTACTATATATATATATATATATATATGTATAATATTTTCGTGAACTTGGTATGATATGGTATTAATAAGTCGGCGATTAAAGGTCTGGTTTATTACTTCAAAGTATAGCAAGCGCCAATTAAGTTGGCGCGAGGAGGGGGTGCGCAGAAACCGTTTTTAAATACGTCCACCACCACTACTCAAGTAATTATCAGAATACGTTTGTCATTGACGTTTGACGGAACGTTAATGTCTTTGCTAGGAGATCATAAAGTGATACACGTTCAGAGGTTAGAATTATCTGACATTTGATGTAAAACTAAAACCAAATAGAAATCTCCCCACTACTTGTAATTCTGCGCGAACTTACCCCTCCTCGCGCCAACTTAATTGGCGTTTGCTATATATATATTTAAAACAACCCTACATGTTTCGGCAATGATGCCTTTGTCAAGGATATAAAAAATATAAATGACAGAATATAAATGTCAAATAATTGAGTTGCTATGGTTTACATTATTCAATGATACATTCCAATAATAATAATAAATCATGCCTTAGTATTCCAAAAAATAGATAGCAAGGTGTGAACATATGTGTTGTTCGCTGCTAGCAGCTTGTGACTCTTTCTGGGTATGAACTTGTGTGTTGGTTGCTGCTGGCAGCTTGCGTCTCTTTCTGGGTGTGTGGTTTTGTATTTGTGTGAGCGCGTAAGTGTAGGGTTTTGTATGTTGGTGCGCTCGTACGTGTGTTTAGTGACCGGTCGCGTAAATTTAGAGAGATCGGATAACCAGCCGTGGCGTAGGGCCGCCAACCCTTTCCCGGCAACTTCTTTACTTTTCCGTGCAGTACTTCGACGGCCCGACCCCCGCCCCAACGAGGCAAGGCGCAGACCAGCGAAGTGCCCCTGCACGGGGTTGCTCATCGCCAACCGAGGGAACACTCTTAGTGGCTATCTCAGTCGACGACGGTCACACTTTGTGCCATCTTAACGATTTCCTCAAAAAGAAAATAATAACTTAATAAATAAATGGCATAGACTAAACCTAGTAGATTTCAACACTAAAAACAAACTTCGCATTTTTCATTCCCACCCTCCTTCAATATATGGTTTACCTAAAATTCACAAAAATAAGATCCCTTTAAGACCAATAGTATCTAACATACAAGCCCCTACTTATAATATAGCAAAATTCCTAGGTGATAGCATATCTAAGATGTTAGGAATAACTGAATATCATACCAAAGACTCATGGCAATTTCAAAATTTCATCAAAGAACAAAAAGTACCAACTAATCACATAATTATATCACTTGATGTAGAATCTTTATATACTAACATTGCTACAGATCTAGCTATAAACATAATAGAATCCAAATGGGATGAAATTAGTCCACACACATCACTAAATAAAAACGAGTTTATTAGAGGTATACACTTCTGTCTCGATAACACATATTTTCAATACAAAAATTATTTTTATAGTCAAACATTGGTATTGCCATGGGCTCTCCTTTAGCTGCTCCTATTGCAAATCTAGTAATGGGACATTTAGAACAAAACGTTATCAATTCATTAGACTTCCACCCGATTTGTTTCAAAAGATATGTTGATGATATCATAACATGTATTCCGACCAACAAAATAAACTATCCCTTAAATAAATTCAACAATTTTGACAACAAATTAAAATTCACTATTGAAGAAGAATTTAATAACAGTATTAATTTTCTTGATATTTCTTTGAGCTATGATAGACAGGGTACTATTTATACAAATTGGTATAATAAACCCACAGCTTCTTTTCGATATATGAATTACCACTCAAATGCTCCTACAGTATTCAATAAAATGATTATAAATAATCTGACTGATAGGGCAGTAAAACTATCACATACTCAATACAGAAAAGATAACATAAAAAAAAATTAAAACAATCTTAACTGATCATAATTATCCACCACAACTTATAGACCAAACTATTAAAAAATGAGTACACCAAATATACAACACTGCAGACACCAATAAGAATTTGAACAATGACACAACATATATCACGATTCCATATGTTCCACAACTATCGGAAAAAATTAAATACACTTTAAAAAAATATGATATAGCTACAACATATAAACTTAGTAATACTAATAAACATTTATTTTCAAAACTTAAACCTAAAATAGAAAAAAATCGAGAAACACATGTCATATATAAAATACCATGTCGCGATTGTGATAGTTACTACATAGGCCAAACGAAACAATATTTATAGAAAAGAATACAAGTCCACAAATACTCTAAAACAGACAAAACTGCTTTATCTACACACAAACTACAACGCGATCACCATTTCGATTTTGAAAACAAACAGATAATTGATAAAGAACAACACACAATGAAAAGACAAATTAAAGAAATGATTAGTATTAAACAGGAAAAAAATTCAATTAACAACAGAAATGATATAAAAAATTTAAGCAGTATATACTATAACTTAATTTTGTAACAATCTACAATTTACCATCATAATATTTTTTTTTGCTATATACCTTATGATACTTAAATATCATATACTTTTGCTTATCATGCTGTTCCGTATTTTGATTCCTGTCTAGTTGTCCGAGCAGGTTTTCGTGATTTTCATTCTCGTTTTGAGCGAATGCCGACAACTTTGCATCTTAAGTCGCTCCACGGGCGCATACGTAATAATAAGTTATGTCTTGCTTTTCCCTGTTTTCTGTTTTGTGCTGATGTGGTCCTCTACTGGGTTGTAGCCTAGCATATGCGCTACCAAACTCTAGGGGGGTCTGCCCAATAGGCAGTCAGGTGCCATTCCGCCTTTCCAGCAGGAGTGAGGAACCAAGCTACGCGGCGCAAATCACGGCGCCGCACAATGCACACACCACTAGAACCGGTCCTGGGCGGCAACCTGGCTAAGTTGCTGTTAACAGCACACACACGTTCGACGTGTGTGCATTGCCCCCGCTTTTGCGGAAATCGTTAAGATGGCACAAAGTGTGACAGTCGTCGACTGAGGTAGCCACTAGGAGTGTTCCCTCGGTTGGCGATGAGCAACCCCGTGCAGGGTGCGCTTCGCTGGTTTGCGCCTTGCCTCGTTGGGGCGGGGGTCGGGGCGTCGAAGTACTGCTCAGAAAAGTAAAGAAGTTGCCGGGAAAGAGTTGGCGGCCCTACGCAACGGCTGGTTATCCGATCTCTCTAAATTTACGCGACCGGTCACTAAACACACGCACGAGCGCACTAACATACAAAACCCGACACTTACGCGGTCACACAAATACAAAATCACGGACCCAGAGAGAGACGCAAGCTGCCAGCAGCAACCAACACACAAGTTCATACCCAGAAAGAGACACAAGCTGCTGGCACAACACGTATGTTCACACCTTGCTATCTAATTTTTGGAATACTAAGGCATGACTTATTATTATTATTAGAATGTATTTTTGAATAATTTAAACCATAGCAACTCAATTATTTGACATTTATATTCTGTCATTTATATTTTTTATTCCCTTGACAAAGGCATCATTGCGGAAACATGTAGGGTTGTTTTAAATGTGTATACTTTGAAGTAATGAACCAGACCTTTAATCGCCGACTTATTAAGTTTACCTTATATATATATATATATATATATATATATATATATATATATATATATATATATGTTGTTATATTATCAAAATTGTTTGATAGATTCTAACTTAAATTGAGTAGAATGAAAATAATAATATATACTTAAACCCGATATAGCTTAAAAGTTTTTTAAAATGAACATAAGTTTTCTTAATCTCCTGGTTCAATTAGGTACCAGACCACCGACAATTATTAATCTCATACACTTGAAATAAAAGAATATTTGTTTCTAATAAATATTTTTAATTAAAAATTTTGACTTTCTTTTCAACATACAAATAAAGAAACTGTAATACAACCCTCTATATATTAAAGTATAAGTGGTTGCTTACTTATTCAAAAATATTTATGTCAATGTGTGTTTACCTTGTTGGATATGAATTTGCATATTCTTATTATATTTAATTACGTACTTAATAGTTATTAAATTGACATTTAATTCTTATACATATAAAAATATAGTTGATTAAATGTTACTACACAATATTCCTAACTTTCTACACAAATTACGTGACGGTAGGTGTTTAACTCTGTTCATTCCAATTTGTATACTTTAAATTACGTGAATTAGTGATGTTAGGAATGGTTTAAAACCCCAATGAAATGCCTGCGTGGATTGATAGTCTTTGGATGTGCTTTCTCGGCATATTTCTCTGGAGTTGCAGGCTTTCTTTTACTAGTGATGAAAATAGTCTGGAATACTGGGTTTGGATAGGGAATCGATTTAATTTTTGTTCGTGACGTTCAGGATAAAAGTAAACAGGTAAAATATACCAATTTATTTGTTTTAACACTTTCTGGTATTATTTTCTTTCCAAACATTGATACTTTAATTCCTTTCAGCTTGATGGTAATTATAAGTATGGCTTTCTACAAGGACAGTATCCGATATTTTCTAATGATTATAATTGAACACTTTTTTGGATCGGAAACTTGTTTAAATGCAGGTTATGTATCTTTCCTTTGAATATTTATAAGTTTTGGAATATCCATATTTGATATTATTTTAATGGTTTTGATAAATTTCGAAATTGTTAATTCGAAAATGCGTGCTTTTGTGCGGGGTAAAAAAACTTTTTTTCTCCATGACAACGGTAAGAATTTTGCAAAAATTTTTTTTTTTATTTTCTAAATATAATAGCTAAAATTTAAATAATTTGCTCCAGTGGGTAGTACTATAGCATACTACATTTTTCTTTACTTTTTTATGTTGTAAATTTTATTATCGACGAAAACGTTTATAATAGACTTTTTTTTCTTTAATATGGAATGTTTCCTTTAACTTCACATCACATCCTGTTTTTGCAATTACGCAAGGCCTTCCTCAGTGGGTTCGTTAGCACCAGTACGTTCTGCCTGACGTATAATCTCTACGATAAGCAGTTCAGCAACGTTTCAACAAGAATCACATGACCATCTTCACTGAGTTTTACGCCATTGGTATTGGCTGGCTGTTTTACCAATTTAGGATCATCCCACCCACGCAAGGTAGGCCCAGGAGGCTTACTGGATTGCACAACATTATAACAAAGCCGGTTTTCGTGGACTTTTATTATCGTACGTTGCGTGTAGCACCGATTTTATCCAGTTTTTGACTTCATGCAAGGTGATTCAAGCGGTATGCGTTCAACCACTTTTTATAAATTTATACCTTAGTATTTATTTATATATATTTCGGCATGCTTATGTTATTAATAGTAATAGTTAATTACTCTGAACGAGGGAAGTGCGCTCAACGTTATCCGGCGGCGACTAACAAAATATACTTACACGTGCGAGGACGAGCCGCCGGTGCGATATTACTCGAATGAACCTCTCTACTAATAAGTAAATATTACTACCAAGTGTTACTGTTAATGCTTCTATTATAGCTGTCATTTAGGGAAATTTTGTCAGAAATGGTACCTATAATAATAATAATAATTATTAAAATCAAGCAATAAAATAGTGTTCAAATATTATCTCATGTAAATAGATAGAAACTGGAATACTATATTAAGGATTTTGGTTATCTTGCTATGGTATAATGTGACAGAATACTTAAATTTAGATTCACCAAATTACAAAATAATAAAGTACAAATTACAAATTAAAAAGTTTAAGTAAACAAGTAAAAAAGAAATTGATTGTACTGAAAAATAATTTAAATATTTTTAAAATTAAAATTTGAAAAATCATGCATATACCTAGAAAGTGTTTGCACGAAAACGTATTTTTACAAATTAACAGACACCTTGCTGTTAGAGTTTGCTGCCGCGCTATTTCTATGTGTGGATTGCGCAGATTCTGACCGCCTTCGACATTCTCGACAGATGCGTGTAACCATCAATAGCGCTCACCGGGAATCGCAACTCACTGACACCTATGCGAACCTGCGTCCATCACTCACTATTTTGCATGTCGACTTGTGTTCACGACCCATGCAGAGTTGCGTTGTTAACGAAGTATAAAAATTACCTTTACATAGGTTCATCATAAACTTGCGATAAAGTGATTTATATTTAGCAGGCTTTCTCATAAGTATGTATGAATATGTACACATATACATGCTAAAGTATATGTTACAAAAGAAAACCTTAAAATTAAAATTAATATTAAATTTGTAAAAACATTTCTAAACAACTAGAACCGCCAACAGGTTTATATAAATTAATTAAAACCTTGAAAATATTACTTGTATTAATCGCAATATGTTATTTTTAATGTGAATGGAGTATATATTACAAAAATAAAACTAGTCAGTTTCTGATTCTGACTCAGTACTTGAGTCCTTTACATTAATTATTATTGGAGCAATTTCTGCCCTATCAAGAAATTGCTCTTGCTCATGCCGTTTTTTAATTAAATTTTCTGTATGCCTAATACAATTACAAAGGTATTTTTAATAATATAAAATATTATTAAAAATCTGGTGTGAAGAACACAAATGCAGGTTCACTATTAATATTTTCTGTGAACGTGTGAACGTGTCCGAATATATTCTATCCCCAGAGACGTAGATACGATTTCGCTTTTCTACAGCTCATCGGTACGCCCCTGCTGGAGAAAGGATATTTCCAGACACATTCACAGAAAAGAACCACCTCACCCTATCACCGTAATTATCCAGACCGAGCGCAGAAGTAAATTCGGCGCTACCTGTTGTCAGACAGCCGAAGTACCTCGCATACCGTCCACATAATTAATGTGAAGTAACGACGCCCTTCCAAAGGTTAGCACAGCCAAACTCTCTGGAAAACTGCATTTTGTTTGTTTCTGCGCTCGGTCTGGATAATTACGGTGATAGGGCGAGGTGGTTCTTTTCTGTGAATGTGTCTGGAAATATCCTTTCTCCAGCAGGGGCGTACCGATGAGCTTGTAGAAAAGCGAAATACGTATCTACGTCTCTGGGGATAGGATATATTCGGACACGTTCACAGAAAATATTAATAGTGAACCTGCATTTGTGTTCTTCACACCAGATTTTTAATAATATTTTATATTATTAAAAATACCTTTGTATTATACAAAACTGGTGGGGTTTACCTACTCATGTATGTTTCAATTATTCTGATACATTACACATGCGGTTAAGCCGTAGTATGAGTGAAGGCACAAACAAAATGCAGTTTTCTAGAGTTTGGCTGTGCTAACCTTTGGAAGGGCGTCGTTACTTCACATTAATTATGTGGACGGTATGCGAGGTACTTCGGCTGTCTGACAACAGGTAGCGCCGAATTTACTTCTGCGCTCGGTCTCGATAATTACGGTGATAGGGCGAGGTGGTTCTTTTCTGTGAATGTGTCTGGAAATATCCTTTCTCCAGCAGGGGCGTACCGATGAGCTTGTAGAAAAGCGAAATACATATCTGCGTCTCTGGGGATAGGATATATTCGGACACGTTCACAGAAAATATTAATAGTGAACCTGCATTTGTGTTCTTCACACCAGATTTTTAATAATATTTTATATTATTAAAAATACCTTTGTATTATACAAAACTGGTGGGATTTACCTACTCATGTATGTTTCAATTATTCTGATATAATACAATTACACCAAGTAATTTCATCACATAATTTCATCATCTTTAAACTCTTTCAATTGAATAACCATTTCTTCTAAAATTTGAATTACAATAATTTTTAATATTAGCCCAAATCATTTCAATTGTGTTGAGGTCACAATGGTAGGGCGGTAACATTAAAAATTCATGTCCACTTTCTCTTATTATTTTATCTATAATAATTATCTTATCTTATTTATGATATTTTACTAATTGTATTAATTCATTTTTAGTCATTGCAGGTGAATAGCTTATATTTTTCTCAACCATTCCATAATTTCTGTTTTTTTGAGAAGGTATTTGGTCGCTGATTTTGAATAGCAATATTATAAGGAGCATTATCTATTATTATAAGTGATGGTACCTCAAGAGTTGGTATAAGCCGATCATTTACGCATTGCTTAAAGGAGTCACCATTCATTACTCCATGGTAATCACCAGTGATTGTTTTTGATGGAAAAATCAGACTAGCCCCTTTAATAAAGCCATTTTGTGTGCCACCATGTGAGATAATAAATCGTTTACCATCATAGCCTTCGGGTTTCCTAGCACTTTTTACATTATCATTTTGCCATTATTTCGTTCTATTCCCTGACGACCTGACGTAAAGTCGAATTTATGTTATTCATATATTCCCTTAAAAACACATTTCTCATGCAGATTATATTTAATTTCTCTGTGAGCACTCTCCTGTTGCACTCTTTCTTATATTTAAAACCAATATCTTTAAGCAATATTGCCAAAGAAGTTGTACTTGTATGAACAAATTCTTTCACAGCCAAAACATTGCCTAGAGTGGACATATAATAGATGTTTACAATATATTAAACACATACTTTCTTTATGCATGTTATAAACAGTATTTCGGAATTCCATTTTAGTTGCTTTTGGTAGGTCCTTAGTTTTTGGCTTCTTACAAGACCTTTTCTTGCCAGGAGACCATAATACTAGATTCTGAATGCTACGATGTTTAGTAGCGTAGACCGTTCTATTAAAAATATTAAGAGCTTATGCTTCCATTTAATCAGTATTGATTCAGATTCAGAACAGATGTTGTAATTTTTGATGACAAATTAGATATTAAAATTAGAAGAATGCTTAACTTAAAAGTCAGAATATCGGAAGCAAAGTCCATAAACAACAGTATTGAAATAATTTGACAGCAAGCCGAAAATCATAAGACTATTTCCTAGACAACTTATCCTTTTTATTTAAAGTAATATTTCAAAGGCGAACGTCTTAACTTAAAATGACAAACGTGTGTAGTATTACAGCGCGTATTCATGTAAGTTAGAAAGAGATAAAGTACAATTTGCGGTTCACACTTGGGCAATACGTACTGAAAACTTATACTTTATAGTGTATATATTTATATTACAGAAAAATACAGTGTCTACGATGCTGAAATTTTATTACGTGATTTTTTTTGCATATTTGTGACCACTAGTCTTTTAAGTATTGTTCTGTTTGACCTGTATAAACACCACTGCAATCGTTGTATGGTACGCTATAAATCGCATGTGTTTTTTTTTAGTTGGAAAGGCTGCTTTTAGTTTTGTTTTGGTGAAGTTAATTACAACTTAAATTACAGGCAGGGGCAAACAAACATTTATAAAATAAGCAGAGATAATAAGAGAAATAATGAGGTCATGCTTTTTAAAATTACGTTAATTACTATATTATTAGTTCTAATTTTACTCTTACAGAAATGATCTTACCGCCTACTATATAATTAATATTTTTCTGAAGAAGGCAATAACATGTCGAAACGTTAAAATAAATATATTTATTTAAAAAATATTTAATTAAGGCCGAATTCCAAGAAGAAATATTAACCATTTATACTTAAGAGAATGACTATTAAGACTTAGTTCTTATTAAAAGTACATTTATATTATATATACGAATAAGCTGTGTAGAGGCAACGACTATATACAGCATGCACCGCTCCCCCGCCACTTTTCGGCTACTTATACGTATTCCCCTACGCTAATCATAGGATTATACAATACATGGGGTATAACGAGTGCCTGTCAGTGCTTGTTAACATCAAATGCGAATAAATTTGAGAGCAGAATATATTAAAATTAAATAAAATGCATACGCACGCCAGTGAGCTATCGAACCACAAACTTATTTTCGACACAAACTGAAAACATATTCTTGTAAATAAAAACAAATTAATAGTTCATTCCTATATATGTAACAAAGTATAATTCATTGAAAAATATGTTAAGTAAAATAAAACACTCTTGTAAATAAAACAATACTGATAAATTCCTTGTCATAAACAATTGAAAACAAAATTTTAATTATTCATAAAAATAAACCAAATATCTTTCCTTATGCATAGATGAAAATCTTGTGATTTTTTTATCCAGATAGATTAATTACATAAAGGGCGCAAAAATGTCTAGGCATTTAGCAAAACACTATCCCAATCTGCGGTAAAAACTATTTCGATCTGTACTTTATATTTCGGGAGTGATGTTGTTAGATACGAGGGTATATCAGATATAAACGAGACTGATTTTCTAATGACCCGTACAAAAGTTTTTTGAATCGGCGAAGTAGGTGGCTATGTAGACAAAGCACTTAGGGCGGGGAGAGAAACGTCTGAAATTCCGTCGAGACCGTTCAGTAGTGCAGTGACCATGAGTGAGCAAGCAGTGCACGTTTCCGTGGAGCAGCGGATAATTATTAAGTTTTTGACCAATGAGGGGGTGAATCCAACATACATTTTACGCAGATTGCACGTACAGTTCGGGGAGAACACCCTTTCACGACCTCGCGTGTTTGCATGGCATAAACAATTTTCTGGAGGGCGGGAGAAAGTTGAAAACCAGAGCCACGTTCGACGCCCACGGACGTGCGTTACCGAAGCCAACATTGAGGCTTGATTTTCTTCATGATCGCCGCACAATTAATGCCCAATATTATTGCGAAGTTTTGGATGCCGCAAAATTGTCTTTACGACGAAAAAGAAAGACGCAATCCGTTAAAAATGTCATTCTCCTTCACGACAACGCCAGACCACATTCGGCAAACATTACGAGGCAAAAAGTGGAACAATTCGGCTGGGAAATCTTGGAGCATCCTGCTTACAGTCCAGACTTGTCACCCTGTGACTACCATTTGTTTGGACCTCTAAAAGAAGCTCTTGGAGGCTAGCGTTTCGACAGCGACCAAGCGGTAGAGACATTTGTGCTCCAGTGGCTGTGTGACCGGCCTAAAAGTTTTTACAATAACGGGATTAAAAAGCTTCCAATCCGTTGGGAAAAATGTATTGCGCGGGCGGGAGATTATGTAGAAAAATAGTACATTTGTATTAACCTTGTTCAATAAAGCATTAATAGTTTTAAAAAATCAGTCTCGTTTATATCTGATATACCCTCGTACTTCCATAATTTAGTTCGGAGTTCTGCAAGTGTACCAGGATTTTCATGTTTATAGATATATTCTTATAAATAACATCAATAAGAGAAACCTAAAAGTGATAGATCAGAGGAACGGGGAGGCCAAGAAAGAGTTTCGGAACGTATTCCAATCCAGCGGTTAGGAAATTGTTCATTTAAAAAATTCTTCGCTGCCAAAGAATTGTGCGCTGGACACCCATCTTGTTTCAAGTATAATCTGTTGAAGTTAATATTTGGCAGTTGTAAAATGTAAGGAAGAACTTGGTTTTGTAAAAGTTGTACATATTTTTCAGAGCTTAAATTGACATCAATTAAGAGAGGTCCTATAATAGGATCACCCAACAACCCTGCCCAAACATTTAACTTCTGCCGCACTTGGCTATTTGAAATGACACTACGATGTTGATTTTCCTGAGACCAATATTTAACCGCCGACGGATTATGCTTCCCGTCCAGGAAAAAAGAAGACGTTGGTAAATAAAATATTTTTTAGAAAACTATCGTCTGCGTGAATTTTGTCTATCATTTTCTCACAAAAAGACATCCTGTTAAATGTATCAATATTAAATAACTCCTGATGTTTTGTTATTTTGTAACATTTATAGCCATTCTTCTTTAATATGCGCTGCACAGACAAAGGAGATATATATCTAAATCAGAAGCAATACGTTTTGATGAAAACCATGAATTATTCTCTGCTGAGGCACATACTAGTTGACAAGTATCTTAAATTTTGCGGCTAGGATAGGACTTTGTTTGGGTATCAATAGAACCGGTTTCATTAAATTTATTTTCAATTCTAAATATGGTTGTCTTGTTTGGTATTGGTCTGTTTGGCTATTTGACACTAAAGATATCACATACTTGTTTAAGACTCTTACCAATGTGATACAATTTTGACATGTCTATTTTTTCCTCTTTTGTATAAATCGGCATTCTGCGTATATGTATTATGCCCTATTATATACTACAACTCGAATGATACTAACGTCAAGTAAACGTCAAAGTCGGAGTGGGGAAATCGGGGAAACGATTGACAAATATAGTAAGTGTAGTAGGGAATTGGACACGCCTCCATCGTTGCTTCACCACTGATTATATATTTATTGCATTTATTATATTTTAATTAGTAAACACTTTTTCACTTAATAAACATTCACATTTCGTATATGTAAGCTTTAATACTAGGAGTCATAAAGCCTTTATTCAAATAAACAAATTGGTTTAAATAGCAACTACACCTAATATCCTGTATTATTAAAAACGAACTATATAGTGGTCTAACTTTCAATATAAATTGACGAGAGGTCAATTATAATATTAACAATTTCAGATGACTATACCTTACTGTGTCTCATTAAATAAGAAATTCTTTTTTTATCTTTAATTTGTACTTTTTAATAGCATTCATAAGATCCTTTCGTTAACATACAATTTTTCTAATTATTTGATGTTTTATATTTTTTTATCAATTATGTGTGCCTTTTCCATACAAGGTAGCCTTATTCAATTTAGCGAATCTAATTGGGTGTAAATTACTGCTTTTCTCGATCGAGAGCCTTGGGATATGCTACGTAATAAGAATACGCAGCTATTTATTATCTGCACACAGGAAGATTTCTCTGCAGTCATGCAAGTATTAACGTCTCGCTTAAAGAAGGAGTATTAAAATTTTAACGCTCGATTTTCTTCTTCTTAGAAATATTAATTTAATAGCATGTGTACGTGTAGCATAAGAACTTATTATTTTGTCGTTACTTTTGTGTTCAAGTTATACGAGGGCAATTCAAATTTGACCTCCATTTTATTTTTTGAGATACTGCAAAATGGGTTTATATTCATCGAAGTTGGCATGTTAGCTAAATAATTATTAAATTTGTTTGAAGGTGAAAAGTGACTGATATTCATCAAATAACAAAATGTGGAAGAACTTTCTAGACCCAAATGCGACTATATACAGTGTCCACCATATTGTTCGCACGATATGGGAAAAACTCTTATTGTAGAGTTTTTTAAACTCATTTTCGACGAGTTGTTTGTGCATGTTTGAAAACCTAAAGTGGAATGCATGAACAGTTTTTTCAGTCGAGCAACGTATACAGAATCTCCCTCGGACAATTAAAAACTATTCTAAATTCGTAGGTATCAATACTGATTAATTCTACTAAATCCTTCATTCCTCGTGCCTACAGAAAACATCCTAGATGGTTAAATGAGCTTGAAGAACTTTACAAACGACATTCTGAGAGTGGTGACAATGAACTAGCTGATCATATTCTTAGTCAACTAGATAAGACTCAGAGGGAAATGACTGAATACATTGAGTTTTACTCACTTTAGTAGGAAAAGCTGGTAGCCGCTTAGAAAACTAGATTCGACACCATTTCTCCTTAAACAAACTTCGGCAATGGATCCCAACCTTATAGCTAAACGACTCCGAAATATTTAAAATAATGTGCATGTAGACAGAGCTTTTAAAACACAAATTAAGAATACCTTTTCCGGCCTCCCTCAGAATTCACCATGGTCATATCCTTTTTCTACTGAATAAATTAATTCGACCATCGCTTGGTTCAAGTTAAGAAAGGCCCCTGGTGCTCACAATTTCTTTCATGAATTCATTAAAAGCTTAGAATGGATGCTCGAGAATGGTTGAAAAACTTTTATAATAATAGATTAGATTCAAGAGATATCCCTAACATTTTCTGGAGAGCAAAAATTCCAGTAATATTAAAACCTGGTAAGTAGTCGGAAGATCCTGGAAACTATGGACCTATAGTTCTCTTATCAGTTTGCTATAAATTTCTAGAACACTTTATCTATAATAGACTAGCGTCCTCCGTTGAGAAGATTATAAATAAGTAACCAGTCGATTTCAGAACAAGAACGAACACTGATGTGACCAAGTCTTGCTGATAATCAGGTTTTCAGAAGGGTCTGAAAATATCTGCTGCCTTTGTTGTTCTTTCCAGTGTCTAAAATAGGCTGGAAGAATGGAATGATTTCTAAATTCCAAGAAAATCATCTCATGTTCTAAATTAGGCAAACTTATCCAGAATATGCTGAACAATCGCCGAATCGTAGTCTGGCTAAACAATCGAACTAGTAATGGCAAATCCTTGAAAAATATCTTTCCTCAAGAATCGTTTTCAGCTCCTATAATGTTCTACATTTACACCAATGATCTCCCACCAACAAAATCACGGAAATGTCTACATGGCTTTATGTTCCCAAACCAAGAATTCAAAGAATGGAGAATTACTTGCTGAAGATCTGCAAGATTAAGGTGAATATTATAAGAAATGGCGTTTACAACCAAACCCTTCAAAATCAGAATCATGTGCATTTTTCATTTGTATAACAAGGATGCTAACAGAGAGCTTAATATTGAATTTCGTGGTAGTAGGATCAACCACAACCCCCACCGTATATATTTAGGCGAACCGTTAGATCGGTCTCTAACATTAGAGAGCACCTTTATAAAACTAGTTAAAAGGTGAAGACGCGCAGTAATAGACTACATAAACTTTCCAGCGATTCATGGGAGCGAATAGGGAGGCCCTGCGAATAGCAGCCATTGCATTGGCTTACCCTCTTGCTAAATACTGTGCCGCTGATTGGTATCGTAGCTCACATACCAAGCTAGAAGATATTCAACTTAACGATACAATGAAAATCGTCACTGGTAATGTTAGATCCACTCTTAGTCTCTGGTTACCGATTCTTTCTAACATTGCCCCGTCGGATATCAGACGTCTCACTGCAGCACAGAATGAATCGGCTAAGATTTCCAACATTGATCTTCCCAGACATGATGATTTGGAGAGCGTCCCAAGGAGCCTACTGAAATCGAGACCGATTTGGCTGGATACGGTAGTTCAGCATCCCACTAATGTAAATGATTCCTAGGTAGCCTTTCTCGAATAGCAACCTGACTTGAGGAATAGAGATTTAATTTCTAATCCTTCAGAACCTCTGCCGGGCCTAACCCTCCCACGTAGGCATTGGCCTCAATTGCATAGGTTTCGCACAGGCCACGGAATATACGACTGTATGTTGTATAAATGGAAACTAGCAGATACTGGCCTCTGCTACTGCGGAAATGTGGAACAAACTATGGCCCACATAGTAAATGACTGCCACCGAAGGAGTTTCCCTGGTGGCATCTACGAGCTGAGCAAGGCAACTCCTGCAGCTGTGGACTGATTGAAGGATTTGGATATTAGAGTATAAATTAGTATTATGACCTTTTCTTGACGTAACGGTGATTTATACACTAAAATCTAAATTTCTATTTCGTTTCTCACACAAAATAATAATAGACTTCATAAACAGGTTGCAGAAGAGTGCTTATAACTAAAAACAGCCTTTGAGTGGTGCAAATCCTTCCAGACTGGTCGTGAACGCATGTTGAACTAGCCGCATGGTGCCCGTCCAGCGTCTGCTATGAAACTTGGGAACATTCAAAAAGCTGACCAGCTGATCCGGAGCAATATCTGTGCAGGAAATATCTAGAATTATAAACACTCAGTTGAAAGTAGTATTCACACTATTGTCCACGACAAGCTTAAATTTGTAAAATTAGCGCCAAATGATTCGAAAACAATAACTCAGCAAAAAACTTCAGGTTTACAGAGAACTCAGGCTTCGCTACGACTATAAAAGCCATGACATGACAACAGGATACACCATATATCCCAGAAACCAAGAACGTTAGCATAGAATAGCGTCATTCAAGCTCACCTCCTTCAAAAAAATTCGAAGGACAATTGCCGGCTGACAACTGTATTCTGGGAAGCTATTGTACCAATTTACATGGATTTTGTTGAAGAAATAAAAACGATTAATTCAGCGTATTACAGTAAACTTCTTAGGAAGGCTAAGCTGACCATACGAATAAAATGACGCGGTGTCTTAAGCAAGGACGTTATTCTCCTACACGATAATACTCGCTCGCATACAGTCCATCTAACGAACAATACATTGACTAAATTCTGAAGGATGGGATGCAAAATTGGCTACGCCATGAATCGAAAGAATTTTGATTGGGCAAATGTATTTAAAAAGAGGGTTGTTACTTAGAAAAATGATGAATATATAATATTAACTCGATTAATAATATCGACCAGCAAAAAATAAAATGCAGGTCAAATTTGAATCTCGTATTAATGCATTGAACGCTTATACCGCCTAATTCTGAGCAAACGCAACGGCCTGAATGTACGAATATTTCTCCCGCTTCGAATACAATTCCCCTGAATGCTGTAGGCGTGTCAACATCAATGTCATATATCATCCATACTTACATATTATGGAGCCGCGTAAGAAAAATTATCTGATTACCAAATTACTATTAAAGGACTATAAATTGTTTAGTCCTGTGTTATGGTAATGACTGTAATGAGTAAATTGCAATACGTTATTCTACAAAGCGTAATGAAATTATTAATAAGCGGTTAAGAAAATTGCAAATAAGGCATCAAGAGATTTAATAAATTAAATTTTAATAATAAAGGTCACAAAAACTGTTCATAGTAAACTAAATAAACTGCAGAAATAAATAAAAACTAAATTAAATTCTAGTAATGTTACGAAAAATTTACTCTTACAGATAATAAAATAAATTGTTCATAATGAGAAATTAATTATATAATAACGGAAATTCATCCGTTTAACCTCATCACCGTAAAATAATTGATGATGTTTGGAATATTTATAATTACGAAAACCATTTAATTTTAGTATGCGGTTAACGGAAGAGCAGCATATGCCTAAATCGTTGGAAATATCGCTAACTGTCAAATTTGAATTTAGTTCTATTGCAGCGCATACTAAAATGAACGTATCATTAGGAACTCTGCGATTTGGGAATAATGGTTTTAAATTTTGTACAGAACCAGTAATGTCTATTTTCTTTTCTTATTTTCTTATTTTCACTATTCAAACGCTTAAGAGACTCCGTATAGGGTGACAGTGGTGACACTAATTTGTGACATTAGTTGTTAAATGGTTGCGCGACAGACTGGTTTGTGATTGGCTAAACGCGTTCAGGGGAATTGTATTCGAAGCGGGAGAAATATTCATACGTTCGGATCGTTGCGTTTGCTCAGAATCAGGCGGTATTATACAGGATCATCAACGAAGAGCGGAAATCGAAAAAAGGTTACAATCGGCGAGAATATCTCAAGCAGCTAGGAAAAGAATTAGTGGCTACTGGAATAAGCGCAGAAGAAGCTTCGACAACACAAGGCCATTCGCAGAAAATCAAAACGTGGTAGATGCTGGAAATGTCCCAGAAATTTGGACAGAAAGTATTCCAAAAGGTGTTAAAAATGCAATTGATTTGTTTATAATGATCATGAGATAAGTTCCTGCTTTAAAATATAAAACAACAAATATATATAAAACAACAAAGGATTAATACAGCTTCATCACTCGTATTAATCCTTTCATTATTCTTTATTCAAATTTACTAAAAATCCTCGTCAGTGAAAATCATGCATTTTTCCTTCCTGATGTATACAACACTGTTGCATTTACATCAAATAAAATTATTTTTCACAAATTTTACTCTGTATAGTAGACAGCAATGTGGTCACTACTGATCCTACTAGTATCACGTGTGACAAAAAAGCCGGTGTTATGAGGGATAATTTAACCGTAAAGCTTCCCCTTTGATTAAAAAATTAAAGATTGCAGGTGAATGAATTACCGCCGACTATAAACCTAAAAATTGAATACATGTGTTTTTCTTAAATTCTTTATCCTACAATAAAATTTATTTTTATATTACTTACCCACAGCAATTTATAGAATATTTTGACATGATTTTCTTACCTGCAACAAAAAAAATTATGAAAATTATTATGAATAACGCATATAAAAATAATGTGACGATGTGTAGTATATAGTGTTATATAGATTCTACGCCAAAATCCCATGTATTCTCTTCTGGACACCATTCCAGCCATAACACCACAGCTAAGTAGTGCAAAATATGCTTTTCCACTAAACTGCGTCACTCCCCTTACTAAAGAACTTTTAATAGTTTTGAACAATTTTGGAACAGCGATAGAACAGCTTTGTAACAGATTTTAAAAGGAACGTGAAGTTTTAATGTGGAATTAGCATAATACGGCACTATTTACCTAAAGAAAATTCAAATATTCAATAAAGTATTGCAAAGGAGATATTAGGAAATAACACTCTGAATTATTTTTTTTTTTAATTTTGAATAATTATGTAGTTATAGATGTTACTATGGAAGTGAATCAGGATTATCAAATAAAAGTAGCCTCTCATGAATAGTTCTTTATCAAGAGAAATATCAATTCAAACGAAAAAAGTGTGAAAATTTTATTTAAAAATATTAATATTTTTTAATGCAAAAAACTTTATTTCAAATCATAGTCACTAAACTATAATTTAATTGAAGACTGGCATATATGTTGCAATTATGAAGAAATACTGCCTTTCAACCGAACAGTTGGCTTTTTTGTTCTGGTATACTTATATAAACATGCCTCATTGCTTCAAATAAACCAATTTTCCAATATTCCAATCTGCAACATAGTCGGATAAAAAGAAAAGCTTTTCAAATTGATATTTTCGTTTCCAAATTTTCAGATTTGGAATTGGCATTACAAAAATAGCCAAATTCACCCACATCTATATTATTATTTTTCTTGTGAAAAACCACTTATTTTCATTTTCAAATAAATTACGTACCCGAAATAAAAGAGATATAGCTTTATATGGAACTAGCGCAAATAGAAAAGAGAGTTGTTAATTATTTGCTTTATTGTTATCTTAAATATTCTTCGGCAAAGACCTGACCAAAAAGGCACAAAAAAAAAGCCCTTAAAAAGGCATATTTTTGTAATAAGAAATAAAATTCAAAAAAAGGCATAAAGATTAGATAAACAACATAAATGTTACTATACCTAACTAATAACATTATACTTTCACAAAATATACGTTTCTAAACAAATTTATATAAAAAAAAACTACTAATCCCGAAAACCATTGATCTAATAACATTTTATTTTCATCAGAAATACATTTTCAAACAAAAAAAAAACTACTAATTTCGAAAACACCTGATTATTTAGCACTGTTCTAAATATTCCATAGTAAAATTGTGTCTTCTGTCATTTAACATATTCGTGTAAGCCGGAAAACCTCTCTAACGTCGACACTTGTTATTAGTGCATATTTGAATTTTGTAATTAATACGGTATCCATAATAAAATCTGTACCATTTTCTCTGTTCTCTCATCTGTTCACCATTTTAAAATTGATGACATTTTTTGTAATGTGTCGAATCCTTTATTTTTATGCAAAACGTCGTTTAATTTATTTATAATTATTTGACCACTATGTTCTGGTACAATATACTATCTAGCTATCTTGAGAATTTTTAATAGTAACTAAAGGCAAATCCTGCTTCTCAAGAGATTTTATAGAGTCACTTACAGAACTGTAACTGATTTTTATAAATGCCAAATTATTTTGGAATTCTACTTCTTTTAGTACCTACGGTCTGACAATCTTGTATACCTGTACGTATAAATTAATTTATTAATTTTTGGAAACTGTGTAAGGTATATGTGTAATATATAACGGCATTTAACCATGTTCTACATCTTGTTAGAAATAGTTGTGGATGTAATGGGGTATTTGGTAATAGGAGTCCAAACATTTCTGCCCTTAAAGGAGCAAATACTCATTTGCCACATGTTATTAATTTATTTACTAATGGGAAGTGCAATCTTATAGTTTCATATACTCGTTTATGTCCGTGCTCTAATCAAGTACGATGAATTAAATTCGGATAAGAAATCTTCATATTAGATGTAACTTTTACGATATGTACCGCTCCGTCTGACAGCATGAGTAAAATTTTATCACTCGATACTGGCTCCGCGAAGAAAAAATGCGTTAATTCATCATGAATAAATCTTGTTATTGTATTATTATTTGTTTTACTTAATTCTTTCGTACTTATTAGAAAACTTTTTGACGAATTTTCATCATTTAATACTTCGAGTAATAAATTTGCCATGTATCATTCACATACATCTGTTTGTTTCGTCTACACATATCCATATGCCGTTATTTCCAACAATATTTTTTATTTCCTGAATAACTTCCTTGTACACTGAACTACCATCATTTTTGCGGAGATGGCTTCCATCTGGAATATGCATTGCGCAATGTATTTCTAAAAACGTTTGCAATATTTGTTTTTCAAATTATAAATGGGTATATTTGCTTTTATCAAAGCTTAACAAATATTAAAACTAAATTTTGGTTATTCAGTATAGCCGAAAGTTGATGCAACAGATTGCATAGCTGTACCGATAGCTTGTTGTTTCTTCATGTGACTTCTAGTTAGTTTTAGTTTTTCCTGGTGCAATGACGTTTTAACATGTTGAAATATGTAGTATTTCTTGTCACATTTAATCTGGTAAACGAAATTTCCTAATGTAAATACATTTTATAATTTAAAGTGCAAACAAAACGATTTTTGAAAATGCTTGGCAAAATAATGGATTGCGTTCATATTTCAATTCCTGGTTATTTTTAATCCATTCTTCAACAGTGGGCTTTTGCTTCGGCGTTTTACTACGAACGCACTTCACACTGTCTCACGAAAAACTTAAACACAACTACATGAATAGATGACTCGACGCAAATCAAATCAAAGTAAACACGGGGAATCCCACGTCGGACGGCACAACGGGGAATTACAAGATACAAATTCATTCACAAAACAAATGTACACTGGCGCAGAGACCCTTCTTTTTCTAAATTAAATAAATTTTGGAAAAAACTCATCAAAAAGTCAGAAAACAGTTTTAAATATGCATGAAAAATAATAGGCATTAAAATTCAAAAAGAATTAGGCGTCACGTGACGCCTGACAGATGTGAAACACCGAAGTCGATTTTTATTTCAAGTACAATCACCAAATATACCTTTTTCTCTATTTTATTTTTGTTTACACGAAAAAGAATTATTTCATATGAGTAATTGTCAAAAAGTGCTGAGGTGCTCTAATTTGTCAACAAAACTCAAAGAGATCAAAAGGGTGAATAACTTGAGCTTAAAACATCATCTGCCTAAACTAATATTCTAAAAGGTTGTGTTTATGTATGACAATACGTTATGCACGTATAAAGCATTTGTTACAATATGAAACAGACATGTAAATAATTTACATATCTGTAACTGTACACATGGACAATACACCTCGTATTTTCAGCATTTACTTCTGCTTAATACATATGTTTAATGCACTACACCAACATACGTATTTTTTCGTTTCCTGTAACAGCATAGCTGTTCGAACGAAAGGTCGCCTTCCGACATAGTCTCTTTCGTCCGTAAGATGTCACTTATTAAATAGTGTCACCTTATAGGACGAAACTTGCTTTATCTTTGTGGGCGATTTCAATAAAATATAAATACAGTAATACAGATACAAATCAGTTGTTTAACAGATTTGTATCAATTTGTATACATTGCTCCACTAGCTTGACTGATGACGCCTAGATGGCAGAAACATATTGCCATGGATTTTTCCCTGAAGAAAGAAACAAAAGAAGATATAAAAAAATATTATATGTATGTACATTTTATTCCAGGGACATAACTATAAAAATTTAAAATTTTATATAACAATTTATTATAATGTGTATTTTTGTCCACAACTGTAGGATGTATGAGCCTCTGGGATGATTGGAGTTCGCGCCAATGTGGAAGTTATAATAATATATATAAATATATCTTGTAGTTGTTTTGATTTATTTTTATGTTAGGTAGGGGTATTGATGCTGTTTCCTGCTTCTTCATGCTGAGAGACTGGGTGGTTTTTATGCAGATAGGTTGTGTTATTTGAAATTGGATAAAACTTAATTTTATTCAATTTAAACTTTGGATAATTACGGTGTGTGTTTTTTGATAGTGTTTGGATGTGTTAAATTAATTTTTCGTTTGTTTACGAGTCTTTAAACTTGTAATGTAAATTAAATGACCTATCTGGAGTCTCTCTTATAATAGTTTTTGTGACGTGACGTATACAAAAATGAATGTATGTATATTTTAATATTATATTTACGTATTTAGAAATAAGTGTGTTACAATAAGGAGCTCAGTAAATTAGATAATTCTAGTTTATAATATTTTTGTAATCAGAGAAAATATTAAGAAAACTTATCAGACTGTTTTTTTGAGTATAGTTTTTTGTTCATATAAATTATTGTAATGTGTTAGAGAGCGGGAAAACTTGTTTGTTACATGCTTGATTTTTGCGCATGGTCAATTTTGGATGCGTGCGAAAAATAGAGAAAGTTCTATTTGACGTTTGATTTGTGGGGTAACGTAAGTGTTGACACCTGATAAATTTTGTTTATATTTTTTTTTTTACTTTTGTTCGCGGTAAATTAATTGGAGGTTTTTTTTAGAACTTTTACTGTCATTTGGTATCAAAGTATTTTTTATCCTCTTAACTGAGAAATTGCATCAGTTCAATTTTACACTTTGTAAAATTGAGTTTTTTTTTATTTTTTTTTTATTAAATATGTAAAGTGGGAAATGTTTGTATAATTTGTCTTATACCTATTATTTTACTTCCGTACCACGTATCTGTGAGGATAAGCCCTGAAGATAGAGAGCTCAAGGAAGGCGACCCAACTGAGTCTAGTTCGGAACTGCTATCGTGGATTGTGAACTCAATTAAATTAAGCAATAAACATCACAGTTCACAGCATAATTTGGCAAACCCAACGTGAGGCGAAGATAGAGAAAAGTTAATATATATTGATGACGTAAATCAACAAAAGGCGAACAAAGAAAATTTACAAATAAAATTATAAGTAAACAATATAATTTTAAAAATGGAAAATATAAAACAAAGAATGGGTAATGCTGGTTACATGCATGAAGAAGGACACAATGAAAGCGGTCAAGAGATTATGGACATGATGCACACAATGACACAAATGATGATGAATATGATGCAACAACAAGAAAAACGACAAGAGGAGAGAGAGAGAGAAAATTGGAAGAGATAATGGAAAGGGAAGAAAGAATGAAAAAGAAATTGGATCAAATCATGGTGTTCGAAAATAACAATCAAATAAATAAAGAAAACATAGTAAGTGAAATTAAATTACTACACGTCGAGGTAAAACAAGTAAAAGAAAAGGAATTGATAATGTTGGAGCAAGAAAAGGAATTAATGAATATGAAGGATAATTTGGAGAAGATGTATGGGGAAGTAAAACAGCTGAAGGACAATGGAAATGGTTTCGAGGATGAAGTTAAAATTAAGGAAGATATAGTCAAAGAAGGAGTCGATGGTGAAGTTGGAGAAAAAGATAAAAAAGGGGTAAGGAAAGAATTTATATTAAATAAAATTAATTTCAAAACCGAAGAAATAAGAGAGTCTGATATAATTAGAAGAAATTCTAATTTAAAATGTCATATGAGTAAAAGTAATGATGTGAAAATGGTTAATGAGTTAAATAAACATGTAAATGAAGAAATAAATCAGGCAGTTGTCATTAATACTATTAATGATGAACAAATAGAAATTAAAAGTAAAGTGGCTTCTCCAAATGGAATTTATAGTTATAATTGGAATAATTATATAATAAATAAATACAATAATCACTGTAATTATATTTTGAAACATAATTGCTTTTCAAATTGTGAAAATAATAATAATGTCAACAATGACTTTATAAAAAGAAATACTTCTAAAATTATTAATTATAAGGGTAGTAAATTTAAGATAAATAGACCCACATTTTATATAAGAGTAAAAGTTAAAATGAAATTAAATCAAAACGTATATGCAGTCGGATATTTTAAATAGGCCCAACATAAAATTAATAAAGATGTTGTATACTATTGAAATCAATTGATTGTGCGAGAAATAAGGATTTTTGCCTTTGATATAATTAATTGGAATTCGATGTAATAAAGTATTTGGATAATTATGGTTATAGAAAAAGTACATGAAAATAAAAATTTGTTTACGAAATTCGTCGAGATAAAAAGTTATATGATGTATTTTATTGGAGAAGAAAATGAAATAAATATTTGAATGAAAATAAAAGTTTATAAAAATTCGTCGATAATGAAAAAGTATATTATAGTAGCTACGATTATGAAAAAGTTTGAATAAAAATATAGATATATATATATTGAAATAAAAAGTATGGTGATTATAAATTTATAAAAAGAACTGTTGGCATGTTAAAAGGAATATGATTACGATATTTGAATATGATGGTTAACGAGTTTTGGATTAGATTGACAAGGTAATGATAAGGATTAAGCAAAGTTTGAATATACAGGAGGAGTTTAATAATAAAAGTTACTGTGGATGAAGTTGGAAATAAATTAAAGTATCTGCGAATATAAAAGTTTATTAATTATGGGAATTGATTTATAAGAAAATATTAAAATAATATTATAGAAGAAGATAATGTATTGGATGAAGAAAAAGATGATATGGGTTTATTGTTGTTGTTGTTGTTGATTAATGATTAATGATTAGGAGTTTGATTGTAATGATGATTTGATGTAAGAGGTAGATTTTGATATTATGCTTTTCTTTTATTTATGAAATTATTGGAGACATCCATGTCCAGGAAATCGAGGAAGAGCTCGATTATATACTTGGACGATGACTGTTACTTCGGCGTGTTCTTTCGTCTGCGATGTATGTAACGAGACCTATTCAGATTATGTCAAGCCAAAATGACATAAGCAATAAAATGTCAAAAGTTAATATGACATTGCTGATTTAAAATTTATATGGAGATGCTGTAGTTTGTTCGCTGCAACGTTGCACCAGGAGGAAGATGACCCTGCTGGACAACAATGCAACATGTTAGTGCGGGGAAGAATGACAGAGTGCGATACTGTCGTAAGTCATAGTGCGGAAAATTATCCTTGAACAAAGCTTAGAAATGTCCTAACTTTTTTTTCGGATAATTTTGGGGAGATGCCATGGATTTTTCCCTGAAGAAAGAAACAAAAGAAGATATAAAAAAATATTATATGTATGTACATTTTATTCCAGGGACATAACTATAAAAATATAAAATTTTATATAACAATTTATTATAATGTGTATTTTTGTCAACAACTGTAGGATGTATGAGCCTCTGGGATGATTGGAGTTCGCGCCAATGTGGAAGTTATAATAATATATATAAATATATCTTGTAGTTGTTTAGATTTATTTTTATGTTAGGTAGGGGTATTGATGCTGTTTCCTGCTTCTTCATGCTGAGAGACTGGGTGGTTTTTATGCAGATAGGTTGTGTTATTTGAAATTGGATAAAACTTAATTTTATTCAATTTAAACTTTGGATAATTACGGTGTGTGTTTTTTGATAGTGTTTGGATGTGTTAAATTAATTTTTCGTTTGTTTACGAGTCTTTAAACTTGTAATGTAAATTAAATGACCTATCTGGAGTCTCTCTTATAATAGTTTTTGTGACGTGACGTATACAAAAATGAATGTATGTATATTTTAATATTATATTTACGTATTTAGAAATAAGTGTGTTACAATAAGGAGCTCAGTAAATTAGATAATTCTAGTTTATAATATTTTTGTAATCAGAGAAGATATTAAGAAAACTTATCAGACTGTTTTTTTGAGTATAGTTTTTTGTTCATATAAATTATTGTAATGTGTTAGAGAGCGGGAAAACTTGTTTGTTACACGCTTTATTTTTGCGCATGGTCAATTTTGAATGCGTGCGAAAAATAGAGAAAGTTCTATTTGACGTTTGATTTGTGGGGTAACGTAAGTGTTGACACCTGATAAATTTTGTTTATATTTTTTTTTGAAACTTTTGTTCGCGGTAAATTAATTGGAGGTCTTTTAGAACTTTTACTGTCATTTGGTATCAAAGTTTTTTTTATCCTCTTAACTGAGAAATTGCATCAGTTCAATTTTACACTTTGTAAAATTGAGTTTTTTTTTATTTTTTTTTAATTAAATATGTAAAGTGGGAAATGTTTGTATAATTTGTCTTATACCTATTATTTTACTTCCGTACCACGTATCTGTGAGGATAAGCCCTGAAGATAGAGAGCTCAAGGAAGGCGACCCAACTGAGTCTAGTTCGGAACTGCTATCGTGGATTGTGAACTCAATTAAATTAAGCAATAAACATCACAATTCACAGCAATATGTATTAAGCCGAAGTAAATGCTGAAATTACGAGGTGTATTGTCCATGTGTACAGTTACAGATATGTAAATTATTTACATGTCTGTTTCATATTGTAACAAATGCTTTACACGTGCATAACGTATTGTCATACATAAACACAATCTTTTTGTATATTACCGCTCGTTGTTAATGGACTACACCGACATACGTATTTTTTCGTTTCCTGTAACAGCATAGCTGTTCGAACGAAAGGTCGCCTTCCGACATAGTCTCTTTCGTCCGTAAGATGTCACTCACTAATTAAATAGTGTCACCTTATAGAACGAAACTTGCTTTATCTTTGTGGGCGATTTCAATAAAATATAAATACAGATACAAATCAGTTGTTTAACAGATTTGTATCAATTTGTATACATTGCTTCACTAGCTTGACTGATGACGCCTAGATGGCAGAAACATATGTATTAAGCAGAAGTATATGCTGAAAATACGAGGTGTATTGTCCATGTGTACAGTTACAGATATGTAAATTATTTACATGGCTGTTTCATATTGTAACAAATGCTTTATACGTGCATAACGTATTGTCACACATAAACACAACCTTTTTGTATATTTACCGCCATCTGGCTCGTTGCTAATGGACTACACCGACATACGTATTTTTTCGTTTCCTGTAACAGCATAGCTGTTCGAACGAAAGGTCGCTTTCCGATATAGTCTCTTTCGTCCGTAAGATGTAACTTATTAAATAGTGTCACCTTATAGGACGAAACTTGCTTTATCTTTGTGGGCGATTTCAATAAAATATAAATACAGATACAAATCAGTTGTTTAACAGATTTGTATCAATTTGTATACATTGCTTCACTAGCTTGACTGATGATGCCTAGATGGCAGAAACATATGTATTAAGCAGAAGTATATGCTGAAAATACGAGGTGTATTGTCCATGTGTACAGTTACAGATATGTAAATTATTTACATGGCTGTTTCATATTGTAACAAATGCTTTATACGTGCATAACGTATTGTCACACATAAACACAACCTTTTTGTATATTTACCGCCATCTGGCTCGTTGCTAATGGACTACACCGACATACGTATTTTTTCGTTTCCTGTAACAGCATAGCTGTTCGAACGAAAGGTCGCTTTCCGATATAGTCTCTTTCGTCCGTAAGATATAACTTATTAAATAGTGTCACCTTATAGGACGAAACTTGCTTTATCTTTGTGGGCGATTTCAATAAAATATAAATACAGATACAAAACTGTTGTTTAACAGATTTGTATCAATTTGTATACATTGCTTCACTAGCTTGACTGATGACGCCTAGATGGCAGAAACATATGTATTAAGCAGAAGTAAATGCTGAAAATACGAGGTGTATTGTCCATGTGTACAGTTACAGATATGTAAATTATTTACATGTCTGTTTCATATTGTAATATTCTAAACTAATTGTGAAAGGTGCGATATCATTTTAATCAAATCCCACTTTCTTATCCCGCTATTTTTCAATCTCGGCTTCAGTGTATGTCAGACTGTGAACCCTCGCTTCAGCAGTTACTTGACCTAGTTAATTAATTCGATTAGAAAAATATGCCTAATATGCCTATTCCTATTGGATATTCTATTAAAACGCTTTGGACACATTAGCCAAGTAAGGGTTTTTCTTGAATTCATTATAAGTATGGTTGCACAAGCATCAATCAGTTATTGTAATTGTTTCTACTTCTAGCGCCTGTAGTTAATGAGTTGTTCTTACGCACAGTTTTGTTATATATTATAAATAAAATGCTGCTACAAAAATCAAATTAAAGATTATCACTAAATAAGATTTCTCCTTGATTGTATAATTTTAGCATCTAACATCTGTAATTATTGAGTTGTTCTTACTTTTTACGAACAGTTTTGTTGTATATTATAAATAACATGCTGAAACAAAAATTAAATTATATATTATCACTAAATAAGATTTCTCCTTGCTTGTTTTAGTATAAGAATAAGTTAGTTACTCAAACAAGAAATGATCTACAGGCCTTGCCAGAAGCGAAATGGAAGGAGAATAACAAATATCGCCAAAAATACCGAGATTAATAATATGGCCAACGCTAATAATCTTCCATGAATCGTACAAGAAATGATATTTTAATTGTTAGTTGGTAGTATACAATTATCAATATTTTTACTTATACGAAGTAATTTTCCTTTTATTGATCGACAAGTATTCTTATTTGTGTTCACTTCCCTATTTTAAGATTATTTAAGTATTAATCTTTTCATAGAAATATAGCGAGAACCGGAAGGCGTTGCAAGAATCTACCTTCAGATTTATTCGTGTTTTAAACATTTTCCGGTATTAGTAGCGCATGCGCAGTATGCCCCGAGTCTTGTTCTTTTTAGTGTAATATGCACTGGCTGAGCGATCATCTCGTGGTGGCATTCAAGAACCGAGTTTATCCCCGCGGCGCGCAATTTGATGTTTCACATCAAAAGGCGTAAAAAAACTACTTTTATTTATTTTTGTCTGATTCGTGCAGAATTTTAAATATATTTTTCATGCCTTAAATTTTAAGCATAACCGTATTTTCTACAAGTCCGGCTTTCATTCATCAGGAGATTTAAAAGTATTTATTTTTATAGCAAGATTACTTCTAGTAATATAATTCATAACATCAATACACTAATAAAAAAAACTAATTATGTAAAGGCTTAAACCAGTTCTTATAGGAATCAGTTACCTTAAATACTGTAGTCCCATTAAAAACATCGCAAAACCTTAATAATACAAAGAAGGTGGCTAAGAACAAAATTTCGGATATGACTTTTTTCTTAGTATTATTCCGCTTTGCAGATTGTCGAACGAGTCTCGCTGCTGTGTTTTTGTTTTCTTTCGGCCGTATACGCTATCATGTTTCTTGATCTAACTCGATAGGATCGGTGGCGGCCGAAAATTCTCAACACCGCACGCAATTATCGTAAATTGATTTTTAGACGTTGGATTTTAATTTAGAAGTAAATAAATTGCATTGTACGGTGATAACTATCGAACCGGAGTTCTACGCTGCGTTTTTCAGTACGGACACGATCTTTGATGAAACCGCCGCGTTATGTTAAATAAAATTGCCAGATATTTTCGCACATCAAGAGAGTTAATGATGATTAAACATATTATTTTCAATTTAACGAGAGCTCAAATTAAACTTGTCGTTATATGTATGGTTGTCAACGAAAAAAAGTAAACATATTTCGAAACTCGAATATTCCTTGAAATATCTCCAACCACATGGTTGAAAAGTACGAGATGTATACACGGGTTTACATATTGCTATGAATTTTTAATTAAAAATAATTTAATTTAAAAATGTACATTTATTTGGGAAGAGACTGTATAATGAAAATGTTTTTAAATTGTCGAAGGTTAACTAGAGTGAAAAACTTGTTATCCGAGAGAGGCCGGAGTTGGTCTGAGAGATGAAATTTGTAGTTTGAACAAGAAGGTTGTTTTGTGAAATATATTTAAATATATTTTAATTAATTCGGGTTGATTGATTGAAAGTGATTTTGTCAAATTGTTATTAAAGTCCCGATATTTATAGAGATAATTTCTCGTTGTATTATTGATGTATACATTGATTATGCACCTTCTTTGTTCGTAAGAGTCTCCAAATATTTTTTCTTGGAAGTAGAATTAAAATTATATGACGTCGTCATAGTATATAAAATTACTATAAGTATATTTCTATTGTATTCAAGCTTGTAGTTAAGAGAATTAATTGTTAGAAGTACAGATAATACAGTTTATTATTAACATTGCTTTGTTAAAAATTATAATTGAAAAGTTTTTTCGAGAGGATTCAGGGTTTTTTGTGAGTGTCTTTTGCACATGAGTAAGATTTGTTCGTGTTTCAGTATCTGATTATACAGTGTGGTTCTCTGGGGAGAAATTAATATTAAACTTGATTATTTTTAGATAAGTTTTGATCGGAGTCATTTAGAGGATGTTTTCCATTCATTTAGCTGTCAATTTTCAATTAATGTTTTTACCTCTAGTATTTTTGTATAATACTGCATCTTTATACTTTGTAAAGATTATTTTTTATTTTTTTTATTTTGTATTAAATATTCATTTTAATTTTTATCTTGCGTTTGTTTCATTTGACACTCCATTATTGCTAATTAATTAATAAAATAAATAAATAAATTTTTGTGAACATTTCACTGGCGCTCAACTTACTTTCAGAACACGCATTTCCTAAGTAGAACCCGAGAAGTTAGAAGTCTCATATTTGATCATTCACCGGCTGAGAAACCTAGTTGGGAAACCTAGTTGTGGAAAGTGGTGTAAGAAATCTTCAACCCACTATCCATAGCAATATGTATTGCCATATAAATTATTTCTCATTTAAATTACAGCATTTGAAATACTTAGAAATTATTAGACGTTGGATTATATACGAAAAACGTATTAAGTGCATAAGTGCACAGGGAAAATAAATTTGCAAAAGGTATATTCCCATTTCATGATTTAACAGGTAAATTGGACGAACATACAGGTCCGTGCCTAATTTTCGGAGAGTGCGTGACAAACACGTAGGTGGCTGATTTTAGGGACTGCCAAATTCCTTAAAAATGATTAGATTACACAGGCCTGCATTTTTCAACTCTTTGATGTTGATTTAAAAATTTTAACTGTTTTCTAGTAATTGGGTAGCGCTGATTTCAAATCTGCTTTTATTTTTTTTGTATCACGTAAGGTTATTTGTCAAACCAGTAAAATCAAAAAATATAGAAAAAACACGATTTATTTCATTTATAAGCTAGTTTTATATTATATTAAAAAAAATACAAAAATATACACATAGAAACTATTAGAAATAGTTATTTATTCTTTATTTAGTGATTTAATTGTTTATATAATAATTCATTACTAACCGATCGTGAGTATAGAAACCTAGGCGGAAAGATTCATTCCCGTCTCAAGATTAAGTTCACCTCGACGCTGCACGTCTCAGTGAACTTTCTAACTCTCGACGGTAATGAACTACTTTTCGCCTGGGTATGTAATATACCATTACACTTATTTATACATAAAACTACAAGATACTTCTCGAAATGAATCAGATATAGATCCACTGCAAACTTCTGATGAACTGATTTCATTAAAGATCCATATAAGAGAAGCAATAGATCCATTTTCTTTATTAGTATACTTATGTGACACTAGTATTTTAAATCTTTTTCCAAATACTGTGATTGCATTAAGAAATTTATTAACATTACCTCTGTCAACTGCCTCAGGAGAAAGCTCCTTTTCCAAGTTAAAAATAATTGAAAATTATTTTTAATAATATAAAATATTATTAAAAATAGGGTGTGAAGAACACAATACAAGTTATATATTTGTGAATGTATCTCCTCTCCAGAGACGCAGATACGTATTTCACCTTTCGACAGGATCGTCGGTACGCCCCTGCTGGAGAAGAGATACATTCAACCAAATATAACTACCTTGCTATCAACCAGAAATTATTAAGACAGAGCGTGAAAGAATATTCAGCGCTGTCTAGATAACAACTGCCGAACTAAGCAACGTGTTTCTCTAGACGGTAACATACCATATCTATAGAAAACTGTATTATCGTGTCTTCACTACTTGTCGGGCGAACCGAATGCGTATATAACAAAATAATTTGAAACATACATGAGTGGGTAAAAACCACACCAATTTGTATAATATACAATATAAAATAATATATAATTATACAAATTGGTGTGGTTTTTACCCACTCATGTATGTTTCAAATTATTTTGTTTAATTGAAAATTATTTATGGTCAACAATATCAAAAAAGAGATTATTAGATCTCGTTTTGATATCGGTATAGAAAGAGAAATAAGTGAAAATGTAGATATGACAGAATTAATAAGAAATTTTCTAGCTGTAAAAGCACGCCAAGTTTTAATTATTTGTTATAGTTACATCATTTTATTTTAGTAAATTTCATAAGTATGATTATTTTTTGATATCTTCATAATACTCGTACGTAAGGTATGATAAGACCGGGAAGAAGCACGCAAATTCGGTTACTTAAAAATAAAAAACTTTTAACAAATGTGCTTACCTCACACGTAACATTAACTGACAATGTAAGCAGACTGGCCACGTATTAGTGCAGTCAGTAGAAAACGTTACTAGTAAAAAATATTAGAAATATTGTTAACTTTGAATATTTTACCATTTGTCCATATTTTATACAAAATGCTAATTGTATTATTGAACTTATGCAAATGAGAACCAATGAGTATTAAATATCACTTTACACGTAAATGTCCCTTAATTTGTTGCGTTTATTTCAACAATTAGACAAATTAAGTTTGTACCAGTATGCAGAACGCTACACGTCACGATGCCGCGTTCCTCGTTGTTAGGACAATGAAAAATTCGTGAAAAGTCGCATAAATCTCGGAACGTGTGGATGCATTTCGCTCTAATTGGAGCTTGTCAACACACGGTATCCTGGAGACAGACATGACTTCTACTTACGCGAAAAATAGAAGTGGAAGTCATGTCTGTCTCCAGAATACTGTGCATTGACAAGCTCCAATGAAAGCAAAATGCATCCACACATTCCGGGATAAATGTGATATTTCACACAAATTCTTCATTATCCTAACAATCAGGAAGGGGACAAACTTAGGCGAAATTCACATGTAAAGTTAGATTTAATATTCATTGGTTCTAATTTTTGCAGTAAGTTTAATATATTAACTATATTATACGCAATGTATAGAAGTTGACAAGCTCCACTAAGAGCGAAATGCATACACACGTTCCGGGATAGATGTGACTTTTCACGAATTTTTTATTATGCTAATTATACACTTTGTCCCCTGAAATTTTGAATATGGGCTTTCGAATGCATTACTTGGTGCTTAGCTACTATGCTCGTTTCTGCAAGCTGAGAATATGAGTAATGTAATGTGTTTGTAGACACTGTGATTCACACGCGATTATTATAATAGGTTGCCATGGTTATTTTTGCAAAATGAATGCCAATTTGACTTGATTGTTAGATAGATTCAAAATTTGATACAATTAAGTGTAGTTAATTTTCTTTTCAAAATGTTAACAACACACCACAAAACAAGTATCGAAGAACAAATTTAAGAACTTAGTACCCTTAAAAACTTAACGTTTGGACTGGTATTCTGGGGGACACTGTTATAGGACCATTTTTTACTAACGGGAATCTGAATGGCCGAAAGGATTTGGAACTGCTTGAGAATAAAGTGATACCAGCAGTACAAGGCATACAGGATATTGATATAGCTCATATCTGGTATCAGCACGACGGATGTCCTGCTCATAATGCGGCTCGTGAATATTTAAATCAAATATTTCCTCGTCGCATTATTAGCTCCAACGGAGACATAAAATGGCCACGAAGATCTCCCGATTTGTCCCCGAATGATTTTTTTCTTTGGAGCCATATAAAGCAAACAATTTATACCAATCGGCATCTAAGACCTAACAACGTGTATGACCTCAAATTAAAAATTCTTGAAGCTATTCAAAATATCGCTCCTGCGATGTTAAGAGCAATGCGACAACAATTGCGATGTTAAGAGCAATGCGACAACAATTTTATGATTGTCTGGGATATTGTTTGGCTCAGCAAGGAGATCTTTTCGAACATTTAATAAGATGAATGTTGTTACTATTTATTATTCGTTAGCTTAGCATTTTGGTTGTTATAATTTAAGTATAATTTGGAATATTAAAATATTTTATTAATTATTTATGCACCAAGGGAATTATATTGCTCCAAGGTCGACGTTAATTCAGCCCGAGGGCCTCTGGCCCGAGGAATGAATGTCGACCGAGGACCGAGGGACCGAGGATCTAACATGACTCCTTGAATCAACTATTTAACCTTAACTTTATTTCAAATGACAGTGTTGATACTTTGAAGTTTTCAAGTTTAGATGTTTAGATGTTAGGTACTCTTAATTTTAATAAAGAAAGCTAAAGTTTTCCTTCTTTCATTAGACTTTCTTAAAAATTCAAATTAGTAATTCTGTAAAATGTATATCCTTTCTTCTCGGGCCTTATTTATACTCACACAACATTAAAAACTGTGAATAAGTTAGCGGGCGTTATGAGCCATATCGCCGGTTATAACGCCTAGGGGCGATATGACCGTGTTTATGGAGGGAGGTGCAATGAACAAATAATATTTAAGTGAAAAATAAAAATATTTTTCACTTTGAGTCTCTATTTTATACAAATTAGATATTACTATTTCCCGTTGCTTAGTGAATTGAAATATTTGACTCAGCTATGCAAAAAAAAATGAGCATGGGAGCTAAGTGCCAAGTAATGCATTCAAAAGCCCCTATTCAAAATTTCAGGGGACAACATGTATACATAAATACATATACATATTGAAGGATAATTATAACTTCATATTTCGAAACTGTTTATTGTATAATTCTTATATTTGGTTTATTTTACTAATATATTTTTTTAATGTTCAGTGATTAAGTTGAGATATTATAAGTATACAAATATGAAAGCTAACAGTATTTTTAGTGTCAAATCAGAAGAATAGCACTTGTTTTATTATTTTAATACAATAAAATGTATACTGTTATAGATGTTATTGTTTTCCGGGAGCGCACGTAAAGTTTCCGCACGCAGGCGGCCGAAATCCTAGGCACGGCACTGCGAACATACCATATAATTAGGAATCCAAGGAGTAACGGCCGGTTTCATAATATTTTCTTAATAGGGATTTTATCTAAAAGGCCATTTAGCTTAAAAGCTCCCTTAAATGCTATATTAAAAGACGACCGTCTCATAATCATATTGCCAATGCTTCTTAACTAAAAGGACTTTTACCTTAAATTAGTAATGTTGGTTATACTGAAAATTCGAATTGACTGATATACGCGCGTCAGATCCAAAGCATTTTCTCTCGTCGTTTAACGTTTTTCTAGTGTTGTATTTTTAGTGCTCTTTGAACAAATTTCTTAAAATATTTTAATATTTATTTCAGGTATGTACTGAAACAGTATTTTTATGGAGAAAAATCATGTATTGTAGTTTAATTTCTTTTTATTTTAGAATGAATAATACACCTAGCAAAAGAATGCGTTACTCAAATTTCTCTAAAGAAGATCAACTTCTTTTAATTGAGGAAATTCGCAAATTTAAGAGTATAATAGAGAACAAAGTGACTAATAAAATTTCATGTAATGAAAAGGTAGATTTATGTTAATATTATTTTTTTATACATATATATATATAATTCGTGGTATAATTTATAGCAAGAAGCATGGAAAAAAATGAGGAAAGTTTTAATTCCAAAGTATCTGCCAGAAGATCAGTAGAACAACTAGTATCTAAATATGAAAACCTAAAAACAGAAGCTAGGAAGACAGTTGCTCAAAGGAGGCAATATCTGATGGGAACTGGTGGTGGTCCCAGTTATACATCGGAAATAGACCCAGTGTTATTGGCTGTTCTACAGCTAATAAATATGAAAACTGTTGTAAGGCTGCAATCAAACTTTGATGGTAATTTCACAATCAATGTTTCTAGGGTATTGCTGATACACTCGTCTGCAATATAATATAATTAATCTGTTCATATTACTTTGCAGGATATCAATACAGATATAGGTCTAGATGTAAGCAGCACGCCTCTAATGAAAATTCATGAAAGTCAGGTCAGTTGTTTTGCAAATATAAGTTATAATAATAGAAATTTGTTTTAAGGAAAATGTCGAACAATATTTATCTGAGCCAGTAAGTAACTAATTTGAACTTTTATTCAGTTACTTATGTTCAAATTTGGTAATATTTATATATTATAAAATATATTTTAGATATCCATTACAATACAGAATGAAGAAGTACTGAATACAGTTTATGTACGTAAATCACCATCACTTGACTTTATTTATGTTAATTCTTGGTTATATTTTATAGGAATATACATCCACTCCACCATCACAGTCCACTAAAAATGATTCACCAATCACAAGGGAAATAACTGATGCTGGAGAAAAGTCTGTTTCTGACAATGATGTATATTACATTCTGTTTTAGTTAATATATATGCTTATATAATTTTATTTTAGAGTGGGGTAGTTATGTTCCTCGAAAATTTAAAAAACCAGTGAGGAAGAGTTTGCGACCCAAATTGGCAAATCCTGTTATAGAAGCGAAAGCTGAGTATTACAGAATGAAAAAGATACTTGTAGAAAAGCAGATAGAACAGAACCAAAGGGAACATGAAAAGAAAATGATTTTGTTGGATATGTAAATTGAAAAAAAAAACATAATTAAGGAATATGAATGTATATTTTAAATAAAAGCTATATTTATTTACATACACATTAGGATTTGATATTTACAACCTTTTCAAGTGCTCTGAAATTAACAACTAATCAGATAAATGTATATTTTATACTAATTTATAAATAAAAACTAATATTGATAATGTATATATTAAACAAATTTATAAATAAAAAACATTCAGTTATAATTTAAGATTTACAATCTGTTGAAGTGATTTACAATCTGTTGAAGTGCTCTGTATTTAATAACTGCCTCACTTGGCGACCTGATTGATTTTCAATAATGTTATCATTTTCTGCTTCATTATTTAAATTATGCACATCTACAATATTCCATTCTAAAGGAATATCATCTTGCATGTCTAATGCTATATTGTGCAATACAGCGGTAGCAACTATTACTGTCATTGCTGTGTTTACATTTAAGCGAATTCCTAATGACAAAATTGGAAATCGCCTTTTCCATACACCATATTGTCGTTCCACAACATTCCTGGTACGAATAATTGATTCATTATATAGAATCTCTGTAGGCGACCTTGTTGTTTCTAACTTTGTCATTAAATATCGCTCAAGGCGATATCCACTATCTCCAATTAGCAAATACCTCCCATATCGTAAATCTTCAAACTCCATTTTTAAATTGCAATTATTCAAAATGGTCTGATCGTGAACTGAGCCAGGCCATCTACATACAATGTTTCGTATTTTAAGTCTAGCATCTGATACAGTTTGCACATTTAATGCAAAGAATCCTTTCCTTGATCTAAAAATTTCTGCGTCGTCACCACCTGGAGATTGTATTTTAATTAAAGTACAATTAATAGCACCAATCACCCTTGGAAAGCTAGCTATTCTATAAAACTGCACCGCTGCTTCTTCAGTCTTATGTTCCTCCTCATACATCTTAATATATCTATTGCTCAACCTCGCTATGGCTGTACTGACCCTGGTGATAATTCGACTAGCAGAAGCTTTTGATACACCTACAAAGTCTGCATTTGCCACTAGCATTCTTCCAGAAGCATAAAAGCGAAGTGTGAGCAATAGTTGAATAACGGGTTTTATGCATCCACCTCTAAAAAAAAATCAATTTTTATATAACTACAACAATATATCTAAATGTATGTTCTACCTATTCGTAGCCGACTGTATTTCACGTTCAATTTCATTTAGTAAAAATGTAAATGTGGGCTTTGTTAATCTGAATCTATCGAAAAAATCTATGTCGTATATTTCAAAATAATTTTTTCTTTCCTTATAAATCTTTCTTCTTCTTACAAAAATATCTTCGTCGTCTTCGGAAGTGGAACTGGAGTCTGACGAGGAGGTATAAAATTCATCCATATTGACTAACGTTCGCAGTTATAAATGACAGCCCATGTGTTATTTGTAGGTTAAATGGTCATTTAAATCAGCTAAATGGCCAGATTTCTTCTTTTAACTAAGAGCCGATTTAAAACAAACTTTTAAGCTAAATGGCAATTATTAGACGAAATATTTCATTAAAAGCCCTTTTAAAAAATAAGAGACCGTTTAAATATATTATGAAACCAGCCGTAACCCATTCAACAAGAGATGCGGAATTATTCTTTGTTGTGATAGACTAATTATTATATTTATTTATTATTATAAACGTATTTAAAAGGACATTTATATTAAATTCTATCTAAAAGTAACGCTAGTGTATTATCAACATGTTTAAAGGAACATTTAACTCTAAACACGCATTTAACTTAAATGCCCAAATTTGATTACTCAAGTTTTTAAAGGAGAATTAACGCACTTTTTTAATGTTCAATGATTAAGTTGAAATATTATAAGTATACAAATATGAAAGCTAACAGTGTTTTTAGTATCTAAATCAGAAGAATAGCACTTGTTTTATTATTTTATACAATAAAATGTATATCGTTATAGATGTTATTGTTTTTCGGGAGCGCACGTATACTTTCCCCACGCAGGCAGCCTAAATCCTAGGCACGGCACTGCGAACATACCACATTATTAGGAATCAAAGGAGTAAGCCATTCAACAAGAGATGCGGAATTATTCTTTGCTTGTGACATCAGACTAACGGCCTGTATTATCAACATATTTAAAAGGACATTTATATTAAATTCCATCTAAACGTAACGCAACCGTATTATCAACATGTTTAAATTAACATTTAACTCTAAACACATATTTAAACTTAAATGCCCATATTTGACTACTGAAGTTTTTAAAGGAGAATTAACGTATGTGTATTTATGTATGAAAGCCTTTGACTGCGTTCAGTGGTGAAGTCTGTGGGTGGTATTGAAAGAAATGGGAGTACATAGCCATCTCATATCACAATTGTACCAGCAAATTGAAACATGCGTAGCACTAAATAACAACATATCACAGCCATTTGAAATAAGAAAAGGGGTACGACAGGGGTGCATACTCTCTCCACGACATTTTAGCGCATATATAAAATACATTATGAGACGAGCACCCAATAACTTTGAAGAAGGAGTCTCAATTGGAGGGAGGAAACTTACAAATCCAAGATATGCGAATAATACTACATTAATAGCGAATAACATAAACGAGATGCAAACAATGCTAGAGTGTGTGTCGGGAGAAAGCACGAAATTAGGTCTGGAGATTAATTTGAGCAAGATCAAGCTCATGATCATTGACAGAGGAAACATACCCAAGGCAATATATTTTTATATAAAGTATACAATTGTTCACATTAATATTTGACATTTTCAAATTTAAGTCTTGCTATCTGCGAAATATATAATATTACATATTATTTATTAATTTTCGTTAACATTACTTGATACTTTATTTAAAAATATAAACATGAGTGACATAGAAACTAATATATCTTGTTGTCAAATGTATACAATATACGTTGTTTGTGTAGCCTATGTAGATATATCATACCCTGCCAAATGTATTTAAATTCCTAAAATCAAATAGCAATGATATTTATTTCTGTGCTCGAACAACGCCAACATTGAAAAATGGAAAAAAGCGTATCGAAATGAAGCTCATTTCGATACTGTTTTGGATTTCATAATGAGTTCATTACGAACGCAAAATATAAAAAGAAAGTAGTAGACGTATCTCATTGGCGAGAGGTGCAATGGCGGACCTGAACAAGATATGGAAAGATCGGCAAATTACGAGAAACACTAAAACCATGTTAGTTAGATACCTGATATTCGCGATTTTTCTGTATGGAGAGTTGAGTCGTGAACAATCAAAGCCTCGGACAGAAAAAAGAGAGATGCATTTGAGGTTGCGCTGGCGCCGTATATTACGTATATCTTAGACCGAAAATGCACTAACGCATCTATACTGGATGAACTTATGGTTAAAGATAAACTATCCACGATATGCCGCAGAAGAATCCTGCAGTACTTTTGACACACAACTAGATGGCAGGAAAATAACCTATAAAAACTGATCGTCCAAGGCAAGGTTGAGGGCAGAAGACCAAGGGCAGATCGCCAAGCAGGTGGATTGATCAAATGAAAAAGATAACGCACACACCATTGCAAAACCTGTTAGCAGAAACTAAGAACCGTGAAACGTGGAAAGAAAAAGTGAACAACTGTACCTAGAGATGGGATCACGATTTCTCAGTAATGAGGACACGACAAAGAAGAAGAAGAAGAATTGATGTAAATGTATGCTTGTATGTATCAGGTAACCAATTAAGATCGTGCGGTTTTTGATAGTAAAATATAAATATTTATTAAGAAACAATAAGGCTAGACTATTATTCATCGAAATAATTTCCATCATACTCAATGACCTTTTGCCAACGTGACACCAATGTTTGTATGCCGGTATTGTAGAAATCTATGGATTTTGAATAAAAAAATTGACGGACTGTACACATAACTGTGCACATAAACTCGGGTTTTGAACTATCTATGCTTCACCGGCAAGAGACAAAAAAGGTGGTAATCACATGGCGAAATATCAGGAGAATATGGAGGGTGTGGTAACGTTTCCCAGCCAAGTTCAGAAATTTTTTCCTGGGGCTCTTGCGGTATGCGACCTTGCGTTATCCTGTAAGAATATCACTTTCTTTCAATTGATTAAAAAATGCTATTTTTGGATGAGTGCCGTTTCTACTTGCTGAAACTGTTCACAATACAAGTTAGCAGTGATAGTTTGACATGTTTATAAAAACTCATAATGGATAATTCCGGTTGTTGTCCACCAAACACACAATAAAATCTTGCAAGGTGCAAGGAAGCCTTGGCAGCGTGTGGTACCCAATCAGTAGGCGACAACCAATGACACAAACGCTTAGAATTTAAGTAGAATATCCACTTTTTGTTGCAGGTTAATAAGCGATCAAAAAATGGTGAATTATCGTTGCGTGGAATGTTTGCCGAACAAATAGTAAGATGACTTAATTTGTTATAATTTGACAATTCATGTGGGATCAATTTGCTTAACTTCCATGTCTTTTCTAGCTGATGAAGGTGCAAACGAATAGTTTCATCACAGACATTGAACATTTCTGCAAGCTCTAGGCACGTTGTCTTGGAATTTTCCTCCACAATCCGATGAATATCCTCGTTGTTAATGATCTTCAGTCTCCCAGAGCGTGCTTTATCGGTCAGGCTGAGATCTTCTGAAGAGTATTTCTTGAATCACTTTTTTGCTTTTCGATTACTTACGGCATCATCTCCAAATGTGGTACAAATTTTTTGCGCCACCATTCAGCTTTGGTACTAAGTTTGTACTCATAGAGTAAACAACCTCGAATTAAAGTTTTCTTCGTTTCAATTTTCAACTATTTAAAAGTAGGAATTAAACAATTGTCACCAAATGTGTATGTATCCGATAAAAGGATTCATACTAAAGTACAGATAACAAACAAGTACTATCGATCAATAACTTAATAAAATATTGATGACACTCTACCGTATACAAAAACCCCATGAACTTATTTGGCTGCTGATACTTTTGTGCTTATTATGTACTTAGGTATACCTACATAACCTGAACTCTTATGTGTACTCACATCCGTTATAGGCTCTATATTTTCTGGTTAACATTAATTTTTCTATAAATAAATTAAAATGTACACTACTTCGAGTGATTTTACATCTTCATCAGAAGAAGGGATACTAGAAATGGTACATAGGAGAAGACAGCCAATATTTATTGGTTGTCCTATTTAAACAGACATTATCTAAAAATTTAGATTTATGAAAGACGGTGTAACTGAAATTCTAGGCTATATTGAAGATGATATTAAATTTGATTCTTCAAAAAACCAGTGTTTATAGCCAATGAACTAATTGTTGTTAACTTTAAGATTCTATACGTCTAGTTGTATGCTGATTTCTGTAGGAGATTTTATTGGTATGACAAAAACTACAGCCAGTAGAATAATAAAAAAAAAGTTTCTATTGCAATTGGCCACCTCGCAGCAGTATTTATTAAAATGCCTAACATGACCAAATGAGAAACATTTCAGCTGGGTCTTATGTAATAGCAGGATTCCCAAAAGTAATAGGTGTAATTGATTGTACTCACATTAAAATAGAATCTCCAGGTAAAATTTTAAACATATATTTATCAAAGGGGTTTTTAATGATACTTAATATTACGGACAGTCAAGACGTAGAAGTAAATCGTAACAGAAAAGGTTACTTTTTGTACAATGTACAAACGACATGCTATTATAATTTAAAAATCACAAACATAGTTGCCAGGTGGCCTGGTTCTAGCTCAGACCATACTGTATTTAATAAAGCTAACTAAAAACAAAATTCGATACTGGAATATATAACGATTGTTTTCTTCTTGGCGATAAAGGCTATAGAAACAATAATTACTTATTAACACCGTTACTACAACCACATACAGCAGCTGAAGAAAAGTATAATTTATGCTACATTATGATTAGAAATACTGTTGAACGCCATTACGTATAATAGTGTACGGAAAAGAAGATTTCCAATGTCCATTGTCTTTGGGGATGAGATTAAATAATGAAACGGCAAAAATTATAATCGCTGCTACTGCAGTATTGCATAACATTGCAGTTAACAGGAATGAGCTTCTACTTGTTGAGGAAAACGTTTTAGTTGAAGCAGAAGAAGTGTTTAATGAAGCAAACAATAACACTCGGTGGAGACTAATACAAAATTATTTTCAAAATTTATGTGATCTTTTAAGAAATTTTAATTGTGTGAATTGTTTATTTCTTGCAAAATTTTCTAATATATTGATGTAACTGTTAAATATTGTTTACTTTTTGATTTATTAGTTCAGTTAATTTAGAAACTTAGGCATAAATTAATAGAAAGAAACTAGTAACAAAAGTTTATTAATATATATTTTTTTCATATGTAAAACTAAAGTCTACAAAACCATGTATATCAATTAAAAATATTTTTGAAGGGCGAAGTGGAGAGTGTAAACTTTTGTTTTTTTTTAAATATAAAGCGTGTTTTATGTATCTGATAAGTGGAGACCGAACGCATCAGGCAGAAATTACGTTGGACCATATAAATAGCCTATAATAGCGATGTTTTCTAAAAATATAGATAAACGGCGTCTGGCTCATGAGTAGAGACCGGACGCATCAGGCCGGAATTACGATGGACCATATAAACAACTTCTAACATCACTAAGTACAACATGTAGTTATTGAATAGGACTATTCGCTCGGTTCACCGCACATCTGTTTTTTGTCGTTGAATTGTGACGCCATTACTTCAATATTACACTTAAATTTCTTTCTTCATGGGCGTCGATAGAAGCGTGAGAAGTTTTGAAAATTTATTTTATTTGTTTATATTTGGTAAGATAAATAAAATACAGTGAGTTAGTTTCTTCTTTTCATTGTTTTAATGACTGGTAGAGACCGGACGCATCGGGCCGAAATTACGATGGACCATATAAGTAGCCTATAACATCGCTAAGTACAACTGCAGTTATTGAACAGCACTGTTCATTCGGTTAACCGCACATCTATTTTTTGTAGTTGAATTGCGACGCAATAACTTCAATTTTACAGTAAAATTCCTTTCTTCATAGGCGAAGATAACGTGAGGAGTTTTTAAAAATTATTTTATTTATTAGTTTATATTTCGTAAGATAAATAAATTACGGAGTCAATTTCCTTTTTTCATTGTTTTAACAGTTAATTACATAGTGAAATCTATGGATAAGTGCCGACGAAACTGTCGATATATTAGGCTGCTGTGTGGTATATGTTGTAGATGGTGTACTACATCCAACTATTCCATAAACGCATATGTAATAGCAACAAAAGTTATAAATACAGTTGATGCGGAAACATGAGCTAAAACCATTTACAAGAAACCAAATGCTTCATTCAGACGACAGATACAAAGAAAAAATACTTTTATTTGTCAGGGACAGTTCTGCATATATGTTAAAAACAGGCAGACTATTAAAGGAAACATATCCTAATATGCTGCATATTAATTGTGTAGCACATGCTCTCCACAGAATCTGTGAATATATCAGAGGCAACTTTCCGGAAGTTGACAGACTTGAATCCGCTTTTAAAAAAGTTTTCAGAAAAGGTTAGAAGCTACTAGTTCCTATGCAGAGAATTTTGATAGTTTACAAAATTTTGTTGCATGTTTAAAAGACGATGCTCGAAGTATTTCAGAGTGCAAGGAACTAATACAAGTTCCAAATTTAAAAAATCAGTTGTACTTTCTTCAGGAACACTGGAAATTTGCCAAAACTAATCACTTATTTTGAGAATCAAAATCTCAAATTAAATGATGGATTAACCACATTACATGTGGCTATTAATAATATGAAAAATATTCCAAGTGACTTCGGATGTGGACTTCGGGAAAATTTAGACGCAGTTTTCAATAGAAATACAAATTTAATAACATTGCGGCAATTGTGTATGGGGACAGTGCCTCAAAGTCTAACTGCTAAATACGCTGAAATAAAAGAATCTTTCCAATATGCACCTATAACTACTTATGATGTAGAGAGGACGTTTTCTATCTACAAGGATGAATTTTATTCAAAGACAACCTTTAGAAGATATTGCTAGTTAATATTAATACTCCTTTACTCAACTTTAACTACAAAATGAACAAATAAAAATGTGTTTCTTATTTTATATATCACCACCCGTTTGTTTTCCAATTACATCGATAAAATTAAAAACACTTTAGAAATACAAATTTTCAATAGTACGCCCGTGAGCGATGAGTCATCGGCCTCTCGTGTCCGGTCCCTACTGATAAGACATTAAAACCAAAATCTTTTATATATAAAACACCTATTTTTAACACCTTATCTATTTTTATTACGTAGAAACATGCTAACAATCAAAAATGTTTCTAACTTTACAGGGCGATTTCGCCCTTGAAACTTTTTAGGTACAAAATAAATAGTTTTGAACATGTTCTATGTTGAACTTACGCACAAACGTTATTTCTATATTTAATTTTCGTATTGAGAACCTTATTATGCGATTATATTTATTTTCTAATAAATAAAAAAAAACTCAATGAAAATTGATTTTTATAATTTGCTATTATTAGTTACTAACATCAAAGTTTCAGCGAAGACTGATGAAGTACTAATTTATATAAAGCGATTAGTGCACTATAAGTGGTATGTTCAAGCAACAATTTTAATTATTGAAATTTTGTTTTAAGTGTACATTTACAAATTTTATCTAAGTAATGAAAATTATATTATATTTACTGCATAAGACTGAAATATAAATAAATATTGTGAATACCGTTTATCTTATAACGTATAAGTGATAAATCTGACGCTTTTAAAGATAATGTGCTGTACGAGATATGTGTAATTTTGCTGACAGTAATGAATAGACATGTCGACATATGTCCCCATTAAAATAACGATACTGGAAGCAAATGCAAATGGGAAAAATAACTCAGTCTTTTAAGCAAAATTAAAATAAAGACAAGGTATTATACAGTGATGAACAAATGTGTAGAACCATGTAAATATCTGATAAATTAAAAAAGATATTGTAATGAAACTTTAGACACAGAAATTAAGAACCATAATTTTAATTATTTTTAAATATACAGAGTGTTCAAAAATGTAATGTATTAAAGTTATACATTTTTAAGTTGAATGTCGTGTATTTTTTTGCATTTAAGGATTGTCCTCGATAACACCATTTCAAAAAACTATTATATTTGGTGTCTTGAGCTTGAGATTTACATGCAAACGAAAATCAGAATTTTTACAATATTTATCTGTCGGTATTTTCAAAATAATTATCGGTTAAATAAAAACTTTACAATTCGAAGTGTAAGTAGCTACTACAATTTGTTTCATTTCTTTTTTTGTGGTGTCGATTAAAATAATTGTTTTTTTTTGTCGTGAATATTACAATCTTTAAATTTTATCACAATGTTTGTAGCATAGCAGTTTTAATAATGGTTGAATTAAATGAAAGAGAAAGAACACAAATATTAATTATGATCGGTTTCGGTGATAGGATAAAAATTGATTAGGAAGTATGTAAACCTTTTTAATACTATACGTCCCAATCTGTAGTCAATTTCGCGTTCTGTTATTCCGAAAATTTTAGGAAGATACAACATAAATAATGGTGTTCGCAAATTGCAAAGAATCTCTGATATAAGTGATATTAAAGCACCAGATGTTGCAATATCTGTAGAGGAAAATCCCCATTTATCTACGAACACGCTGGCGCAAAGGTATGATATTAGTTGTCGGTCAGTAGGAAGAATTCTTAAAAATGAAAAATAAAAGAAGGCAAAACAATTTTGTAAATAATATAGTATTTTCGGATGAGGCAACTTTTTATTTGAACGTTACTATTCATAGACATAACTGTAAGGGGGCGTATACAGAATACCCTAGTAAGCTTAACGTTTGGGCTGGTATTTGTAGAAACAGAACAATAAGGCCTCTTTTGTAGAAGAAACTGTGAATGGTCAAATATATATAGAACCTTTAAATAACAAGAAACCTTCCACAAAATATCTAGTTTCAACAGGATGGGGCACCCACTATTCAGTTATAGTTCGAGATCGATTAGATGGAACTTTGGCCTCCAGATGGATCGAAAGGAGAGGAGAAATTGAATGGCTCGCACATTCCCCGATCTCAATCCACCAGGAGTCTGTATACCTACATTTTAAGGTATTTCCAGTACCTATTCTTATTTATTAGTTTATGTATTATACATAAATATTTTAAAACTCACCACATCTACAAAACATTTTATTTTAAGTATACTCTTTCATTATCACCTTATCTTGTTAATAATTCTTTTCAATTTATTTCACATTAAAAGTCAAGTTCTTTTGACGAACAGAATCGGAATATTAATTATCTTGTAAACTACTTTGCTGTCTTAGTTTGCGCATTTGTTTCATCAAATTAACATTTACTTCTATAAAATAAAATAAAACAATAACTTTGTTATATATACCACTTTATTCACATATAATCGTGACCGCGGTTTCGACATACAATGTCATTATGTCATTATAATGACATTGTATGTCGAAACCGCGGTCACGATTATATGTGAATAAAGTGGTATATAAACAAAGTTATGGTTTTATTTTATTTTATTATTTTCAAAATGAATTACAACAAAGTTACGGCTACCAGTATTAATTTACTTCTATTTTTATTACTTCCTTACCCCATATTTTTTCTGAATTAGTAGGTATTAAGATGCAGTCTATAAATATGTACCTATACATAACAAGCGAGACGCAAAATTTGTATCCTAGGTAGCCCATGAAAGACTGAGATAGACATATACGTCACGTCTGCACTTAGAGAATTGACGAAGTGTCATTTATAAATAATCATAAGTCAAATTGACAAGTTGATGACAAAATATTTTTGAAATTTATTAGCTATTTAATTATGACTTTTGTATTTAACGGACAACAGAAACGGCACATGGTTGTAATTTATTTTAGAAATGGTAGCAAAATTAATGGTGAATGGGCTTCTTCTATCCGAGATGCATATCAGGATTTTTTAGAAAAATTTCCAGATACATATTAGTATCCCATATGATCAGTTTTCAACATGCATTCGCCGTTTTGTATAATTATTCAGGGAAACAGGAAACGTGGATTGCAAAAAGGCAGTGGTAGGCCAACAGTTGCAAATGAGGAAAATGTTTAAGTGGTAAGGCAATTTCAGTGCGACATTTACATCAAGAATGAGATCTTTCTTATAGCAATTGCAGACGTATCCTTAAGCATCATCTATATTTACACCCCTACCATTTGCAAGCGACTCATGAAATACTTCGTGTGGACAGACCGAAACGACAGGAATTTTGTCAAAGATATATTGGCCATTTTGTTGTTAACGATGGAGGCATTGAAAAGGATATGTTTACTGATGAATCCTGGTTTCACCTCTCTGGCTACGTAAATTTCTAAAACATGAGCATGTGGAGTGCAAATAATCCACATTTTTTTTGTGGAAGAACCACTGTATCCACAGAAAGAAAAGGAGTTTGGGCAGCTGTTTGTCAAAGAAGGATTATTGGAACTATATTTTTTGAAGGTATGTCGATTAGAAATACAAAATTTTGAACAGTAGCCAAAAAATGCTTGCAAGTTACACACTGAAAATCTGAACACCATTTATAAATATGTTACACGATTATGCATTACAGGAAGGCTACTTCCAAGAAGATGGAGCTCGTGTATATACTACCAATGAAAATATTGTTTTCTGAGAGAATTTTTGTAGAATTTTAAATCAAACACAATTTGGCCACCTCGTTTCTGCGATTTAACACTGTGCGATTTCTTTTTATGGCCGTACTTAAAAAATTCTATTTTTGTAACACCTGTTTTTGATTTTAATGATCTGCGACAAAGGATCACTAATAAGATCGTAGAAATTAATAATTCACCTTGGATCCTAGAAAATGTTATTAACTCTGTTAAGCGAAGAGCTTTATGCTGTAGAGATGAAGGCACTGGCCATATTACGCACCTTATTTAATGAATTGTGTTTTGTTCTTCTTTTTATTTAAAGAATAAGGTAAACGGATTATCAAAATCCCACACGACAAACTCCAATGGACGACTTCACAGATGACGAAGATTAATTTCTCCAATGAAAAAAACGTTTATTTTCAGAACCAACACATTTGTGTTAAGAGAAAAAATTAATGATTGCTTCAATGTCACACTTGCTTGTTTTGTATACTGTATTAATAAGTAGTTGTGCTTACTTTAATTACTAATTCATCTTTATTCTGAATAGTAGGTACTGTAATTTACACATTTCAACAACCAAAACTTTCAAATAACCGTCTTTTCAATGAAATTAAATTTTTCAATTTTAAATATTAGGTTGTGTTAATAAATATCACTTGGCAACTATTATTTAATGATTTAACCTATTACTAGTAATATGACATGTTGGTTAAATCGCTTAATCAATCTAAGACATAAGTGATTTAATCCATGGCATACTCTGAAAACTTTTTTTGTGGCTCACTATATATCTATATCTCTACGGTCTACAGATAAATCTTCAATTTATTCGTTTCGTTTTCATTTTAAATAATAGACATCTTAGCATACCTATCTTGAATTTATTCGTTTCGATTTCATTTTAAATAATAGACATCTTAGCATACCTGCTTGCTAATCCTTTTTCTTCGTATAAATTATCCGAATTAAGAATAGGTGGTTTTGTTTGTTGGTAATTTTAATTTTACGTTTTGAAAGACAATAATCGCATGACCATCTTCACTGAGTATAACCTTTATTTATTATTTTTACACTTACTATATTCAGCAGTGATTTACAATTATCGGAAAGGAAGACAAACGCATTTTTCATTCAGAGTACTTAGCAACTTCAGAAACCAAAGATGTGTTTGTTATACAGACAAGAAGGTAATAAATTCCGCATTTTATGTGTCTCGATTCCTAAATGTATTAAGTAAGTATCTACGCATATTTCCTAGTATGGAAAGAACGGATGCTTGAACAGCTTTCGGCCCTAACAGGTTATCATTTTAAGTATCTGACTGCGATCTGCGAAATACTAATTATTAATTAAAAATTTAAGTTTTTTTAACATTAACAGATATCGATAAATTAGCATTAAAACCGACTGGTAGATGATTTGAATTAAAAACCGATTCCAGGCGAAATAAATTGTGAACAACACCGACCATCCAATTTCTGTCGACGTTTAAAATGGCCTTCCACTCCGTCTTCGAATTTACTGGCCATGTGGGTGTAGTTTAAATGCACACGTGTATAAGTTAAAAATAACGATTTTAGAAACGCAAATTATTACTAAATAAGGCGAAGTCAAATACAATTTTCCCCGTTGTTTATAGTACGTCGGGTTCAACCGGAGAATAAATATGCAATAAGTACCAATAGCGCCGACCCTCTCTAACCGAAAAGATATACAACCACGGCATATTTAAATAACGTTCTGACCATTTGATTAAAATAATGTCGGTGTTTATAGGAGTTTAATATTTGTTTATTATCCTTTGTCTAGATGTATTCAATTACAATAGATAACTAAACGGATATTGAAAATAATTACTTGGATATTGAGAAGTTGTTAGTAGATAGAAGATAAACTTAAATTTTTTTTTTAAATTGAAGCATATACGGGGTGAGTAGTGAGGAACGAACCAAACTCTAGGAATGTATTGTACATATAAAAATAATGTAAAAGAACTCAAATGTTGCTATGCGATTTATATTTGTTTTCAAGTTATAGCGTAATTAAAAATTAAGAATTAAATTAAAAATATTCTTTATGTATACCATAGAGGCTCAAAATCATTTGATAACTTTGTTGTTCTGATAATTCCAGGTGTTTTTTCTTTATTTATACTCAATAAGTCATGAAATGTACATTGTGAACAGTACCACACTACAAATTCTATATAACTTTATTTTAAAGTCAATCATAAACACAAAGAACAAATTTGTTGTTTGAAATTTATTCATGTTCGCATAATGATTGCTACAAAGTAATGCATTCACAATAAATAGTTGAAATCTCCACCATTTGCATCAAGACTCTTCTGATGCCTTCGCCTAATACCGTTGGTAACATTTTCCATATATGATTTGCTAAGCTATTTGCAAGATTCAAGTCTAAAGTGCCAGTGCTGTGGAAATAGAGCCAGCATAACATAGAGCCTTAAAAAAGCATCAGTCGGGATCGATTTCACCAGTCGTATGCAAAGACGTCAGGCAACTCCGAAAAAAAATTCAATCGAAGAAGCTTTTCTCGAAACTGTTACGTACAATTAAAAGAATAAGACTAGATAATGTAGAAGCCTTCGATGCCTAAATCTAGTTGGCGAGGCAAGGATAAACCAGGGCATCTGCTGAAGTAAATACATAAGTTTGCGACGGTCAATACCGTAGATAAAGTGGATTTGAGCTCCGATGGGAAGATCCAACCAGCTAAACTATATGTAATTCTCAATATTAAAGTGTAAGAGCTGGTGAAAAAAGGCCAGGACTATTGTTACAATATTATATTATATATATTATTTCTTAATATTGTTACAATTTTAATTCTATTTTAAATTATATTTCTCACAATACATATTATCGAATTTAAAATATTAAAACTTCTAGCTATTTTCTGTATCTCCATTTTTTGCAAACAGAAAGACTTTTTGTATTGTACTAGCCAATCGACCCTTCGAATCTAACTTGACTGAGCGGTCAATTAACCAACGTTCGTTTCGAATTCCTATTATATACATTTCATTTTAATTTAGTTATTAATTTTAGTTATTACATCCGATTTTATCTTCTAATTATTTCTTAGTTGATTTTTTATTTTATAATCAAGTTATTTTCTCCACTAGTCGAAATTGTACCGACCCCGTATTAATATTGACATATTTTAATAGCCACATTAAAATTGTTATCGTGAAGTTCGTTTAAACTGCTTCATGTTTGATATCATTTGAAAGTTTTTCACAAGGAGTATTTTAATGATATTTATTTAATCTACATCGCAACTCCTTAGCCCGCGTTTTTAATTAATTCTTAATTCTTAGACATTGCTATGTTTTCAGTATCATTGTCTATCTCCCAAACTGGGTGATAAAACATTTTCCAAAAACCAGTTTCCTACTACATAAAGCGTCTTTTTCTTCGTCCAACTGCCATGGGGTAAACATCTTATTGTCGTAACAATCAACTCTGCACGTACTTATCCTAGTACCACATGTCCGATTGTGACGCACGCGATTCATCTGGCGGATGAAACTATTAGTAATTTTAGCAATAGCCAAAGAGAGCAACAATTAAATATTTCCGGGATTTAGTATTGCGAAAAGTAGCGAAAGTGATTATAAATCTTAAAATTTCTTTAAATATTTGATTCCCTTGAAACTAGTAAACACTGTATCATGTTTGAGTTATCTACATATACTCTCAATAAGTACAGGAACTGGTTAAATAAAACGCAAAGTATTTGTTCTTCTTCCACATTTATTTCACCTCCTTCCAATACAGTTATTACAACGTTTTTCCAATCTCTATAACGGCGCTGAAAATCTATTTCGTGTATCGTTAAATCAATTCAAAACAATGTGCATGTATTTCGAACCGCGTAAATAGAAAAAAGTTACACAAGTGGATTTTGTGATCACAAACTACGGAGTTATCTTTGATATTTCATGGCGCTTTAAATATACAGTTTCAATGCATATTGACGCAGCACACACATAATATTCCTTGTTAACAGTTTGCCTGATATAAAGAAATTCAGTCACGGTAATAAAAGAAAACTATTAACATAACTTTAATATTTGAATGACTGAGACCTGCTTCTTTCAGACTTGTTTCAGAATCATAAGCATAGATGCATGTTTCACCGTCCGCAATAATACGTTTCGTGATAGACGGATAGTAAGAAATCATCTTTGTACACGTGTTAACACGTCCATCATTTTCGAAAAAATTTAGTGGTTTTTGATCAAATCGAAATGAGAAACATATGAGAATCGAAGGGCCGAAATTGCTTAGATCGATCAAAATAAAATCCAAGGTCTGTTTTATTTCTTTGAAGTGGTTTAATCAGTTATTGTTGAAGGCCATCTAGGTGCTCTCTTTAAACATTTTGGTGTATTCATTTTGTCCTTGGCATACTCGTCATCGAAAAGTTTTTCTAACAATTTAAAAGTATCTGCGGCAGAAATTTCATTCTACAAGCAGAAATATGTGTAACTTCTTTGCTCAACGTAATTAGACATAAAAAACCTACAAGACAATGTACCAGACCCTTTCTTGAATAATGCCTCATTGCCGTGTAATTTGTTTTTGCGTAGTCCAGCGATTTCCTTGAATCAGTGCAGACCTTGTGAGAGGGATATTGATATATTTATAGTCTACTATTGAAGCAATTTAAAGTTGGAATACTTTATTATTCGACGTAGTCTCTTCTTAAATTAATACACTTAACACAGCGATCCTGCAACGCCTTTAAGCCTTCTAAAAAAAAGATTCTTCTTGGTCTGCAAACCGGCCCTCCACACTTCTATTACCTCTTTGTGCCACAAAAATTGATGTCCTTTTAAACTTTTTTTCATTCGAGGGAACAAATAATAGTCTGAGGGGGCTAAGTCTGGGGAATGGCGCCGGTGTTCCACTAATTCCAACCCTAGATGCCGAATTGTATTCATGGTAATTCGCGATTTGTGTGAAAGGAAATTGTCCTGCAAAAACAACACACCTTGCGCTAACATGCTGCGTCTTGTTTCCTTAATTTTCTCTCTCAGGATGGTTAGAATTTAGAATAATAATCTCCAGTGATGGTCTGGCCCTTTTTTAGGTATTGATCATAATTATTCCACAGATATTCCAAAAAAACTTAAACAAGAACTTTGCCCGCGGATTTTTGAACTCGAAATTTCTTAGGCCTTGGAGAACCATAATGCTTCCACTACATCAATAACTGTTTTATTTCCGGGACGTAAAAATGGACCCATGTAGTCACAAGACGGTTCAAAAAATCTGGATCTCCTTCAAAACAGACACAGATTGACCGCGATACTATCATTCTTACTCGCTTGTGTACGGCCTTCAAACATTTAGTAATCCATCTTGTAGAAACTTTATTCATATCTAAATAGACCCGAACTATATGACGGACGCGTTCATATGGAATATTTAGTGCCTTAGCTACATGTTTCAGCCCAGTTCAATGGTCTGATAATATCATGTCATGGAACTGCGTCAATATTTTCGGGAGTGGACACCGAAGTCGGTCTTTCTGGTCGTTTCTCATCTTCAACGGAAGTTTTCCTCTTTTTTTTGCACAGCAATACCTCAACTTCTTGGCCTAAGATGTTACAATGACACTTTTAAAATGTCATTATTTCTTGCCATTATAATAAGATTTTGTTTTCTTCAAGGGATGGCCTAGGCTAACTAGATCCAATACCCGCTCATATAGAAATCTAATCTCGAATAATAGTAGGGCGGTTTTTTTCAACCTCTGATCGCACAGCGTAAACGTTAGACGAGCGACAGGTAGTTGGTGTAAGCAGTGAACGACTGAGAATTTTTCCCACGCATGCTCTGTCACTGCCGAGTCCTTGACGCAATTCTGAGATGAGTTTCAGCCGCGTAAGCATGAATGATAGGTTTCTGCGTCAATGGTCTCGAAAATTTGAAGACGGGCGAATTTGCGTGTATGATGAAGCGGATCAAAGATACAAATCCGTCGCTACAATTATTTATGGTAAATTGGAAGTTGACAACATTTGGGCTACAAAAAACTTTGTGCTCGCTGGATCCCAAAGATGTTGAATGACGTTCTTTGCCGGTTATGGTGCTGAAGCAGAAGATTTTTTTTAAATCAATTGTAACAGGAGATGAGACGTGGGTTCGATGTGACACATCCGAAACAAGACAACAATGGATGCACACAAACTCATAAAACCAATCAAAAAAGTTTCAACAAACCTTCAACAACCAAAAAGTTATAGCTACCGTATTTTGGGACCGAAAAGGTATGTTACTTGTGGAGTTCATGCAGCCGAGGACTACGATTATAGCAACTGTTTATTATGAAACTTGACGTCCGCGGAGAGCCATTCAAAACAATAGAAGAGGCATGCTGACTTCTGAAGTTGTTCAGATCCCTGACTGACCTCACATTTCAGCTGTAACCCAGCAATTTCAATGGGATATTTTCAATCGCCTGACATACAGTCCTGATCAAGCGCCGAGTGACTTCTATGTTTTCCCTGAACTATAGAAGCGGCTAAGAGGGCAGCGCTTCCTAACTAACCAGGAGCTTCAAGAGAACGTCGAGACTCATTTGAATTAATTGGCGGCAACATTTTATGAACATATTGGAAAACTTGTCGGCAGGTACGGTAAATGTCTAAATCTCCAAGGTGATTCTGTCGAAAAGTAATCGTAATTATACATAACTTTTGGTAATAAAATCATTTTTTTATATACGCTTGCCTTTTCATTATGACCCAGCGGAGCTTGAAAAAAACGGCCCTCGTAATTCAATGACTTTTGCTTATCTAAAGCTTTTGTTAAAACTATAGTTTTATACAAAAGTGAGGTTTTACCCACTCGTATAAACACATGTTCAACATTAACATATCACTCAATGTTTTGAATATATTTTCTATAATTTTTGTATTTTCTAACAATTTTCGATTTTGTCTGAACATAGTTTAGTGGCTTTATCTCACCGTAAAATAATTTTGACATTTCCGGTGAAAAAGTCATAAATTAGTGTTAAGTTTTATTAAACAGATTTTTTTTTAGTCGTTGAAGTTACAGTTAAAGCATCATTTACGTTTTAATTACGTTCTTAATTAGGTTAAGTAACCAGTTTGAAGCAGTCAGAAATGTCAGAGTTTTTACTTTATCCGTAAGGAGAACGTTGAGGGAAGTAAGATTGAATAGTAGAAGGGCCTGCAGTTAGATCATTACTTACATTACTTACTTGTTTTCGGACAAGACTAGAGTAAGTTTAAAATCACCAGATAGTCGCGAAAGAGTATGGCGATGGACTGGGACTGATAGTGGGATAATTCTCATTAGCAAAAGCGCGACCTTTCGCCTATCCGATGGAACATCCACAGACTTCGTTCACTCAATATAACTTTGGTCTCTCATGCTATTCTCTTTAGGTCGTCGGCCTTCACCTCTTTGAAACTCTTTTCGGTAAAATTGCACGTTGATTAAAGGATCTTATGAGTGGAAATGGATCGTCGTGACCCCATCGTTGTAACCCATCCATTTAGTAGTTGTAAATGTAATGTATAATAGAATAAGTTTTATTCACATATTTCCTGTTATAGATAAAGTGTTATATTATTATAATAGGTTAAATAGTTCGGTTCGATGCGATTCTGCGAACTATTATGTTATCTCTAACGCACTTCCTGTGTATTGTATATTTATTATTTTAAGAGTTATTTTATTATTCTATAATTAAGGTTTCCGGCGTATATTGTTTATTTTAATACATTTATGATGTTGAAAACTACAGCATATACTTTTCTTGGAAGAAAGGTAAAAATAGTTGTATATAAATGTCTGTATAATCAATTTCGTTGTTTTCTCCCTCTCTTGTAGCTGGTGGGGACAAAACTTTCTTGCCGAAAAATAAGTAAATGAAAAAACAGTTTCAAACACGATCTCTTAGAGCTCACTACTGTTTCAAGTACGATCTCTTCGAGTTAACTACAGTTCTAGCTTAGGTCTCAGTGATCTAACTAACAGTTCCTACTAAGATCTCTGTGATCTAAATAGGAGTAAATATTATTTATTAGCCAGTTTTCTCGGTCTTTAGTATTAAGACCAGATACTGCATTTGTACTAAGTTAACGGAACTCCATTGTAAATATATTAGTGTTATTCAAAAACTATAGCATTATTTCAACTCATTCTTCGGTCGATACATACCTAACTTCCTTCAAGCCAGGAGGAAAAAAACAATGGTCCTTCGCAGCCAGATGTCAGTGACACCTCACAGCTATCAAGATTGTTCCAAGACCAAAAAACATTTGGTCCTTCGCAGCTGGATGATAAATTAATTCATCTTCATAGCAACATTATAAGATCATCGATCCTTCGTCAACTGGTCATCACCAAAAACATTAATGAGGTAAGTCTCCAGTTAACTTCCTTTTCTTAATTCTTTACCGATCAGTATCCGAAAAATTGTTATTTGCTTCAAAATGACTACTTCCGCATTAAAAACCTTAAAAATACAAAAAGAAATCTAAAACATCCTTATTGAGAGCTGCTGAATATATTGCCTCTTTAGATGAAAACGTAATTTTAGAAGAGCTCAAGGAGCGCTACGATAAATTACAACCACTTCTAAACCAATTTGAAAATATACAAACACAAATTGAAGATACTTTTGAAGAAGAAGGCAAGGATACTGAAAGTGCAGCTTTCGAAAAGATGCATTTCAAAATCATAGGTCAAATTCGTAAATTGATGTCAAATTATTCGAATGTTAATGTCGAACATAAACCAGCTACAGAGTTATCGAATTCCGATACTTAATCAAACATACGTCTACCTCGTATAACGCTACCTGATTTCTCGGGAACATATGAAGACTGGACTAGTTTTCATGACCCTTTTTCCGGTTTAATCGACGCCAGCACTGCTATACCAGACATACAAGAATTTCATTATTTAAAATCCGCTTTAAAGGGCGATGGAAGTGAATTATTAAACTCGTTACCTATTTGGAACTTACTGCAAGTGAGAATTAATGAATATTAAATCTCATTCTTACATGTAAATGTCGACTTATGTGATGCGTTCATAACTACAGCGTTTATAACTACGTTTCCCGTTGATTGACTTGTTTTTTTCAGTAATTCTTAATTAACCTAATTACCAGGAAGTTCGTTGTCGCGAAAGGGTGTGTTCTGCATACTGGTACAAACTTAGTTTGTCGGATTGTAGTTATGAACGCATCACATAAGTCGACATTTACATGTAAGAATGAGATTTAATATTCATTAATTCTCACTTGCAGTAAGTTCCAAATGTTAACTATATATACAGAAAGTATAGAAATGAAAAGCAATGTCCGTCTTCGAGGAATGCCGTGCATTGAAAAGTTCCAACCAGAACGAAACGCGCGTCTGTACGTTTCCCGTTGATTGACTTGTTTTTTTCAGTAATTCTTAATTAATCGTTACCTATTACTAATGACAACTATATTGCCTGAAATATGTTGAAAGAGAGGTACGGTAATAAAAAACTTATCGTTCAAAATCATATTAAAGCCATTTGCAACTTGCCAATTGCTACAAAAGAAAATCATGTCATTTTAAGGCAAAAATCGACGGCATTAATAAACATATTAGGGCACTAGATTCATTAAAGCGTCCTGTGAATTAGTCAGACGACTTATTAATACACATCTTAACCACAAAATTAGATTCAATTACAATAAAAGAATGGGAAACAAATTTGTCCAATGACAATTTGCCTACTGCTGAAGAATTAATAGTTTTTAAATCGCAAATGTCAAACTTTAGAAGCCATATCAAAAAATGTTAAAAACGAGATTTCTATGTTCAAGCGTATTTCCACACATATTGTAACCAACAATAAAAAATTATCATGTGCATTTTGCAAACAGTCTCACATAATATATAAATGCCAAGGCTTAATTAGGTTACCTATTGAACAAAGAATTCAGGAAATAAAGGCAAAAAGGTTTTGTGTTAATTGTTTAAGACCCGGACATTTTGTTAATAACTGCACATCTAGTAATTGTATCAAGTGTGATAAAAGGCACAATATATTATTGCATAAAACGCAAAATTTAATAGATCAACCGCAGCAGCAGCAAGGGCATTGAAGCGCACACGCAAATATTGTTGTCAACTGTCTTATTGAATATAACAGATATCCAGGGTAACCAGCACACATTCAGGGTGTTGCTGGACACTGGATCACAGTCAAACCTAATTACAACAGACTTAATGAACAAACTCAACGTTTAAAAAAAACCTATACAAGTATCTATTGTTGGTATTAATCATGTACCTGGTAAGGCACAGAATCTTGTAATGTTTCTATAGCATCATTGCAAACTAACTTCAAGGCGAACCTAGAATGTTTAGTATTAGATAAAATATCTGAACATCACAATCAACATCAATTTGTAACATTTCGACTTTAAATGATTTAAACAAAAACATAAAGAAATTTTGGGAATTGGAAAACACACAAGTTTCAGGTATATTCGCCTGAAGAAAAGCTGTGTGAAACTTATTTTATTAATACAACTACACGAAATGACGATAGTCGCTTTGTTGTATCACTGCCATTTCGAAATAACAACTTGTCACTATGTAATTCATTGGATCTCTCTCTCAAACGATTATATTCATTAGAAAGAAGGTTCGCAAAAAACCCCGATCTTAAGGTATAATACGCGAATTTTATAAAAGAATACATAGAATTAGGTCATATGAGACGTATTAACAAGTTAAATGTACAAGGTCCGACGATAATCCATTTTGTATGCCACATCACGCGGTCAGAAAAAAAAGCGCAATTTTGACGCGTCGGCGCCATCAAATACTGGAGTGTCGCTTAACGACAAACTTAGGTCCTAAGCTACAACAAGATTTATTTGACATCGTATGCAGATTTCGTATACATAGATGTGTTTGTACTGCAGACATTGCAAAAATGTACAGGCAGGTTTGTTTAAAAGAAGAGTGCATGCCGTACCATCGAATTTTATGGCGTGAAAACGAGGATAGTCAAATTCAAACATTTGAATTAACAACAGTTACATATGGTACGAGGCCGGCTTCTTATTTAGCAGTTAGGTGCCTACAGCAACTGGCAAACGAAGAATTTTCTAACAAACAGTTAGGTGCAGAAATAATTTTAAGAGATTTTTATATGGACGATTTGTTAACTGGAGCAGACAGTATAAAAGAACTTTTACAAATTAGGGATGAGGTTGTAAGTATTTTGTCAAAAGGTAAATTTGAACTACGCTAGTAGGCATCGAACGCACCTGAAATATTAAGTAACATACCAAACAACTCTTGTGATAATATGGTTCTTGATTTCAACAAAAATGACGGCATAGGGACGCTAGGCTTGCAGTGGAAACCCAATGCGGATATTTTACAATATTCATTTCATGTATCAAATCGAAAGTTACTGACAAAAAGAACTGTATTATCGCACATTTCAAAAATATTTGATCCCTTAGGTCTTGTTAGTCCTGTTATAATAAAGGCCAAGATTTTAATGCATCGAATCTGGCAGTTAATGTTAAATTGAAACGAATCACTTCCCTTTCATTTGCAAAGCGCTTGGCACACTAGGTGGACACATATGGATGAGGCAGAGAGCATCAATTTCATAAAAATACCACGTGGCGTAATCAAAATATATAATATAAATTGCTTTGAAATACATGGTTTTTGCGACGCAAGCGAGAAAGCTGACAGGGCCTGTGTGTGTATATAAGCGGTTTGAACAAATCAAATGACATCTCGTGTAATACATTATGTTCCAAATCTAAGGTAGCACCTTTAAAGGCCGTCACATTACCCCGATTGGAATTATGTGGTGCATTATTGTTAGCACAATTAATCTATAGGTTCAAAAATACACTCTGTATTAACATTAATAACTTTTACTATTGGACTTATTCCTCCATAGCCTTATCTTGGTTGGAATATACTTCAAAGACATGGAAGACATTTGTTGCTAATAGTGTAAGTGAAATACGCGAATTAACGAACATTGAAGATTGACATCATATAAATTCAAAGGAGAACCCTGCTGACTTAGTTTCTCGAGGAGTGTCACCATTTGAATTAATAGATAATAACTTATGGTGGAAAGGGCCTCCATTTCTGATGAATGAAAACTCCTGTTGGCCTAAACCACAGCTAAGGGAAAAAATAAAGGACATTCCGGAAACAAGGCGCGTTGTGAACTTGGCTAACGCTAGTGGTAATCAATTTGAATGGTTCGCCAAATATCCTAATTTACATAGATTTCAGCTAAGGGAAAAAATAAAGGACATTCCGGAAACAAGGCGCGTTGTGAACTTGGCTAACGCTAGTGGTAATCAATTTGAATGGTTCGCCAAATATCCTAATTTACATAGATTTCAGCGTATAGTAGCATATTGTTTACGATTCAAAAGCTTCTAGGGCGTATTCATAAAAATCACACCAATATTATGAATGTTGAATGTTGAAATGTAGCGAACTGTCCAAGGCAATGGTGTATTTATTAAAAATATGTCAGTCTGAATCATTCAGGATCAGTACGAATTAAGAATTCATGGTCACGTAAGTTCTAGTAGCAAACTGTTATGCTTGAATCCTTTTCTAGATGTTGAAGGTATTATAAGAGTTGGCGGGCAATTAAAGAATGCTCATGTTCTATATTCTCAAAAGCATCAAGTTTTGTTTCCCGCAAGGCATGCTTTAACAGAACTAATAGTAAGGAGTAAGCACATTAAGCAATTACACGCAGGTGTGCAGTTAACGATAGCTTCACTTCGTTCTAAGTATTGGCTTTTGTCTGCTAGAAGCACAGTACGATCCATAATAAGAATTGTGTTACATGTTTTAAATCGAAGCCTACAACTGCCAAATATTTAATGGGCAATCTTCTTCCTAATCGCGTGTTACCAGCTCGACCATTTCAAAATATGGGTGTTGCTTATTTCGGACCTCTATACATACGTGACGGCAATAGGCGCAAGGCCCTTTTGTCAAAATCATACGGCGCAGTGTTCGTGTGTTTTGTTACCAAAGCGGTACATATACAGCTGGTAGGTAATTTGACTGCCGAGTCATTCATCGCTGCATTAAAAAGGTTCACCGCAAGACGTGGTAAAATTTCAAATATCTATTCTGATAATGGTACGCAATTTGTTGGGGCGAATAGGGAACTGCGAAAACTGATGAATCAATTGCATGCTCAAGTCAGCAAGGGCATCATTAGCGAATGTTTAGTAAGGGATGATATAAATTGGCATTTTATACCACCAAGATCCCCTCACTTCGGAGGTTTGTGGGAGGCTGCCGTAAAATTCGTTAAATCACATCTTTCTCGTATTATCGGAAAAACATGCTTAAACTTCGAGGAAATGTAAACTTTATTGCTTTAGATAGAAGGCATCCTTAATTCCCGACCCATAACTCCTATTTCCAGTGACCCTAATGATCTTTCATTCTTAACCCCTTCACATTTTTTAACTGGAGACATAATAACCTCATTAGCTGAGCCAACTGTGGAACATCTAAGGGCCAACACGTTGTCTCGTTGGCAATACATTCAGCGTCTTCGCGAGCACTTTTGGAAGCGATGGTAAGGAATATTTGAACGAGTTTCAAGCAAAAACCAAGTGGAACCGTATGGGCAATCCCAATTTAATACCCGGGATTCTTGTTTTCATAAAGGAAGAAAATGTTCCCCCTGGACAATGGATATTAGGCAGAGTGACACAAGTGTTCCCCGAAGACGACGGTATAGTTCGCACGGCTAGTGTAAAGGTGGTGCATGGTGTGTTCCAGAGACCGACGACTAAGTTGTGCGTGCTTCCTATATCGAACGATGGTGACAATTCCTGAACGTGATCATTATATTTTCCTTGAAAGAAGACTCTTTCAAAGTGGGCAGCATGTTCGGGAAAAAATGATTTAATTTTGTATTTTTAGTTTCATTTAGATATAAGCAAACAGATGTAGGTATATTTATGTTAATGTATTCAATCCTAGTTTTACATTATAAATATTGTAAAGTGTATATAGAAAAGGTTCTTGGAGTTCGGATATATTTAATGTTGTCAATTACCTAAGGCCTGGTCAGGTATTACATTTCTTGTTTTCTACGGTCATAAAAGTTATTTATTTGATTACAGGCACAATCTTCTTGTTAACCCATCCATTTAGTAGTTGTAAATGTAATGTATAATAGAATAAGTTTTATTGACATATTGCCTGTTATAGATAAAGTGTTATATTATTATAATAGGTTAAATAGTTCAGTTCGATGCGATCCTGCGAACTGTTATATTATCTCTAACGCACTTCCTGTGTATTGTATATTTATTATTTTAAGAGTTATTTTATTATTCTATAATTAAGGGTTTCCGACATATATTGTTTATCTTAATACATTTATGATGTTGGAAACTACAGCATATACTTTTCTTGGAAGAAAGGTAAAAATAGTTGTATAGAAATTTCTGCATAATCAATTTCGTTGTTTTCTCCCTCTCTTGTAACTGGTGGGGACAAAACTTTCTTGCCGAAAAATAAGTAAATGAAAAAACAGATTCAAACACGATCTCTTAGAGCTCACTACAGTTCCAAATACGATCTCTTCGAGTTAACTACAGTTCTAGCTTAGGTCTCAGTGATCTAACAGTTCCTACTGATTTAAATAGGAGCAAATATTATTCATTAGCCAGTTTTCTCGGTCTTTAGTATTAAGACCAGATACTGCATTTGTACTAAGTTAACGGAACTCCAAGACTAAATTTGTAAATATATTAGTATTATTCAAAAACTATTGCATTATTTCAACTCATACTTTGATCGATACATACCGAACTTCCTTCAAACCAGGAGGAAAAAACAAGTACGTTTACAAGAATATTATATTGAGAGATAAGAGAATTTAGAACATTTTGGGATAGTTTGTCAGAAAGAAATTGGGAGATCTTACTTCGTATAATAACCATTCAATAACACATTCTCCTCAATATCATGACTGCACGATCTCTCAAAGGAAGCTCTTTGGTGGTGGATCAAGTATGTTCTTAGGAGCTATTTGCTTTGACTCCTGGACAGAGTTAATGCCTATTCGTCAAAAGTCAATGAATGCTGAATACTACCTCGAAAACATTAGTCAGGACCGTGTAATGCCTGCGCCTTTTATAGGGAAGGATCTCATTTTCATGAAGGATAATGCGAGGCCCCCACATCGCCAGACAAGTTTTAGATTACTTACAAGAGGCCAATATTAAAATCATGGACTGGCCACTACGAAGTTCAGATTTTAGTCCAATAGAGCTCGTATGGGATACTTTAAAAATATCGGTAAGGCGACATTTACCAGCTCCTATCAATCTCCATGAATTGAAACAAGCAATTGTTTTCAGGTGGGATAATATTCCCGATGAGGCAATCTAAAATTTGATAGTAAGCTTACCACGGCGTATACCTTTTTGTTTCTAGGGTTTTGTTAAGATTTCCAAAAATAACGTTTTATTTCTGAATTTGTAATTGAATGTGATTTATAATTTTTTCCATAAGTTTCCATTAAAAAAGAATTATAATTATCTCCAGTTTAATTGATTGTTTGATGATGTTAAAAGTTAATTCACCAATTAAACAATTTTGTAAAAATTTTATCGAATTATTTGAGCGCTATCTTAATTTTGGACATAAGTATATGTTTCAAAATGATTTTGCTAGCACAATTTTTGACAAATACGAGTATAATCAACTAATGATTTAACATGCATAAACTTATTAAAATTTTATTCTAAATTTGAAGCAACTTCCCATCGTTGCTTTGAATTATAAGTAAAATATTTTGAGCTGACTCTTTGAGCTGACTCTTTGCTTTATTGTATTAAGAACTTTAAGCATTAGTGAGATTGAACTATTAAATTTTCAACTAAACGTGTATTTAGATCTTTAAATTAAATACGTTTTACCTAATAAGTCAGAAAGTCAATTTGCTGAAATAGAATTAAGTGTATTCACAGAAGAAATATGAATAGGTATTTTATGTTCAATTCAACTCACCTGTATTTGCATCGAAAGTTCAACCGTAGGGATACTATCAAAATATACGTCCATAAATCAATAGCTTCTACTCGATACACACACTAATGTACGCATAACACAAGCGCTGTATCAAATAGCCGACTCTACACAAGACTATAGTATTTGCAAGTGACAAACCGCAAGCACTCTGTGCTCCTTGCCTTTTTCGAGTGATTTATTTCCACAATATTATGCAATCGGTACGTACAGGCTGTAAGACAAGTCCTTAGATGTGCAACTTTGCTATTCATATTCGCGAAGCATAATTTACATTCTATATCTACTTCTATGTAGCTGTATGGAATAGACTAACTTAATTAAACCGAGGAAACGTTTATAACTGTACAATAGAATAATTTTTTATGCGATCCGAAATTAATTCAAGCATGGACTTTAATTAAGTTTACAATGATGATACAATAAATGCTTTCCGTGTCGACAATGTAAATATTTAAGCTAATTATTCATGTAGAAAATATATAATAAGAAAATACAGAATGCGTATTACGGCATTGACAAGGTTGAACGATTAAATTTACAAAAGCTAAATACGATAAGGTACAGTACAACTAAAGAATTAAATAGACCAAATGTCTACAAATAAATATGCTTAAGACGAAATGGTCACATAGTATTTACATTTGATTTTCTTGTCCCTTCTTGTTAAAGTAAGTAGCGTGTATTGGAATGGTACATCTATTTTTATATATGTATAATTTAATTTAATAATCTCGACTAAATAGAATGTTAATTATTAAATAATTTATTGTATATCTATCGTCACCTATATGTACGGCATTTTTATGTTTTCCACGTACCCGATAGGGTAGTCTTCGAAAATTATTTATTAATTTAAAATAAATAAATTTAATTAATATTTTTAAAAATATATATGTATATTGGAACCTTTAAACGACCTCAAAAGAAACATTTTTTTTAATGAGAAAACGTACTGGAATGCTACAATTAAATAAAATACGTTACTCTTTTTATACATTAGGTATGTATACCTATATCCGACACAAATACGACATAACCAATTATTTGTAATGCTAGTCACATTCACGAATACATATTTGATGTAGGGGGAAAATACTTGGAAAGTATATTGAAGTACATTTTTCGTTAATAAAAATGAAACTTATATATGTTTTTCGTTATTATGTTTTAAAAATGGTTATTATGCATACACAAGCTAATTTAAAGATCTGAAAAATGTATTAGGGTTGCAGGTGAATATATTTCGCTCCCTTTCCTCCATTCCACAAACTTAATAACGCGACCTCGTAACTTGCACTAAATCTTCTTATAAAACTTTATGATAACTGTTTGAACTTGAACAAAGACTATTTTTATTTAACAATAACAAGAGTTAACTCTAATAAAAAAACCTATATGATTTAATAACTTAGGCCCGGTTTCATAATTATATCCTTAACGGAGAATTATCCAATCGAAAATTAAAGTTACTGCTGTTATTAACAGTCCATTAAAATATTTGAGTTTCATAATAGGCGGGGACCAGTTTGTTTGCTAATGCAGCAATCAAAGAAATTAAAGTTATGTTGGCAGCCCCGAATTATTTTCCCTAACTTTTTAACATGATTTAAGTTACCTGCTTGATATTTTCTTGTTTACATTTCTTTCAGCTGTTTTGAAAATTAAAATAACTGATACATATTTGAAAAGTAAATTATTTTTCCTGCAAATTAAGGATAAATAAAACGTGATGAATCCTGCGAAACGAGTTCGTTCCTGCAATTTTAACAACGAAGATTGTTAGATTTAAATAGAAATCCTTGCGAAGCAAATTTAATGAAAATTATTTCACGAAAAATTGATCATATTAGGAAATTAAGAAAAACCAGACATGTGTAATATTTATTATAGTGCTTTACAGAGTGTAAAGCACTATAATTCATTATTTATTTAATTCTTCATTTATATACAGAGTGTAAATAAATGAAGAGGATAAAAAATGTACCCAAAATTTTAATTTGTTATAAAGTAGTATCTAAATTGATCGTTTGTTAAGTTTTTGAAAAACAGAGCATTATTCATATAAATACATATTTTTATTTAGGATTTTAAATTTTTCTCTTTCAACAACAAATATATTTTATTTTCTAGCAAGATACTGTACTCATGATTATCTTAGAATATTAAACAAATAGTAGGAATTATTATTTATGTTTTATTTATTTGTTATCGAGAACCTGGTTAGCCCTAAAACTGTATAGGTAATAAAAACCACAGTGGGAATTAGGAAGAAGCCCTAGTTCCGCCCCTGGTCTGCAAAGGCCCCCGAAAAACTCACTGGCCAGCTCAGAAATAAATTGCGGAAGCGTCGTGGGCTATCACAACGCATAGATAGTTAATTGGGCACCACTACGTTAGGTCTGGCAAGTTCACAGGTCAACGTAGAATCACCCTTGGGCCATAAGGGCTTAAGAATACTATAAAGGTGATCGCATACCTGGTTACTAAAACTAACACTTTTGCTCATAAGGACTTACAGAAATAAAACACCAACAACGGTATATAACAATATCAACAATATTTATTACGGAAAATAATAAAGTAAGACAATATATGAATTGCTCTGGGCAAACTTAATAGAGAGTTTATCACCCTGTAAAACCAGGCAAGAGATTAAAATCAAATAAAATAGTTTTACGTAATTAGAATATAAAAGTCAATATAAACTTCGTGTTTTATGATATAAATTTTGGATAAGTAGTTCATCAAAGCTTTAATGTACCTAACATAGTTCACGCTACACTCAGTATATGCAAAGAATTTTTAGATGGTACACACGGTTAGAAATTAATAGAGTGCAAATAAAAATGTGAAAATAATAATACGCAATGCAATGTATTCACAAGATTGGATACTCCAATCAAATATTACAATAACTTAAAGGCTCAGCCTGTATATGTAAAATTATATGTTGAATTAATAAAAACAAAAACAGAACATTTCCCACATATGGTGAAATTGACTACTAAATGGTAATTAATTTATTTAAACAATATTAGATATGTATAAAAAAAACACATCAGAGTTCGTTACTGATTAGAAACAAAAAATAATGAATTAAAGTTACGCAAATTTCTTACTTTTAAACCAATCTAATAAATGAGATTGATATTATATATAACAAAAAAAAAATTACAACAATTTAAATAAGAAAAGTGATTAAGCTAATTTTATGTATGATGAACTGTAAATTAATAGTGATGTAAGAGAGAAAATATATTAACACAAAATGGTGGATCGAACACCACGTTTTAGGACTCCATGCGGTCCTCCAAAAAAACTATTATATCAATTTTACGGAAACTTAGTCACAAAAAGAAACAAGTTATTGTTCTACACACACTACCTTGCGTGCAAGATGGCTTTAGAATCCAATTTTGAGGTTTTCTGGGTCCCAGTACCTAGATGTTTATGGATGCGTTTTCCTGAGGGGATCCTAACAATGTCCGATTTCCCTCGCAGAAAATAACTCAGCAACTTTTCATGAGTCTGTATTAACAGCCCTGAAGCAACACGTGGCCATGAAAACTTCCAAAACCGAGGAACAAACCCCGAATAAAGACACTAAACCAGTAAATTTAATTACACAAAGTCAAGTTTGAACAAAACCTGCATATGCAGAATGGTGACACTATTTAATTTCAAAAATGACTACTAGTTTTCAAATTACTGTCTACTTCAGAGCTTGAACAGTAAAGAGCATCTTACAAACGAATGTACGACTATTTATTCGGAAAGAAAACTACGTCATAGAAACAAAAACTACCCTGGACGGAATATTGAAAAATAAAAGAAGATAATTACTCAAACACCCTGACAAGGTTAACGAGTAATTAGGAAGCCAACATAAAAAATTCAGCAATTAATACGCAGCAACAAAGGATAATTAACCAATTAAAACTATATCAACCGTCAAGCGATCTATAATCGGAAGTTAAATTAAGTTGCGCGAAGATGTCGCTCTGAGCAAATGAAAATAAATAAACCAAAATTATGTTTAAAAATGGTTATTCAAAAAAAATTTAAAACATCCTATTAGATTTACAAAATTCTAATAAAAAATACCACAATGTTAGAATTGTTTAAGAAGAAACAATAATCGAAATATCAATTCAAATATACGAATCATGACTTCGCATAAAATTTCCAAAATGACAAACTGCGCCGAAGTATATAAAAATAAGCCGACTAAAAATATGGATATAGTGACATCCAAAATATTTGAACATACAAAATTATATGAAGATATCAGAAGAAGTTTGAAATGGCCAATGACGATCGATAATTAGTAATTAAAGTAAATAAATTATATAAACGATAATATTGAATTTTGAATAGCCTATGATGACTTAAAGTTAGCAATTAATGTAATTAACTCCTTAAAAATGCCCAAATGGTATAAGGATCATTTTTCGAGCGTAACAACCTTTTAAAAACGCATGTTTTTTAAACAAATAAAATTAGTGTTGTTGTTAAACTCTAAACATGCACTAATAGACTCAAAAAATGCTTGCAAAGGTGAACAAAATAGAGGTTAAATTAAACACGCGATTAAATCTTAACTGTTCATTTTCGTGTCATTAGTACTAACGAAGAATTAAAAATAAATACGGGTTATGAAGCTGACATTTTTATTTTAGTTCAGAATTATAGTTAAGCCTCCCATTAATTCCATTATGAAGCCGGGCCTTACCCCAATAACACGATTGCCCCAGAGATATTCGAGTGAGAGACCAGCTCAGTTAAGAGGCGAGCGAGGGGAGGTTTTTTTTATAAAATAGTCGCAACCGTGTTTACGCTCTCAAGCCGGTACAGTGAACACAGACACCGACGATAGTAAGTTCTAAATCATAGGTGAATACATGTAAAATTCTTACCATAACAATGAAATACCCAAAATATAACAATAACGAAAAAAAGTTTATTGAAAACAAGAAAATAAAACAACAGAAAATCAAGAAGCACATCAATGATACAACAAAAATAAGAAAAGTCTAAGTAATAATGAACTAAAAATTTAAAGCAAATAACAATGACCAACTTGCTCAAAGAATAAAAATTTTATATAAATGAGTTGAAATAAATATATAAAATGATACTGAGTTAGTGACTCACCCTGTATAGTAATGGGATATGATCGACAAAAAATCCTGCGCATGTAATATGCATTACAAAGCAATAAAATACTGAAATTAACTTGAATTAAAAATACTGACTCAAATTAGACTAAAGAAAAGTTATGCAAGAAAAGCAATACGATCTCACTCAGTATATAAATCATTAACCCCTTAATTAAGTAAATGGTACGCTTAATCTAGACAATAAATTGGTTAGCAGTTTATACATAGATCTTTTGATCAATCTCACATCGAGATTCTTATACATTAATATCAGAAAAAACAAATCAATCTACAGTTTAAAATTGTAATAATAAAAAATAAAATCAAACCAATTATGCTTTAAATTACTTGAAGTTTATTTAAAGTACTTGAACAATATCGTACTCGAAACAATCAAGAAAACTACCATGTACTGGGAACTACCATGTACTGGAAAATGATCTCGTACTAGAACCCTGTTAAATTCCAGAAAGCAAAATCTAATGTAACGAAATAAAAATTATAATGAAAGAAACAATGCTTTTACACAAGGACAACGTGTAAAAAAACTCACCCAGTAATATAGGGTTATTCACGTGCTCCATGAACATCAATCTCATTCAGAAACATATCAAAAACGGTCTTTACGTATTCCAAATGACTATCAGACGTATAATTGATTCATAATGTCTCAAAAGCCGGTAATAAAATTACTTAAAGAAGTCATTACCAATCACACAATACGACAGTCAGTACAACGTGTTTTCGATCAAACTCGACAGCAAACAGAGAGCCAGAAATTTTTCAACTCGTTTCTTATCTTATATACGAAAAGGTAAGTAAAGAAGTAAGTTAAAGAATTAACCGATAGGAGAAGACACTGTATAAAAGAAATTAATGAAATATATAATTAGAAAATGATTTCGCTACCTCAAAATTAAAACAAATAAAATTAGGAATCTAACTGACGAAGACTATCAATTAATTGCGTATTAATTAATGAATTATTAATTGAAAACCTTAGTCAAAAAAAGAATGACCAAGGAGATCTTAATGGAAAATACTAAAGACAATTTTAACGGAATTCGCTACAAACAAGCCCGTAACACATTCTAATGAATTTTAAGCAAAGATCCGCATTAAATGTTATATTTTAAACCATTCAATTCATTGCTCAACATTGACAAATTCGATTACTTTATTGCGAATTTTAACGCCTCACACGCGTAAAATATGAACCAAACCATACTAAAACCAAAGTTGCCTACCTTAACGTATATACAGGGTTAGTTAAAAGTATGGAGACGGCGATTTATTGTCATTAACATTCATTTTAGGGAATTATGTTCAATATAAAAGTTTGTTAGGATATTTTGAATTACATTTGAGAATATTTGAATTTTTTTTTTCTTCAATTGTTTTTTAGTTACGCCTGTCCGCGCAGTTTTTTTAAATAGGAACTAGTAAATTTTACTCTACCATTCGATAGATAATTTTTTTCTCTTTACAATCATATTTTTGTTTTTTTAAAATTCATTTTAATAACTTTTTTATAAGAAAAGGCCGGTTCGTGTTTAACAGATGTTCGGTACATCGCAGATAGACAGAAGCGTAGCGATAAACAAACTTGAGCGACATAATTTTATCAGTGGTTATTTGTACGTCAAATCTTTGACAGAAATAATTCATTTGTGCAATTTGTTGCTGTTAATATTGACAATGGCGAGTTTAAGTGAACATGAACGAATTGAAATACTTATGATGTTGGGTTATGGAGATAGACGCAGAAGTTTACAAGACGTTTGTAATTTATTTAATGATACGCATCCAAATAGAAATCCAATTTCTAAATCCGTTGTTGGTAAAACTTTAAGACGCTTTGAACAAACGGGTAGCGTTAAAGATTTGCCAAGGAGTGGTAGACCTAGAACAGCAAAAAGCGATGATAACAAACTGGATATTTTATTGGCTGTATCTGAATATCCCCATTTATCAACCAATCAATTAGCGGCCAATTTCAATATTTCACAGTCATCGATCGTATAATTTTTAAAAAGTGAAAAGTATAAACCTTATAAGGTACACCTTGTACACGAGTTAACGGAAGATGATTTTGATAGGAGATTACAATTTTCTGAAGAAATGTTAAATATTTGCAATAATAATGAAAATTTTGTCAACAATATTCTTTTCTCTGACGAAGCTACTTTTTGCCTTACCGGTGAAGTAAACAGACATAACTGCAGGCACTGGTCATCGGAAAATGCCTCTTGGTTTTTGGAGCACCATACGCAGTACCCCCAAAAGGTTAATGTTTGGGTTGTCATTCTAGGCGGTCATATTATCGGTCCCTTTTTCATCAATGGCAATTTAACTTCGGCTCTGTATTTGCAGTTATTGCAAAATGAAATAATACCTGCTTGTGTAACGCTCTATCCTCATGAAAACAATGAACACCTGCCCAATGACAGTATCTGGTTTCAGCAAGATGGCGCCCCACCACATTATGGTGTAAATGTTCGTCAATATCTGGACAACGTTTTTCCCCGCAGATGGATTGGAAGACGAGGAGCCATTGAATGGCCAGCCCGTTCGCCAGATTTAAGTCCTTTAGATTTTTTTCTTTGGGGATACGTAAAAAACAAAGTTTACAAAGATAAGCCCGATAACGTCCAAGGTTTACAAATCCGAATTACCAGAACGATACAAGAAATTCCCCGAGATTTTTTACAGAACTCTGTTCGGGGTTTTGTAAATCGATTGGGTCATTGTCAAATTACTAATGAACGACAATTTGAACACTTACTTTAATTTACTTTGTTATTAATTTGTTTAATTTTTCTTGTAAAAAGTTATTAAAATGAATTTTAAAAATACAAAATTATTATTGTAAAGAGAAAAAAATTCTCTATCGAATGGTAGAGCAAAATTTACCAGTTCCCATTTAAAAAAAAATGCGCGGACAGGCGAATCTAAAAAAACAATTGAAGAAAAAAAATTCAAATATTCTCAAATGTAGATCAAAATATCTTAACAAACTTTTATATTGAACATAATTCCCTAAAATGAATATTAACGACAATAAATCGCCGTCTCCATACTTTTAACTAAGCCTGTATATATCGTAAATTCTTAATTAAATTTTAATCATAACAGAAAATTACTACGATGAAATTTTAACTAACTCTAGGATAATTATACGCAAAAGGCACACATTAATAAAAATTTTAAATATACAAATTTACAAAATAAAATCGAAAATCGATGATACACAGGTTCTCTCAAAAATATCGAATAAATGACTAAAAATGAACAGGAGGCGATTTCAACACTTTACAATATGTAGAGAATAAATGTAGTAAGCGTAAAAGAAATTTTATTTCAATGTCATAACAAAAATAAATTAAATACACACTTACGAAGTACCTCTAGTCTATTAGAAATATAAACATTTGGCAGACACATGCGCAGTGAAGACACAAATATTCATTTTCATTCCAACTCGTTTCTTCAGTTGTTATTAACGTAACCTTTTATAAATTTATTGATATAATTTACAATAACAGAATAATTGAAACATACATGAGTGGGTAAAACGCCACCAGTTTTGTATAATACAAAGATATTTTTAATAATATAAAATATAATTAAAAATCTGGTTTGAAGAACACAAATATATATAATGAAACAGATATGCAAAATACATATCCGTCACTGTAAACATGGACACACCTCGTATTTTTAGCATTTACTTCTGTTCAATACATATGTTTCAGCCATCTAGGCCTCATCGGTTGAACTAGTGAAGCAATGTGTATACAAATTAATACAGATCTGTTAAACAACGGATCTGTATCTGTATCTACATTTACGCTAAAATCGTCTCCAAGCTATAACCAGTTTCGTTCTATCAGGCGACACTAATTTAATCAGTGACATCTGACGGAAGAAAGCGACTAGGCCAGAAAAGGCGATCTTCCGCTCGAATAGCAATGCTATTACGAAAAGCGGAAAAATACGTATATTGGTGCTGTCCATTAACTCGCGCCAGATGGCGGTAAATATACAAAAAAGGGATATTTATCAATACGTTTTTGCCGTACTGCTTGGAGACGATTTTAGCGTAAATGTAGATACAGATACAGATCCGTTGTTTAACAGATCTGTATTAATTTGTATACACATTGCTTCACTAGTTCAACCGATGAGGCCTAGATGGCTGAAACATATGTATTGAACAGAAGTAAATGCTAAAAATACGAGGTGTGTCCATGTTTACAGTGACGGATATGTATTTTGCATATCTGTTTCATTATATAACAACTGCGTAATACGGCAAAAACGTATGGATAAATATCCCTTTTTTGTATATTTACCGCCATCTGGCGCGAGTTAATGGACAGCACCAATATACGTATTTTTCCGCTTTTCGTAATAGCATTGCTATTCGAGCGGAAGATCGCCTTTTCTGGCCTAGTCGCTTTCTTCCGTCAGATGTCACTGATTAAATTAGTGTCGCCTGATAGAACGAAACTGGTTATAGCTTGGAGACGATTTTAGCGTAAATGTAGATACAGATACAGATCCGTTGTTTAACAGATCTGTATTAATTTGTATACACATTGCTTCACTAGTTCAACCGATGAGGCCTAGATGGCTGAAACATATGTATTGAACAGAAGTAAATGCTAAAAATACGAGGTGTTTGTCCATGTTTACAGTTACGGATATGTATTTTGCATATCTGTTTCATTATATAACAACTGCGTAATACGGCAAAAACGTATTGATAAATATCCCTTTTTTGTACAAATATAGGTTCACTATTAATATTTTTTGACGTGTCCGAACATATCCCTCCCCAGAGACGCAGACACAAATATTAATTTTCATTCCAACTCGTTTCTTCAGTTGTTATTAACGTAACCTTTTATAAATTTATTGATATAATTTACAATAACAGAACAATTGAAACATACATGAGTGGGTAAAACGCCACCAGTTTTGTATAATACTAAGATATTTTTAATAATATAAAATATAATTCAAAATCTGGTGTGAAGAACACAAATATAGGTTCACAATTAATATTTTTTGACGTGGCCGAACATATCCCTCCCCAGAGACGCAGATACGTATAAAAATATTAATAAAGACACACAACGTTGTATTAGATTTACACTTTATTTAATAATATTTAACAATGACTATATAACAGCTGTTTCACCGTACAACGGTTTCTTCAGATATAACAAGCGGTACTATAAAACATTTTACTTAAACGTAAATATTTTTTATTTTATGACTTAATGGTATTCTCAGAAATTGGAAACCGAAATATTTTTACCCGCCTCTTATAGTATAAGGGATACATATAGATAATATAAATTATATTATAAGTGACACATATCTAACAAAATATTTCAATCAAAAATAGGAAATAAATTCAACAGAGAGGAGGAATTAAGCTCTGTTTTGTCATTTAATAATTTATTTGAAAATTTTTGTTTATTAATTTGCATTGCTTCTAATAAATCGAGTTTCTTACTTTTCTTTTCTTCGTGTAGGATCTTGAAATTATTATTAAAACTATGGCTTTCTTCAATTAAATGGTTGGAGTATGCTGAATCTGTTTTCCCATTTCTAAACGAATAATAATGTTCGTATATGCGCTTTTTGAACGTTCTACCTGTTTGCCCGATATATGTTTTAGTACATGTGCCACAAGTTAGTTTATACACATCTGACTTATTATGATGTGCTGTTTTACTTTTATTGTTTTTGATGTAGTTACTAATATGGTTGTTGGTTTTATATGCAATGTTTATATTTTGTTTTCTTAAAAATTTTTCCAATGCTTTATTTTGTCTGCCTAGGTCAGTAATAATTTAAAATATCTTGTCATGATCTTTAGTAATCGGATGTATATCTTGTATTGCTTTAGTTTCTCGTTTTTTTGATATTAGTTTATCTATTATATTCGGGTCATAACCATTATTGATTGCAATCTGTTTTATAATGTTGTATTCTAAATTAAAGTCTTCTATTGACATGGGTATATTTAATAGTCTATGAGTCATACTATAGAATGCTGCTAATTTATGTTGAATTGGGTGCATTGATTTATTATGTATTGTTGTGTCTGTGTGCGATTCTTTATGGTATATCGAGAATTTTAGTAGGTTATTGTTTCTCTTAATCGTTAAATCTAAAAAGTTAATGCTATTATTCTGTTCTTTCTCTATTGTGAACTTAATGTTTTTATGTATTGAGTTGACAAATTCTTCATGTTTATTAAGTTGTCTATCTGTGCCTGTATAACAAATTAAGATATCATCTACGTTCCTATGAAAATAAAATGTTCTTAACTAATGCACTGTTATTAAATATAGTGGTCTCAAGGTTATCTATAAAAATTTCCGCTAATAACGGGCTAAGTGGGGTTCCCATTATTAATCCGTCTTTACAACTGTAAATATTATCATTAAACACAAAATAATTTTGATCAACACAAATTGAAAGTAAAAATAAAATTTCCTCTGTTATGGTGGGGTTGGTTCTATTATTTTCTAGCATATTCTTAATTAGCTAATTAGCTTCTTTAGGAGGAACACTAGGAAATAGGTTTTGTACATCAAACGATATTAGTTTCGCATTATTCGGTAAATTGACCTCTTTAATCTTATTAACTAATTCATAGCTATTTTTAACGCTGTAATGTGGTTTCAATTTTGTGTGTTTAATAATTATATTTATGAGATTTTTAGATAATTTAACTGCTGGGGCCGTGATATATGAAACTACTGGTCTTATGGGGAAGTTTTGCTTGTGTGCTAACAAATACGTATTAATTAAAAAAGACCCTACTCAATCGTTCCAATCTCAGATTATTAATGCTATTAAGTCCTCGGCGACCCTATTTACTAATATCGAAAAATTTAAACTAAAGGCAATGAACCCACAACCTCCCAAACTATATTCATTAATTAAATTACACAAGCAAAACTTCCCCATAAGACCAGTAGTTTCATATATCACAGCCCCAGCAGTTAAATTATCTAAAAATCTCATAAATATAATTATTAAACACACAAAATTTAAACCACATTTCAGCGTTAAAAATAGCTATGAATTAGTTAATAAGATTAAAGAGGTCAATTTACCGAATAATGCGAAACTAATATCGTTTGATGTACAAAACCTATTTCCTAGTGTTCCTCCTAATGAAGCTAATTTGCTAATTAAGAATATGCTAGAAAATAATAGAACCAACCCCACCATAACAGAGGAAATTTTATTTTTACTTTCAATTTGTGTTGATCAAAATGGTTTTGTGTTTAATGATAATATTTACAGTTGTAAAGACGGATTAATAATGGGAAACCCACTTAGCCCGTTATTAGCGGAAATTTTTATAGATAACCTTGAGACCACTATATTTAATAACAGTGCATTAGTTAAGAACATTTTATTTTGGCATAGGTACGTAGATGATATCTTAATTTGTTATACAGGCACAGATAGACAACTTAATAAACTTGAAGAATTTGTCAACTCAATACATAAAAACAATAAGTTCACAATAGAGAAAGAACAGAATAATAGCATTAACTTTTTTGATTTAACGATTAAGAGAAACAATAACCTACTAAAATTCTCGATATACCATAAAGAATCGCACACTGACACAACAATACATAATAAATCAATGCACCCAATTCAACATAAATTAGCAGCATTCTATAGTATGATTCATAGACTATTAAATATACCCATGTCAATAGAAGACTTTAATTCAGAATACAACATTATAAAACAGATTGCAATCAATAATGGTTATGACCCGAATATAATAGATAAAATAATATCAAAAAAACGAGAAACTAAAGCAATACAAGATATATATCCGATTACTAAAATCATGACAAGAAATTTAAAATTATTACTTACCTAGGCAGACAAAATAAAGGATTGGAAAAATTTTTAAGAAAACAAAATATAAACATTGCATATAAAACCAACAACCATATTAGTAACTACATCAAAAACAATAAAAGTAAAACAGCACATCATAATAAGTCAGGTGTGTATAAACTAACTTGTGGCACATGTACTAAAACATATATCGGGCAAACCGGTAGAACGTTCAAAAAGCGCATATACGAACATTATTATTCGTTTAGAAATGGAAAAACAGATTCAGCATACTCCAACCATTTAATTGAAGAAAGCCATAGTTTTAATAATAATTTCAAGATCCTACACGAAGAAAAGAAAAGTAAGAAACTCGATTTATTAGAAGCAATGCAAATTAATAAACAAAAATTTTCAAATAAATTATTAAATGACAAAACAGAGCTTAATTCCTCCCCTCTGTTGAATTTATTTCCTATTTTTGATTGAAATATTTTGTTAGATATGTGTCACTTATAATATAATTTATATTATCTATATGTATCCCTTATACTATAAGAGGCGGGTAAAAATATTTCGGTTTCCAATTTCTGAGAATACCATTAAGTCATAAAATAAAAAATATTTACGTTTAAGTAAAATGTTTTATAGTACCGCTTGTTATATCTGAAGAAACCGTTGTACGGTGAAACAGCTGTTATATAGTCATTGTTAAATATTATTAAATAAAGTGTAAATCTAATACAACGTTGTGTGTTTTTATCATTTGATATGGATTTACATCAAGTAAAGGCAGAATTGATTCAATTTTTCAAAAATATTAATGGTGAACCTGTATTTATGTTGTTTGCACCAGATTTTTAATAATATTTTATATTATTAAAAATACCTTTCTATATAATTTACTTATAGATTTAAACGTCTAGATAAAAAAAAAATTAAAAAAGATAATTTAGGGAGGTGCGCATCGATCCCGGTACCTCTCGCATGCTAAGCGAGCGCTCTACCATCTAAGCTACGCCCCCATATACAGGGGATTAAGAATTTATTGAAACGTCAAATCTAACCTATAAACCTTTTTTCTTTAATAAAATTTAAATAAATATAATTTAGTGCCTTACTCACATTTCTGAAATGTAATATAAGTATATAGGAAATTGAATAATTTTTAAATCATTTATTTTTCTTGGACGACTTTATTTGTGTCCCTTCAGCTTCCTTTTCTACAATCTATGCCAGATATGATTTTAGGAATCTTTGAATTTTATTTATTGAAAATTATTTCAACATTTTATTATTTATTATTATTATGTTAATTTTTATACCGATGCTTGTAATCTCTATATGCGAGTATATAAAACGTGTATATGTGTCCGTTATAGACTAAAAAGCTATTGGACTGATTCACGCGTGGTTTTATACGAAATGATCCGCGTTGTTCGGAGAAGGTTTAAAGCTGTTGAAATCCTTAATCTGACCGGTAGTAAGAAAATTAGGGGCCTAATAATATGATATCATTTGTAGAACTACTATTAATTAAGTGTAGAAGTCGCCACACGACAGTACATCTCACATTGACGTTCACAAGTTAAGAAATGCTGTCGCGCATGCGTGAAGTGAGCTCGAGTCCCTTTGTTTTGACAATTGACTTATTTGCATTCTTATTTTTATAAAGTGAAGGTTAAACTTTGTGCTCTACTATGTAAATACATAATTTTAACTAAATACAATAAATGATGTCAAAATTTAAATTAGGTTCATTTAGTATATATATTATAACGATCGCACCAACCAGATCGCGAGCAGATACTAACATTAATATTCTAACAGTTTTATTTCGGGTCTTTTATTTAGTATTCAATGAAAAATTATTGAGGCTACACATTCTTTTAATTAAAAAAATCAATACATGTCAATCAAAAAAAAAAAAAGAATAACCTCACATCTAGGTTACTATCGTTACAAATTTATATATAAATGCTCAACCTTAACAACATGTCTTATCTATCATATATCAGCAATACATACAATATCCACCCCCCAACCGTCAATCCACTATATATTCCCCAAATAAAATTATCATAAATTTTTATTTTTAAACTTGCTTCTAAAAGGACAAATTTTTTAAAATTTTATTTTATCAATTATTCTTCTTGTATTGTCTAATTCTAAATTTTACTTTAATTCCACTTATTCCCTGTTTCATCTTCTTCTTTTTTCTTTTATTATGTAAAATATTGCACCATCTCTCTGTCTCTTCTTTTGCAGTTAAATTTATACAATACAACATACATAAGATCCAAATATTTTTGTATGTTATAATTCCATAGAAGAATTCTTTTGTCCCTGTAAGAATCAACATTCGTCTCCATACATATTACATTCGATATAGGTAATGAATGCACTGTATACATTAATATTTCTTTTTTTAGTATTTACTTCTTGCAGCGTACTATTCATTGTCTCATCCTGATTTTTATATTTCTCTTCTTTATCTTCTTTAAAATGTGTAATTTTCTCTGTTTTACAATTATCAGTTCCCTCATCATTTCTAATTAAAGTATCATCTATTTCTATTTGAATTGTTTGTACATTAATTTTATCATCTCTATTTTTAATTATTTCATTCTTTTCTTCGATTAATTTTTCTTCTACTTGATCATTAATATTTTCTGTTCTTTGCTTTGTCACTTTTACTTCTTCATGTATTTTATTCCATAGCAGTAAATTATTTTTATTGTTTTCATCAATTTCGTCTATTAAATTATGATATTTTTTTTCTGATTTCTTCTTCTTCTGCTCTTTCTTGTTTACCCTTTTCCTCATCTTCAACCCTTTCCTTCTTGCGTCTTTCTTCCTCTTCTGCTCTATGTCGTACTAATAATTTAATAATGCTCTCAATATCTACATTTTGTCTCTTCTCGCCTGCTTTCAAACCTGAATCTCCGGCAACATTTAATCTCTCTTCGTTCTGCTTCCCTAACAATATCAGTGTCCTTTTTTCTAATTGTCTTGATTTAAGATCCATTTTTATAACATTGAATGTATTAAATAGTTTAATTCAATTACTTTTTCTTTTTTATTCTAATTGTCAATTATAAACGTCAATATTAATTAATTATCCAACTGTCAGATTATATGACAACGGTACAAAATTTGTAAATATATTCAACGTAATACCTCAATAAATTGCCCTACATTTGGCGCCAAATATGTTATGATATCACCACCCAGTTCGATAGGAGATTCTTTCATTAATATTCTAACAGTCTTATCTCGTGTCTTTTATGTAGGATTCAATGAAAAATTATTGAGGCAACACAGTCTTTTATTTTTCTTTAAAAAGAATCAATACATGTCAAAAAAAAATCTCACATCTAGGTTACTATCGTTACGAGTATATGTAAATGCTCAACCTTAAAACATATCTTATCTATCATACATCAGCAATACATGCAATATCCATCCCCCAACCTTCAACCCACTACAATATATATATATATATATATAATAACTTCGTGACCTTGGTATGATATGGTAAACCTAATCAGTAGGCGATTAAAGGTCTGTATATTACTTCAAAATATATGTATTTAAAAAACTCTACATGTTTCGGCTGTATACGCCTTTTTCAAGAGAATACAAAATATGAATGACAGAATATAAATGTCAAGTAATTAAGTTGCTATGGTTTAAATTATTCAAAGATACATTCTAGTAATAATAATAAATCATGCCTTAGTATTCCAAAAAATAGATAACAAGGTGTGAAAATATGTGTTGTTCGCTGCTAGCAATTTGTGTCTCCTTCTGGGTATGAACTTGTGTGTTGGTTGCTGCTGGCAGCTTGCGTCTCTCTATGGGTGTGTGGTTTTGTGTGAGAGCGTAAGTGTAGGGTTTTGTATGTCGGTGCGTTCGTGCGTGTGTTTAGTGATCGGTCGCATGAATTTAGAGAGGTCGGATAACCAGCCGTTGCGTAGGGCCGCCAACCCTTTCCCGACAACTTCTTTACAATTCCGTGCAGTACTTCGACGGTCTGACCCCCGCCCCAACGAGGCAAGGCGCAGACAGGCGAAGCGCACCCTGTACGGGGTTGCTCATCGCAACTAAGGGAACACTCTTAGTGGCTACCTCGGTCGACGATGGTCACACTTATGCCATCTTAACGTTAAGACTTTCATCCTCCTTTCCAGTTACGCTTCTTACGTTCCACGTACCCCACATAATAGTATGCCTCCTCTTCCTTTCGTGTTCCTTAATTGTTGAATAACTTTGACTTCTTATTGTATTGTCACTTCCTTTCATGGTATTTGTACGTTTTTTCTTCTCCTCCTCGTATGTGTCTTTGTATTTTATTTTCTTTCCCTGTATTACTTTCTGGCTCCATGTGTCTTCTTTTGGTTTGTAAGTTGCACTTTTCCTTTGATTATTCCTATTCTTCTTATCATTTTCTTTTCCATCGTCTTGTTCCTTTGTCCTTGTCATAGTCGTCATCGTTATAATATTTGCGGTGTCTATAGCTAGTATTTTGTCCCCTGTTTGTTTGTATCCTCCTGCAGAGCGTCTTTATCTCTATTCCATTTCCACTCTCTTCCATCAATTATTAATTTCTGGTAACCAAATTTAATGTTTCTGGCCCCTTGTTCTCTTGCGTTGTGTGCTTTCTGTCTTATCTTTTTCTCGATTTCCCTTTCTTTTTTTGTTAAATCGTTGTTCATATATACGTGATTGTCTATATTTTTGAGTTTGGCCTTGTTTTGCATGAGTTTTGTTTTTTCTTGTGCGCTTTCCATTTCTAATAAACATATTGACCGGCCCAATTTATACGCCGCCTTTATCTTTACATCAATTTGTAAGTTTTCTTTTATAAAGGTTTCCACTCTCTCTTGTACTTTGGTTGGACTGTTTTCGTTCACCTCCATGCCTGATACAACTACGTTATTTCTTTTCTTCTCCTTTTCCAAGTGTTCCGTTCTATTTTCTAATATTCGGATTTCTGCTCTTATCTTTTCATTTTCTCTCTTTATCTGGTTGTTTTCCTGTTTCATTTGTTGGTTTTCCTCCTTCATTTCATGGTTCTCCGTCCTCACTTCTTGCAGTAATTTTTTATACTCTCCTTGATCTTCCCTGATTTGTTTTACTTCTATGGTTAAATTCATTAACATTTGCATAATCTTGTCAAACTTTTCATCGTTTCCATCTATCATACTTTCAGAATTTTTGGCTATTTTCTTAGCTTCTTTCATAGTTCCTCCATTTTCATCTTCTTGTCCACCTCGTTTTCTTTTTCCCTCATCCGTAGAGTATTCATCGTTATCTGAGTATCTCTTATGTACGTGTTTAATCGGTGTTCTATGGGTTTTATTACTCTTACCAAAATCCTGAGCATTTCCTCTACTGTATGCTCCTTTCTTTCCCTCGTCTGTATTTGCCTCGTCACTGCTCATCTTTTCCTTCTTATCGCCTCTATTTATTTTTGTTGACGCCCGACTTCTCTTCAGGGTACCGTACTTTATTATTTCTGTTTATCTATCACTCTGATTTGTTTTGCAGCACCGTACTTTTTTCTTAGTTGTTATTGTTGAAATGTTTTCCGTACGTATCTAATGCCCGAGTCAACCTCTCGGAGGCAGTAAACACATGTTATTTATCCTGAATATAATTGTCTTACCTTCTACTTTCCTCTTATATTTCTGTATCACTTCTTCTACTTTTTTCCTGCTTCACACTTGTCTCCTTTCCGCGTATTATTAACTCGGTATTCCTCGATTTTGGGTTCGAATTCCGGAGCTGATATATACACGTCTTCTCACACACACTATCACACTCTCACTTCCCAAAATGAGATTTAATAATTATTAATTCTCATACACATGAAGTTCATTACAGTTCGTATATATACACGTAGTATAGAAGTGAATAACATGTCTGTCTTCGGTAAGGTGCACTGATGATCTGTAAAAAACAGTGAAATATCGATATATGCACATTCCGCGCAGATAAGTTTTTCACAAAATTTTTCATTTGTACTGACAACTTGTACAGTTGATGTCGCGGCTTGTTGCGACTACAATCTAGGGCAAAAGTGATTTGCCGAATTGTAGAATTAAATGCAACAAATTATAGCGACAATCGCATGTAAAATGAGATTTAATAATTATTAATTCTCATACACATGAAGTTCATATATATATATATATATATATATAGATACAGGGTGTTACAAAAATGTAGGGCTGGCTATACATAGACGGTTTCTACAACTAAAAATAAGCAAAAAAGTTTAAATAAATTTATGTCCTAAAATGGTTCGTTACTGAGTTACGGCCACTTGAGGTTTTTTTCTTTTTATTTTAGAAAAGGTTACAGAAAACGGGAGTTTCTTATGTTTCTTATAGTAAATGTTCAAAATGACCTCCACGGGAAGCAACACAAGCTTCAGCTCGTCGTATCATGGACTGCCTCACGCGCTGAAAAATTCCTGGTGTATTTCGAATTTGGTGGCATCCATCTTCCACTCTACGTTGAAGATCTTCAATATTTTGAATTGGAGTAGAATATACCATAGACTTTAAATGTCCCCATACGTAAAAATCTATTGGATTTAAATCTGGAGACCGTGCAGGCCATGCTACAGGTCCACCGCGACCAATCCATCTTCCAGGATATACGGCATTTAAAAATTCGCGTGCTGTGTGACTGAAGTGAGCCGGTGCACCGTCGTGCATGAACCACATGCGTCCTCTAACATTTAGTGGAACATCGTCCAGCAAACCTGGTAAGTCGTTTTCTAAAAAATAACGATAATTCTGCCCAGTAAGTCGTGGTAGAAGTACAAAACGACCAATCACAAATTCGTTAATAATACCGGCCCACACACTAAATGAAAACTGCGCTTGATGTCTGGACTGAATAATAGCATGAGGGTTTTCTTGTTGCCACTGGTGTAAATTATGAAAATTGACGATACCATCTCTTGTAAAGCCAGCTTCATCACTAAAGAGCACACACGACAGAAAGAGATGATCGGCGGCGCATGTCCGTAACAACCATACACAGTAAGCTTCTCGTGATGGGAAATCATTCTCACTAAGTCCCTGTACTCTTTGCAGGTGGTAAGGAAAAAGCTGATTAGTTCTTAAAATACGCCATACACTCACATGATCGACATCTTCCGCCAATGCCATTCTTCGAGTACTAGCACCTGCATTTTCTTCAACACGATCCAACATACGTTCTTCCAATTCCAAATTTCTTGTGGTTCGTGGTCTGCCGCGATCTCGGACTACTGGTTTGAATGATCCTGTTTCTCTTAATCTAATATGAAGCCTTTCGAAAGTTTTTTCATTTGGTAAACGTCATTTGGGAAATATTCTGCGTAAAGTCTTCTTGCTTCTGCTCTGTTGCAATGTGCCAAACCATACATTAAATGCATGTCGGGCATCTCTTCGAAAGAATAATCTGCCATTTTATACTATTAATTAGAAAACAGTACTAATCACAAATGACTTAATCAACTTTCACGACTGACAGCAAAAAACACGGACTGCCTACTGAATATGATTAACATAAGTTACTCACTTGTCGGCGATTTGTTCAAACATGCAATACGAACGCTTCGCGTCTGCGCGATAATTTGTGACGAGATACACACGTGTCGGACATGCAATACGAAAAACTTCAATTGGCCGTAACTCAGCAACGAACGATTTTAGGACATAAATTTATATAAACTTTTTTGCTTATTTTTAGTTGTAGAAACCGTCTGTGTATAGCCAGCCCTAAATTTTTGTAACACCCTGTATATATGTATATATATATATATATATATATATATATATATATATATATAATATTTTCGTGACCTTGGTATGATATGGTCAACTTAATAAGTCGGCGATTAAAGGTCTGGTTAATTACTTCAAAGTATATATATTTAAAACAACCCTACATGTTTCGGCAATGATGCCTTTGTCAAGGATATAAAAAATATAAAAATAAGGATATAAAACACAAATGACAGTATAGAAAAATTTTTGTATTCTGTCATTTGTGTTTTATATCCTCGATAGGGGCATCATTGCCGAAACATGTAGGGTTGTTTTGAGTATGTGTACTTTGGGGTAAACCAGACCTTTAATCGCCGACTGATTGAATTTACCATATCATACCAAGGTCACGAAAATATTATATATATATATATATATATATATATATCTATGTATACTCAAATCTAGCAACACCAAAGCATGGTCGAAGTCAGCAAGCAAGTAATAACATAAAAAATGAATTCGACGTAATTAGCTGCATCGTATTCTTTCAGAGAGATCATGTAAGAAGTAGGGATATACGAACAGACCTTAAAATTCAAGACGTGGTGCAATTTACGAGAAATAGACGAAGATACTGGCGAGACCACGTCGACCGAATGACGGGGGATCGATGGGCAAAATGGGAAAAGAACGAAAAACCGAAACTCAAGGAGACCTCCAGGCCGACCTCCCAAAATTGAAATAGTAGAAGAAACAAGACTAAGTCTTAAGGAAAGAGAAAGAAAGAAGAAGAAGAAGTATTCTTTAAATTCTGCACAAAATATTTCTCTGATTTTCTCCTTCTTGTATCGTTGTCTTATTCAATACTATTAACTATGAAATATTCAAGTCAAAATTATCTCTTTCGTCTTCATCGGAGCATTGGACAAAGGCAGTGAGAGTCCTGTTAGTCGAGGATTCGAATCTCAGAGTCGCGTGTTACAGTTTGTTTCTTTCGGGATTGGTTCCTGTTCAATTACCCTTAATGTTAAAGGAGTGAAAGTCAAACCAACATTTCTACCCTCTTACGACGAGGAAGTGTAGTAACAAAGTCATAGCACACTTTACAGACACCACGTAGAACATTCTAAGCGGCTCCAGGTCCTGACAAGCTTTCAGCTTAAGGGATTGGGTCGCTACGTAGCCTCTCTGCAATAAACGTGCTTCATTTGTCACTATTTTTAATTTAGGTTGTTGACCTAATTTATGTAAAAGTGAAAGTTATTGAAAGTGGAAATTCATAAGTGTAAATCCTAAACACTCGTTCATTAGTGGATTAAATTCTTGATTCGAACGAAACGAAAATATTTAAATTTGTATTGTCGCCAACAGTTTACATCTTTTCCATACAAACATAAACGGAAAACAAAAATAGAAATAGTTATAACATATTTTACAATGCATGAAACTAAGAATGAGAGTAGAACATGTCTATTATTATTACTTGTTTTATTAGTCCCTTATTATCTCAAAATTTTTTCACTCAACTAGTTCTCAATATTAATTCATGCCAAGATAAACCTTATCTATTTCTGTAGGTATTGAATAATAAAGATCACTCCTACCTATCACAGTAATTCGAGAATAAATTCAGTGGTTCGTGAACTCCTGATATTTGATAGCGGATTCACAGTATTGCATGCACTTAATGGCAGAAGGAAACTATCCCAGCAAATAAAGATAGCATCTACGGCACTTGCGTATTCAGTTACCGTATTGTGTTTAGGAATAAAATAAATATTTGTTCGGAACGGGAAAGTCCATTATGATTTTATTCTGGTAAATATTAACCAACACGGCGCACACTTTTTTCTACAAATATTAATACTTTAAATCAGAACATAACATATTTCATTGAGCGTCTACAATAGAATTTAATTAATAGAAAGTAACAGTGATTTAATTATTTATTTATGCTACAAACAACTGTTACCTGTTCTTCTCATATCTCTATTGTAATTTCTATATATTTTTATATTTTAACTAACAAATTTGGAGACGTATTTCCTAAAGAATGTACTGTTAAACATTTCGAAGAATATTCCGAAAATAAAATGAGACAAGCAGGATTTTCCGGGACTTGTACTTCTGTTGAAGCTATATCTAGTTAAAAAAATAAAAGTCTGTCAGGAAAGTATGGCATCCTCAAAATTAACATATGAAGTTTAAAAAGTCTTTCTTTGGAGACTGTGGTTAAGTAAAAACTCAAAAAAGATATAAAATTATCATCAGTAGGTAAAACTACTAATCAAAGTGTTTAACTTGAAGCACAGTAACGCTAACACAAAGAATCTCGCAGAAATTTACACGGCGTCCACGTATACACTGACTTTAAAGTAAATACACAAACTAAAGTTACGCCAACTTACCCTTCTTAAGAAAACGACAACACCATGTGTTTATTCTTAACGCCCTCAACATTTTCAACCTCTTTTCTAAGAATGAAAGAAAACAACTGCTTGGGATAGGACCGGTACTAAATTTGTTTTTAACGACATGAATGCTTTCTTATGCGTCGAGATCTCTGGGGTTGTTGATGTTTTTGACATGTTTAACCCTTTTACCGAGACATTATGGTCCGTGGCCAATACATAGTTTTCGACGTTCAATTTTTCTGGTCTATTAAATTTAATATGTGATATGTGTTCTTTAAAACGGGTTATTATTGAGTGTTTCGTTTGACTTACATATTTTAAATTACAATCGTCGCAATTAATTTCGTATATACCTGATTTCAAATTCAAATTAACTTTATCTTTGGTATTACATGGAGACTTTGATGTTGTTTTCGGATCGAAAAGCAACTTGTAGATCTTGTTCTTTGACAACTCTATTAATGTTTTTCGTGACCGAATGGTATTGTAAACACATGTACTTTTTCTCTTGGAAACGTTGCGATATCAAACTTGTGGATTCGCGGATTATATTTTTTAAATTCGTTTTTCTTATTAATTTATCATTTATTTCTATAGTGATGCTTTTAATGAAATCTAGTTCTATTTCGTATCTCTCTTTTGACTACTACAGTATAGTAATCGATTTACAAAGAAATTAAAAGAAGCTGTCTTAACATATCACATTTCACAAACCAGAAAAATCTAACGTCGCAAACCATGGATCATAGCGTCTTGGTAAAAGGGTTAAAACTTGTCAGAAACGTCAACAATCCCAGAGATCTCGGCGCATACGAAAGCATTCATATCGTTAAAAACAAATTTAATACGTTTAAGTCGACAACGGTCCTATCCCATAGAGTCTTTTTCATTCTTAGAAAAAGGTAGAAAAGGTTGAGGGCGTTGAGAATAAACCCATGGTGTTGCCGTTTTCTTAAGAAGGGTAAGTTGACGTAATTTTAGTTTGTATATTTACTTTAAAGTCAGTGTATACGTGGACGCCGTGTAAAGTTGTGCGTGATTCGTTGTGCGTGATTCTGTGTGTTAGCGGATTAGGGCGGATTGAAGAAATAGATTCCGCGTTTGGGGAAATGTGCTGCACTAAATGGTGATTACGCGGAAGAATAATTATGTACAATGGTAACACAATAAATTTACTTTATTTTGAGACTGGTTTCATTATTTTGTCATTTATTTTTCTTATTTTGTAGAGTTGGAGATCTTATTTATCAATCGGCCTTCGTATTATAGAAAGATATTTCAATAATTTCTGCGAATTTATTGATAATTGTTATGGCGTGATAATACCCAATTATAAAAGCATGTAAACTGATGGTTTAATTAAGATCGGAGAGCAGTCTTTAACAAGAAAACTGGGGATGCAATTTAAAATATAATAGACAGATAAAACAGAAAATCATTGCAAAGCAAACAAAGTTTTCACAATCATAATAAGAGATTTGTTTAACCCCTTAATATAAAATTAAATATATTTTAATAAGCAGTTGCATATTACCAGTAATCTATTTCGAATTTGTAAAAGAAGGGAAACCATTTTGTCAATATAAAACAACCATAAAGAACACGTTTTGCAATTAAATTAAACCCTGTTTAAGGAGTGATGCAAAAAAGATTCACGAGCCCGTAGATACTTTTTCTAACGTCGGGTTCACGGAAACTTCTTTCTTTATAAGACCTATATGGCTTACTGGTTTATTCTCGACAAGCCTTTGATTTGTATCTTGAACATTTACACTTTTTCTATAAGTGAACACGTTCTGCTGCTGGAGCACATAGCAAACGGTCGTCTTTATCTGTAGTTTCGACGAGCGACACAAGGTACACCTACTGCCACGTTTACTATTAAACTATGGAAAACTATTCAGAGTACATACGTTAACTTGCTTGACTACTGTAGCATAACGTTAAGGTATTCTTGTCCAAGAAATATGGTTATGGTTCTCTTATATTTGTTATACACAATTCTAACTATCAATTGGTAGTTATTTATTACAAGTTCGTTTTACAAAAGCCGCTTTGATACTTTTTTCCATGGCTTTATATTTCAGGAAAAACGTCACGTTCTTGTACTAAAAGTACCAGGATGTTCTCTAGTGGGAAAAGTACTAGAAACGATACTCAAATCGTAACAAATCCATCTTAGAAGTTTTCTTATAGATACAGTATATTCTAAAAAATAGTAGTTCTTTGCACTTTTTCTGTAGAACACCTTGTTAACACTGATAGCTTGAATAATACATAAAAAAACTAGCCGTATGTGTTTGTATAGATAATAAAATCATTAAATAAGAAAGCTAAATTTTTGCATTTATTAAACAAAGCCGATTTAATTACTTCTAGGGTCCTCGGAATTGTTTTAATAAGTATTTCCGTACTTTTTAGGCTACACAATGTTTGATTAAATAATGCACTGAATGATGACATACCGAGTGTCCCTGATTTTAGTTTACAGACTGCAACTCCTGACCCGGTATATTTACTTAGTATGTAATCTTAGAACTTTGGAATCAATATTGTAAACTACAATTTTTACAATATTTTATCATTAACAACTTCTGTTGATTTTTTTTGTGAACGATAACGATAATGAAGATCTTCGTCTACTTTTTTTCGTATTGCTTCTCAAACCTATGAACACGTGATATACTGACTGGTGTACATATATAGTCATGTTTATATTTTTATGTACTTGATATGTATTTACAGTTCGATCATATTTTTGTGAATTTGTATTTGATATCTTGATATGAATATATACAGTCCGTTTCTTTATTTGATTGTATTTTTGAAATATATACAATATTAGTTGCGCATAGTGCCAAAGAAAAAACGGGGTCAAAGGAAGGCCTCACCCAAAGATATTCGAATGGATCCGTACATTTGCCTAACCCTGTATAAAATATGAAATTCCAATTCCAAATTTTTGGTCCATTATTCCTATTGTGAACTTAATCCGGGAACACACTGTATAGTTATGATTACTAATCTGAATGAAGGTAGAAGAAATGGTTTATTCGAGCGTGGGCAAACTTTAAAATACCTGGTGGTAGAAAATAATTAAAACAAGAATGTAAGTAGCAATATAAAAATTAATGACTTCTGAATTATCTAATCTGATCAGTATTATCCCACTGGCGATTTGGTGAAGAGCATATCTTCTAAGGTTTACCTTAGCAAAAAACGCTACGTTTAACACTCTTTTTTTCAGTTTTAAGGTTATTCTACTGAAGATGGCAACTTAGTTGCCGAAATACGTATATAGTATTTATTGTTATATATTGTAGTTAGGGTGTTTTTCTGTTTCTGATTACAAGCCACAGTCTCCACCAATTTCGGATAATCTGATGGTACAAATGAAGTAGAATAAACTTGGAACTGAACGGCTGGTTATTCTGACATACCGGCCTGGTAAGAATTTATATATGACCGTTCCTTACGGTACAGTTGCCGCTCATAATAGACGTACGTAATACGTTATCTATGCGGACCTATGATATGCGTATGTTTTCTATGGGCTCTCCACTTAGTTTCCCAAGACAACCCTAACTACATGCGCTAAAATAGTTGACTATTGGATACTAGTATGATTACATACATAAGTACGTTTTAGATCGAAATTTTTATCTTACTGGCAGACTCGAACAATTACTATTTAAACATAGAAACTTAAATGTTATAAAATAGAATACTAGTGTTCACATATGAAATTAGCATCTTACCATAAAAAAGCATGAATAAATAAATAAATGAATTTCTAAAAAAATAAATTAAATAATTTTGAAGTAAATAAATCGTTTTTTTTAATCCGAAATATCCGAAGTAACGAAAATTCTAAAATTAATCTGAAATTACTTCAAAATAATGTATTAAATTTTCAAATCATAGCCTGCAACTGGAGTCAATAAACGGATTAATCTTTAGAAGTAAAACCAATTCTAAAACAAAGAGATGATTCCAAAATCAAATTGTAGGAACTACGTGCAGCAATATAGGAGGGCGATTCGTAAAATAAGTTCCGGTTTGTTATTAAAAAAAAACAATACATGCAGAGAGATTTACATTATATAGCCGAGGATGCCGGTTGTCATTGATTCGTCCATTTTAGAATGTTGACCGTTCGTAGAGTATGAAAGTAGTAAGATAATACAAATATATCCTAACTTTCCTTCAGTCGCGATATATTTACTTTTTGTAGTCTGATCGAACATTTTTACATATTGTCCGATGCTTCTTTCTAAATTCTGCAGTGCTAATCTGATTTACTATAATAAGTAAAGTATATACAGGCTGATTCTAAATATATTCGACAAATTTTATGGGGATATTCCTAGGGTTATTATGATCTTAATAGTTCATATGAATGTATGTCTTAAACGGCTTAGTTTTAAAGTTAGGGAATGTTTAATAGTAAATTATAAGTTCGTATAATAAAACGTACTAATACAACAAAATTAATTTATAAAAATGATCGCCTTCAACTGCAATGCAAGCTTTTATCTTCCGTTGGATTGATTGGTGAGTGCATACAAGAATACCGGGGTGTTTCGAATTATCTCAAATGCTGCAACAATACGAATTATTTGTTATACTATAACAAATAATTACCTATAACAAATAATATCTATAATAATTAACTATAACAGTTATAGTATAACTAGCAAGATTTTATATCATACTTGTCTCTGCAAAAACATTCGTTCTGAAGAGAAAATATTTATTTGTCATTTCAATATTTTTTTTTTTTTGACACAATAATATTTTCAATATTATTGTGTCAAAGTATTATCAAAGTCTTCTAAATTGAATTGCACAAATGCCGAGTGGTGCGTTATGAATGTTGTTTAAGGTCTTGCCAATGGTAATTCACGTGCAGCTAGTCTGCAAAAAAGACAATAGCAACTGTGTTCTGCGATATGCAAGGCTTTTACTTAGTGTATGTTTGATTTCTATAAATAAAGTAGTCTGTAATACACAAATGTATCTTAGTAACCGGAGATCCCTCGTATTTTAACAGTCATCTACCACAATACTTTCCAGTCCGGTATATTGACAGAATTGAGTAACAAAGAAATTAAAATGTACAATGAAAAAGTTCAGTATTTAATAAAAAAAAAGTTTTGATTAATACAGACTTGATATTTTAATATTTATAAACTATAATCTGAGATCTACATATTACATATATACACTTATTTTATGGATTTTAATACTAAAAATATGTACAAGATAATAATAACAACAATTAAACATGCAACTAATTTGTGAAACAAGTATTTCGTAAACATTTCTAGTTACCGTTGCTTTTCATATCCCGGTAAAATTAAAAAATTAACACAGTCGAGGCCAAGTACCCGAAAAGACTGAAAGAGAAACACACGAAGAACTGGTTGATTTGCATATTATAAGTACTTTTATTAAGATGAGTGTAATATATGGGGGTATTTATCTTTCCAAAACTAATATCCTCCCTTTGAGAGAAACTACGCCTGGACTGGTGTCATATATCATTATAATAAATATGCCGGCACCGAGGTATCATTTGAACGCATAAGATGAAAGCGTAATATATTGAACGAGTATAGGCCAAGTCCAGTGCTTAAGACGTATTTCGAGTTTACAAATCAATCACTCCGCACCGTTAGTGTTAATTAGAAAATTTGACCTCTGAGCCAGTTAGACAGTCCGTTAGTCGTTATTACTGGACAAGAACGAGTTTCGAATAGTTCGAATTTTCTTCTACAAAGAATTGCTTCGTCCACGCTAGAACTGGATGTGTGTATATACATTTTTTTTATTGTTGTCGAAGGAAAAAAAACTTATAATCAACATTCATATAATGTAAATTAACCACATTAAATTGGATTACAAAAATGTGGTTGTATATATATATATATATATATATATATATATATATATATATATATATACATATATATATAGTTAATTTAATCATTTGGCGATTTAAGGTCTGGCTTTACTTTAAAGTATATATATTTAAAACGGGTACATGCATTTTCGTCACCGACCAGGTAGATAAACCGTGCGCAATAGTTGGGGCATTTATGACACATGCATTTTCGTCACCAAAGTGCGAAATTGGATGCTGGTTGAAACAAATTTTTTCGCTTATGTACCTACGTCCAGAAGAGGTAGGTGAATGCTTTGCCGTTGATTTAATACCAAATATGCCACAAGACGACCGACTAGTTAAATATGCTGATTATTTGATTGATACGTATATCTCTGACGAATCACTTTTTCCGCCTTCAATCTGGGCAGAGCATTCAGCTACCTTAACTCGAACAACAAATGCGTGTGAATCCTTCCATAAACATTTTAACGAGTCGTTATACAAGGATCATCCAAATTTATTTGTTTTTATAGAAAAATTTAAGGAATTTCAAATAGATACCTATATTAAAATACAAAGTTTGCATATTCCTACAAAAATTCACAATCGTAAAGTTAAAAAAAGGCAGCAATTTATTGAGTCTATGCTTACACAATACCAAAACAATGAAATTAGCAGGTTACATCTAGTTAAATGTCTCTCATATCATTGTTATTTTACATAAAATGATCTTTTACATGTTTTTTATATAGCTCTGTACCTATGTATATATATTTGAATAAACAACTTTGTTTTGTATAAATTGTTTCGTTTCATTTTCAATTGTTAAGTACCTACTTAATAAGATAAGAAAATGGTCGGTGTGTAAGTAACGTCTGCTTTTCAGGACGGTGACGAAAATGCATGTCCGATTATCACTTTTCTTACCTTGGTGACGAAAATGCAAACACCTTTTAAAACAACCCTACATGTTTCGGCAATGATGCATTTATCAAGGATATAAAATATAAATGACAGTACACTGTCATTTATATTATAATAATAATATATTTTATATCCTTGATAAAGGCATCATTGCCGAAACATGTAGGGTTGTTTTAAATATATATACTTTAAAGTAAAGCCAGACCTTAAATCGCCAACTGATTGAATTTACCATATCATACCAAGGTCACGAAATAATTATATATATATATATATATATATATATATATAATAACTTCGTGACCTTGGTATGATATGGTAAACCTAATCAGTAGGCGATTAAAGGTCTGTATATTACTTCAAAATATATGTATTTAAAAAACTCTACATGTTTCGGCTGTGTACGCCTTTATCAAGAGAATACAAAATATGAATGACAGGATATAATATCAATTACTTGACATTTATATCCTGTCATTCATATTTTGTATTCTCTTGATAAAGGCGTACACAGCCGAAACATGTAGAGTTTTTTAAATACATATATTTTGAAGTAATATACAGACCTTTAATCGCCTACTGATTAGGTTTACCATATATATATATATATATATATAGTGTTTAGATAATTTCTTAGCCGTTAATTAAATATAACAATTGATAAATTATTGCAGTTTTTCGGCTATTATATGAAATATAAACATATGTATAAGCATTTTCAAACATTCAAATCTAATATCTGCTCTCAAAATACTGACATCTGCTTTCAATAACTCACATTTACTTTCAAAATAGGCATCTGCTTTCATAACTGACACCTGCTTTCAAAACAGACATCGGCTTTCAATAACTGACATTTGCTTTCACTAACTGACATCTGCTATAAAAACTGACATGAGCTTTCAAAACTGACTTCTGCTTTCAACTTGACATCTACATTCAATAACTGACATTTGTTTCATTATGAAACAGATATGTAAATAAATTAACATATCTGTAACTGTATACTTGGACAATACCTCGTATTTCGGCATTTACTTCTGCTTAATACATATGTTTCTGCCATTTTATAGGCGTCATCAGCTAAGCACTGAAGCAAATTATACAAATGATACAAATCTTAATAAATAAAATATGTATCTGTATATAACATTAAGCCGAACCGCCCATCAGATATAGCAAGTTTCACTCTATAAGGTGGCACTTATTTACGAGTGACATCTTACGGACGAAACAGACTATACCAAAGAAAACGATCTTTCGATTGACAAGCTATGCTCATACGAACCGAAAGGAATACGGGTAGTCCTAAAACGCGCCAGGTGGCGGTAGATATACAAAAATGTTTTAAATATGTCTATTCATAATGAAACAAAAGCTTTATACGTGCATATAACGTATAGACATATTTAAAACATTTTTGTATAACTGACATTTGATTCATTAACGCTGCTACTTTATAATGCATTTCTAAATAGCTTGAACCTAGGTCTATTGTGGCTTAGTGTTAAAAGCGACAGCCCGGCAAGCTGTAGACTTGGGTTCGAGTCCCAACGTAGACCATATTTTTCAATTAAAAATTTCGTATGATTTGCTTTGTAATTTGTAGACAGCAATGTTTACATCCCCACTTACTCTGCAATTACATACATTCTAATTTGATATTTGTAAATATTTCATATAAAAGCGGAAAAACTCCAATAATTTATCAATTGTTATATATATATATATATATATATATATATATATATATATATATACCGGGTGCGGCAATAGTGTGTCGGCGGAGCTTAGCATGAAAACTAATAAAGTTGTAACAATGAAATTTTACGTACACATGTAGTATGCTACAGTGCATTTTCTAATTTTATTTATATATTTACAGGGTGTTCCAAATTTCCGCAACCACTTTCAATTTTTTTTTTAAATAGATTGCTATACTTTCTTGTTATTATGGTGATAGCCACCCAAATTATCTTTGCAATGATATATGACAATGTGCACTTACAACTGTTAGTTTTGGTTTTATTGCAAATTTTCTTAAAATCTTGATAGTTGCAGCGTCTAACATTTTAAGTCTTAGCCTGAAAGTGGGTGCAGTGCCTCACGTAACTTTTTTGTTATCAATTTATGGACTAACACGTTATATGTTTTGAGGGTGAACAACGTGACAACATATACAGAGTGTTAAATATGTCGTGCCAAAGTTATCGAAGTTTAAAGGTTATTTTCTCTTCTTTTTTTTAATTGAACCTATAATTTTTTTATTAGTCAGCCCTTAAAATGGTACCAATAACATGTACTTATTTCTAGTATTTTCGAAGTTATAACCCTTTAATGGGATATACCTATGTTTATAATATTCAATATGCGGTGCATCTAATAGTTGGTTGGCCATGAAATGATATCAAATAAAGTAGCTTTTACAAACACCTGTTTGTTAATTCTTTATTATTAGTTTTAGAATTACATTTTGTAATTTTTCAATAATAAAACAAAATTAATTTGAAATATGTTCAAATATATTTCCATTCTGCTCTACACATGCTCTTAATCGCCTCTGCATCGACAGACTTACATTTTGAGCAATGTTGTTTTCACTTACTTGAAGAAAAGCGTTTCTGATTCGTTGCTGCATGTTCTCTGCCGTTGTAGGAGGTGTTTCGTAAACTATATTTTTTACAGTAGGCCACAGAAAAAAATCACAAGGGGTTAGATCTGGTGACCGCGGTGGCCAGCTTATAAAGCTTCCTCTCCCAATCCACCTATTGGTGAATACCCTATCTAAATGTGTTCTTGCAGCAGCACCGTAATGTGCAGGTGCACCATCATGTTGGTACCACAATCTCCTTATGACGTTATCTGGTAGGTCTTCTAACAGCAATGGTAAATTATTTTGTAGGAAATTTGTGTAGATTTCACAATTTAAAGTATTATTAAAAAAGAATGGACCTACAATAGTGTTTCCTATGATGCCTCCCCAGGTGTTAACACTCCATTTTTGTTGGTATAAAATGGGTTGCACAAAATGAGGGTTTCTAGTGTCATAATAATGAGAATTTTTTCTGTTTGTTATTCCACAATTAGCAAATGTTGCTTCATCTGTGAAAAGCACATGATCTAGAAAAGTTAGATCTTGTCGTAATTGGAAAAGTAGCCATTCACAGTAAACAAGTCTCCTTTCAAAATCCGTTTGTAATAAGCCTTGATGATTTTGAATTTTGTAAGGGTGAAATTTATGTTTTTCTAAATCCTTCTTACAGCAGTGACTTCTATCCCGTGTTCTTTCGAAATTATCCTTGTAGATACGCGCGGATTTTCCACAACGGACTGGACGACTGTCACTTCATTATCTTCTGTAACCATAGACTTAGTTCTTTCATGTTTGACATAATTCACGGAACCCCTCCGAAGAAATCTTGTCAACAAATTTTCAAACGTCTTAATATCTGGTGCTCTTCGGTGAGGATACTCCATAGCATATGTTCTTGATGCTAAAAGTGGATTTCTATTGCTAGCGCCAAGAACAAATACCATGTCTATTAGCTCGTCCTTCGAAAAATTCATTCTAAAGAAACACAACTATAAACTATTACGGCATGGAAATAAAAAATAATGACAACAAAACGATATAACTGACAACAAGATAACAACTAATAACGAACAAACGGAAATTGATAATTAACTAGCCGAACTTAAATTATAACAATTAAACGCGATTACAGTAAAGAGAAACTATTGAAAAACACTTTATATGGAAATTTTAAGTAGATATTTGACGTTTGGTTACACAGCAATTTTTGCTTAATATCAACCACCCAACTATTAGATGCAGCAACGCATATTGAATATTATAAACATAGGTATATCCCATTAAAGGGTTATAACTAGAGCTGAGGATGTTTGCGGTATAACCATGGTTATATCATATAACCATAGTAATTTACTATGGTTACATGATATAACCATGGTTATACCGCAAACATCCTCAGCTCTAGTTATAACTTCGAAAATACTAGAAATAAGTACTGTATTATTGGTACCAATTTAAAGGCAATTTTACAAGGAATTTGCTGACTAATAAAAAAATTATAGGTTCAATTTAAAAAAAAAGAGAAAATAGCCTTTAAACTTCGATAACTTTGGCACGACATATTTAGCACTCTGTATATGTTGTCACGTTGTTCACCCTCAAAACATATAATGTGTTAGTCCATAAATTGGTAACAAAAAAGTTACGTGAGGCACTGCACCCATTTTCAGGCTAAGACTTAAAATGTTAGACGCTGCAACTGTCAAGAACTGTCAAAACTAACAGTTGTAAGTGCACATTGTCATATATCATTGCAAAGATAATTTGGGTGGCTATCATCATAATAACAAGAAAGTATAGCAATCTATTTAAAAAAAAAAAATTGAAAGTGGTTGCGGAAATTTGGAACACCCTGTAAATATATAAATAAAATTAGAAAATGCACTGTAGCATACTACATGTGTACGTAAAATTTCATTGTTACAACTTTATTAGTTTTCATGCTAAGCTCCGCCTAAACACTATTGCCGCACCCGGTATATATAGTATTAATAAGTCGGCGATTAAAGGTCTGGTTTATTACTTCAAAGTATATATATTTAAAACAACCCTACATGTTTTTTCTAAATATATATACTTTGAAGTAATAAACCAGACCTTTAATCGCCGACTTATTAATACTATATCATACCAAGCTCACGAAAATATTATATATATATATATATATATATATATATATATATATATAACAATTGATAAATTATTGGAGTTTTTCGGCTTTTATATGAAATATTTACAAATATCAAATTAGAATGTATGTAATTGCAGAGTAAGTGGGGATGTAAACATTGGTGTCTACAAATTACAAGCAAATCATACGAAATTTTTTTATTTGAAAAATATGGTCTACGTTGAGACTCGAGCCCAAGTCTACAGCTTGCCGGGCTGTCGCTTTTACCACTAAGCCACAATAGACCCAGGTTCAAGCTATTATATATATATATATATATATATATATATATAATAATCGCCGACTGATTAAGTTTACCATATATATATATATATATATATATATATAAGTGATTAGATAATTTCTTAGCCGTTCATTAAATATAACATTTGATAAATTATTGGAGGTTTTCGGCTTTTATATGAAATATTTACAAATATCAAGTTAGTATGTAATTGCAAGTACATAGACATTTTTTCAATTAAAAATTTCGTATGATTTGCTTTGTAATTTGTAGACAGCAATGTTTGCATCCCCCCTTACTTTGCAATTACATACTAACTTGATATTTGTAAATATTTCATATAAAAGCCGAAAACCTCCAATAATTTATCAAATGTTATATATATATATATATATATATATATATATATATATTAAAATAATAAGCTTTTTTTTTAGTTTAGCGACCTTTATTGAATTTCAATTTATTTAAATAACGACGTTTCGACTTTTTGTGTGTAATTGAGTCTTTTTCAAGTGATTTAGAACTAAAAAAATTACAAAACGAAAGGCAAGAATTATATTTACATTATATGGCAGAGTCAAAATTAAAATAATGATTAGAGTAAAATTTAAAATTTAAAAGGATATAAAAACTCACCAATTTTACTTCGATGTTTAAACACATGCCCAGTGCAAATTTCATGGTCAGAAAACAATGTCGACCCTTCACACAGGGTGCGACCGTGTTTCTTGGAATCTTAAGTGTAACTAAATTGTCTTGTTATTGAAATGAAATTTTTTTTTATATATTGTTCCGTTTTAAATTTGTTTGGTCCGGCACATGTGTTTGGGAAAATACAGTATGTTTACAATGGGAAAAACTATATATTTTTTGTTTTTTGTCTGAGTTGGGTTTTCTTCTATTGTTTAATGAGCGGATAATACAGTTTTGAAAGTCCATCAATCTCGTCTTATGGTATTAATATTATGCACACGGCCAATAAAATAAATAAGAAATAAATTTTAATTTCTTATAAACACTATGTATATATATATATATATATATATATATATATACATATATATAACATATACATGTGTATATAACATATTCTTGTGTATATAACATATATTGTATTTATTGTCCACAACAACTATTGATAAATAAATCAACATTGGAAGTTTTGATATCCTAGTCCTAGAATATTTATTTTCATAAAAAAAAATTTAATATCCATAGTCTATAATCCAGTTTTAGGCTTCTTTTTAAAGTTTATCTTTTGTGTACATTGATTCATTGATAAGAATGTAAATATTCATTTAGTCTGAAATGCCGATAATTAGTAATAAAAATATGACGCGCTTGTTAACCAGAAAATATAAATAGTACTTCAAAAATTAATTAGCATAAAAGAATAAATTATTATACTAAATTTAATAACACTAATATTTCTATGGTAAGATATCAATTTATTTTTTTAATTAAACCAATGGCGAATATTTTTTTTAAATTTTTTGACAATAGTATTACATTTAAGTAAAATATTCATTTTTTAATTTAAAATGATTGCCTTAATGATTATGCTAAATAATGAAATCCGAGGGATAAAAATTCCGATACCAGACCTAACTATATGTATAATTATACTGGTGTTCAACAGTCAACAGCTTGGGGATTGTCTAGGGATACCATGTGGGGCAGCTCACAGAAAGCATATGCGTATCATAGGTCTGCATAGATAACATATTAGATAAGCCTGTACAAGCGGTAGCTGTGTTGGCCATATGTGTGAAAGCAACGACCATTCATATATTTTTACCGGGGCTTTATATATACCGGATATACATGAAATAACAAGACAACCTATAAAAAATGGGAAGACGTAATTATATAGAATATGAAAACTAAATATTTTCCCAAAATTTCCTCTGAAAAGCGTGAAAAAAATTACAAAGATATTAAAAACATTTTGTCACGTCTTTGTGCTATATCTTAACGCTGCCCCACAATGACAAAAAGAATAGTTTTGTTATTGTCTTATCTCGCTTTAAGTTCCGTCTAGTTGGCAATCGTTACGTTCGTTCGATACGATACCTCTTCGATTAAAGATAGATTGTTACCAAATAGGATGCTAAATGGCCGTAGAGCTCACATCTTACATGTTCTTTTAATACGTCGTCTTTAAAAATTTACGCAAATTTTTATTAGCTGATTTTCGTACCAGGTTATCGAACTCTTACCATAACGAAACTTATGCACAATTTTATTTCCTATCGTTTTTATAAACATACAATTGTAAATACAATTGTGTAAATACAGCGACATTTCGAAACCTTACATTTCTTACTTCGCGTAACGAAAAAAATATTGACGCAATAGACATGAAATGAAGTTAGTTCTAAAAGTCTACAAATTATTTTTAGTATAATTTTTAAAATGGGCTTGTAAATTAATGTAACACACATCTTGATTTTCAATAATTCATTTGAATGTATAAATAGCTTTATTTTGTACGAAGTTATTGATCTTAGCAGACAGTTTGTATAAAATCGACAGGTGTTACCTATATAAGTATACGCTGTAGCGTATATGTGTATTTATTTTGGTTTGATAGGCTGTAGATGATATAATTTTCAGGGGGGGTTTAATTTTAGGTTTCGCGTCGTAATTGACTCGCAATATTTAAGGTTCATATACTATATATGTAATTACATCTTTCTATTTTTCATTCGTTATCTTTTTATTTTCAAGGACACTATATATATATATATATATATATATATATATATATATATGACCTACTTATAAATAACAGCAGAACAGCTAACGCATAAGAAAATTTAGATCGAGGAAATGAATGAATAAATGTTTACAAAACTTTTGTATAAACATATATATATATATATATATATATATATATATATATGTATATATATATATATGTATATATATATATATATAAATTGCTAAATTTTTGGAGTTTTTCGGCAAAACTGACATCTGCTTTCAAAATACTAACATCTGCTTTCAATAACTGACATCTGCTTTCAAAACAGACATCTGCTTTCATTAACTGACATTTGCTTTCAATAACTGACATCTGCTATCAAAACTGACATCAGCTTTCAAAACTGACTTCTGCTTTCAAAACTTGACATTTACATTCAATAACTGACATCTGAATCATTAACACTGTTACTTTCTATATGCATTTCTAAATATCTTGAACCAAGTTCTATCGTGGCTTAAGTGGTAAAGCAACGGACCTGGGTTCAAGTCCCAACGTAGACAATATTTTTCAATTAAAAAAATTTCGTATGATTTGCTTTGTAATTTGTAGACAGCAATGTTTACATCCTCACCTACTTTGCAATTACATACTAATTTAATATTTGTAAATATTTCATGTAAAAGCCGAAAAACTCCAAGAATTTATCAATTGATATATTTAATATATATAGGTAGCCTACAAACCAGATTCGTCAGTGAGATTCAGGAAAAAACTCGGAATACTGAACGCAATCATTCATCATCTTTTAACCGAAAAAGTTGATCTTCCAAAAGTTTTAAAAATAATTTGGCCTTACAAAGAAATTATTCAACTTTCTTGAAAACTGGTGATGAAATACAACTATTGAAACGCCAAACGTCAAAGTACTGAAGGAAAACAAAAAAATTTTCGTTTGTAAAAGCCTAAATTAAAACAATTATAGGAAACTGTCCACAAAGAATTTGTTCCAGGTTGTACTATGGTTAATACTAAGTATTATCTATGGATATTTTGGTAGATGGCATTCATCGTCCCCTCTCTGAACATCGAGAACTAAGCAGTTGGCGATTGTTGGAAAATAGCGCAGCTTCCCATCATTCGTCAATTGTGACTGCTTTTTTTACAAAAAATTACCATATCCCCGTAAACAGCAGATTTGGCTTTAGGCGATTATTTTTTATTATTTAAATTTTATTTAGTGAAAGAAAACCATTTTGCATCAATTAAAACGTTCAACAGTCAACCACAAGTAATGTCGACCCCATTGCAACGACGATATGTAAAAGTCATTAAATGCACTCTCCAATAAAATACTATTCGTTGTATTTTTACTGAAGTAGAATATCTGGAATAAATAATATGATTTTTGTTAAAACTTCTAAACAATTTTTCCTTTCTTTTAAGTAATTCTGGTTTACCACATAATCAAATTACAAAAACTAAATAAAGTCATCACAGAATGTGTGTTTTGGTTATTTTTGAGGCTTAACGTGCACTACAACTGAATTGATATAGAAACAAATTTTGGCAGTGACTTTATTAATGCATTAACTGAAAAACACCCTCATGTCATCTTTTGTCAATTCTACCTATTTAATAAAATGGTCTCTAGATGGGTTTCTAATTAGAAGCCCCAACACAGGATAAAAATTCAAACATTTCAAATAAATGTGTGCAGCACCACTTTTAGAAATTTCACTTTAATTAGAAGTTTTATAATAGACTTTAACATTTTATTCGTGTGCTAAATCAGTTTTTTTATACTGAGCCTAGTCTTTCTTCTTGCTTAATATTCAACAAAAAACTTGTAAAAGTCGTGTGCAAAAATAGACTCTTTAATAAACTACCTACAATTAGGGGAGACCGGGGCTAGTAGGCCAGCTTTTTAGAAAGTGTTTACTATTGTATTTATTTTCTCCTAACAATATATTTTCATTCTTCTGATACATTTGTCCGTAGATTGGAATGGATTGGAAAGATTTTCAACTAAAAATAGTAAAGATATGAACGATAAAAAATATATTTACATATGGGCATACTTACCCCGGGGTCGGGGTAGGTTTACCCACGTGCAGGAGTAAATAGGCCTGCGATTTGGAAAATAGAAAAATTGTAGAAATTGTTAATTAATTGTTTATTTAAGAAAAAACATCACTCGTAATTACAAATTTTCGATCTTCATATATAACAAAGCTAATACTATCTTATAAAAACATGCAAAAAAATCTGATCATCATCTGCATAACAATTCTCACAGATATAAAATGTTGTATTTTCATCTGTGCACGCTTCATGAGCCCATTGTTTACAACGGGTACATTGAACCCACTTTTCTTTGCAGCGACTATTTCTATAATTTTCAAGACATTAGAGACAAAAGCAGTCATCTTCTGAGTCGGTAGATCTATTGTTATCATATGCAAACATATTTCAGTCCGCCTGTTTTACAGCTTCATTTCTGACTGTAGTTTTTTGCCCCTTTTCTCTTTTTTTTTTCTTTCCTTAATATTTTTTCTTGCTGCAAAGCCTCTTTAATTGTATCTGTTAAAACCGCGGTAGTTCTTCTTTTCTTTCCTTTTCTTTTTTCTGTTGCTATTCTTTCTCCAGCTTTGGGAAATAGACGAACATCTGCTAGATTAACATCTGTTGTATTATTTTCTGTTGATAGACTGTTTTCCGCATTGTCTAACGCGCCTCCAGAAGTATTGTAGTCTAAATGCTGTAAATCTTGTGGTTGATTAGACTCAGCACAAGCAGCATTTTCTACATTATTTGTTTCGGCAGAGGTGTGTCAATCCGTTAAATAAAAGAGCATAAAATCATGTTAAGTACAAGCTTCTCTATTAAAAGGACATATTCCAGTGGCTGCGAATCCTATAATCCTATAATGCTTGAAATGGAATAAATTGACATGGTCTTCCCGGGATTATATGTAATCCTTCTATCGGCAGCTGTATTGATATGTTTCTTAAACGGACCATAAACGCTCCGATCTAGAGCGTTTATGGTCCACCCACCTGGTCAACATGCCCCGCTTCTCTGTGGGTTGACTAGCTCCAACTAACCTTAAAAGACAAACGTAACTACTACCTTAAAAATAAATAAGATAATCACTTTAAAACTATACAAACATTCGCGCAATGAAACGCTTAAAATAGTGCAGTACCTATTTTGAAATTTGATCCGAATTTCCGAGAGATAAATTGTAAAATCGCGTAAATTTACTTACCAGTTAATAAATAACAAAAACGCAGGTGCAGCTTCATAAATAGGTCTCATCACACTCGAAGCAGTAGACTTCATCAACTGATGGGAAGTCAGTTCCACACAGCCATCTTACAGAGCAAAGCGAAAATATTTGCGGGGGGTCTACCTACCCCTATGGCTTACTAGTCCCGGTCTCCCCTGCGTGTTTCTTGCTTGGGAAAAAAACTAATGAATTAGTCTTCCTCTCTACTGAGTTTGGAAATTGTATACATGTGAGAAACCCCAACATGTAAAATTAAAATAAAATTTATAAACGTTAGCAGTGTAGCTGTCTAATCATAAGCATTGATTTTAATAGATTTATGCTACTAAAAATTAATCGAGTAGGCTAAATTTAACCCAAAAATTGAATAAAGCATTTAAAATGTTTCAATGTAGTTTGGCTCTTAACAAACAAGAGAAACATTACCTTCCACATTACCTAATTAACAGGGATCGGTACTTAGGGGTACATCCAAGGAGGTGAATGAATAATTTCATTAGAAATTGAGCACAGTAACAGTAATACAATAATACGCGACAAACTATACAGTATACATGTAATGTTGTAAAGTACATATTATACGGATTTGCTCAACTCGGGTTTGTTAACACGACCCAGTTTGGCTTATCCCTCCTCACCGTTAATAACTATGTTTACAAGTTACGATATGTATGTATAAAAGTGGTTGCATCTATTTCGATGCAAGTATTTTAGTTAAATTTTAAGTACCGTATGTAGCAGCCCTCGATCTACTATTTAGTTTTATTAGTTACTTGAGTTCTATTGCGTAAATATGTCCCGTCCACATTCGTCGCGAGATACTGTTGAAAGGTTTACCAGCGCTAGAATGCGACGTTATTCAAATTCGATACAAAATTTACCATTTAATACTGTCGTGAGTGAAAACCCGCTTAGTAAAACATGTGTCGTCGGATACATATAAAGCACGTATTGCTGATATTTCAACTGTTTATGAACGGCCGAAAGAATTTAATTTGGATGTACTTAAAATGACAATTGCGCGTAATATTCCATGAATTACAGTTAATCATCCCAAATTTACTCACTTTTTACAAAATTGTATTAACCTTAAATATAGTGACTTGTATGTGCCCGCGGAATCCATCATGAGAAAATATTATGTCCTCGATATATGATGGAATTATGACTTCAATTGTCAATTACATAAATGATAATCATATTTTGATATGAGTAGATGCAATCACTAACGTCAAAGGACGCAATGTTGAGGTGGTTGACAAAGACACGTTGATGTTTACACATCTACTAGCATCTAAGAGAATCGAAACAATTATTGGTGATTTACTATCACTTGAACTCTGGTAAACAGTCAGGATGTGTGATATGTTTTATAAACCCTGCAATATTCCTTCTAGAGAAGATGTATTTACTTTCTCTATACGTATTTTGATTCGCGTGTGAAAAATGTTAACTTGGGATTCCAGCTCCGTCCCAGGCACTGACGCCATGTATCTCTGACTACTAATCCCTTATTAGTCTTCTTTTTCATATGATTTCTGTTAACACTTAACACTAATAAATAATAATAACTAATAATTTGAATTACCAGCAATTACGTACTAGAAAACATGTTTTCGTTAAGTTAGCTGATTATTGAAATGCAATTGCTCTATGTTGACGAAGATAGGCAGAAAGTAATGAGGAACGCTGACGTTTACGGAACGAACGTCTCAGATGCACCACTGATCGTGAACATTGTGCTCTTCAGTTTATGGAAGAAGAAATCGATCTTTTTAGTTTAGATCGTATCGGCCCTTTCTTTGTTTACCTCTAATTCCACGCCATAAAATTGCATGGCTAGAGTGGTGTAACTAAAGGTTGCACTAGAATAAAGAATGGAATCGAAACGTCTTCATTGACAAATCTCAATTTTGTTCATGAATTGATGATGATTATAAAGCGATCAGAAGACTTCCAGGAGAAAGAATAAATTTTTAATTTTCTGTAATACGACATACTTTAGTAGTAATTGAAGCAACATTAAATAGGATTCGCTATATTGAACAACTGTTAGATTCAATTTTATAGTAAGATAATGCACGGCCACATACCGCAAGGGTTACCATGAGTTCCTGCATAATATTAATGCGTCTACTTGCCACCAATAAGACATGTGTGGGATATGCTAGCACAGACGATCAATAATTTGTAATCACCCCCAATGTAGATGTTCTTCAACAACGAATTTTACATTGGGATTGCCTTGGAACAGCTACCATTGATTCTCTAGATTAAAGTATCCCTAATAGACTAGCTAAATGTGTAAGAAACAACGAAATATCAACACATTGTTAGTGATTATATGATTCGCTAAGACCATATCTTTCTGATGATATTTTCATCCTTTCAAATAAAAAACAAATTTCCTCAAAATTTAATAAAAATATACGGACGTTTACTGGGTGTTCATTTATTTAAGATGGCTAGTATATTTTCATATTGTTCAAAAGAGCATTTTACACTAGAATCGTTATTCATAAAAAGTACATTGTACTTAACGATTCCATAAATAAGGACTTTAGCAACTTACTTCGTCGATAGTGTGTATTTTAGGTTTTCAATAGGGTTATAGTTATTACTAGAGCTGAGGATGTTTGCGGTACGGCAGGACCGTATGTAGTGCATCCCCACCAGCGTATAAACACGATGCAGCGAAACACTTTAGTTAGTCGTGAACTGGCAACGTGATCGTGTGTTGTCTTGAGCTCTATTTAATAAGTATGACGGACGTGCCCAAGCCAAGAAAGCGCCCATTGTATAGCGACGTGAAGAAATTTATCCGAGACTTTCCCGATTTGTATTATAATGGAGCAAAAGTGGTTTGTAAATTATGCGATAAACAGTTACTTTGCTGGGACAAATACGACTGTAAAAGACATGTTTAAAGTGTACACCACAAAGACAAAAAAAATAATGTCCTGTCTAAAACGCAATTCATTTTCGATTTATTGACAATGCTACTCGTCTGCGATGTGCCAGTTCACCTGCTAGATAAAAAAGCCTTTCACGACTTTTGGAGTAAATACAATTCCAACATAAAGCTACCGTCACGGAGAACGTTACTCACCTATTTACCAATTGTGCGTGAGGACATTGAAAACAGAATTAAAGCAGTAGTAAATGATAAACAGTTATGGGTATGTGTCGACGAAACGACAGATCGAAAAAAACATTCTATTGTGAATATTATAGTGCGTGTACTAGATCCTGTCAAATCAACATTTCCCATTTTATTAGCCAGCAAAAGATTGGAAAAGTGCACTAGCGAAGTAATTACGAAGGTAGTGCTCGATACGCTACAAAAATTTCAAGTTTCAACTAATCAACTCCTGATGTTTATGAGCGATGGTGCTGCGACAATGCGTTCTGTAGGCCGTTCTCTTAAAGCAGATTGTGAGAGACTTTTACATGTGACATGTAAAGTTCATGCTTTACACCTTGTGGCACAAACTATTCGGCAATGTTATCCAGAGGTGGATGCATTAGTAGCAACCACAAAAAAAGTGTTTCTAAAATCTCCCAAACGAATTCGAGAGTTTCACAGTCGGTGCCCTGGTATTCCCGAACCACCAGAGCCAATCCTTACACGTTGGGGAAGTTGGTTAAAGGCGGCATTTTATTATGCCAAGTATTTCCAACAAATAAAATCTGTGGTTCTACAATTCAATCCTGCCGAAGCTGTAGCCATTAAGGAAAGCCAGAGACTCTTTCAAAACCCTTCCCTTGATGCAGATTTACAAACTATTTATAACAATCATATAGGATTGTTTAACGCAATCGAGAAATTTCAAAATACTGCATTATCGTTAGCGGAGTCACTGCAAATACTGGACGATGTACACGCCCAGCTATGCGCAGTAAATGACAACAAAAATGTTAATGTAATAGAAAAGTTCGAGAGTGTGATAAACAATGATTTTGGTTTTACCAGATTAAAACAAATTAGTAATGGTGCAAGTGTAGATTCGGTTTCTATCTATAAAGATTATTTTAATTGTGCGTGTGTTACATCCGTAGATGTCGAGCGGTCTTTCTCAAAATATAAAAAAAATTATTCATCACGGCGTACATCGCTCACCGCTACAAATATGGAAACATATCTAATGCAAACTTACTGCAAGTCTTATCCACTTGGCGCTATGCTATAATAATCGTAAATAAGGTAAGTGTGTTATTTATATACAGTACACATAACTGACATACCTAAGTGATATAAATAGCGAATGCATGTAAAGCAATAAAATCACGCATGCATCACCGATCGAAACAAGGTCATTATATTCGTGCGTTTAACTGAATACTATCCTGGCACACCGCAAACATCCCCAGCTCTAGTTATTACTATATTTTATACTAAAAACCAAAGACTACTTACTATAAACTGATATACGAAGTAAATGTAAAATTTAACAACCAGGTAGCAAAACATGTTTACACAAGGTCGCGGTGAAGTGGATGGGAATATATGGATTAAAAATTTTAATAACAGTGTTGGAAATATCAAGTATAGAACAACCAACACCGATAATATAATAATATACTTTATAATGTCATATAGTTTATTACTACACAGATGCTATTTTATAAGTAGCAAACTTTATAACGCTTAATCACATGTTTCAAAGAGCGTTCCTAAAAAACTAATTTTCATTTTGAGATATTAATATACTGAGGCTTCGCCCATTCTTTTAGTTTCATTAAATTTTATTCGAATTAGTAATTTATAACTTTACAATATACGAGGACGATTTTACAGAAAGTGAGACTTCAATGGAACAAATGTGTTAGGGTATTAAGATAAAACCAACTAGCGTTAATGACCTTCATGGTGAAACATTTCTACATAAATTATATGGTACTTCAAATTTTGATCCAAATCAATTGGGTATGAATTTAGGAAGACCTACACATGTGAATATGTATTTTGTAATGTACTAAGTAATAGTTCAAGAGATCCGCGTGCCTCAAATTCGGAAAAATATCAGAAAAGTATTCGTGAATGACCTGCGATTGATCGTATGTACAATCGAGGGATTTTGTAGCGACTCACGATTCAAACGTTATGGCCTTACGCACGTATTTGAAACATTTTAGAAAATAAACAAAATTATTAAAAATAAAGAAAAAAGCATTGTAAAAAAAATATACACACATAAAATACAATAAATAGGTTATCACTCATCACAATGTCAAGATTTAGTATTTAGTGTAATAACCGCCGGCACTTATTACATCTTCTAATCTCTTCACCATAGAATTAAAAAGTCCGTTACAAAACTGCGATGTCGCTTCTTACCATTTTTGGAGACAACGTTCTCGTAATTCCTCTCGATTTCTAAGATTATTATCCCAGGAACTTACCATGCGTACCCACACGTGCTCAATAGGGTTTAGATCTGGGGAGCGTGGCGGCCAAATTAAAACTTCTACTACAGGCTGTTCGTCGAACCAATTTCTTACAATATGTGTTGTGTGAACTGGGCTGTTATCTTGCACGAGAATAATCCGACCGTCATTCGCATACGCCAATGGCAGAATATATGCCTCCAATATCTAGAGATACATAATCGATGTTAACTTCGTGATGTCACCTGACCCGTGAGACGACATTCAGCCCCAATATGCTTGAGTAATTCTTCCACTTGACTTGTCTTTCTTGACATACTTTTCGTGAAATCTATGATTTCGAGGTCTATACACCATAAACTTAGAATCGTCATTAGTACGAAATACATTTTCATCGCAGAATACCACGTTGGTCCAATTCCTGTATACATTTCCTACGGCAAAATGCAATCTTTGATGCGCGTGTCGCTCAGTTAAATCTAATACGTGAGCAGGTCTTCTACACTTTAATCCTTCAGCTAGAAAACTTTTTCGTGCGGTAGGTATACCTACTAATATTAAAGTTAGTTTGTTGGCTTGTACTGTGGAATGGGTTTTCATTTATTGTTGCAATTAACAAATCGTCTTCCTCGCGTGTTGTTTTTTTATTTGCTTCAGATTTCCGTTTCGTTATGGTGTGCCCTGTTTGCCTAAATTGTCGAATCCAGCGCGATATCGCCAATTGCTAAAACCACACAATGTATAGTATCACATAACACGTTTTAATAATATCAGATTAGTAACAGAAATGTATTTCAACTTGCAAACTTACCGATTTGTTTATACGCGTCGCGATCTCTCTCGTTAAATAGCCTTCGCCTGAAAGTGTGATGATTCTTTCTCTTGCAGCTTCCGAAGCATAGCGCTTATCCATGTTAGTTGTATCGAATAAGTAATCACTTATCAAATATACATTAGGTGTTAAGCAAATACTGCGAGTGATTGCCCTTTTTATGAAATATAATTTATATCTGCACCCCACCAATCCACCATCCCTAAACATCTTGATTCGCCGATATAATCTATAGCTTATTTTAAATAAATGTTGAGACATCCGATTGGCCAAGACAATCTGCAACTAATTGTCAGTTGATTCACCAACATGATAAATTAGGGATTTTCAAGGTATTTCACGATTGATAATTAGTTTTACATTACTAGATTACATTGAATTTTCTCAAGAAGTATTAAGGGTTGCAAGAAGTAAGTATAATTTCGCTTTTATTTCTTACCTGCTAATGTAAATAAATGCAGCACGTTAAAAATTAGTATTATTTAAATTACCCTGCGGCTATATAGCTTATTGTAATCGCCCAGTTATATTTACCTGAAGAACGATTCAAGTAATGAAGGGCTGCTCTCGTTACGTTCTATTGCAGCTTGAGTTGCTACAAAATCCCTCGATTGTACAATAGATGGAGTTTCATGCCAAAAATAGGTGAAGTAGTAGTTGATTATAATTACAAACCAGTAAAAGGTTAAATAGGTATTAAACATCATTAAACGCCTTATGCTGTTGATGCTGGTGATGTTGCATGGGCTACCAATGCATATTTTTTGGCAAGTAAAGTAACTGCTAAAAATGTATATAATGCTACGACAAAAATGTGTATGAGGCAGTTGCACCAGATAAAAATGAAAAAAACATTTATAAATGTAAATTATTATGATGCACTTTATGAAGTAGGTTTATTATATGCAAGTATCAATCCAGTTAAAATGTATCATCCTCATAATACAAAATAAAGAAATATAACTATTCAAACCCTCCAAAACGTTGGCAGAAGTACTACGATTGCGTTTTTGAACCATTTTTTGCACCAACTCACACCAGCCATTTTTTGAACATTTGTTAAATTGTGGGGAATCCAATGACTGCAAAGTTTCTTCACTACTAAATGCTTATGTAAAATCGTTTGTACGACTTTTACCAATGCCCAAGGATGCATCTATCTCTCGATATGTCACATGTCGCTCCGCTTCAATAATTTCTCACACAGCATTGATGTTTGCCGGAATAACAGCAGTTGATGGATGACCTTCGGGAAATTCGTCACTGGCACTAGTACGTCCACACTTAACTTCTGCAAAGCAGTCATCAACTGAGGGTTTTGAATGATGCTACATCACCAAAGGCAGAATGAAATCGATCAATGCATTGTTGTTGAGTTAAGCCGCATTTAAAATCGTAAAACATTAGCGCACGAAAATGTTCACGAGAAATGTCAATATTGAAATATATGGCCAGTGCCAACTAATGGTCAATTCTAGAAATTTTTAGGCCCCTCGTAATATACAAATATTATTAAAAATCGTGTGTGGACAGCACAAAACAACTTCATATTTGTGTGAAAATATCTTTTCAGACATGCAGAAACGTCTTTCAACTATAGAATCATCGGTACTAGTGGGAGGATACTTTAACCATAAATCGCTGCTACGAGCGTAAAAGGGGTGCAAGTCAACATATGGCGAAAATCGATTTATGCCATCGACCGACATAATTCATAATTCCGCAGCATTGTGTGAAGGGAACTAAGCAATTTAAAGTTGGTGGCCTCAGCGTATGGTGTGAAAAAGTTAAATCAACTTAGTGATAGTCAGGAACGTGAAAAACGCGTCTTGTTGAATTATTCCATTTTACACTTAGGATTAGTAATTATTTCGTCACCCAAAACAAGTTAAGTTAATTTAACCTCTTATGCACGTCGGTAGAAACTTTGACTCATTTTACATAACCTAAAAAATAATAACTTCAGTAGCTTGTTCGTTGTTTGTCAATGGAAAATGTTTTAAGGGGCCAAAAGCTTATAAATATGGTAAAAAATTATCGAGATGAGGACATAATGCAACGTCCAACTGAAGATAAGCTAATAATAAGTACCTACATCCATTTGTTGCTTTTAAGTAGTTGTCTGCTGAGGTTATTTCACTTAATTTTAAAAACTAATTCTTTTATTGTCGGACACATCTAGTAAGACACAAAGCATACCTAACGCTGCTAGCTTCCCCGACTTTTGCGAGGATTCTAACGATAGTGTGAAAGATTATAATTTTCACCCCAAAATCAACAGAATATAAAATGCCTAGACAATTAAATAATTTGAATGAAGAAAAGGAAGATTTAGGGGAAGTCTTCATTGCCGTTCCGATTACTAATGAAGAATTATTAAATAACAATGAAAAATTTACGGATTCAACAAGAGGCTGACACAAATTAGAGATAACAGAGAAAAACGAAGAGAAAGAAGAGGGAAAAAATGCAGGAAAAAGACGCTCAAAGGAACACTTTCGAGTGTTTTTCTGTAAACCACTTCTTTTCTGAATTTGTCTGCTTGGACTTATAAATCTCTGTGACTTTCGTGCTACATATACAATGATTTTACACAACCAAGAGCTTTTCAAGTTTCGTCAACTGCTGCTGATACACACATTGTTTTATTAAAATAATTGAAGGCATTACGAAACATCTGCCGTTCTCTAGATTTATAAACTTCACCTTGCCGTCTCCTTTTAACTGAAGACTTCATAGTAGAGTGCAAATACAACCCAACTAAAATGCAATAAATGGCCATACATCTCATAATTATAACTTACGCGTATTAAACAAAAAATACATTTCTTAATAGTTGTAAAAAAAACTGGTTGTGTAACTACTTGAGAAAGATACGAAATAAATAAAAAAGCAAACTAATATACAATAAAAAACAAAGCCAAATGACAGATTGCAGTGCAGTGACAGATTGAATAAATGTTACTATAATTATGATTTTATATCGTTTTACGTGCTAGAAAAGGATGTATTAATTGTCAGGTATGTAAGATAGCAAAAGAGGGAAACAGTCCATAAAAGCCTGTACTTTTTTCTAATGTTGAAACGATCTATAGTAAGTATTTCAATATATGAAGTGCTACCCAAAAACTCCCCAGAATTTGAATGTAGTGTGCGAAGGGATGGTAGTACAGCTCTATAGCGCTAAATGGAGTAAGGTACTAAGATAGTCTGTCAAACGGTACTTGCTAGGTGGTCACAAACAGTTTCTGTATTTATATTTGTTGAGTTGTGTTTGAATTATTCTGCGACGCTGCAATGTCTGACGTGAAAGAACAAAATATGTGCATCAAATTCTGCTACAAACTAGGTAAAACGACGGCGGAAACTCTGAAAATATGTAAACAAGGATTTGGTGAGGAGGCTTTAGGCCAGACGCGAATTTATGAGTGGTACAACAACCGTTTTAAAAATGCGCATGTGTCGTTATTGATGATAAGTGTTTCGGTCGTCCATCGACGGAAAATACGCCAAAGAATGTGGTAAAAGTGCATGACGCTACCCTGTAAGACCGAAGGTGAACAATCCATTTCATTTGTAACAGTCGACTTGTCGTACGGCGTTTGTCAACGTATTCTGTCCGGCGAACTCAACATGCAGCGTATTTCTACGAAGTTTGTGCCGAGATTACTTAGCATTGAACAAAAACGGCACCGTGTTCATGTATGCACAGAATTGAAACTGCCGAAAGGGATGTGTACTTCGGTACCAGAATTGTTCCCGCCGAGTTTCTTGGAAAAGTTCGCATGCATCCGTCAATTCGATTGCTCCTTTTGTTCGGTGTTCACAAACTGAATCCACGTCTCATCTTTGGTTACAGTCGTTCCAAAAATCTTCCCCTTCCTTACTGTAGCGCTGCAAATACTTTAGCTCAAATCTTACACGTTGAAGTTTGTGAACGTCAGTGGTTTGTCTAAGAAGCCACTGTTCACAAAATTTGTGGTAGCTAAGTTGTACTGTAATAATGTCATAAAGAGGTGACTGAGAAATTTGAAGCAGACAGCGCAGAAATTGTAAAGTCGTTCACTTCACGGACAAAAACGTCAATTGCTACGGACTTCCTTTCCTGGCCTCCTTCATCATGAACATCAGCTCGTTTTTTCCGAAAAATCTTACAGTATTTTCGCAATGCATTATCACTCATCATGTTTTTCCCATACGCACCACAGAATCTTCGATAAATTTCTGCCACATCGTTGCTTGTATCATGAAGAAATCGGAACACAGAGCGAATCTGGCATATCGCGTGAACATCAATTGTAGTAGTCATGATAAACCAATGTAAACTGCAACACATAGGTACTATTAGGAGGTACTAACAGATAGTGTTGCGCAAGCGATGCGCCTCCATTGCAAGATAGTATATGTTACCAGCCTAGCAGAATTTGAAAATAAAAACTATTCCCGTATTTAGAATTCCTGCTTTAAACATGCATTAATGTAACCAAACGGATCTTTTGCCTGAATAACTTTTTTATGAATTATAAGTAAGGGTTCTTAAAAACTTTTCGTCTAAAATTTCCAAGCGCTAAATATGTTTGCTACTACATGATTCCCGTTAGTAATGTATGCAAAATTGGGGCTTATCAAATATTGTGTGCCTAGTGCTAATTAAAATACATAAATTGAAACACAAGTAATATTTATAGTACAAATGAAACAGACATGCAATATACACGTCTGTAACTGTACACATGGAAGTACACCTCGTATTTTCCAGCATTTACTTCTGACTAAGACACGTGTTTCTGCCATCTACTATTAGGCGTCATCAGTTAAGCTAGTGAAGTAAGTAAAGCTTAAATCGCCTCATAAGGTATAGTAAATTTAGTCCTATCAGGTGGCACCATATAATCTAGTGACATCTGATGTACGAAAGAGACTATGCCGAAAGTGGCAACCATTCCCTTGACCGGCTATGCCAGTACAGAAGAGAAGAAAATACGTATATAGGTGTAAGTCCATTAACACGATGCCAGATGGCAGCAAATATACAAAAAAAAGGTTTAAATATATCAATACGTTAAGCACGTATTACGTATTTGTTACAAATGAAACAGACATGCAATATACACGTCTGTAACTGTACACATGGACAATATACCTTGTATTTTCCAGCATTTACTTCTGCTTAAGACACGTGTTTCTGCCATCTACTCAGTTAAGCTAGTGAAGTAAGTAAAGCTTAAAGCGCCTCATAAGGTATAGTAAATTTTATCCTATCAAGTGGCACCATATAATCTAGTGACATCTGACGGACGAAAGAGACTATGCCGAAAGTGGCAACCCTTCCCTTGACCGGCTATGCCGGTACAGAGGAGAAGAAAATACGTATAGGGGTGTAAATCCATTAACACGATGCCACATAATATACAAACGAGGTGTATTGTCCATGTGTACAGTTGCAGACGTGTATATTGCATGTCTGTTTCATTTGTGCATCGTGTTAATGGACTTACACCTATATACGTATTTTCTTCTCTTCTGTACCGCCATAACCGGTCAAGGGAAGGGTTGCCACTTTCGGCATAGTCTCTTTCGTCCGTCAGATGTCACTAGATTATATGGTGCCGCCTGATAGGACAAAATTTACCATACCTTATGAGGCGATTTAGGCTTTACTTACTTCACTAGCTTAACTGATGACGCCTAATAGTAGATGGCAGAAACACGTGTCTTAAGCAGAAGTAAATGCTGGAAAATACTAGGTGTATTGTCAATGTGTACAGATACAGACGTGTACATTGCATGTCTGTTTCATTTGTAACAAATGCGTAATACGTGCTTAACGTATTGATATACCTAAACCTTTTTTTGAATATTTATGGTGACATTATGCGTGTTAAATATAAAATATCATAGTTTTAAATTAGACAAAATATGTTACAGTAATTTCTTTATTGTACTATAAATGAATCAGATAAGTACAATGAATACCTAAGTACTCATTTTCTATTCTCATTGAATGCAATCTTAATTGGACAAAAGGGTTTATTGTATATTCTGTTACTCCCCGACTTATAAATTGTTGTAATGTATTTTAGAATGGACTTCTGTGTTTGTAGTTGTAACAAAGTATTTTTGCTTTTCTCGGTTTTCCGAGACAAAGAGGAAATATTGAGGTAGTAAGTACCTATATATACAGAGAGGTTAGTTTTTTGCTGCATCGCTGCCGTTATAGAGCGACAAGTTTTTGTTCCCCTTGCGATGCAGACTGATGCCTATCCAGATACGGCCTATAAACAATACGATGATAGTGACCATCTGTACTCAGAAGATTCGTATCAATAAATTGGTTAATTTAAAAATATTGATTCATAGCTGAAATGTTGGAATGGGTCGTAAAATTGTTTCTTCTGTGCGAAAGTATACTTATCTACTTGGCCATACATATAAGGATATAAATATTTCTATTCTTAAATATTATTGCACAATATTTAACAAATAAGATTGCTTAATTTCTGCAATTACATCATACCGTTCGAATTTGTTTAAGGGAATCAAAAAGATATTTTAAATGACGTAGGGAACTCAATGAAATGTACATGGGGAATTTGACGGGATAGTAACTTTTCAAAAATTGGCAACACTTTCGCCATGGATTAGTGTGCTACAGGATGTCTATTGCTGACTTCAGCCACGTTTTAGAAGCCCACTGTCGCCCAAATCGATTAGAAAGATAAACTTTTACAATTAATATATATTAATACAATTAATAAAATAAAAACTATTTATTGTTTTTGTGTTAATACAGAGAGAAAAGGATTTCGTGCGTTAATTAAACATTATTTTTTACGTGTAAAATCCATTAAAGAATAAAAGGATCTTTCAAAAAGCGTCAATCTATGTTTGGGGGTCTAATCAAGTTGTTGAGAATATTTATATTATGTACATCAGATTAGAAACGTATCTTTTCAGTTAAGTACCATGGAGTTTTGAAGTTATAATTTTATGGTATAGACATAAAGCTTGAATCTTTTGCCTGTTTGCCATATTTAACCACTACAACCAAAGAAGTTCATGCGTAATATGTTCAAATTTACGTATACCAAAAATATAACGCATACACGCATTTTGAACCTTCTGTGTTCGAACTCATTCAGCACTATCCAAGCAAATCTAGGCTGTAGGGAGGATGTTCTAGAATTTCCCTGTGGATTTGGTTCATTTTAGCTCGAGTCAGTGCGGCGGTGTGAGGCATTGCGTTTTCATGCAACAAAATCACATTTTTTTTCCACGAGCTGGCATTAATTGGCAGCGTTCACAGTCCGACGTTCATGTACGAAATCCCAGCTTTCCCAGCTGATAAACGTATTTTTGCTTTCACAGAGCGAGGTTCTTCACTCCTTCGCCACTCTACACTAGCCATTTTGGATTTGGGTGTAAAGTGATGAACCCATGCTTCATAACGTGTTACTATTCTGTGCAGAAAATTGTTTGTTTCTCATTGAAATCGATTCAAGAGACTTTGACAAGTGTCTCTTCGGATATGTTTTTGATCATTCGTCAAAAGCCTTGGAACCCATCTTGAACAACTTGCGAAAACCCAGATACTCAGTAATAATGGAATACGCACCACCGGGACTTATTTGTACTTCACTAGTGATTTCATCAATCGTAAAGTGCCGATTACCTTCAATGGGGTCACAAATCGCTCGAATGTTGTCGTCAGTCACAGCTATCTTGGAAAGCCTAGTATGCCTCTCATTTTCTACAGTTTCGCGACCATTCTTGAACCCAGTCATACACTTGAGTACGCGACAAGGTAGTGTCACCAAACTGTGTAGCCAGAATTTCACTGGGCTTGGTACTCTCGCTCGTCATAAACCTAATAATGCGTTGCGCAACCGCCAGTGCAACCTCCTGCTCAGACATGACTGTACTGGCGAGCCTAAATGTCGGCAGGAGCACGGAACCGCATCAATCCCCTCTCTACTTTCCCGGCTACAAGAACCCTGCTCGATTGTCGGCTTCGCTCAGTTAACTTGGTATGAAAACATAAGCCCGGTTCCAACTTTACTCCCTCTCGTATTAATAAAATCCATACTATTGTAAAGAGCGACTGCGAATAAAAGTGCGTGAAATGGCTAATGACGAAAGAATCTTAGCCGAACTGTTGGGATGTTTACATATAAATATGAAAGAGCTAACCGAAAAATGGTGCCGCGTTTGCTTAATACTAAGCAGATACGAAATCTTATTACAATTTAAAATGATACCTATGTTGGGCGACTACTGCCGACTTTTAAAAAGAGATGATTATAGTGAACACAAGAGAAAAAGTGAAATACTTTGTCTCTGTAAATAAACATTAAATTGAAAAAATATATCGACTTCTTTTTTTTTATTCGACCGCCAATGCTTGTCACAAGAAAACTGGCGGGTGTAGTTCTGACAATAAAGCCTTTCTATCACATTACTAAGAGAAGGGTATTGTTAATCCTGTGTATAATTACGACACCAAGTATAAAAAAAAGTCTTGGAATTTATAGAATGACCAACTAGATATAAATAGTTCTCCTTTACTAAGCTTATTTAATTAGGGTTTTTCCATGTGATTATTGTGTTTGAATCCCTAATCTCTTCGTTTCTTTGTTAACAGCTTATCGTTTCTTTCTTTATATACCTGTAATTACCAAATTTATGTGCATACGCTCATTTCATTTGTAGAATAATCATTATACCATCGTCGTTTGATAAAGCTACAGTGTTAGCGAAACGCGCCACTTTTGTAAATATACGTTTTATATAGTGAAAATTAAACAAATTAATTGTTTTGTTTTATATTACATCGTATAAAATGGTTAATTTTCTCTCGCGCACTTAGGATAAATGATTCCATGCTTTAATTTTTTAATTGGTACAGATTTCAATTTTATTTTTCTTTAAAATTTCGCGTTTTATTTTATTTCATTGAATTACTTTCCCTTCTATTAAAATTAATAGTTTGTAAAATCTTTTTGTGTTATTTGTAGCGTGCCTTCAAAAACTTTCCTCATTATAGTAGTCTGTTTTTCTAGTAATGAAGTAATCAAAGATTGATGCACATGCGAAGCTTTAGAAAACTTCAAATTCAAACAGTTGTCACAGATAAATTCAAATTATAGACGCTTATATTTTTAAAATTATTTTATTATAATGTTAGAGCTACAACATACAATATTTATCATTCAAAGTTACTATAGACCTTGCCAAAAATTAGAAAATGAACATTGGGTTTATTCCACTAATCAGTACTTATAGGATTTCCGGCAACAGTATGCTAATCTGCCAGTTACTTAAGCACAACTGCAAAAACATATTCAAGCATATATTATTAAATTTGGTAAAACAGGGGCAATAATTCGTAAATCTGGCTATGGAGCATCTAGAAAACGAACAGCAAATTGCATAGAGGATATTTAACGTCGAATGGACAATTCATCTAAAAAATCATTTGCAAAACTATCACAAGTTCATTTGTCAGTGGCAACATGTTATACTATTTTAAAAAAAGACTTAAAGTTGTGCCCATATAAAATTCAAGCAGTTTCAGAACTCAAACAGGCAGAATCTGTTACGAGAACACAGTATTGTCTATGGTTTTTGAATAACATAAATAATAATGACAAATGCTTCCTTTCGGAAGATGCTTGGTTCCATCTTTCAGGATATTTAAACAAACAAAATATGAGAATTTGGTCTACAGAAAATCCATACGAATTTGTAGAAACTACGTTACATCCACAAAAACAGGCATCTGGCTGGCAAATTCAAGAAGATTAATTATTAGGCCTATATTTTTTAATCAAACCATAACTGCTGAACGATATCGAAATGAATTATTAGAGCCTTTTATTAATGAACTTCGTGACGATGAACTTACGCAAGGGTATTTCCAATGCACCAGAACACAAATCTCGATAAACCATAGCTTTTTTGCAAGAATTTTTCGATACAGTAATTATTAATTTCGTCCAAGATCTCCAGATTTGTCAATTTTAGATTATCTTATTTTTCCATATTTAAAGAATACTACTATTTTCAGGACCAGACATCACACAATCGAAGAGCTTCGTAATGCTATTGTGAATTTTTGTGCTGACATAACCCAAGAAATCCTAATAAATGGTTTTTAAAGCATGAAGCGTAGAGTTCTACTTTGTCGTCGAAATAATGGTCAACATTTCCAACATCCACTTTAGTATTATTTTCTGTTAATTTTGACTATTGTAATAAATATTTTTTCAAACACTAAATTATTAATTATTACACACATTTAGATGGCATAAGCAAACTATCAAAATTATACGTTTGTGACAGATTACGTGCACTATCACCAACCATTAGAAAAAAACATGGCCGTCTTTAATAGGAAAGTTTTTGAAGGCACGTTATATATTATATTTAATTTTTAAAATGTATCGGTTTTCAATTATAATTTATATTTATCAAATTTTGTGTTTCGTTTTATTTTATTCACTTTCAAAACTTATTCTTTTTATTACAATATAGCATGCTTCATTTTACGGGATTTATTGCGTAGTGTCGAAAATACATGTAGGATTTGGCCTGAACCTGAATCTCAGTGTCGAACTTATTGATAGGATTTTTGTGAACTACCAGCTTAGTGTCGAAACTACATCCGCTCAAGAAAACTGTATGTGTTATAATATTTAGCATATCAATTTCGGATTTAGAACCACAAACTACTTTATTTACTCATATTTTCATAAATGTTACTTCTAAAAAGCTTAAATTGTTAACCAGTGTAATTTAAATAAATTCATATAAATTTGTTGAAACTCTTGAAAGTTAATTGATAATTTGAAAAAAGTATTTCGATAAATAGGAAAAATATTTGATACAATTTTGACGATTATCGACAATTGGGAATTGAAAAACCGATACTTAGGGAAAAGCAATAGGCAAACATTGTATAAGTATTTGTTTCTACTTGGCGTAAATTGTCCACATATATCATAATTCAACAATTCACTGTGTTAAATCAATGAAAGTTATTAGTTTGAGATAATTGCATCACAGCAATAAAGGCTTGCGTTTTCGTGAATATGTCTAATAGAAGTTTATAAAAGAATTCATAACATTAATTGCCTAGCAGTACTAATACTTCATAGCGACAACAAATAAGGATCTTAATAGTCAATTGGATTTTATTACTCGGCATGCTTATCTCTGTACTGGGCAAAGGTAAAATAGGTCTTCATTACTCACAGATTATACTCAATTAGGCTAAATCTCATTCTATTATACGATCCAAGATATTGGATGTTTCAATTACACATGAAATTTTAATGCGATATGTATTACAATGTAGGCGTACTTGAATTATAGATTATCATTAATATCGGAGGTTTATAATGAATATCGGTGCGTTTCATTTATTTAGATAATTCTTTAGCTTGCCTTATGCGACGTACAATTTTTACTAGCGTTTTAACTACAGTTTGACTTAGTAGAACAGCTTCGATATTATTAAAATCGATTCTAATTTAAGGTTTTCTGTTTCGACCGTTTGATTGGTAATTTTCAGATTTGTTTTACGTTTATTATGCAATCTATCTTTATTTAAACATTGAGCATATCTTATTTAAGACATAAATTACGTGACAGAGCTCTATTCCACTGAATATTTATTTATTTTTTGTATTTTTATATATTTATTTACCCAACAAAATATTCTGTTTACAGGAAAAAATACAAAATCAAAATTGTAAATCATATACATACTATTAGCAACAAAACAAAAAGGTATTATAAATACTAAATTCCTCTAAATATAAAAAAGCATAAAACAATAAGCAAGACTGAAATAAGATATATGAATATAAACAAAATTAATAGAAACAAAAAACAAGAACATCCAGCAATTAATTAAATCACGATAAATACTAAAACAAATATTTATCGCAAGTGTCATAGAGCAGCCATTTGAAGGTGAACAAACTAAGGAAATGAATATCTATATCAGAACAAACTTGATTGAAGTTGCTGCTCATAACGAAGACAGGAGACCTGACCAACACATTGGTTCTAGGAAAAGGAAGGTAGAAAGTACGGGAAGGACGTGTGAAGAATAGTGGGACAAGAAAATTAATGTAGATAATAGCATTTTGCAGTCAACATTGTTGTGAAGAAGCCTATGAAGGAACTTGAGGCTAGCTACAAAACGTCTAAAGGAGAGAAGTCACGTTGAAGCGAGAAAGAAGTTGAGTGTGATCAATGATCTTAAACCGCATGTATTTCAAAAATCGTCGCCGAACTTGCTCAGGTAGATGCTTTTGTGTTTGACTAAATGGATACCAAATCAAGCTGGCGTATTTCAAACGTGATCTTACTAATGTGTTATATAAGGAAATCAATACACTCGAGTTTGAAAATTCACCACAGTTATGAATAATAAATCCAAGAGTTTGTGTGGTCTGCTTAGACACATTGCTGATATGCTAATTGCAGGTCAGTATCATATCGAAGGTAACGCCCAAGTCTTTAATTTATTCAACTCGTGATATATTTCCTATCTCCAACTCGATAATTGTAGTTTATAAGATTTAGTCTTTCCGTGAAAGATAAAATCATACGCTTATCGAGGTTCAAGGTAAATTGTTATTTGTGCACCAAATCTGTATATCGGAGCGTAGTAAAAGACAACTTCAAGTCATCGGCAAAGAAAAAGTTATTAGACTCGATCTGATCTAAAAGATCGTTAATGAAAATAATGAAAAGAAGTGGTCCCAAGTTAGAGCTTGCGGAACTCCAGAAGTGCAATGTGCGTTGACAAAAAATATCCGATGTAGAATTGACCTTGAGGCCTGTTATGTAGGTACGATGTTAAAAAGTCAACTAGTGGTTTATCAAATCCAAAACTCGCCAATTTAGCTGGCAAGATAGCGTGATCCACTCGACCAAATGCCTTGACTACAACACCAACCTGTGATTCGCAATCCAACGCGTCAGCAACGTATTGAGAAAATACCGTACGGTTAGAGGCAGTAAATCGCTTTTATATGACGCCATGTTGATTCGGTGATATTGCAGTCTTAATAAGAGGCTACAGTGCAATTTCAAAAATTTTCACGAAGTTCGATATGATGACAATAGGACGATAGTTGATAATGTCCGAAGAATCACCAGTTTTTAAAACGAGAACAATTTTAGTACTCTTTCAAAAAGCGGAAAAAGTAAATGTAGCTAGAGCCAAATTAAATATCTTCATCAATGGTGTAGCAAACACGATTCCACGGTCCCTCACAATAAAAGCAGGAATTTGATCTTAAGTATCTTAGTCATCATCCGATAAGCGATGCAATATAACAATGTAACCCTATACATGACACAATTTCAATGTTCATGAGTTTATAGCACAATATTGTAAGTAAGTATCTGTAATTTCACACTTTTTTGGACTCATCATTTAAAAATGGTAAGACTAATGGCTTTTTGAGTTTCAGTCCTCTGATATCTTCCCTGTTATCTAGGAGACCCAGAGCTAGTGAATTGGGATGTCTTTCAAGTCGCTGCAGATAACGCATACTGCATTCCCTATTATATACTCTACTATATTAACATCCAAGTCATGTTTAATGTCTTTAATCATCACAAAGTAGAGAATATCAAAAATTTCACGCTGTGTTTTTAATAGGAATCTATCTATGATCACAATATTTTGCTGTTGTTGTGCAATAGGTCCAGACAGGCGTAATACTAGAAACGCCGGGCTTACCTTCATACCTATTAGCGCTGCAGGAGGTCATTTTGATCCCATCATTTTTCTTCGTATAAACATTGCTAGCTAGACAAAACGGTTTTTAAGTATATCAATACGTTATGCACGTATTACGCATTTGTTACAAATGAAACAGACATGCAAATATACATATCTGTAACTGTACACATGGACAATACACCTCGTATTTTCAGCATTTACTTCTGCTTAAGACACGTGTTTCTGCAATCTATAGGCGTCGTCAGTCAAGCTAGTGAAGCAATTTAATACAAATGATACAAATCTTTTTAAGAAGAGATTTGTATCTGTATATACATTTACGCTGAAATCACCTACAAGATATAGCAAATTTCTGTAGTCGATTTCAGCGTAAATGTATATACAGATACAAATCTGTTCTTAAAAAGATTTGTATCATTTGTATTACATTGCTTCACTAGCTTGACTGACGTCGCCTATAGATGGCAGAAACACGTGTCTTAAGCAGAGTAAATGCTGAAAATATGAGGTGTATTGTCCATGTGTACAGTTACAGACATGTATATTTGCATGTATGTTTCATTTGTAACAAATTGCTAGCTAGGTAAAAATTAAAATACTTTTTGTCTATTTATTGAAAAAAACTTTACTTAGTGGCTTAAGGTCTATTTGAGATAATTGGCACAAGTTATAGTTTTAACTATTTTCCCAGAACTCCGCATGTAAACTTGAGACGTTTATTACATTTTTCCATTGACTTGTCTCCTTTGCAGAGTTTTCCAATCTGACATTTGTGTCTGATTCTTGATGGACCTGGTTCAGTTTCATGAGCAACATTGTATTTTAATAACAAATATATTATTGTAATACGCTGTTCGAAGTTCTTCAGCAAGTTTCCTCAAAAATTAGTGCCTGCTTATCTTTTCCCATGTACTTTCTTTATATAAAACCCAAGCATTTATTAGAGCTAAGTCAAGTATATTGTAAAAAATCTGAACGAGTCAACGACGCAAGCCAGCTCTGGTGGTATACTGTCTAGCCATTTGGTTAATAACATGAAATCTATATTTGGTTTTATTATAAAACCTAACATTTTCTGGTAGCTTTTTCTCAGTTGAGCAAAACGTTTCTCTGTTTCTTTCCCTAGTATATAGTCAATGTCAAATCTTCATGCTGCGGAAGGTTTGTATCGTAAAGAGCTGCTTTGCGCGATTTTACCTCAACTAGGGTCTCCGTTCGAATCCTATTTACTGTGCCTACGATGGTAGTTTTAACTTCTCTTAGGCGCTTAGCCAATTTTACAGATGTGAAAAAAAATTGTCTGAAATGGCGTGTCTGCCTTTGTTTAGAAATGGTTCCATAAAACGCCATACCATATTTTCCGGGAGGCTTTCATCTGCAGGACCATTTTCACTTTTTCCCAGGTAGTGAAATGCATTACACATATATTTGGATTTGGGGTCGTCGAGCATCCAGAATTTAATACCAAATTTATCTGGTTTATTGGCCATATATTGGGTAAATGGACTACGTGTTTTTGTGGGAAATAGCTGCTCATCAATTGTTACAAATTCGTTCTATTCCTGCAATAGCTTTCTCGTCTGTCTTAAATTTTCTTACAGCAAGAAACAGGTTTAGTTTTGGGAATAATGGAAGTCTAAAGGGGCTAAATTCGGTGAATGAGGTAGTTGTGATGCAACCTGGACTCGTAATTAATCCAGTTTTCCTGAACGATGCGATGTGTGACTCTATATTGTCACGATGGAATAGCACATTATTTCGGCCCATTTCTTTTGGAATAGGATTTCACTTTTCCCAAAAAGTGGTCCTTTTATGGCCCTTTGCGCGATAGTCGATAAGAAGTATCCTCTTCAAATCGAAACATCTCGTGGCAATTACCTTTTAAGTAGAAGAAACGTCTTGGCTCTTGTAGTGGAGGACTGCAATAACGCTTCCACTTTCGATTCTGGGACATAGCGATGGAACCAAGTTTCATTGATTGTGACAAAATGGCACAAAGATCTACTGGACTGATAATAAAGAGCCCCAAATTGGGCTTAGAACTTCGAGCTCCTTTACGTTTACGATATACGTTTAGTAAACGTGGCACTCACCTGATGTCGACATGTAAATCGACATACAAAATGTGGTGTACACATTCAGTAGAGATTCACACAGTCTTCGCAATCTACTTCACTTTCATTCTTCGGTCACGTAACACAATACCATGAACTTTTTCCACCATTTTCAGTATCACCACCGGCGATATTGCAGTTAACTTATCACCTATAGTAAAACCAGTGGTGGCACATGAGTCATAATCGGTTATATTTCTATCTACTCATTCACCTGACAATCTATCGCTTCAACTTGGACCCTCTCGAGATCATCTTCAACCAGATCCTAAACCAGGTCCCTCTCACGACCAAAACTCAAACCTATCACTGTTACATCTTTCACCTTTAATTACCCCCTTACAAAAGCCTCTGAACCTAGACCAAATACACATTCTGAACCTCAACTCCACAATGGTGCTACTAACGTGAACATTCCAGGTGTTTATATTAATGAGAAAGTTCAACCCTACCAGAGAATGAGAAATCGACTCGAACAAATTAGAACTTTGATACTTGAAGATATCAATGTTAGTGATAATGGCAGTAATAACGAATGATTAATTACATTTATGGAATGATATTTGAATTATTCGGTAATGATATTTGAATCCTTCGGTTATCCTAAAATTAATTGTAAGCATTATGAGAAATTAATTTCATGCTTTTAAACTTTGCACTGCAAACTTTGATTTGATATTTTCAATAACGAAGTTAGACCCTTGGACATAGACCATAATAGTATGAATTGGGAATATTGTCAGTAATATTTGCAGTAACATTTACAGTAATTGTAACTGTCAACATTAAATACAGCAACACCACCAGCACTACCAACTGCAGCAACATCACCACCACCACCACCACCATCAGCTCCATCACCTCCACCCCAGCCGCAAACCATGCCGCCACCTACACAATCCGACACACTACCGGAGTGTTCCGAATTTCCACAATTTGAGGAATTTAGATATTCCAAATTCTCTTCGTCTTCGGAATAAATTTCGGAGCCTCCCGAGCCTCAAGCTCCGGAAACATCAGAACCGGCTCCGGCGCCCCAGTCTCCAAACCAACTGGTGCCAAAGCCGACACCGATGGCACCGCAAGAAGTGATAAAGGAGCTGTTGCGAAGATATAAAAATAATTAACATTCCGCCATGTTAATTATTTTCATATCTTCCTCTCTGCCGCCACCTCTCCATCGTCTTCCCACCACCCTCACCATTTCGATCAGGATTTGAATTTTTGGGATATTCATCACCATTTTCGTGACCTATTCTGGAGCCCCAGACCCTGAAGCAACCGATGCCAAAGCTTGCACAACTGGTACCTCAGAAAATAATGAAGCTAATATTGTGCAAATTAAATGAATCTACGCGTATGAGCCGGAAAGTAAACAGCAGTCGACTGTATGGGTCTTTTAAGATCCAACAAAAGTTGTTCGCGCACGAAGCACTTTGAAGCAAATTGTCGCTCATTTCTTCGTAAAAACCGGACATGCGGCAACTGCACCATTAGAGCAACGTCGGACGGTCACTGGTACAAAAACATTTGTTCGACAGAAATATTTGGAAAAATAAGGGAAACCAACCGTCGAAGACGGATCATCGTCCACCAGGGCAATACGAGCTCTAGCATATTGGCTCGAACAAGAGAGTTGAGAGTGAGAGACGCCCTGATTTAGCACCCAATGACTTCTTTCCATTCCCGTAAATCAAAAATAAATTACGAGGTCAACGTTTTTGGACGCTTGAAGAAGCGGTTGATTCTTTTAAAATGCATGTTTTGGAGGTACCTCATTCAGAGTATCAAAAGTGCTTCGAAAATTGGTACAAGCGCCTGCAAAAGTGTATTGATTTTTAATGGAGAAGATTATCAAAAACAATAAGGTCGTGTACGGTGATTAATTTTAGATTCTGTTCTCTATTACCAAAATATAAAAAGCATGCCCGTATCTTAATAAAAATACTGTAATATGTAGTTTACATACGCATGTAATTTTCAAATAAAAAATATGAATACGGTGCATATAAATATTACTGGATTACTCCCATTTAATACTGAAGCCTTTAAATCCAAATTTACATTTAAACAACTGGTAATCAGTGAAATAAAATACATTTTTGATGATACTTGTAACTTATCAACACCTCGCATATGAAGAAATAAAACGCGTTCATCTTTCGAAGAAAAATTAATGAGTGGCTAACATCAATGCAAGAAAAATCTCTCTATAATATAGGAGCATCCATTATCCTCTTGACGTAAATATTTTTATCGTGGCGTAAATACTGGTAATACCCGCAAAGTAGCCGCTCTTGACCAGGATAAAAAAAATTCCCTTTCGCTTTCTACATTTCCTAATATCAGCTTATACCTTCTGATGCCTATTTAATAATGATTATCGCTCTGGTGATATATAACTTAGTCATAAGATTGCTGTCACATTGAAATCGTCCGCCGCAGTCTGGTCCAACGGATAATAAAATTATGATGTGGGGATTACAAGAATCGACAATGAGATGCCGTCTAATTTTTCAGCATTAAGCACCAGTACTTAACCTCCAGCGAGTGGTGTCTGCATAAATATTCTATGAGAATTTCTATATACACAAACGTGTGATTACCTAACCGGTAATTTTTAAACAGAATACTAGTTATGCCACCATCGACGCAACTATAATCTTAGAAATATTTTCAAATAAGAAAGAAAACTAAATATATACAATAAATTTGGTTTTTGTTTTATTCCGGTATCTTATTTTCATTCAGTCATCTTATATGAACTACGTGTATTTTATATTTAAAGAATATTGTTATGTAATGCTTAGAATAGTTTCGAATAATTATGGAATTAAATAAATCTTTCTTTATATGTATTCCTCCTTAACCTTTCAGTGTCGAGGGACAAAGCACTGAGCGGCAGTGTCATTTTCTTTAATTGATCATCCATCCAAGAACTGGCCATGATAGTGTCTGTTTGATTGTCAATTCCAAGACCTTTCACTTTAACTATACTATTGAGCTGCAATCGAATTGGACGCAAGATCTTTACCTACACCAGGTAATACATTTAATTCCTTTATGGGTACATATGAATTGCATGTGAATTCAAATAAAAAGCACTGGAATTGCAAGCATTTATTCATTCGCTGGTTTGATAAACGACAAAATGAACTTATATTTAAGATTAACTCACTAGAATAAATAATACAGCAGTAGAGTATCTCAGCCGCTTCTAACACCTCCTCATTGCCCTTGATCGCATATAAATAGATGCTAGTATTAGAGAATATGTTAAAGCAGAAGTTTAATGAAGTACCACAGAGTTCTTTATGTTATTTAATAGTGGAAGAAAGTGAATTGGAAAAAGATAATAGTGGTCCCATGGTAGTGGAAGAATGTGAATTGATAAAAGATAATAGTATTGATAGAGGTTTACAAGTGGTTGGAGATATTGAGGTAGACTTGGGTGTTCAAGAATTTTTTACTAAAATGTCGAATCAAATACATTTTGGGAACATATAGATGTAGCTGCAGAGAATTATGCACGAGAGGCATCAAGTGGTGAAAGATTTATTGAAAAATATGTTAGAGAACCAATTGGGGAGTTACCATTAATAGGAGAAATTTTTTTTTTTTTTAATAAAAGTCATTTAAAATGGATATCTATTGGTTTATTACCACATCAAGATTTTGAACCAAGGTTAAAAATTGTTGGTGTAAAAAAACAATGTGTATGCTTTAATTCAAAGGAATGGAAGTGGGTCATGGCGGAGACTGCAATCTTAAGGCAATATTTTGATTATAATAATTGTATATTTCCAAGTTTTAGAGGTATGAATATTCGAATATCACCTGAATCATTTGATGGAGTGAGTAGAATTGTGAAGATAGAAAAAGGTGGCGAGTATGTGTATTTAGCGTTTGAAAGTTTATCAGAGTTATGGCGGTTGAAGGAAACATTGGATTGTCGATTTGCTGTTTTAGAAGATATGAAATATAATGTATTTTATAATGATATGGTCCGATGTGTAGCTGAAAGTGGTGGAGAAGTGAATGTAGAAATCGACCGAATGTATAGTGGTTTAATATCCAAATGTGTTTGTATAATGAAGGAGTTAGTTATGTATTGGCCTCCGAAAATTAAAAATGATGTAAATTATTTGAGGAAAAATTATATATGATTTGTAAGGAATTAATCCTGTAAGACAAATTTTAAGGGTTTTTAGGATTAAGTGAAATCGACTAATAAGTGTTTGTATATATGGTAATTGTAGATGCGGTTTTTGTCATTTAGATTGTTGATGTTGACTGAGATAGTTTAATATATAAGATTGTGATGGTACTCAGAAGTGATAGCTTGAATAAGGCACGCAGAAGGAAAGGTGGTGGATTGTTGAATACTGTGATAAATAAGCTCCCAGTAGAATTGCACATACCGGGTTATAGATTTTGTGATCTAGCAACGAGATTGGAAAAACGATTGAAAAGAGGTGATAAGGGGGTGAATATTTTGGACGAGGCTTGTAAAGAGCACGATATATCATATTCTCAATCAAGTGAATTGTTAAGAAGGCACGAAGCGGATGAGAAATTGTATCAAAAGGCTGTGGAACGAGTGAAGAGTAGAGACGCAGGTATAGGAGAAAGGTTAGCTGCAACTGTGGTTTCGGCTGCTATGAAAGCTAATACAAAATTAGGTATGGGTTGGAGTAGACAACGGAAAGAAATGAGTAAAAGTGGAAGGAAGGGTAGTAGAAGAAGTTATAGGACGAGAAGGCAGAGGTATCGATTAGATGGTGCTATTTCATTTTTGCAAGCAATGAAGAAAGCACGGAATGCAATAAGACAGATTGGTAAGAAGAAGGGTGTTTTAGAGAATGCTAGAGTTGCATATCAAAGTTTAATAAAATCTGGAAGAAGAATAAAATATCCGCGATCCAGGGTACTTGCGATACCAGAAAAAGGTGGATTTTTACCGTTAATCCCATTATTTGCAGCATTAGGTGCTTTAGGATCATTAGGTGGTGGTGCAGCAGCAATTGCAAAAGCAATAACTTCTGCAAAAGCTGAAAGGGATCAATTAGATGAAGCAAAGCTACATAATATTGCTATGGAATCAAAATCTGGGAGTGGTTTATTTGTGAAACCATATAAGTCTGGGTGTGGTGTATCTGTTGGAAGTGGATTATATGTAAAACCGTATAAATCTGGTTGTGGTGTTTATTTACCAGAAGGTGCTAGTTCAAAAAACTGATAAGCAGTTTACCTCGAAGACCTTTAACAGAAAAAGAATTGTTGATGTATGTTCCCGACAATTATACGCAAAAGAGAGAATGGAATAGTTAATTTGGATGATGATGTTGGGGAAGGGACTCATTGGGTAGAATATAAGAAAAATAATGCTGTAATAAATTATTTTGATAGTTATGTTGAGAGTTATGTTGTGGAGAGGGTTGGTAATGTGTTGCGACGATTTGAAATTCATGGAAATTTTTCTGGAGTAGGTGATGATGATTTATTTTATGTGCCTAAGACATATTTAATGAGCAATATAGGATGTTCGAGTTTAGAATTTGTTTGGCGTCGATTACCTAGAAGTTATCAATAAGATATTGATTTAATTGGATCTAGGCCATGTGTAAGTCATTATGTAATCAACGGTGATGTTGTTGATGGACCTGTTAGGAGAAGAAATTGTTATAAGTGTAGACAGAATGATTTATAATTTTTGTAATAATGTAGCGTATTAATGTTTGTAATTTATTCATGTATGCAGTTTAAATAAATTTGAGTTTAAAATTTTCTATTTTTATTAATATAATGTTACGTATTGAATATAGACGAGGGGTTTGGGAGGGTTTTCTAGAAACAAAGAAAAAAAAGGAAAACCGAACCAATCCACACCGTAGCGACGCCACGGAGCGCGATAGTGCGGAGTGAGCGCGCGGAGGTGGGGATTGGGGCAGGGGGCTCCCCCGGGTGACCTACATTCGAAAATTTCCCCCTCCACTTTTCGAGGAAGAACTGAAGAATTTGGGAATTTTCCCGGTGTTCAAGGTTACACCACACATAATATGTAAAATGTCAACTTGACCTTGATTAACATATGCAAAATTATAATGCAAATTTGTACATATATTATGTAATAGGTCAACAATGACGTCAATGGAAATTTCTAAAATGTAAATTTACATAATTAATTGAAACTTGACCTTTTGTAAAAAATGCGACGGAATTTTTGATTAACATATGCAAATTTATAATGTAAATTTGTATGTATTATGTAATAGGTCAAAATTGACATCAATGGAAATTTTTAAAATGTTAATTTACATGATTAATTGGCACTATTTTCATATAAATACGAGTTAGTTTTACTGGGATAGACATAACAAGTTATACAATGGTAAGTAAACATCTATATTATTAATATTATGACTATATTTATATTTGTTTTTTCTTGTATTGTTTATTCAATTATTTATAATTAACTATAATATATTTCTTATATCTGAATAAAATTTTAAATGTAGCATTTTCAAAATTAATGTATTACATTTATAATACATTAATTTTGAAAATATTTTATTTCTTTTGTGTTCTAAAAGTAGAAAAGTAAATACTTCTTTTATGTATACTGAAAAATAATAAAATTATGATTCAATATTTGAAATTGAAAATTTAGTATCAGTATTTAAATAATTTATTTATTTAGACTGTTTACTTATAATTCACTCTAATTTACTGTAACATATAAATTATATAATTCATTGTAATATTTATATATTAATGTATTTGAAATAATTACTTTACAAATTGATAATTATAAGATAATTTCTTAATAAGTACAAAGTAATTAAATTGTATTTCGAAAGTAATTTTGAACAGTATTCGAAATTTTAAATTATAATTCATTATTTGAAATTTGAAAATTATAATTTTAAAAAATTATAATTCAGTTTAAAATTATAATTCAGTATTCGAACAGTGACAGAAAGAAAATATTATCGAAATTAAGAAATTCACAACTTTTTGTCAATTTCCATTTAATTCGAATTAATTTGATTCCTTTCCTCATTTTGATTATTCTTTAGGAAACACCAAATTTCACGCATTGACACACTTCACAGCAACAGGTGTTCCCCCTGATACTGACAACCCTGTAAACTTCAACCCCGTAAACCTTATAAATATTTCCAATATTAATATTTCCAATTCAGATTCTGTTATGCAAGAGCTAGAGCAACTGGAATTGGAAAAAATGGATGATGAAATACTGTCGATGGCGGTAGATAGAGCGGTAGATAGAATTGGAACTGAAAATATTGGAGGTGCTTCAACATCAATTGTAATACCTCCACCACCTCACCCACCATCGATGATACCTCTACCATCGATGAAACCTTTTCCACCATCGATGGCACTATCTACCGTTGCCCCTGCTGATGTAGTCGGAACAATTACGAGGGCAGCTGTAATGAGAACTGCTAGCGTATTTGTTCCTACTATGACAGAGACAGAATTTCCGACGGTGTTGTCTCAAGTTGCTACTATTACACCGCTGGGCACTGCTTAAATGAGTAGAGCAACTGCTGAAATGAACTCAAGACAATTCCAACAAGATCACTACGAACAGTACCAACAACAATGATGACGAGAACAACAAAAACGAGAACAAAAACAACGACGAGAACAACAACGAGAACAAAAACGACGACAACTGACAAATACACAGACGCGACGAGAACAACAACGAGAACAAAAACGACGACAACTGACCAATGCACAGACGCAAACAGTTGCTTGGACGCATGAAATTGCTTCTACACCCATTTTTAGTGTAAGAAAGAGTAGCAGTACTCTCAAGGGACTACTTCTGGGTAGACAGGTACACTCTGGTACTGTAATGGTGTCAGATGCAATACCACCGCTGACATTACAGTTAACACCACCGGTGGACCTATCACCTATAGAAAAACCAGTTTTTTGTATTGAAATAAATATATTTCTTTAACCAATTACTTTGTTTAAATCTAATTCCTCGACGTATTCCTCGTAATATCAAACCATTATTAAGACATTGTTTCACAGTTAAGTAATAATGTATGACGTAATTTGATTAATCGACAAGGTTTGGAATCAATTTCCCATATTTTGAATTAGGTGGAATAACATGTTCGGGGCAAAAAGGAAAGTCATTGTGCTGTTCGTGAAGATTTGCAAGATATTCTAAATCTACTTCGAAAACAAAACCATAATCTCCATCGTCTTCTAAGGATTGTAAATGCATCATCGGTAGTTTTTCATTTGCTAACCATTGAAAATCACTAACTGGTAAACTGAATGACATGGCATAACCATATAAATTCGTTGCATCTAAATATAGAATATATTTTTTCGCTTCGGATGAATCAAAATCCGGTAAGAATTCGTTGTTAGCTTTCTCCATTCTATTGCAAAACATGCTCACACCTCCTAGTATACCGCTTTTAAAAAAGTGAAACATATCTGCATCTGTTAATAATTCCAAACTAATACCCGTCATACGCAGCATAGCATCCCAGTTTAATCCTGGAGAAGTAAAATAATGTGCAGGATCTGATTTGTAATTGTGCAGGCAAATGTTTCGAAAATTTTCAATTACATCTGCTAGTAATAATACATCTGATTGTATATATATATATAGTAAATTCAATCAGTCGGCGACTAAAGGTCTGGTTTACTTCAAAGTATATATATTTAAAACAACCCTACATGTTTCGGCAATGATGCCTTTATCAAGGATATAAAATATAAATGACAGAATACAAATGTCAAATAATTGAGTTGCTATGGTTTAAATTATTCAAAAATACATTCCAATTGAATAATAATAAATTATGCCCTAGTATTCCAAAAACAGATAGCAAGGTGTGAACATATGTGTTGTTCGCTGCTAGCAGCTTGTGTCTCTTTCTGGGTATAAACTTGTGTGTTGGTTGCTGCTGGCAGCTTGCGTCTCTCTTTGGGTGTGTGGTTTTGTGTTTGTGTGAGAGCGTAGGTGTAGGGTTTTGCATGTTGGCGCGCTCGTGCGTGTGTTTAGTGACCGGTCGCGTAACAGAGAAAACTCTGAAAGAAAATAATAACTTAATAAATAAATGGCATAGACTAAACCTAATAATTTCAACACTAAAATCAAACTTCGCATTTTTAATTCCCACCCTCCTTCAATATATGGTTTACCTAAAATTCACAAAAATAATATCCCTTTAAGACCAATAGTATCTAACATACAAGCCCCTACTTATAATATAGCAAAATTCCTAGGTGATAGCATATCTAAGATGTTAGGAAAAACTGAATATCATACCAAAGACTCATGGCAATTTCAAAATTTCATCAAGGAACAAAAAGTACCAACTAATCACAAAATTATATCACTTGATGTAGAATCTTTATATACTAACATTCCTACAGATCTACCTATAAACATAATAGAATCCAAATGGGATGAAATTAGTCCACACACATCACTAAATAAAAACGAATTTATTAGAGGTATACACTTCTGTCTCGATAACACATATTTTCAATACAAAAATTATTTTTATAGTCAAACATTTGGTATTGCCATGGGCTCTCCTTTAGCAGCTCCTATTGCAAATCTAGTAATGGAACATTTAGAACAAAACGTTATCAATTCATTAGACTTCCACCCAATTTTTTTCAAAAGATATGTTGATGATATCATAACATGTATTCCGACCAACAAAATAAACTATCTCTTAAATAAATTCAACAATTTTCACAATAAATTAAAATTCACTATTGAAGAAGAATTTAATAACAGTATTAATTTTCTTGATATTTCTTTGAGCTATGATAGACAGGGTACTATTTATACAAATTGGTATAATAAACCCACAGCTTCTTGTCGATATATGAATGCTCAAATGCTCAAATGCTCCTACAGTATTCAATAAAATGATTATAAATAATCTGACTGATAGGGCAGTAAAACTATCACATACTCAATACAGAAAAGATAACATCAAAAAAATTAAAACAATTAACTGATAATAATTATCCACCACAACTTATAGATCAAACTATTAAAAAAAGAGTACACCAAATATACAACAATGCAGGCACCAATAAAAATTTGAACAATGACACAACATATATCGCGACCATATGTTCCACAACTATCGGAAAAAATGAAATACACTTTAAAAAAATATGATATAGCTACAACATATAAACTTAGTAATACTAATAAACATTTATTTTCAAAACTTAAACCTAAAATAGAAAAAAAATCGAGAAACACATGTCATATAAAATACCATGTCGCTATTGCGATAGTTACTATATAAGCCAAACGAAACAATATTTATACAAAAGAATACAAGCCCACAAATACTCTAAAACAGACAAAATTGCTTTATCTACACACAAACTACAACGCGATCACCATTTCGATTTTGAAAACACACAGATAATTGATAAAGAACAACACACAATGAAAAGACAAATTAAAGAAATGATTAGTATTAAACAGGAAAAAAATTCAATTAACAACAGAAATTATATAAAAAATTTAAGCAATATATACTATAACTTAATTGTGTAACGATCTACAATTTACCATCATAATATATTTATTATTTTTTTTTTGTTATATATCTTAAGTTATTTAAATATCAATTACATTTAAATATCATATACATTTGCTTATCATGCTGACTGTTCCCTATTTGGATTCCTGTCTGGTTGTCCGAGTAGGTTTTCGTGGTTTTCCTTCTCGTTTAGGCAAATGCCGACAACTTTGCATCTTAAGACGCTCCACAGGCGCATACGTAATAATAACTCATGTCTTGCTTTTCTCTGTTTTTGTTTTGTGCTGATGTGGTCCTCTACTGGGTTGTAGCCTAGCATATGCGCTACCAAACTCTAGGGGGGTTTGCCCGATGGGCGGACAGGTGCCATTCCGCCTTTCGAGCAGGAGAGACGAACCAAGCTACGCGGCGCAAATCACGGCGCCACACATTGCATACACCACTAAGACCGGTCCTGGGCGGCAACCTGGCTAGGCTGCCGTTAACAGCACACACACGTTCGACGTGTGTGCAGTGCCCCCGCCATGGCGGAAAACGTTAAGATGGCACAAAGTGTGACCGTCGTCGACCGAAGTAGCCGCTAAGAGGGTTCCCTCGGTTGGCGATGAGCAACCCCGTGCAGGGTTCGCTTCGCTGGTCTGCGCCTTGCCTCGATGGGGCGGGGGTCAGGCCGTCGAAGTACTGCTCGGAAAAGTAAAGAAGTTGCCGGGAAAGGGTTGGCGGCCCTGCGCAACGGCTGGTTATCCAATCTCTCTATATTTACGCGACCGGTCACTAAACACACGCACGAGCGCGCCAACATACAAAACCCTACACTTACGCTCTCACACAAACACAAAACCACACACCCAAAGAGAGACGCAAGCTGCCAGCAGCAACCAACACACAAGTTCATACCCAGAAAGAGACACAAGCTGCTAGCAGCGAACAACACATATGTTCACACCTTGCTATCTGTTTTTGGAATACTAAGGCATAATTTATTATTACTCAATTGGAATGTATCTTTGAATAATTTAAACCATAGCAACTCAATTATTTGACATTTGTATTCTGCCATTTATATTTTATATCCTTGATAAAGGCATCATTGCCGAAACATGTAGGGTTGTTTTAAATATATATACTTTGAAGTAAACCAGACCTTTAATCGCCGACTGATTGAATTTACCATATCATACCAAGGTCACGAAAATATTGTATATATATATACAGGGTTATGATAAAGTAACGCACAAAATTCATAAAACGTACAATGTTCATTTTTGAAAAAAATGCAAAAACACGTCAAACAGTTTATTTTATTCGGCGTCTTTTAACATAAGTCAAAAGAATAAAACGTCAAATTTGTCATAGTTATGACGCCATCAATATTTTTTTTAAATATGAAGCTTGGCTTTTTTTTACTTTATTTGATAAAGCTTGTTTTTCTGCATTATAAAGAAATAATTGAAGTAGGGGTCACATAAGAAAAAACTGAGAGAATTAATAAAAAACAAAATAAACTAGTTTTTGAATTTATGAAAAGAAACTAGATATTAAAAGAATTAAAACTTAAAGTTACCTAGTAATAAAACAACTGTTTGTCAGTGTCAGTCTTACAATTAGCGTCATACCAATTTTATTATGATGGCTCCTTTAACGGAAAGAGAAAGGATAGAAATTCTAATGATGGTAGGTTACGGCGATAGACTTCGAAATAATGAAGAAGCATGTGCTTTATTTAACGAAACACATTTTGAAAGACCTCCAATTGCTAGAAGCACAGTAAGCATAATTGTTGCAAAATTTAATGACACAGGAAGCGTAAGTGATGCTCCAAAATCTGGAAGACCGTGAATAAGCGACGATGAAAAGTTAGATATTTTGCTGTCATTAGAAGACAACCCTCACGCAACTACAGCAGAAATTGCCTTACAACAAGATGTTAGTCAGTCGTTTGTAGTAAAGTTTTTAAAAAAAGAAAAGCTGCACCCATACAAAGTTCAACTTCTTCACGAACTCTCAGAAGATGATCCGGACAGACGTTTGGAATTTTGTGAAATCTTAATGAGGCATTGTGACGAAAATCCAAATTTGCTTAATAGTGTAGTATTTTCAGACGAGGCAACGTTTTATTTAAGTGGTACAGTAAATCGACACAATTGTCGCTACTGGACTCGGGAAAATCCCAACTGGATTCAGACAAAACACACCCAGCGCCCCCAAAAAATTAATGTATGGGTAGGAATCGTCAGGGGAAAATTTATTGGACCTTATTTCTTTCGTGGGAATTTAACAGCTGAGCGATATTTGGAACATCTTCGTATGGCAGTGCTTCCGGATCTAATTGCGGCATTTCCGGATCCAAATAATAGGGAAAACTTGGATCCAGTATTTGGTTCCAACAAGATGGTGCACCACCACATTATGGTCTTAATGTTCGAAGGTTTCTGGATAACCAATTTGAAGGAAAGTGGATTGGAAGACGTGGACCAATGGAGTGGCCACCTAGGTCACCTGATCTCACCCCCATTGATTTCTTTCTGTGGGGACATTTAAAAAGTCGGGTCTACGTTAACCGACCAGACAATTTAGAAGACTTAATGGAACGAATTAGACATGAAATGACTCGTATAACTCCGCAGATGATCGAAGACTCTGTAAATCAGGTCTACCATCGTCTTGGCCTATGTCAGATAGTGAACGGGACACAGTTTGAACAATTCCTGTAAGAAATCGTTTTGGTTTAATGGACTGTTTAGTTAATTTAAATGTTATTACTATAATAAAGTTTATTTTGTTTTTTATTAATTCTCTCAGTTTTTTCTTATGTGACCCCTACTTCAATTATTTCTTTATAATGCAGAAAAACAAGTTTTATCAAATAAAGTAAAAAAAAAACCAGCTTCATATTTAAAGAAATATTGATGACGTCATAACTTTGACAAATTTGACGTTTTATTTTTTTGACTTATGTTAAAAGATGCGGAATAAAATAAACTGTTTGACGTCTTTTTGCATTTTTTTCAAAAATGAACATTGTACGTTTTATGAATTTAGTGCGTTACTTTATCATAACCCTGTATATATATATATATATATATATATATATATATATATATATCACTATATTGTCCTAGTGTTTTACAATCGAATAAATTCCAAACACTTTGAGCTCTGCAATAGTCTTCATCACTTATGTCACTATCTCATAGTATATCATAAAAGCACTCTTTGTTGGGTAATTCCGAGAATGAAAGAGTTTCATAAGACGTAACATAGTTATATGGGAATACACCCTTCTGTCGCATTAATTCAAATTTTTCACCCATATAATATCTTCTAATTTCCGCACATTGTTCATTGTCTAAATAAGATGATAATTTCGTCAAAGAGGAATTCATAAATCGAAGTGAGTCTATAAATCTCAACTTGTAGAGTTTCTTTTAGTACCATTACAATCTATTATATCTCCCACGTGAACTTTTATTGAAAATGAAATATATTTCTCTTTATTTTGTGCAATAACATGTACATCCTCCTTTTCCAGTGCCAGGACTTTTACAAACAAATGTGTATCATAATTTGATAAATTATGAAAGATAATAGGTATATATCGGGGCTCTCTATAATTTATATTACATACCATATGTGCTGCACCCCGATACAATCCAGTCATATGATCATGGTCACGAACTTTTTCTTCAGGGACTGTTATTGCTTACAAATATGACACACTGTCTCTTGCTCATATTTATTACACTCCTCATCAGTTAAAGGTTTCATTTCTACCTCTTTACTTAAATAATTTTTATATAAAAAAGTAACATCAGTTTCTAGCTCTCTAATAAAAGATGTGGCTGCATTTTGTCCACGATATAAACGCAATTTACTCAGATTATCATCAAAACTACATTTCACATAATAGGCAAAAGAATATGGTTCATGTTCGAAACATTTCACAATAAATGGTTTGGAAGGATCCGGTTCTGACGTATCAATAGGTTTTAATATTGCTTCGAAATCAGCATAAACCACAAAAGGAACTCTTAATTGTCTTTCAAATTTATCTAATTTGAATACATATTCTGGTAGTTCCTCTCCGTACTTATTAATTTTTAATTCTGTGCCGGGAAACACTGCCTTCACCTGCTTACAATCTTCATTTTCATGTTTTCGTAATTTATCTTCGCATGTGAAGAAAATTAAACACCCTTCACATATGTATTTTTGATGTCCTGATAAAGATTTCTGTGACGAAACTAATCGCGCCAAATTCTTTATCCAACAGTAATGTGAATTTACATTTTCTGAAGTAACAAGTAATAAATTAATATGAGCTCTTCTTCTCCGCTTCGTAAAATATAATGGGCCCACTACTTCTTGAGCTCTCACATTATTCTGAAAACATTCTTCTATATCATATACATTAATGGATATATTATTTTGCTCTTCAAGCTTATGGATATCTTTTAAATTTACAGGGAAATGTATATCAGTAAAATCTGCAACTGTACTATAATGTGGATACGATGAAACTCTCTGCGGGACTCCTACTTGTTCCCTTAAAGCAGAAGTAACGGCCCAAACGAAACATTTGTTGTCAGAATTTTGAACATTTATTATAGCCTTCTTTTTCTTTATTGATGGTGGTAAGTCCATATAAGTGGAACCTCCCAATGGACTAAACTTATTCAAATTTATTTCCAAATATAAAACGTTGCTCAATGTCCACCCTGAAATGTAATAAAAATAGTAATTTATAACACTGTGAGGAATTAACAATAATATTATTGTACCTGAATCGCGCTCCTGAAATTCACTCATTTTATTCTTAATCTCATCAATAAAATCTGCGTATAGCTCATATAAATTACTTCCATGGGTTATGACTTTATTTCGAGTATTAAACGATTTTATTTCTACATTCTCATTCGTCAATAAATAATATAAACCATACAATTCCAAATTCACTTTCATAGAAGTATGTATACTTAGAATACTATCCATAAGTGCTATTACTTTCTCCCTAATATTATTTGCAAATTCTTCCACATCAACGTATATGCGAAACGAATCACATACTTGATAACTTACTATTCTATCCCCGAACGTGCCAACACTCTTTACACCGTTATCGATTATTGCGAACGCTTTAGTTCGGTGTACTGCGGATACGTGCAGCATAATAATTTGTTTCTACATATACATCACAGATATCATATTTCATTAATTCTACTTCGTTATCACGAAATTTCATTCTCTTCCCTTTACAAGAGGTCAGCATGTGGCGACTTCTGTTATCTCCTCGAGTAAACGTCTTCCCACAGTATTCACATTCAAACATATTAACTTATTATTTTCCAAATATGCACTGAATAAAACCAACACCTCCACTGTACCGGCTCAACTGTTGCTAGAATGGAACGACCATCACCATATATACACCTCATCGAAGGTTAATATTATACTATCTTATGTGTGAAATCATTTCAAACTTATAAACTACATTTACTTATTTATACTAGCAACAACAAACATCATTATATGTATAATGAAGAAACCAATCCAATTAATCAAAGTCATAACGTGTGTTCATTTGAAAAGTCAATCTAGGTTACTTTGAAATTTTGATAGAGTAAGACGCATATATATTAGTGTGTTTGTTGTTCCGTAAACGTAAATCCAAATGACATTTGATAATGTCAATCACATTTGTTATTTATTTGTATGTATGAAACTGTCAAAATATACGACTTCGTAGGTTAAGTAGTAAATTTTAATTTACAACATACTTCAAAATGTTCTCAGTAAATCACATGCTACTAGATTGACTTTTCAAATGAACACCCGTTACATTCTACTGTCCATATCATCGATTAAAATAATAGTCTCTATTTCAAATATGTCTTCCTCAATTTCTCCCTCCTCAATATCTACCTCGTCTATATCATCTCCTTGCTCCTCCTCAATATCGTCCTCGATATCGTCTTCAGCTTCACTTAACTCATCATCACTACTCCATTCTAATTCCACTATAATCTTCACTCTATTTTTTCTTTCGTGTGCAGCACCCATATTCACTTATATGTTCTAACAAATATTAAGAAGACTTAATACTTTATGAAAGAAAAATTCATTTATTATTTTTATATTAACGGTTGAACTCCTACGTCGATGTAATCTTTAAGTGATGACCTTGAGATCCTTATAGATATCTAAGTAACCTTGACCTTCAAACGATTCGACAATTAAATCACATTAACCTTCATGTCATTGACCTTAAAATGGCCTTGACCTTCTAATGTCATTGACCTTCAAATGGCGTTGACATTAAAATGTCCTCGACCTTCAAATGTCATTGACCTTCAAATGGCCTTGACCTTGGTACGACCTTGCCCTTCACACAACCTTGATTGATCTTTGAAATGGTTTTGACCTTGACATGACCTTCCAATAACCTTGATTGACCTTGTTGCGACCTTGACCTTCTCATGACCTTGACTGACCATGGAAATTATTGACATTGGTGTGACCTTTTAATAACCTTGCTCGACCTTTAAATGACCTTGACTACTCAGCCGATTCTAACACCTCCTTAGTGACCTTGATCGCCAATATATATGCGATCAAGGTCAACTAGGAGGTGTTAGAATCAGCTGAGATACTCTACTTACAGCGTTTTTCTCAACCTATACGCATAAACTATTAAATTTACTTTCAAAACAAGAATACATAGAACATTTTAAAATAACATCACGGAAAGTGTTTGAAATTATTTCCCATATTTTCTATACACAATTGGGCTCACCGAATCCATGATCTCTCACTAACGCAGCCTAAACCAGGGTGTTGGCGGATTGTCTCGGCAGCAGCATGTATACGATTTCGCAATTCTTGCTCAATATTAACTTCGGTGGCGTACACTATGCTTTTCAAGTGACACCAAAAATAAAAATCAAGAGGATTGAGGTCTGACCATCGAGGCGGCCAGACTATTAGACCACCTCGACCTGTTGAAAATATGCTGTTATAGCATCAAAAAATAGGTTTAAATATGGCTCTCAAAATTCATTTCCGACACTCACACCTGGACTTTTTTCCTGGAAACTGCGGAGCTGTAAGTGAAGAGCATGACGAACGCTTCCCTCAGGATATATCAACAATGGAGAAAGGATAGCAGGGAAACTGGAATGCTTCCATGCTTGTCGACTACTGTTGAACTCTTGTTAGAGATGCTCCAGGAACAATTCACAAAAGAATAGCAAAAACATTGAGTGACTCTAAAAGTGTAAAAGTATCTTTATTTTTTTATTTTGTTAAAAATAGATTTAAAAAAACTTTTCAAACAATAAACGAAAATTTGTTGCCGTGTGTAATCTACTATCCTACTACTATTATATATACTATATACTACTATCTACTCGTACTATTTTACCATTTTGTTATTATTTGGCATATTACACTAAAAATCGAAAACGAAACAATAACCTACTTCATCCAGGGTAAATAAGTAAGCCCAAACTTATGGCTCAACAATTTACCAAAATCTGATTATTTATCTTTATAGTCTTTGACTAAGCCACACTTTTGAATTTGTCGTCACCACGCTTGCGATAAGTACCAACGATTTTTACATTTGGCCACAAATTGCGAACTGCCTTATGTATGGTATTTTCGAAATCTATAACATCTATAAATCGTCTGAGGCTTTAGTGATAAATCCAATTCAGCACATTTACTAGCAATACTCTGTAGAGAGGGCTTGTAGGACGTACTTCCTTGCTGTTTAGTAAAATATACACAGTTGGTACAAAACAAGTGTTTTGAAGTGTGTGTGTGTGTGTGAATTATAAACAGTTTTGTGGAATAGCTAAGAGTACCACCCATTAATACAATATCATTCTCACACAGCTGCCTTAGATTAGTCTCACACGAAAATACACACACAATGTTGTTGTGGTTGTCACTATAGAGTAAAAAGCGTCCGTTCAGATTTGTATTTATATCCATTTTCGCTAATGTACTATGAACTTCTTCAAATCCTGAATTTTTGCATATTTCTTTACTCTCGCGTAATTTATATTGTTTCTAATGTAACGTACATTACTGACTGCTACTTCATTGAAATCAATCGTGTTCAATTTAGCTATCTTATGAATCAGCTTAGCGGGTGATTTTAGAATCAGAAATAACATAACGTATGAGTTTTTGTTTGTCAATGCTATGATTATGACACACAAGCTTTCTTGTAACAACATCTTCCACTGTATAAACCCTAGCTTTGCATCTTCTTAGTGTACATCTTCAATAACTTTGGACGAAGCCATCTCTCGAGACTCTTTTTCATTGTACATTTCGATACGGTTTACCATTTTAAACAGTTACACTAAGCCACACTACTGACTAACTCAAAGGAAACTGACAACTGCGAATTTGAGTAGGTATGTATGTTTCTATACTACGAGGGATGTTTGAAAGTTCTGGGAATTTAGCTTCAATTTTTTATTTTGTCAATTTTCATCAATATTACAATGTAGCTTTTCAACTTAAAATAATTTTTTTAAATCGTCCTCGAAGAAGTTTCTCGGTGTCTCCTCAATACATCTGTTTATGGCACGTTAGCTAAACTCTTAAAACGAACACCACACGAAGGTTTTTACAAACCTGGGAATAGATGTAAATCATTAAGGACGAAATCCGCCGAAAAAGGTGGATGCGGAAGCAATTCCCATCTTAAATCGTTAAAGACATTCTTCGTTTATCCTGTTGCAATAACGGATACTTAATCAACTGCCCAGGCCGTTTTCTGATAAGTGCCTTTCGCAGTGGTCCAGATAATAAGTTCGAATAATATTCTGCGTTATTTGTAGTACATTTCACCAGATATTTCATAAAAATAATCCCTTCGCAATCCCAGAATACAGTAAGCAGCATTACCTTTCCAACAGACGAAACTGAACGCGCCTTAAGGCCCTTCTTCGGGTTTACGCCATTCTATGGATTGACTTTTGGTCTCGGATGGAAATAAGGAATCCACATTTTGTCAGAGGTTATTATACGTTGCCAAACTTCATCACCGTGACGGATTAACAGCTCTTGAAATTAACGACAAATATCAGACCTATTTAGTTTCTGTTCCGGTTGCAACAGCCTTGGCACCCAGCGGGCTGAAACCTTACTTACATCCAAACAATCATGTAAGATCTCATGAACTTGTCGTGTACCAATTCCTAGGCGTACACTAATTTGAGAAATAGTCATTCGTCTGCCTTCTTTCAGTAGGTTCTCCACGGCAGTAATGTTTCTTTCATTTACCGACGTGCTCGGGCAACCACTGGGTGAATCGTCTTCTAATTATGTTTTACCACTTTTAAGACGATCGATCCACTTATATACAGTACTTTTAGATTCTGAAGACTACAAAAAAAAGAAATATGGCTGTTTGAGATTTAGCCGCGTCATCCATGAATACACAAACAGTGCTACGAAAATTCGTCTATATCGGTTAAACGCCTAAATCAGACTGAACCATATTGTACTAGATAGCTGCATAAACATGTCAGGACTTGTCTATCACCAATAGCAAGTGAATACAAATCAAATGTTAAAATGCAGTTAGGTAAACCAGGAAATGCCATTAAAATGAAATATTAGATACCTACCTGAACATTTTGCGCACAATACGGGTAAGGGATTAAAAAGCTTTTTGAAAATCTTCTTGCAATTCGGGATAGCGATAAACCGTATCCATTTGCGTGAAAGTCGTGTGTGCCTTACTATTGTACTGACGGCAAATTAAGTAAATGCAAAAATTTGATTTCTCATGAATTATAATCTTCTTTATTTCATCTGAATATACAAACATGACGTTCTCAAACATATACTAGAGAGGTAAAATTCCTCAATATGTTATACTAACGAAAGAAAAAGTGAAAATAGAAAATAAATCGTAATACATATACGAGAGTTGCTATTTATGTATCCGGAATAACAAACAAAAACAAATATTTATCATTAAAAATGATAATTTGAAATATATTGGTCAAACAAAACGTTCAATGACAACCCGTTACAAAAAACATATACCACATATTAAATTGAATAGACCCGAAAAATCGAGTGTTGTCCGTCATGCGTTAGAAGCCTAGCATAACATCACTGTAGATTGTTTAAAAATTATTAAAAATATAAGCAATCCGAAGGAGCTGGACATATAACGAAACTATTCATAATATTTACAAAAAAACACATTTAAAGCGGACAACGGTCTAGTCTCAGCCACTTGCTATTTGAAATTCATAGAAAAATGATAAATGTGCGTCATTTCGCGATTCTTTATGTTAGTTTTACCCATGTTCAGCACTGTGACTTTTTACCTATAGTATAGTATAATTTTTACCTACTGAAGTTGACAACATGTCGAAATACGAATTTAGGATATTAGTACTATGAATACTATCGTAAGGGGTTTTATACCTTTTCTAAATTTTTACTTAACCACTGTCTCCAAAGAAAGACTTTTCCTTTATTACAACTTATTCTGAAATTATCTATAACTATAGTATAGCATAATCATCTCATAAGAAAAACTAAGGAAAATTAGGTATTTTGGCGCCTTTCTTATTTCAAATTTACGTTGACATATAGAAAACTTGTTTATTCTGATGCCTCTAGGTCGATGGGTTCATATACTACGCCTTTGTTAAGATTTAAGATCTCGCCTTTAATTTAGTACCTTTTACACCGAAGATGTTTGAATAAAATATCGATATCCAAAAATAAAACGTCGATATGATCTGTTATGAAAAAGTTTCCAGCTTCACTTAGAAATTAATAAAAAGGATTAAGAAATAAACAACATTCTGTATATTAAATGAACAGCTACAAATTGCATGACACGAAATGTTAATTAATCCCTGAGCTATTAATTTTTATATATAATATCTCTTTAAATCTATAACTGAGCATTATGAATACTAATTACCAAGCCATGAGATAATAATCATTGAGGGTACAGGTTTGTGAATTTTTTTCATTCCATGAACGCAAAAAAAGATCGTAAATATTCACACTGATCAACTTATAAGTCAATCGGACAACTGTTCAAAATCGATTACCGGATGAATGTTTAAAATAGTTAATTTTAGGGTCCCGATTTATTTTGCAATAACGTAGTCCTTAAATACCTAAGAACATAATGAAGTAAGACAGAGAAGTAAACGTTCGCGACATGTACAAAAAGCGAAGTTGGTCTCTAGTGATATCGGTACGGATGGTTGTATAAAATATGGAGTGCAGTGAATCATGGTCTGCGTAGTGGGCACATAAATATGTTTTATTCTACGTCGGGAACCCAGCCTTGCGCCTCCAGCTCGTGAAAATGAGTTTTACTCATTTCTTTCGACGTACATTTATAGTATTTTAAAACTTATTCCTCTCGACTGTACAATAACGTCGGCCTTTCTTTCTCTTGAACGGGTTGATAACTATATGCAAATTATATCGTTTATTTTAGTTATGTTTTATGGGTGACTGAATAATCGTGCACTTCAGAAAAAAATCAGCAATGGTACAAAGGTGTAGGTACATATAGGTTTTATTTTTAAGAAAGTGTAAACTATTGACGCCTGAGTTATTTATTTTGGAACGACATAAGATTCGCTGGCTTTATTGTTATTCATTCGGCGGTTCTCTCGCGAATTTATAATGTAACAATGCATATGTAAACATAAGTTTAGTAAGAAAAAATCCTAGGTAGTCTTGGTAAGAAAGGATACGTAAAGAAGGATACACATACAACTTCCTAATCGCATTTAATTGTTATAAAATTTTATAAATTAAAATTCTTTGGAAAAGGCAGTACTTGCCGAGACATGTAGGTTTTGAATTATTTTGAATATGTACATATTGAAGTGGAACAGATCTTAAATCGCCGACTGACTAAATCTACCATATACACACAAATATATATATATATTTATATATATATATATATATATATATATATATATACATATATATATATATACATATATATAGATAATTATTTCGTGACCTTAGTATGTTATGGTAGATTCAATTAGTTGGCGATTTAAGGTCTGGTTATACTTCAATATGTATGTATTTAAAATAATCTTACATGTTTTGGCATATGATGCCGATAACAGTATATTATACTGTCATTTATATTTTATATTTCTTTGAAAAAGGCATCAGATGCCGAAACATGTAAGATTGTTTTAAATATATACATATTGAAGTAAAACCAGACCTTAAATCGCCAACTAATTGAATATACATAAGAAAAGTCTAAGGATATTTTTAAAAATATAAGTATTTTATTGGCAATAACTGATTTCAAGATATTGATATTTAAGGTTATTTATTATTTAACAATAACATAAAACAAAAAAATATTTCGAAAATTTAAACAATTCAAACAATGCAACATTTTTAGATTTGTTTCTAAACAATTTTCGAGGAAGAAATAAATAAAAACACATTTTAATTTGACCTCCAAATTGATTAAGCACAGCCATACGCCTATTGTTCGCCGTCAGAATTACATGGTCTATATATTGTGGTATACGTGCCCTTTCTGCTGTCAGAAGCTCCTTGAATCTAACAACATTGGGAATATTGCCCATGTGTAGAGGAATTCTTATCTGAAGCATGTCCCATACATGGTCCACTAATTTAAATCAATTTTGAAATGTCTGTGTACGTCACTTTTGTTTAACTCTACATTCTTATCTCCTGAAGAAGCAAAAAATTCGTTGTGAAATATAGAGGTAATAAATAAATGAGTTTTAATTGACAGACCGCTTGCCCGTTTTTAATTTATTTTAATAAATATATGTCGATAATTCCTTTTAAGTTATATATATATATATATATATATATATATATATATATATATAATAAATTCAATCAGTCGGCGATTAAAGGTCTGGTTTACTTCAAAGTATATATATTTAAAACAACCCTACATGTTTCGGCAATGATGTCTTTATCAAGGATATAAAATATATTTATATCCTTGATAAAGGCATCATTGCCGAAACATGTAGGGTTGTTTTAAATATATATACTTTGAAGTAAACCAGACCTTTAATCGCCGACTGATTGAATTTACCATATCATACCAAGGTCACGAATATATTATATATATATATATATATATATATAAGTGAATAATTAATTGAACGGGTAAGCGGTCTGTCAATTAAAAAGACTCACTCTCTATATTTAGAAACCATTTGTTATTTCCTCAGGAGATCCTACACTATTAAAAAAATTCATAATATATTAATGAATATGCAAATAATACAATACTTACAATTACAGAGATAAAATTTAGTATAAAACATAAAATAGCAAAAAAACACTGATATCATAAAAATATCGAAACCAAAAAGAAAGTATACATTGAACAATACGAGTACTAGTTAATAAAACTTGGCAGGTCAACCAACCGCCAACACCGAGTATATTTCAATAATTATACTTAGTTCATTCGTATCCAATTTATAATTTACGCTGTTAGTGTCTCCGTTAATATGAACCATTTCTAAAAAGCATCTTTTTTTGTGATTTTTTTCCGCGTCCACAATTATGCATCGCCAAAATTGAATGTATGGCCCAGATCAAGTGTATTATCCACCAGTGCACGAGATCTCTTACCAATACTTACCAATACAATCATTTTTGTGTTGTGTGATACGCTGTTATAGCCATTCTGACGTTTGGCCCATGTACACGCCACGACAATATCTAAAAATAAAGTTGTTACACGCTTTGATCTTACTATATAATTTTTTTCAAAGTACATGTGTTATACTTGAATATCTTAATGTTACTAAATAGTTTAAGTGTGATATAATTGAATGAGTAAGACCATCAATAAATGGAATTTTCTTATAAATCACACTATTTGCAGGAACGCCCTTAGTAGCACCATAGTAAAAGTTGGAGCTGTATATCAGTTTGTTCAGTTTATGCCTAGGATAACCATCGTTGACGAAGATGCTGAAAAGTTCTCTAAGATTGTCTTTTAAGAAGGTATTGTGGCTTATATGTGCTATTCTATTTTTCATAGCTATGACGGTGAAATAAAAACATTTTTTTTTGTGAAAAACATCTTTTTTCCTCATTTCCTTTCATTCCACATAGCCACAGTAACGAAAGGTAGAATATTGAATTGAATTATGTGTTTCCTCGGTGAATTTATGTTCGCTATGATAATTTTATTTACTTTCCCATTCATTTCATATCAGACTGAGCAACAGCGAAGCGCCCGACCACGCTTCGCTGTTGCTAGTATATTATAAAAATAAAAATGGATAAAAGAAATTGCTATATTTCAGGGGTAATGAGAAATAAAGAAAGAAAAATCAAATTATTGACATGTTATGGATAATAAATAAGCGTATTATAAAATTTTAAAACCTAGAAACGGTGAAACCGAAAAAAAATTCTTCGAGATGCAAGAAAAATTGGCCAGGGGTTACCTTAGGATAGGACATTTCAGAATTTTAGTTAGCAAAATCCTCTTTACTTAATATGAAAATTAAAATGCTACTAAAAAAGGATACACCACAGATAACAAAATTACATTTTATTAAAAAAAAAACATCGTAATATAATAATTCCAACTTCATTTAAATTTGTAGATATGGATAATAATATCCATATCTACAACTGAAAGAAGAACAAACAGTTAAGAGTCAAGGAAGGAACCAAAACACACACTAACCAGCCAATAAGAATAACATCCGAACAGAATTTATAGACATCGGGATACAAACCGACTGAAGGAAGATTTCCACCTAAAAGCAAATAAAAATAAAACAATAGACTTAAATTACTTAATAGGGGCTCAATTTACAAAAACAAATAGAATAACAAGACATAAATAGGATCTAGTTGAGATTACGAAGGGTTTTAGGAAAAGAAGATCATGTATTGATATGATAAATACTCTGAGAATTATTATAGAAAAATCCCTGGAATATCAATCACCATTATATTTAATATTTGTAGATTATGAAAAACATTGACTCATTGGACAGAGACTGTATGTGGATAGCACTCAAAAATATTGGAATGCCTAAAAAAAAATCAATCTAATAAAGGAGGATATAATGGATACAAGTGCAAAATATTATACGAGGGGAGAGTGTGGGATGAGTTTCAGTTGAAGACAAGGGGTTAAACAAGGTTGTATTCTCTCACCATTGCTGTTTGTATTAGTGTTGGCTGAAATTATGAACAAATGAATTGAAAAAGGAAACAGATGTATAAAATGGAATCTGACGGAATATCAAGATGACCTGGATTTCGCTGACGACATTTGTTTGCTCTCTCATAGTGCAACGCATATGCAGGAGAAAATTGATGTCTTAGTAAAAGAATCTAGCAAAGTAGCTTTAAAGATTAACAAAAAGAAAACGAAAATGATAAGCATCAATAACCAAAATAGAAAAGATATAGAATTGATGGGAGAAAAAATAGAGCGAGTAGATCAGTTTTTATATCTGGGGAGTGTGAGGACCGAATACGACGGCGTAACGAAGGACATCAATTCAAGGATATCGAAGGCTCGTGGTGCATTTATAAGGACGATGAATTTTTGGCAATCGGAATCAAAATCAAAATCGGAAAAAAAACAGGACCAAAATTAAAGTTTTTAATGCTACAGTTAAACCCATATTATTGTACTGTTCTTAGTCGTGGACACTAACCTATGCAAAATAAAAATATACACGAACTTCGTGCAAAGAAAATAAATAAAATAGTGTCATTCAAGAGTCGAAGAGGTTAAGTAAAGACAAATAGCCATTTAAGAAGTTAGGTACTGCCTAAGGAAAATAAACACAGTTATTAAACAAAAAAAGAAAATTACCATAAGAAGAAAGTGCCATCTGTCATCAAGTAAAATAAGGTCAGATAAATGATAATAATAAAAACACCTATTTTGTAAATATAAAATCATTAATATCAAAATAAGTTTTCAATTCATGAACCAAATTCAAAATAAAACATCATAGCACAAAGAGTCACTGAATTTCAAACACAATATTTGTTCTTTCTTCCTCGTTAATCGAGGATCCCCGAACCAAATTTAAAATAACGATTTAAAAAAAAAAATTATTTAAAAGTAATAAATAATCCCCTGAGAAGAACGAGTCCATGTGCCCACAACGAAGAGCTAGTCGAGGCCCTTTAGAAAATTACACAAAGGGGATACCCTAATTTAATATACATAAAGAAACCATATAAACTCATTTTAAATTATATATGTCAATTTGAAATTAATATTGAATCATAATATCTGTTAAAGGCTAATGTTGTAACGAACCGAAATTTAAAAAATTACATAGAATTAGATTAATTTGTTACTTTTTTAGTTTAATAACATCTAATTGTCAATTAACTCGAATAAAAATGAACCTGGTACAGGACCCAAATCTGCATTAATTACGTTATTCCTATTTTTAAAGATAAAAATGCTCTCAAAACTATCTAATTCGCGAGGGTTAGTGACGTTTTTCATTAATCTCAGACAGTCAGATGTTACGTTGTGACCTGATTCAAGAATATGTCGGGCAACACTTGATTTTTCTGGCCTATTGAATCTAATATGCGAAACATGTTCTTTAGAACGAGTTAGAATCGAACGCTTTGTTTGGCCGACATATTTCTTATCACAAGCCTTACAATTTATTTCATAGATTCCAGATTTATTGTTTACCTCAACTTTGTCTTTCGCGTTGCTTAAAAGAGATTTCAAGGAGTTATTCGACCGAAATGCTACTTGAAGAGTATACTGTCTGAAGGTTTTATTTAAATTTTTCGTAGTTTCGTGAAACGGTAAGCTAATAAATTTTTTGCTCGAATCAATTTGAGGTAGCAAACATGTGGAATCCTGAATTGTTTTTCTTACTTTATGTTTTCTAACTAGCTTGTTTATTATTTCTGAATCGAAACCGTTGTAACTCGCGATGTTCTTAATTAAAGTTAATTCCTTTTCATATCTATCCTTTGTCAATGGCATGCTTAACAAACAATTGATAAGAAAATTGAAAGAGGCACTCTTGTGCTGAAAAGTATGGTTTGAGTCTGCAGTTATAAATCTGTTGACGTTGGTTTCTTTTCGCTAAATATCAAACTCTAAGTTTTTGTCATTCCTAATTACTAGGTTATCTAAAAATGGTAAACGTCCGTTGTTTTCCTTTTCAACCGTGAATTTAATACTAGGCAATTTTGAATTTAATTCTGTTACAAAATGATCTAAGTCACACTTGTTGGTATCAAAAATTGCAAACACATCGTCTACATACCTGACCCATATGTTTGGAAAATATCTGGCCGTCTTTTTAAACTCAATTTCAAAGTGACTCATAAATAAATTCGCGATAAATAGAGATAAGCAATTACCCATGGCTGTACCGTGTTGCTGTTCAAAAAACTTGCCTTCGAATTGGAAGCAATTTTGGGCCATACAGAGGCCTGTTAACTGCAAATATTCATTTATTTTTTCCTTTTCAACGTGATTGCTGTGAAGTAAGTCAGACAAATATTTTAACGTTTCTGGGATAGGTACTGACGGAAACAAAGACGTTATATCGAATGAAACCAAAGTGTCACCATCTTCCAGACGACAATCTTTCACTTTCTGAATAAATTCTAAAGAATTATTGACCGATAAACCAACTGGTTTTTCTGGTAACTTTCTGAATTCATTCACTAACCATTTTGAAATCAAATAAGTCGGTGAGTCAATACCAGCAACAATAGGTCTCGTCAACTTACCTGGTTTGTGGATTTTTTGTAATTTTCAGAATTTTCAGAAAATTACCAGAAAAACCAGTTAGTTTATCGGTCAATAATTCTTTAGAATTTATTCAGAAAGTGAAAGATTGTCGTCTGGAAAATGGTGATATTCTGGTTTCATTCGATGTAACGTCTTTGTTTCCGTCAGTACCTATCCCAGAAACGTTAAAATATTTGTCTGACTTACTTCACGGCAATCACGTTGAAAAGGAAAAAATAAATGAATATTTGCAGTTAACAGGCCTCTGTATGGCCCAAAATTGCTTCCACTTCGAAGGCAAGTTCTTTGAACAGCAACAGGGTACAGCCATGGGTAATTGCTTATCTCTATTTATCGCGAATTTATTTATGAGTCACTTTGAAATTTAGTTTAAAAAGACGGCCAGATATTTTCCAAACATATGGGTCAGGTATGTAGACGATGTGTTTGCAATTTTTGATACCAACAGGTATGACTTAGATCATTTTGTAACAGAATTAAATTCAAAATTTCCTAGTATTAAATTCACGGTTGAAAAGGGAAACAACGGACGTTTACCATTTTTAGATAACCTAGTAATTAGGAATGACAAAAACTTAGAGTTTGATTTTTACCGAAAAGAAACCAACGTCAACAGATTTATAACCGCAGATTCAAACCATACTTTTCAGCACAAGAGTGCCTCTTTCAATTTTCTTATCAATCGTTTGTTAAGCATGCCATTGACAAAGGATAGATATGAAAAGGAATTAACTTTAATTAAGAACATCGTGAGTTACAACGGTTTCGATTCAGAAATAATGAACAAGCATTCAGGATTCCACATGTTTGCTACCTCAAATTGATTCGAGCAAAAAATTTATTAGCTTACCGTTTCACGAAACTACGAAAAATTTAAATAAAACCTTCAGACAGTATAATCTTCAAGTAGCATTTCGGTCGAATAACTCCTTGAAATCTCTTTAAAGCAACGCGAAAGACAAAGTTGAGGTAAACAATAAATCTGGAATCTATGAAATAAATTGTAAGGATTGTGATAAGAAATATGTCGGCCAAACAAAGCGTTCGATTCTAACTCGTTATAAAGAACATGTTTCGCATATTAGATTCAATAGGCCGGAAAAATCAAGTGTTGCCCGACATATTCTTGAATTAGGTCACAACGTAACATCTGACTGTCTGAGATTAATAAAAAACGTCACTAGCCCCCGCGAATTAGATAGTTTTGAGAACATTTTTATCTTTAAAAATAGGAATAACGTAATTAATGCAGATTTGGGTCCTATACCAGGTTCATTTTTATTCGAGTTAATTGACAATTAGATGTTATTAAACTAAAAAAGTAACAAATTAATCTAATTCTATGTAATTTTTTTAAATTTCGGTTCGTTACAACATTAGCCTTTAACAGATATTATGATTAATTTCAAATTGACATATATAATTTAAGATGAGTTTATATGGTTTCTTTATGTATATTAAATTAGGGTATCCCCTTTGTGTAATTTTCCAAAGGACCTTTCTATAGAATAAAGCATTAATCGGTTAATGGTCTCTTAATCCATGTACGTATTTAAGTAGGGTTTTTCCAATGAGGTAAGTTCTGTAGTATTCAGGTTTTTTAAATTTTAAAATTTAGTGTTAAACGAGAAGCCGTACAATATAGCGCTCAGTGAGTGTTGTATGTTTTTGTGCTTTCAAGTGTTACACTGCTTTTTCTACTGAGGATGACAACGTGGCTGTCGAAATATGTATATAGAATTGTTAAATTCTATTGTGGTAAGGTTTTTAATTTTTTATTCACTTAAAAGCCACAGTCTCCGATTTTTCAGATAATTATTTTATCTTAATTCTAATGATATAATATATATTTTGTAACAAATAAAGACATTTATAAAAAGGTATTAAAGTTTTATTTGTTGTAGATAAGAGATAAAATAAACTAAATAAAAAGGATTACGATTCGCATACATAATACTATATAGTATTTACAAAATGTCACGGAAATTCACCTTCAACAAGACTTAACAATAAAAAAATACCCACAAGGGAATGCGTTACATATTTAAGCCCAAACCTAGATCACAAACTAACCAGGAAAATTCACATATGGAAGAAACGTATATAAATTGGAAAAAAAAATCAGAAACACTATTGACTCCTAGAAAGAAAATCCCAACTCTTAATTAGAAACAAACTACTGGCATATAATGTAATAAAGCTTGTCTGGACCTATGGCGTTCAGCGATGAGGTACAACAACCAAATCCAATATTGCGATCATAGAGAGATTCCAATAGAGAACACTGCGTGCAATTATTGATGCTTCCTACTTTGTGACAAATAGAGGTAAACAGCATGATTTGTATGTTCATACAGTAGAAGGGACAATCAGGGAATGCAGTAGGAGCTATCTGCAACGACTCGAAAAACATCCCAATTCACTAGCTCTGGACCTCCTAGATAACAGGGAAGATATCAGAAGACTGAAAATCGGATAACCATTGGACTTAACGTTTTTAAATTAAAGTGTGAAATTACAGATATCACATTGTGCTATTAACTCGTGAACATTGAAATTGTGTTATATGGAGTTATATTCAGTGGAATACGGTTCTCGCATGCCACCTATGTTGTAAATCAGATATTTGCATTATTTGTACAAAGACAGAATGTATAATAAATATAAAATAAAAAAATACTACAGATATGCAGTTGCCTCACCTTTAAGTATACTTTCTTTACGTTGTAAGTGTTTCTTGATTAACTCTTAAACAATGTGTCACGACTTTGTAACTCGTATACATTTTTAAAATATTATCAATAAAACTATTAACGACTGAAAGAACATTCAATATTCGTTACTTATTTGTAAAGACATAATTTTCATTGGCATTTAAATTATACTTGTTCAACTTTATCACTCTGCTATGTGCATATGTGAGTCATAAGCCTGTAATTGTCAAGAGTAATTAGGTCACATTAATACATACTATCTATACGTATATGTAGCTATAAAAATTCTTGCTTTTCATATGTGTTTCATACTTTATTTAGGGGAGATAATTATTTTTTACTGAAATAATTAAGGAAAGTAAGCGGGTGATTTGACGAGACAGTGACTAATCTATGCAATACTTATTTTAGGGTAAAAGATACATTTACTTCAACATAATTCTCATTTAATTCTATACACTTAGCTTAAAGACTTTCCAATTTTCTTAAGCAGTCTAAAGAGTCACCGTTCGGAAGTTCGATAAAATAAGCGTTTGCGGTTAAAACATTTTCATTTGTTTCAAATTGTTTTCTAGTAAGCCACTTTTCCAAGACAAGACAAAATCACACCGTGTTATATCTGAAAAAAATGGTGAATGAGGCAGTAACTTGTATATACCAGGGGTGCCCAAACAGATCCCGAGTGCTTTTGGTGTTGATCGCGAAAAAATAAAATATAATAACTTCACAGATTCAAGTTCTCTTGAACGTCAACTCTAGGCCGTCTCTGTTTCTCATTGGAGTGTGCAAGACTCCCGAGGCAATGCAACTGCGTAACGTTGGCGACCCTTCCCGATTTTTCTCGAATTAATCAAATTCATATAAAAATCCGCGACGACGCGACACTATGCCACTCATAACTGAGTATCTGAACGACACGTAATATTTGAAAGGCAAAATAAGTGCGGCGAAAAAAGTTAAACCTATCATTTTAATAACGATTGGGAGGAAGAATTTTGCTATGGTCAAAGATAAGTGTATTTGTCTCATTTGTCGATCGTCAGTGGCATTGTCCAAGCGCAGGAACTTAGAAAGGTATTATAAAACTATGCATAAAAACTATGAAAATAATTTTCCGCAAAAAGTGCGTTAAGAAAACGAAAGGTGGAAGATTTGAAAAGTAGTTAAAAGGGAGAGCGATCCATGATTACTACGCTAGCGAAACAATCAGTAGTTGCAACAATCGCGCCTTTTAAAATTTCCGACATACTGGCGCACCACAAGAAACCTTTCGGAGATGGAGCGGTAGTAAAAGAATCATTTGTTGAAGCGGCGAATATATTATTTGATGACTTCAAAAATAAAACAGAAATTATATCTGATGTCAGGGATGTTCAATTATCTCGCCAAACTGTTACTAGACGTATCGAAATCATGAACACAGATTTGGAATCCAAACTAAAAAATGATATTATGGAATGTACATACTTTTCGTTGCAGTTTGATGAGTCCACCGATATGATTGATACTTCTCAATTATGTATTTTCATTCGGATGGTATTTTCTGATATGTCGGCTAAAGAAGAATTGTTAACGTCACTGTCTCTGAAAGACAGAACTCGCGAAGAAGATATTTACAAAGTTTTCCTAAATTTTGTAATACAATATGAGCTACCGATTTACAAACTCATGTCCATTACAACTGAAGGAGATCCATCAATGTCAGGTAATCAAATTCAGTTTGTTGCATTGTGTCGAACTAGCGAAAACTTCAAATCATTTTTCATTGCCACAAAGATCGTAAATTGAATCAATTATCTGAAATCATTTCTTTTCTTCACGAACGAGGTGACGACACTGAGATACTTAAAAATGTAAAATGGCTCCGTAATTTAGCTTTCCTATTGGCTGTGACAAATCATTAAAATATCATAAGTTTGGTACTACAGGGAAAAAATAAAATCATTATCGATGGTTGGCGCAATAAAAGCTTTTGCAAATAAATTGAAACTGTTGATTAATCGGCTAAACAGAAAGGACTATCCAACTTTTCCTGCTTCGTAAAGAAGGGCAAGTTCTCACTCAAATTATGCCACCTACAAGATACAAATAAGAAACATTCATAGTGAATTTGAAAGACCCTCCTCTGATTTTAAACAACTGACGGATATTGTAGCTTTCATGGCTTATCTATTTTCTGGTGAAGACGTTGAAAAAATTGCTACTGAATTATCAAACACTTTCAATTTGGAGATCTCTTCAGTACAAAATGAGGAATTGCAAATTATTTCAGATATACATCTCAAAGCCAGAGCAAGTGATGGCAAGTCTTTCATACCCGAAAACAAATATCTGTTTCTGAAACAAATAGTAGCTCTTCTGTTAACAGGATTCTTTGGGTCAACTTACTTGTACAAGTCTGCATTTTCAGAAATGAAAATTGTTAAAACAAAGTCTCGTAATCTACTAACTGACGAATATCTCAGCATGTCTGCGGTTGGCACTCAGTAATTAATTACGAATTGTCCTTCGATAAGTTTATGGATGACATGCATGCATCAACATCTAAATTCTAAATGAAAGCAGTGGCTAAAGAAAATTTCTGACGTAATTTTATTAGATGTTTAACTTATACAAGTTATAATATATGTTTTTTTTTTATTGTAACCAGGCTACTCCTAGTAGTCGGTAGTCGTACGTGTCGATCGCCTGTCACCTAAATGTTTTATGGTAGATTGCAATCCCTAAGAGTCTGAGCACCCCTGTTGTATACTAATTCGTCAAATTTAACGGTTATAATATTGGATCAATGCTACACTAATTTAACAAAACTCTTTTTCTGAATGAACGCGACCGTCCTTTCTCTAGTTGGCCATCAAAACGTCAATACATCAGCATAATATGCGAAAATTCTTAAACTACCTTTCTGTAAATAGTCAATAAAGGTTGCGTTTTTAGAATCACAAAATATCGTGACCATAATTTTATTGACAGAAGAAATTGTTTTGAGTGTATTTTTGTCTCTGTAGTATAGTGATCTATCCAGGTATCTTCTACGATAATATAGCGAGGCACAGGTTTTCTCGGGTTTCGTGTAAACTTGCCCATACCGTCGGTTGAGATGTTTACGGCATTAACTATCTCAAACATTTTTATTGAACAGGTTACTAATCATTTCAGGAAAAGTTAGTGTAAATGAAAGCTCCGGACGTTCAGCATCTTCCGTGTTCATATGACTAAAGGTGTTCATAGACCTACTTGTGATCATCCCTAAAATCTACGTTGATGTACTCTATACCAGATAGCTCCTGCTATAGGCCAATAAATGGTCTCATCTTCATCCGTACAGTAGGTAGATAACGTGAGCGGAAGTCTTACGAGTATCCAGTTTACAGAGCCCCATTAACAGTTCTGTTGGGGCACTCCCATGATTCACCTTAAAACAGAGTTTTTTCCCAGATCTCTGGAGCAGTTGTACTCCATCAGACGTACCCTATACTAGGTGCCGAGGGCTATCTGGGTCAATAAGCCACCTAGTGTGATAGGCATGAGAAAGAGAAACCTAAACGGGCTAGCTGAGCAAACTGCTTCCATTTGACTCTCTTGCCAGTTAGCTTCAGCACAATCTGAAAAGAGCTTCAAAACAAGGTCGTGTCCAATTATTATGTAAATACTAAAAAAGCAAATTGATCTAATTCAAATTGAATGTGACATCGTTACTGGTGACGAAACATTCAATATTCCTACGATTCGAATAGTAAACAGACAAGAAAATTCAATTTGTGTCCTTTGTCATCTATAAGAACTAGAAAATAATCAATATGTTATTTTAACAGTAGTATTAATGAAGACTAGTATTAAAGTTCGTGAGTGCTTTAAAGAATCTTTCTCTCAATCGTTTAGTTAAGTAGTTGTTTGCGCTATTTCCATCATTTGTAGAATTAAAATAATCCGACAATTCGGCAGTCAATCTACTGTCGTCTTCAGGGTAGCCATGAGCAGGGCTTCTTGTTAAACTAATGTGTCTGACATGTGTGTTCCCAATTTTTAATTTTTGCTAAATGTACTCGAGTGGGCGAACCAGGCCTGACATTCGAAAGTTTATTATTACAGAATATTATTTCTTAAAACCTCTATTTAAGATAGAAGCTCTAGCTTCTATGTTCTACATTACTGCGCCGTATTGTGTGCGGCTCGGGTAATCTTATCTATTTTGTCTCTGGTGCAATGGTTGTAGGTCTTCTCTGTATTTTTCCGAATAATTGGTAGCCATACATCTTTTATCTCCAGACCTGGTGCACTTATTGTGTTTGGTATTATGGGCATATATGCCGTCTCTTTGAGCTTTCTTTTGCTCTGATGGTCCTCCTTTCCCAGGATTATTGCACTGTCTCATGTAATACTGTGTCGATCTTCCCAGGCATATTGAGCTTGTCATTTGTCGATTTCTTCCAGCTGGATCACTTTCTGTAATAATGTGTCGATCTCTGCCTTTTTCTCCGAAGTATTTTCTTCCACATTCTCATGGTACTTCGCATATACAGTCTTTGATGTCTTCATGGCTGTTCTAATCCTATAATCGTTGCCTATTCTTTTGATTTTTTCTGGTAGGCCCTTGATATATAGGATTACCGTGGTGCACATGCTGTGCTGTTGTTATTCTTATGTTACTTTATATTCGCTGGCTATTGACAACGTCTTTTCTGTATATCCATTTTGCTTTAGTGTGTTTGTTACATTCTTCAGCTGCTGTTCTCTATCCATTTCATCTGAGCAGATGTTGCTCGCTGTGTCGTATAAGTGCCTGGCTACTCCAACTTTAACATTATGGGGATGGTTGGAAAACGCAAACAACACGGCGCAGTAATGTAGAACATAAAAACCATGATGGCTTGTAGCTTAAATAAATGTTTTAAGAAATATTATTTTCTCCCCCAAATAGCGTAACTGTTAGTGTGCTTGATTTAGTTAAAACTTTCAAATTTCAGACCTGGTTTGGATGCCACACGAGTACATTTCGCAAAAAAATAAAAAAATTTGGAAAACGTATATGTCAGGCATGAGTCTGGCATGGTAGCCCTTCTTAGGGCTACCTTGAAAACAACAGTAGATTTACTGCCGAAACGTCGGATTGTTTAAATTCTACAAACGATGGAAATAGCCCAAACTACTCAACTTTTACGATTGAGAGAAAGATCCTTTAATGCAGTCACGAATTTTAATGCTGGTCTTCATTATACTTGTGAATACTACCGTTAAGACATCATATTAATTATTTTTACTTCTTATAGATGGAAAAGGGAACAAATGCAATTTTTTTCTCTGTTTACTATCTCAATCGTAGGAACAATTAACGTTTCGTCACCAGTCACGACGTCACGATAAATTTGATTTACATGAGTTGATTTTTTTAGTATTTATTTATACAATTGGACACGGTCTTGTTTTGGAGCCTTTATCAAACTGTGCTGAAGTTAACTGGCAAGAGGGCCAATGGAAAACAGTTTATTCAGCTAGTCCGTTTAGGTTTCTCTTCCTCAGGTCTATGACACTAGGTGGCTTATTGACCCAGATACCCCTCGATACCTGGTATGGAGTATGTTTGATGCAATACAAAAACAAATTGTACAATTATTTGCTTTAAACTTAATTAAGATTGCCCCTTATCTACTAAGACTTGCTAATGGATAAGTTTCGATCGAGATTTCAAGAAAAGTATTTTTCATTATGAAGCTACGCATTCCATTCCTGGAATTGAAGTCATTCAATGGGTTTCACTAATTCAAAAATTTTTAGTCCGTCGTACCTATTGTAACATCAATTTTGAAACACACTGTACATGAATCTGCTCTCGTGTGTAGTATACTTTGTATCCAGATTGTATCTTCTAATCTATCTCTTCTTTTCTAAAAAAATTATTTACATAGAATGGCATATTATATTAAACAAAGACATTAATGTATTTTCATTGTAATATGCACACAATTCATTTAATAAATAGGTTTTTTCACTTCACCGATAGACCCTATATATGTATACATATTAAATTCTTTAATGACCTCTATTTATTATACCCAAAATTTGAATAAAATAAACAGGTAATCTTAAATTATACTGGGCTGTTATTTCCAATTTCACACACAAATACCTCTATTAACATCCAATGACTTAATCCTATTTCTGTAACTAGCACAGATACGAACATACTTTAAGACAAATTTCTTCCTGTGATTATCTAATAAAACTTGATTAAGTGTTTCTATCAACTTTAATGCTTTACATTGATTAATACATTTACATAAATTAGTAACATATTTAGTTTGCTTTTTATATTAGCACATGTAGAAATTTAATACTTAAATGTGTCACTATTTTTTTTAGATTAATCGTATCAATGTAGTCTTATTATCTTAATTACAACAAAAAGAGGAAACATCTGAAGAAGAAAGACAGATTCATGGGTACAGCAAGTGATCTGCTATAATTTGCAAGACAATCATATTATTCAGCAGTATGGGATCGATAATGCGAACAGGAGCTGGCAGAAATCAATCAGTGGTGCCACAATGACGACAATAATTGCAGGCGAGGTGTCTGCTGCATTAATCTGAACTACCAAACGTACGGTTATTAATTTATAGTGCCGACTAGTCGATTCCCGGCGATTAATCTTCGTTAAATTCAAATTGTCAGGTATTTTTTTACCGAATCGTAGATGGCATCTTAACAACACATTGTTGAGGCCCGCGTGTGACGTCCTACCCCGATACGGTCCAGATAAACATGACTAACGATACAGGAATCCAACAATTGTCCATTTATTGTGGACATTATTTACTGGAATTTTTAAATTTCGAAATCATAAATTAATTCCAAGATCTAGATAGCAATATCATGCTCTCGAATTATATTCTTCAACACGAAATCATTTCAAATAGAGACTGAAATTATAGTGAATGTTACCAGCACGTGTCTATCTTCAATTACCTACGCATTAATGTACGAAAATAGTTAATAAAAATAATACAATAATAGTTGTACGGTGCGTGTAGATATAATTGAGCGTAGATATACATAATATACAATAATAAAAATAATAAAAGGAAAACAAAAAAGAAAAAAATAAGTTGAAGGAGAGGATGGCAAATGATCAGTGGAAAAATTGGTTACATGTTGAGGGTAAGTAAAAAGGATAACTGTATAATTTATTCGCGTTTCTTGTCATATGATTGAGGTGTGCCCTGGCGAAGACGTTTGTTTTGGCTGTGGTAACGAAGAAAACATCATCCGATCGAGTACCCTATTTAGGGACTACGATATTTACAGATGAGAACAGATTCGGCGCATCAATTTTGTTATTTACTAACTTCACCATAAAATCAGCATTGGCAATTTCTCTGCGTGCAGATAGAGAGAGAAACTCGAAGTCTGGCAGAAAATATCTATAGTCGACATTCCTTGGAGGCTAAGTTTCAGACGGTCTAAATCAGCGGCGGCTCGTGCATAAAAAATGTGGGGGTTGCAAATTTAGTGAATACTAATACTTTTTACAGTAGGTAAACAAGGTAGGTCACTAAGTATGTTTTATTAAAAGTAATTTTGCTAAGGTACATATAAAGAAGAAAAAAGGCTTTTAAAACTCACTGATTCTGATCCTGATTTTATTGAAGCAAAAAATCCATGCGACGATCTTTCGCAGTCGCAAATTTATCTTTCTTGAGAAAGCAAGTTCAAAAGCTCCACAAATACTTACACAATTAATTATAATGTTCACTACATATCGATTGTACTTAACTTTCTCGTTGTGCAATGCTATATTTCTTCGATATGCACTATCCATCTGAGCAGCAATATCCACATTCCCAAAAAGCGATAATTGGACTACATTTTTCATATGCCTTTGTGATATACTGTGTTTTTTAATTCGATCGCTTGAATGATTTAAATCAGTTAAACCCATTTTCGTCCATAATTCTTCACCTTCAAATAGTAAGCAAGGAAAACAGAATAATGCATTTTTTATACTACAACCGCAAATCCACAAATGTTTATTATAAATATCCTTATTAAATAGTCTATTAAAAGTTCGCGTCTTACTGGAAATCGTTTGTTTCAGATTTAAATTCGGAACAGGTCTGCCCAACCGCTTTATTTCAATTTTTTCGGCGTACGTTCTTTTATAGAACGGATCCACTATTAAACTCTGCACTGAATTCATTATTATTTAAAAATAAAGAGCATAAACACTTTTAAACACACAAATACAACTTTTTTATTCGCTTTTATACCGTTGCACCGTAAGCAAGAAATATGTCTAATTCTGTGAGGTAGTACAAATTTTTAATTTAAAAAATGTAGAATTACGCTTTTTTTCATTAAATTAAATCTATTAGTTTTGGTGGTTGCGCAAACTTGCAAACCATAGCAGAAACCGCCACTGGTCTAAATAATAGATATTTTAAGAATCTCCTCTGAACCTTCTCTACTAGCAATGTCTGATAAAAGTAGCAGATGTACTTTATTTATCGATTATCGGTGCATATTCAAAATTTAGGATGTACCAAGGTGTGAAAGAGTGTCTTCAGCGTCTCCATATTCGAAAACTACGATATTATCTTATAAGGTAGCTAGCCGTACGTAAGGCTAAATTTTATATATGGTAGATATGCTCAGAAAACTACGAAGGTTGATCAAACAAAATACCCATGCTCTTTTATCTGTATTTACCTAGGAATTTGAGTATGAAAATATTAATGGATTGTTGCAGGTAGTATAAGTGACAACGGCACATTTGTTAATATTAAGCTTTATTTTGTTCTTGTGACATCAGGATATATGTAATCGAATGTCATATATTTTTGTCTTTCTTTAATTTCTGAGCATCAACATTCTTTGATTTTATTTCTTTCGCATGTTATCATTGATTTTGGGATTATATCCATTATTTGCTATTATCAGTTTAATAGTGTTTATTTCTTCTTCAATGTCATCAGTATTAAATGGTATGTGTTTTAAGTATGGAATGTTAACATTGTTATTGAAGTATATCATCTATAAATGTAGATTTTCTATAAGTTTGTATGACAATCTATTATTATTTTTGTATATCGTAATATCTAGAAAGTTTAATTTGTTATATTCTTCCTTTTCTATTGTGAACTATATTTAGTGATTTAGAGAAATAAGTAGTTTTAAGAATTCTGTTAATTGTCTCTCTGTACCTGTCCAAATCCACACACCTCGCCCAATAATGTATTTGCTTAGTTAGGATCTTGTTAATTTGGAATAACAATATCTTAACATCAAATAATGATATTAAAGTATATTTCGATTTTTTGCTTTCATACAGAATGTTAATTTACTAAATTATAATACTATTTTGCACTTTTCATTGTTTTCTAAGAAGTTTGTTCGTTTGCATTAACACCTGTATTTGTCACACAGTACGTGTTATTTAGAAGACTGTAAATTAATTGCAAAACAGTGGTGAGCAAAATAAACGACTTAAAGAGTCTTCCGTAAAATTAAAAAATGTATGTAAATTCTGAAAGCTAGTTTCTTCTCCAACTTCAGAGAAGAAATGATTGCAATTACTTTTATGAATAATACCTACACAGCAAGTTGTAGACGTAGATCTTGTCCGCAATACATTACGAATTCTGAAAATGAAGACTGAAATTATTTCGTTCGCTTATTCTGTAGCCATTTTCAAAATCGCTGGTATTCTTCTATTACAAAATGGACACAACGATATTAATCTTTCGAAGAATTATTATCTAATATTACATCTCCGAGTCGAAGTAACATGTTGAAAAGGGATGGATGCAAGTGAAAAAGAAGAACCTTCTGCGGCTTCGAAAGTGTAGGATAAATTTCAAATGAATATTATAATTTATGCACCGTACAGAGCATTTGTTAGCTATGTCATGCCGAAGATGTAATTAGTTGTTAAAAACGACAACGTTCATATTTTAATCAAACTGATATAACGTAGGTGAAAGTTTTCTAATTAAAGCAATTGTCTGGGCATCATAACCTATCGTTTGATTTGTAATAAACAGTATCTTTTCATTGCCTTCAGACCGTCTGATGAGTTTTAATTCTTTCCGATATATCTCCGCGTTTGTATGCTGCACCCAGAAACGTATCGAAGTAATTCATTTCGTTACTCAGTGTGTGAAATCGAACAAGGCTACTATTTTACGATCCTCTTCTTTTTTATTGAATTTTGGAAACATTTCGGCTTTATAGCTTTAAATGTAATACTTCGCAATAAATCATGCAACTTCTATTGAATATACACGGCAGTCTTCTGTATTTTATTACTAATAAATGTTTTATATTCAGAGTAGAATATGTATAAGGATAAGTATTTAACATCATTGGTTATTTTATAAAATGAATATTTATAGATTCACTTTTAGATTATTATTGCGCCTAATGAATAATTCATTAACTACTGGCAAAAACCCCGCATGTGTTGCTATGTCACTCAAGCAAAGCCAGCTTTTTTTGTCTGATTCTGTAAATAGTATTTGAAAGAATATTTATTTAACCTTCTGTCTACCGAATGGGTCCAATGGACCCAAAAGTGATTTTATTTTGTGTTTATTTAAAGATTTCGCAGAAGTTTGTGATTAGATGATTAGATGTTTATTGCTTATGATGTATAGTCATATTAACAAAAAGGTTGACATTCTTAAAAACACAAAATCAATAAAATATTTTTGGGTCCGGCGTTATTTTTTTTTATGAATGAAATTTTACTATGGACGATAGCGTTCAAGTTACATATAGAAAAACGGTGGGTCTCCAGTGTTCATAATTTAAACATGTCTGTGTGCTATGCTTATTTTTTACTATATACAATATCACTGTAGAGAATGGACACGCTTACCACCCAGTGCAGTACTGGCGAAAGGCTGTATTTCTAAAATATTTAATTTTATTTATATAATTGGAAAACGAACGGGTGGTGATCTATAAAATTACGAAATACATATTTATTTGTTGAAAAGTTGTATTTATAAAGTTTTTAATTTTATTTATATAATTGGAAAACAAACGGGTGGTGATCTATAAAATTACGAAATACATCATGCTATGGATTTTCCATGGACAAGTAAGGAAAAAAATTGAACAAGTAGTGAACTCTGTACTAGGGACAATTCATAAAAAAAAATAGTTATTTCACTTGTATATTTATTTATTTCAGATGAAAATTGATATATATAATGTTTTATAGATAAAATATATAATGTATGAAATTATGATTAGCCCTCGTATGTTTAGGTGGACCAAGGAATTGAATTTGCCGCTTTTTCGGATATTGTATTTGATAAAATGTATTGTCTGTATATATTTTGATTTGATAGATGGTAGGGATAGCCAGGCGGATATGTAGAATTTTTCATTTTTGTTTTAGAGGTATCTTGACTGTTAAAGTGTTTAGTTTAAAGAATAAAATAATCAATTTTGTTCTTTGTGTTATATAAAATCGGTCTGTATTTTGTTTTGCATTTAGTATAAGGTGCAAGTAAATCTTAATTCGATTTTTGCGAAGATTTTTAATGTTTATTTGAAATTTTGTGAAAAAAGGTGCCTCTCGTGTATTTTATAAAATCGCACAAAAATTTAATGTAAGTTGATAAAAATTATTGTATTTATATATTTGATATCAGGATTAATTTTTTTTGTTATAAATTTATCTATTTATTGTAATAATTATATGTTTGAAAGTAGTATATGGATATTAGTGAAAATTGACATGTTTTTTGTAAGGGAAGTTGTTTTTTCTTAAAATTATATTTCGAGAACATTTTTGAATTCAAGGTTGGAGGAATTGTAGTGGGGATTGACCTTGTCATGTTATTTGGTGCATGAAAATTTCAACTAGCGTGAGTTTTGAAAACTAATTTGTTTTTGATATTTGTTTGAAGGGGTCACAGTAGAGGTTAAACTTGACAGATTTCACTAATATTTATTAGTTTTATATTTGATCGTGATTTAAAAGAGGTTTTTCTCTTTGTGCGAGTCAATATTCACAAAGAGTGTTTCCTCATTGCTACTGTTTAATGACGCTTTAGCACCCTATACACTTTGTAGAGGGATTTTTCTTTTTTTTTATTTTTAATATATCAATGTAAAGGGAAAATGTGTGTATAATTTATCTGACACCTTGTGTTTTATTTTTGATATAACCTACATCCGCGAGGATCGACCCAGAGACGTAAGCTCAAGGATTCTACTAGACTGAATAGCCGGCAAAAATAAGCTGTAGTGTGAATTAAAATTAAATAAAGCAATTTCAAAGTAAATTCCACTGCACAATTATGGCGGCCCAACGTGTCGGCGTATGAAGCAAAGTAGATGAAAAAATTCACAATTTTGATAGCCCAGCGTGTCGGCGTATGAAGAAAAGCAAATGAAAATTTACAATTATGGTTAACTCAACGTGGTGAGAGAATAAATAATTTAATAATCGGATTGCACAATTTTGGCGAGTCCAACGTATAATTGGAAGAAATAAAACATAAAATTTTAAAATGGAATATTTAATTCAAAGAATGGGTAACGCTGGTTACATACATGAAGGAGGACACAATGGAGAAAGCAGTCAACAGATAATGGACATGGTGCACACAATGATGAAAGATATGGAAAGAAAGATAGGCATATTGAATGGTCAACTTTTAGAAGAAAAGGAGAAAAGAGAATGGCAGGAACAAAAGGTGACGTACTTGCAGAAACAAATCGATCAAATGAAAAAGGAAAAAAACGAAGCGAATGTGCCTGTGTTCATCCCTGTAACAGTACAAAATGAACCATTGCCGAAATTTTATGGAATGGCGAATACAAATCCCATGGGTTTTCTAAAAAAATTAAAGGAAAGTCTAGAGGATGTGCCAGGGGACCAAAAGAAGCTCCAGAAAATAGGGAACTGTTTCAAGGACGATGCAATGACCTGGTGGGACATGATCTCGGATGAGGTGAAGACGATGGAGGAGTTCGAAGTCAGATTTACCAGTCAATTCTGGGGAACAACAAGACAAACAAGGGTAAGAAATGATTTATTAGTTGGTAGATATAATAATAATAGTAATGAGTCACGAGCGTCGTATGTTATGAGGAGACACTCAATTTTAAAATATTTGCAACCAAAAATCACTGATAGAGATTTAATATGCCAATTAAGTACTCATTTTGATGCACAAATTAGTCAGGCAGTAGCCATTCAAAATATAAGTGACATGCAACAATTTATTGAACTGTTAAAAAGAGTAGATGACATGGAGTATAATAATAGATATCAGAATAATTATATAGATAGTAATATTAATAGAACTCCATATTCTAGAATGGAAAATAATAACAATAATAGTAATTATTCAAGTCCTCAACGAGCAAATAATTATGGTAAAAGAAAGAATAGAATGGCTTCACCAGGTAGGATAGACTATAATAAAAAGAATATAAGAAGGGAAACGTTACCAGAGACAATAAGCAATAATAGTAGGGATATTAGATGTAATTATAATTTAGAAAGAATAAATAGCAATAATTATCATGAAGAAAGTAGTAAAGAAATTATGGTAGATAATAAAAAGTATAAAGGTAATAGATACAAAAGTATTAAACTTATAGGTAATCACAAGTGGACTAGATTTAAAGGTCCTCGACCTGAGTTTAATAAAGAAATAAATGTAACGAGAAAAATAAATAAAAACTTATTTACTGTCGGATATTTTCGAATAGGCCCAACTTAATAATAAATTTCGTTGTACACTATTTAGAGGAATATGCGAGATATAAGGATTTTTGCTTTTGGGGTAACTAATTGGAATGTGTTGTAACATAAGGATATATAAATAAAATTTGGAAAAGTAAATAGGATTTGATAAATGATACTGAAATGGATTTAACGTAAAAGATAATTAGGATTAGATTATTAGTATAAGAAGAGGATGTAGAAGTAAAATAAAAAAGTGTTTACTGAATTTCGTCGTGATAAAAAGGTATATGATATTGAATATGAAAAAAATTTTCGTCGGTATATTTAAATAGAATTTCGTCGTTGAGATATATAAAAAATTATTATGATAATAGAGATATATATATATATTATTGAAATAAAATTATGGTATTTATGAATATATAGAAAAAGAATTATTGGCATGTGTAAAAAGGTTAATGAATAAAAATATTTGAATAGGATGGTTTACGATGTGCTGATTTAACTGACCTGGTAATAAATTGGATTAAGCAAATGGATATATATACAGAATGAGTTATAAAATAAAAATTTATTGTTGACATAATTAATTAATTAAAATTTATCTGCGTATAAAAATATTGATAATGGGAATTGCGTTGAAAAAAATTAAAATTATATAAAAATATAAGAAGAAGAAATTGAGCTCATGATATTATTGTTGATTATTAGGATTATTATTATTGAAATTGCTTGGGAACTAATGGTGTTATGAATTTGTTTATTATGATGATTTGATATATGAGATTTTGATGCTATGTTTTTCTTTTATTTATGAAAATTCGTTGGAAATGTTCATGTCCATGTGATCGAGAGTGTGCTCGAAGATTCGACGGGGATGACTGCTGCTTCGGCGTGTTCCTTCGTCTGTGATGTTTGTAACGAAGCCCATTCGAAAATGTCAAGCAAAACGACATTAAATAAATTATATCAAGTAAAACGACATAAAAGATAAAATGTTTTAAGTCAAATAAGACATTTATATATTCAAAATTTATATACAGAATGTATATGGAGAAGTTGAAACTGTTTACCACACTACAGCATTAGAACGACGAGGATGATCCTGTTCAGCAACAATGCATCAAGTTAGTGCCGGGAACCAAGACAGGGTGCGGTACTGTCTCGAGTGCTGTGCTGAAGTTTATCCTTGAATAAAGCTCAGTGATGTTCTGACTTTATTCTCGGATAACTTCGGGGAATCATGCTATGGATTTTCCATGGACAAGTAAGGAAAAAAATTGAACAAGTAGTGAACTCTGTACTAGGGACAATTCATAAAAAAAATTAGTTATTTCACTTGTATATTTATTTATTTCAGATGAAAATTGATATATATAATGTTTTATAGATAAAATATATAATGTATGAAATTATGATTAGCCCTCGTATGTTTAGGTGGACCAAGGAATTGAATTTGCCGCTTTTTCGGATATTGTATTTGATAAAATGTATTGTCTGTATATATTTTGATTTGATAGATGGTAGGGATAGCCAGGCGGATATGTAGAATTTTTCATTTTTGTTTTAGAGGTATCTTGACTGTTAAAGTGTTTAGTTTAAAGAATAAAATAATCAATTTTGTTCTTTGTGTTATATAAAATCGGTCTGTATTTTGTTTTGCATTTAGTGTAAGGTGCAAGTAAATCTTAATTCGATTTTTGCGAAGTTTTTTAATGTTTATTTGAAATTTTGTGAAAAAAGATGCCTCTCGTGTATTTTATAAAATCGCACAAAAATTTAATGTAAGTTGATAAAAATTATTGTATTTATATATTTGATATCAGGATTAATTTTTTTTGTTATAAATTTATCTATTTATTGTAATAATTATATGTTTGAAAGTAGTATATGGATATTAGTGAAAATTGACATGTTTTTTGTAAGGGAAGTTGTTTTTTCTTAAAATTATATTTCGAGAACATTTTTGAATTCAAGGTTGGAGGAATTGTAGTGGGGATTGACCTTGTCATGTTATTTGGTGCATGAAAATTTCAACTAGCGTGAGTTTTGAAAACTAATTTGTTTTTGATATTTGTTTGAAGGGGTCACAGTAGAGGTTAAACTTGACAGATTTCACTAATATTTATTAGTTTTATATTTGATCGTGATTTAAAAGAGGTTTTTCTCTTTGTGCGAGTCAATATTCACAAAGAGTGTTTCCTCATTGCTACTGTTTAATGACGCTTTAGCACCCTATACACTTTGTAGAGGGATTTTTCTTTTTTTTTATTTTTAATATATCAATGTAAAGGGAAAATGTGTGTATAATTTATCTGACACCTTGTGTTTTATTTTTGATATAACCTACATCCGCGAGGATCGACCCAGAGACGTAAGCTCAAGGATTCTACTAGACTGAATAGCCGGCAAAAATAAGCTGTAGTGTGAATTAAAATTAAATAAAGCAATTTCAAAGTAAATTCCACTGCAATATGTATTTGTTGAAAAGTTGTATTTTTAAAGTTTTTAATTTTATTTCTATAATTGGAACATTTTTATTTGTTCATTTTGTCGTTCAAGTTGAGTAAAGGAGTATTAATATTGACTAGCAATAGTTTCTCAAGGTTTTCTTCTGTCAATTTTGTTCTCTTTGAATTAAGTACATTCTTATAAATAGAAAACGTCCTTTCTACATCGCAACTAGTTATAGGTACATACTGGAAATATTCTTTTATTTCTTCATATTTAGCCGTTAGATTTTGTGGAATTGTATCAATAGATAAGAATTGCTTCAAACTTTTGCCGAAGGCCACATCCGAAGTCACTTAGAATACTTTTCAAATTATTAACAGTCACATCTAATGTGGTTAATCCGTAATTTAATTTGAGATTTCGATTTTCAAAATAAGTGATTAGTTTTAGCAATTTTCCAAAGTGTTCGTGAAGAAAGTACAACTGATTTTTTAAATTTGGGATTTGTGTGAGCTCCTTGCACTCACCAATACTTCTAGCATCCTCCTTTAGCAGTGTTACGAAATGTTTTAGACTATCGAAATTCTCAGTATAATAACTAGTAGCTTCCAGCCATGTTCCCCATCTAGTTATTACTGGAGTGGGAGGCAGTGACAGAGATGGAAATTTTTCCCTGAAAAGAGCTACTCTCAATGGTGCTTTTCTGAAAATTTTTTAAAAGCGGATACAAGTCTATCAACTTCCGGAAAGCTGTCTCTAATATATTCACAGATTCTGTGGAGAGCATGTGCTACACAAGTAATATGCAGCATATTAGGATATGTTTCCTTTAATAGTCTGCCTGTTTTTAATATATATGCAGCACTGTCACTGACAAATAAAAGTATTTTTTCTTTGTACCGGTCGTCCGAATAAAGCATTTGGTGCATATTCTCGTAAATGGTTTTAGCTATTGTTTCCGCGTCAACTGTATTTATAACTTTTGTTGCTATTACATATGCATTATATGGACATTTACCATACAGCGTCCTAATATTTGACAGTTTCGTTGGCACTTACCCATAGGTACTGATTTGAAAGATGGCTTCTAATACATTCTACTGCTTTCGTGTAGTACGTAGGAACATAATATATGCGTATGGTAGATTCATCAGTAGCATTTCGACCAGTATATTTTTGAAGAAATATTTTTAAAGTGGGATTGCTAAGTTTATTTAATGGAATATTAGCCGCCATAAAAGTTTTACAGAGTTCAGATGTGTTTACGATCCTAAGTGACGAATTTTTGACGACATTTTACGGATTTTGTAATAAATTTCGGAATCACTGACAATGGACATACAATCAGTATGACCGTCAATCCAACTCGCCATTGTTTTACAATGCCGTTCTCAACATTCTTCCATATCATGTCTGAAAAAGTAACTTAGACAATGCTCTAGATCTAAATAAATGAAAACTAAAAATGTGTGCGTAAGTTATTGAAACTGAACGAAATTCAATGCATACTCTTACGTCGAAATAATTGGTAGAAATAGATTCAATCAAACGATATTAAACAGGATCTATCCCAAAAATTACGATGTAATTAACAGTTAAAACTATGAAAACAAGAAACTTACTCACAGCACTTTATTTATCTTACGAAATATAAACTAATAAATAAAATACATTATAAAAACCCCGCTTCTATCTACGCTCATGAAAACACTTTAAAAAGCACTATATTCTCGGAATACAATAGCTGGCTTGTCCATTGTTATCGCGGCGAGACCAGGTGTCCGAGTAAGTCAAACAAATACTTCATTGAATTACGCCGGGATGTACTGAGCGACCTTATACACAATTCCAATTGCCGATTGCGTTTTATGGAAATTGCGTCCGTTCTCTAAATATCAGTATTGTAAGATAAACAACATTAAGCAGGGTGTTCTGTGTTCGTTAAATTGGAATAACTTGTAGACAAGCTATTATTATAAGCGAATATTGTTATCTTATAAATGTTTACTTTTATTATATTTGTCGTTTTAAGGTTTGTCTATAGTTTAATAAAACGTTTCTTTCATAAATCGATGTGTCAAAGAAATGTAAAGTATATTTTACCCTTGTCTTTCGTAAATTAAAAACGCAGGTATAATAGGTTACTACAACTCATCACGATAATGATTAGCTGTTTATATTTCGGTTAGAAGTATCTCTTCAACAAAATTTGTTTTTAAATTTAATCTTAAATGAAAAACACAAATACACAAATATTATTTTTATTAATTTTTTATTAATTTTAAGAAAACATTTGTTTTAACAAAATTAACTTTTGTCATTAAGTAATTCTTATAAGATTCAGAACTCTTCAACGACCTACGAAAGAAGTTTAAATTATTTGTAAATGTTAAAGACTTGGAATTTTTTTTATAATTTAATTTGTTTCTTTTTTTGTTTGAAACTTTTTTTTAACAATATTAATAAAAAAGAAGAATAATTGAATTGATTCGGCATTTACTTGATGAAGATCCATAATTAAGATCCATAATAGAAGTAAAACTACTGTTTTAATTTTTAAAGTGAAGATTAAAACAGTAGTTTTATTTCTATTCTTAAAAAAGAAGAAGTTCTACTGTGTGGCAGTTCTGAATCGAATTAGAAAAATATATACACACATTCAAATTCATAAAATTCAATTTGTATATACATAAGTTAGTTACATATATAAAATTTGAAAAAAAATTAAATTTTTTATATAATTTTGTTTTAATCTACAAAGTCCAACAACTATAAAATAAGAAAAAAAACTTATTATTGAATAAATACAATCGGGAAACATACATATTTAAATACTTTTACTCATTCATTTTTTTTCCCTAACTAAATATACTAAAAACAAGACGCAAGAATCAGTAAACATTTATATTTATATATTTCTGGTAAGAGACAAAGGTGTTTATATTTAAACAAACATATATTTTCTAAACAAACACCTGAACTGTTCGCTTTATCAATGAATGAAATCCGTGGATAAAAGGACCGTCCTAAATGAGGTCGGCTCTTGTAGATTGTCAACCTTTTTGTTAAGATGACTGTACTTTGTTTATTTTTGTTGATATTAATTTTTTTAATAATTATTTGTTTCAATATAAATTTTCTACCGATAACTATCGTTTTAACGATAATTAGGCAGTTCACCAATATATTATGCAAAGGCAGGGACTTCCCAAATCAGTTCCTAAGCTGTTCACTATTTAGTAAGGTTTCAGCTATTGTGAAGGGTGCTCGTATACATATTGTATCTCGTGAAAAAATTATGGAGTCATTGATTTTGTTTAGTTACTGCCTTTTGTTGTTGAATCTGGTAAGTCTACAGTTTTAGTTTAGCTTCTTTAGTTGATAGTCGTTACTCATAGGATCTAAAAATATAAATAAAATGGATAACCGACGACCTTTGAAACATGAAGAATTGGAAGCAATTATAAATGAAATGAGCGACATTGAATATCACAGTGATGATAGTGAACATGTTCCATTCGATGACGATGGGGAAGTCGACATAATTGAACGTATGATATACAATGAAGGAATTTCGGAGTCAGATGATGAAGACAATTCAGAATCATTTCAAAAAATAAACAAGAGTGGCATGAAACTCCTCTCAATTTACCACAAGGTCGATTAGGGCGGCAAAATGTTTTAAGCGAAATGTCAGGACCTGCAAGATATGCTAACAGAGAAGTTGATAGTATATCCTCTGCGTTTTTTATTTACCTCAGAAAACCACTCATGGCAGTTATTGTGAAATGGACAAATGTAGAAGGAAATACTGTATTTGAAAATAGGTGGAAACAACTAGATGAAAACAAACTAAAAAAAATTAGGGGCGTTCTAATATTCATAGGACTATATAAATAAAAAACGAAAGAATTACCTCAGTTATGGACTAAGAAGAATGGACGTCACATTTTCAACGATATTATGAGTTGCATAAGGTTTCAAAATATACTTCGAGATTTGATAATGCAGCTGAAAGAAGAAAAATAGGTCTTCTAACAAACTTCAACCAATTCGTGAGTATTTCGAACTCTCGAATCTACAAGATGGATGTGTTCCAAGCTGTGTATGACTGCAGATGAGCAATTGGTAATCTTTAAATAAAAATGTCTTTTTCGCCAATATATACCGTCAAAGCCAGGTAGATATGGTATCAAATTTTGGGAAATTTGTGACAGCATCACATCCCATGCATGGAAATTAGAAGTCTATACCGGAAAAATAGGCGAAACAATGGAGAAAAATCAAGGTGAGAATGTAGTATCGGATTTCATTGTAAGGGTTAAGAATGAATCTAGGTAGGTATATGTCAGTATAGCAAGGCATAGCACGCAAAAGCATATATTGTAAATATACCAAACATGAAAAACACAGCAATATGTATGCTTTAAAAAAAGAATTAGCAATGTAAGCGGAATACAAATGGGCGATTTGTAATTAAAATCGCACATTGATATTATATATTATATGATGTTTCTTCAAGATTTTAGAAGCTCATTTATATAACTACAATAGAATCAAATTCTCCTGAAGTCAAAGAATAAAAAGAATAAAACAAAAAAAATTATTGAGTAAATTGGACATTTTAAACAATGCTATTTAATCGATATTTAAATTAATGGGTAATTAGGCAAGACCGTATTCTAAATTTTCTTTACGCCGTCTTCTAAATTTTCTGATACGATCAACATTTAGACTTTAGATAAGACACTGGTGTGCATATATCCGCCTAAATTGACTTTAGTAAAAAGATCGAACCAGTCAGATTAGATGACAGATATTAAAACTATGTAAACCATTATGAGAATTGGTAGCTGGCCGACATCTGCTATACATCGACTAGAAAAGTAATCGATTTAAATGTAAATATCGTCAGGTAAAGAATTCGAAACACATACTTATGCAAAAAGGTAATAAATAAAAATTAGAATGCATTCTTTCAACACTATACACTAGACGTGTACATGTACAAACATATATTTTTAAGGAAAGATGCTTTTCATGTGAATATACAATTGTAATTAACGTAAATTATGGAGAAAAGTTTTACAGAGAGACTGGTATGTACGGAAATATATTCGAGGAACGACTTTTATGTTGAGAATTTCAATCTTTATCTTGGAAAGGAAACATGAGAAATTTACATCATTAGTTATAACTATTATAAACAGTTTTCTATCATCCAATATTAATAACACAAACGTTGTTTAAAATTTTCACTTATTCTTATACTGAGTGCCGAAATAATTGTAATATACAATAGTTAAAAAAGTGGAAAGTACATACAGGGTGAGTTTCTTTCATTTTTTTTGTAATGGGATTTCGGAAAGTACAATAGATTAGAGATTTGGTTAAATGAGAAAAGAAGTGCAATTTTACGAGCTTGAGTTAGTTCTGCTGTTGTATTTCAGCAAAAATTCACAGCTTACTAGATATTTGCAAAAAACTAAATTTGTTCATTTTCTGTAATCTCGTCTAACTACTTTATTATTGAATTTAGAAAAAAGTTGAAAAGGAAAAATATCAAGGTAGCTATAGCCTCTGTCAATCTACATAAATTAATTTTTTGTCGGACTTGCTATTTTCGAGTTATTATACAAACCTTTGTTTTTTTTAAATGGCACTTCTAGTTGGCTATGGCTTCATTAAGAAGAACTTATTTTTCCCGTTACAACGATGTACAACTTCATAAAGTTACTGTGTTAAATTAACCAATTATAGGCATTTTCTTTGTGACTGAAAACAGAGTTGACTTTTGAAAAATTGAACAAGCCGATATTTGAACACAAAACAAAGTGCCTCAGTTTATTGCAAAAATAATAAACCACACCGCAACAAATTAAATTATAAAATTCAGAACAAAACATTCTTCAAATTAAGTACAAAACTAGTTGTTTAAAATACATTAGTAAAAAATAGAACTATTTACAATTGTTCAAAGTGACCACCATTATGGTTTTTACAAATGTTGAATTTTTTAAAATTGAATTCATAGCTTTACAAATTTGTCGTCGGTCAATTCTTGATATCTCGTACTGAAGCTCTTGCTTAAGATGGTTTAGCGTTTGATAGGTTCTTCTGTATACTTTGTTTTCTACCGTGCTCCAAAACAACAAAAAAAGATTGTTAGATCCGGTGTGAACTGGGGTTGAACCTGTGCACTTTCTTATCCACGAGTTTGTATATTTTTCATTCAAGAAACGTCTAACCGGCAAAGTGTTATGTGGAGGGGAGCCTTCATTTTGGAACCATTTTAACATGGTTCTGGTCTCCAAATCCAACTCATCTAACATATCCTAAAACTCAGTTCAGTTTCTAAGAAATCGAAATAGCTATCATCGGTTAATGTTTCATCAAAAATATAGGGCAAGAGAACTCTTGTGCCGACTATACCGCAGCAGTCGTTAATTCCAAATTTGACCTGAGGTCTTCTTTGTTCGAGATTATGAGGATTTTGTTGCACCCATAAATGTTCATTCTACCTGTTGAACATTCCACAGTTTGTTACACGGGTTCGTCGGTCCATAACACTTTAAATGGGAATTGAGGATCTACTCCATACACATTCCTGTAACATGTACAAAAGGCTCTGGGCTTTCTCGTCGTCTCTGGGATGTAACATTTGGCCCTCGGATAATTTCTACAGTCGAAATTTATTTTTTTTCCACACGCTTACTGCAGTGCGTTGGGAAACGCCAGCTTCTACTGCAATTTCACAATTTGAAGTTAATAGGTTTTGAAGGGTGTGAGCAAGGACATTTTTCTCCACAATCTCGTTAATACCTGTGTGATAATCAAAGCAGGTCACCTATTTACACACATTCAGAGTACTTACTTAGTTACTACATCTTACGACATAATAGTTCATGATCTAGGTTGGCATGTCATTATGTAAACCAGGTCACATTAACTAGGTTAATAGAAGTAGAGATAATATATAAACGGAGACAAAGAAATCTCATGAGTCAGTCAGTCAGACAGTTTTGTGTATCAGACCTTACGTTGTTATACAAGTTCACTTCGTGACTTAATGGGATAATGAGATAACCTGGTCTCTAAGGAGCCGCCTCGACAACCTAGCCATGACCAGTACCACGACATCACGTGGCTATCCTGTCTCTCGCTAGCTCGACCGACCTCACATGGCGATTCCACTACTTCTGATATTACATAGCGACCCTGCCTACAACTTCTAATATTACATTGTGTGTAAATAGGTGATCTACTTTGGTTATCACCAGTGATCGGACATTCGCAAAAAATGAGCATTAGTATGGGATCGTAGTTGATATAGAGCATTTATAGAATACACACGTTCACACTAAAGAAATTATTAATATTATTATACAAATACAATTGCCGCATTATAAGAATGATTTCATTACTATTGAATGGAAAAAGGTGATCTAATCGACAGAGTAACTGCTTTGTATAAATTTGATCCAAGAAGCTTTGATATGTATCACAAAGTGTAGACGTAAATATACCACTGGTCGATTATCAGCAATAACATTTGTTTGTATAAGAATTCGAATTTATCTTTTCGGTAACTTCATTGGCGTCCCATCGGGTAAAATATTTCTACTTCATACATATTTAAACATGCATTAATATACATAGATTTAAACAATAGTATAGAATATATAAAAATTAATTAACTGAATTTAAAAACATTTTTATCTAGTTAAAAATATTTTTAGATTTGCCTTTTATGAGAAAATAAAATGATGGTTATGCGTTTTTAGACATCCTTTGATGCCTATATTCGTCACCTTGAATTCATTGTCATAAAAGAAAGAGCCACTTCAAAACAATAAGATGCATATGCATGTACATTGTAGATGTACATTTAGTAACTGGATATAACAAATAAATGGAATATTTAATAGTAAATGGATTAACGAATTGTAAATAAACAAGCCGAAAATAATTTATTAACTATATACACAATATAAAAACGCAAAAATAATAATTTTTAATTAAACAATTCTCTATTGTAATATACTATCAAATATTTTTCAATATTTTTATTCTCTTAACTGCGCACAAATATCTTTAAATAAGGAAAATGACCGCTCGACATCATAACTCGTAACGGGTGCAAAACGAAAATCTTCAAATTCTGCTGATAGATTTAGACATTCAAAATCTGCCGCACTTTTCTGTAATGCATTAACTATCTCGTTTAATTTCTCATATCCAGGATTTCTTGCTTTAACGCTTTGAACATATTGGTAGAGCTTTCTTCCAAATTCTTCGGGAGTTGTTTCTAATACTGACACCATATTATTAAATTTAGTTATTGCGTCTACGATAGGCAAGCCTTGTTTCTCGAGATATTCAATAGCTTCAGGTATCTTTCCAAAATTAATTTTAATAAAAATTGTATCTCGTTTTATATTTACAGAATCCATTAAAGTCTTGCATTTTTTAATACTCTGAGCTGTATTTTCTAATTTACCAATGACGTTTTTGATCACATTGAAATTGTCAGCATAAAAAACAGCAACGTTTATTCACGTTATCCATTTTGTTAATATAGGTTGTGGAGGAAGTTTAAAATTAAGATGGTATTCTTTGTAAAAGCGTTTGCGGGTTGGCGACTTCAGAAATATTTTTTTTCCCTACAAGCGTATCAACATTGGTAAAATATTCATGAATACATTCACATATTCCATGGAAAGCATGTGCTAAACATTATACGTGGATCATTTTTGATAAATCATTTTTTAATAGCCGACCTGCTTTTAGCATATATGCAGCGCCGTCTGTTATGAGCATTAAAACATTTTCCTTTGTTCTAGTCTCGGTGTACATAGAGCTTAACGTTTCGCATTCTAAATTTTTTATTGTTTCGGAATTTACATTTCCCAAAACCTTAGATGCAATTAAGTAATGTTTGGAGGATTTTCGATATTGTAAAGTACCCACAATAACATTTGCTCTATATCGACCTAATGTGTCTGTCGCCTAACTCGTGCTTTATTTTGGATATCGTTTTCTGATATATCGAAGTTAAGCAATACTTCCTGAGTGGATTCATCGGGAACGTGACGTCTACAGTACTTTACCAGAAATTGTTTTAGAACAGAGTTATTTAACTTCCAAAACGGAATATTAGCTAAGCATAACGCTGTTATTCTTTATTATCATAACTCTCCAACTGACTGGACGACTCTAAACTTCTCAGTTGTGATGCTGATTGATCGGAATGACCACTCTGATCACTAGGTAGTTGTTGCAGTCTATAATTTTTCTCATGCGCCTTAGATCTTAAATGTTGATCTATGTAACTTTTTTTCAGCACTTAAATTCTATACTTTTGCATCTAGTACACAATATTCCTTCATCACTAGTCACTAGAAAGTCAGAATACGGGATTACCCAATTATACTTAATTCTTTTCGACATTTTATAAATAATTTAAACCTTACTAAATTTTATCACACGCGACGTTTTCCACGTTGCAAAAATGACTGACTCAAAACTTACTTTGCTTATAAATAACCGAAGAAATAAATATGGACAATTTAATGCCTGTATAATGAAGTCGGTACATCCTGGAAAAGAATTTGTTATAGCGAACACTTATTTTGGATATATATTTTTTTTACGATCGCATTCACATATTTGCCTATAATACATTCAAACAACTTCTCCATTCATTTCATAAAATGATTTTATTTTAAAATGATGACGATTTATGTTAGAATCTTCTATTGCTGCTAAAAAAGTAAATACTGATGCTTAGATACACATTGCTTTTGTGAATGATGTGATACACGTATATTGTACAAAAAAATATAATAATTTTTATAATTATAAAATTTGTTCCCAAACATTAATCAATGTGCGTGCGCCTATGTCCCTCGCTCATTTTATTTGGTGACTACCTAAATTGTTACCTAAAGTCCGATCTCTAGTTCACATCTGGTTTAGCATGTGGTTTCGTAAATGCTCCAAATTTTCCAAAGTTGTGAAAAATTTTTAAATTTTACGTTAATTAAAATAATTCAATTAATTGAATTTTAGTAAAGGTTGACGACAATTGAAAAAAATTAAGGACGAAACTACAATCACTAAACGAAAATTAATAGGTCAGGTGAAAGCTTATACGTCCCACAACTGACAACTAATCTAATCTGAGTCTCATTTTATATGCTGCTTTGTCGTAGCCAAGTAGGTTTTTAGAGGCAAAAATAACTAAAGATAGCTATATTATTTATTTAACACAACCATATGAAGTGGTACATTGTTGTAACGGGAAAAATAAGCTCTTTCTAATGAAATTATAGCCAGTTATGAGTGCCATTTAACAAAACAAAAGTTTGTAACTTGAAAATAGCAAGTTCAATAAAAAATTAATTCATGCAGGTTGATATAGGGTATATTATTAATATTTTTCCTTTTCAACTTTTCTCCAAATTAAATAATAATGTAATTAGACGAGATTAAATAAAATCAAGAAATCTAGTTTTTTGCAAATATCTAGTAAGCTCCCCATATAAAAATGAAAAAAATCTCACCTTGGATATATCTCTCACTTTCTTTCTTAACTATTTTATATTACAATTATTTCGCTACACAAAAAAAACCATTATGTGGGGAAATAATTGTTATGTATATTAATTAAAGATCAAAATATGGGGTAATTGAATAACGTTTTTATTAAACTTAAATTTTACTAATTTTTAAGAAACAAAATACATGGACTAATCAAAAATATATTCTCGTACATTATTTGAAATTGCCCCCCACCGATTTGGCAATTTTTGGATTTCGCGCCGAAACAAATCCGATGGTCATTCTGCTTAAAAATAACTTGACGATGTCTTTTTAATCCTTCTTTCTAGAAATGCGACCTTACGCCAATGGAGTCGATCACGCCATTTCTGTCCCATCAGATCCACAGCATCAGCTTATGAATGAGTGTTAGATTTTGCTGGAGAATTTTGTCTTTTGTTAAAGACATTACAATTTATTAAAGACATTAACAGAATATGCCATTTGTCATTAACAGAAACAATGTAAAATAATTTTCAAATGCAACACAACAGCTTTTTGGGTCACTTTGATACTTATAGCAAAAAAAAATGTATTCATTATTATACTCTCGATATACCTGTTTTTGTATTAAATTTATCCCATTCTTCTAGTCCCTGACTGTCAAGTTGTTGTAATAGGAATGAATTTATTATATTTTTATGTTTTGCAGAAAGCTTACTGATATTATATGCTGGGTGAAAATAAAATGCTGATAATGCATATACATTTAGAGCCATTTCCTGCCGAGTTTTCAATTGCTCCTGAAATTTTTCTGGCAATTTTAAGTCTAGCCAGAGATTTGTCGAATCTGCAATAGAAGTATCTGAATTTTGACACATATTGATTAATTCACAAACTGGATTGTGTGTTTCTAAATGAAAATCCTCACTAAAAACTAATTCGATAACTTTGGATTTAATTTTCTTTTTCGTAGACGCAATAATTTGTTTCATGTGATCGACATTTTCCAAGAGGTTCTTGAAGGAATCCCGGTAAGAGCACCATCTTGTTTCGGCTGGAAGTTTGATTCGATGGCCTCCTTTCATACTATTATTTTTTCAAAATCTGGTTGTTTAAATTCTTTTAGTACCAGCTTCACATTTTCGACCAACTTTTTATCCAATATATCTTTTGCGAGCAAGTTGCCCGTGTGGCTACTGCATGTACTATGCCACATTGAGTGCTTCAGAAGAGCCCCCATTTTAGTCATAGAGCTAGCATTATCAGAAACGATACCATACACATTCACATCATATTTTTTTTTGGCAATATCAGCAGATTTTGTAATTATTTCAGCAAGTTTATCGCCAGTTTCAGACTCCATATTCAAATCCCAGGCCTCAAGAAAAGCATTTGCACCATCTGTACTATGAAGCATTGTCACCACTATCTTAGAATTGCTTGCAGCATTTTTCCAACCGTCACATAAAATAACTGCTTCTTCTTTTACATGTCGTTTCGTTTTAATTATGCAATCATCATAACATTTATTTAAAAATGTTGTGCTTAGCTTCTTTCGACTGGGAATCTTATCTAAATAAGCCGGTCGAATGGATTTAATAAAATCTTTGAATAAGGGAGATTCAACAATATTAAATGGTAGATTGCAGCCAAATATAAACCTAGACAAAGCTTCATTAATTTTTTTTTCTTCTTCTTCCTTTAAAATATCAAAATAACTGCAAATTGTTTTAGGTCGTTTAAAGGTTCCACTTGGTGTACTAGCAGATAAGTTTCTTTTAAAACTCCCGGAAGAGTTTGCTGTCGGTGTAGTAATATCAACAATAGCAATCGGGTTAGTTGTTGCATCCATTGGCGTGAGTGTTCCTTCCTCTGAAACCACATATGTATGCATAACCTCTAAATCAGCGGTTTCTTGTTCGCACTAAAATAATAGAATATAAATAATAAATGAAATATGTACTTTATAATGCAACAACTATACGTACTTGTTTACTATTGTCAGCAGTTCTTGATTCTTCAATACGTTTGACGGTTGACTGGGTCTCACTTTTAGCAATGCATATATTCCTAAAAAGCAAAAAAAATATTTTCAATGTTTTAATACAGCATAGAATAAACCTCACATATATGTTTATTTAAACAACAATTAGGTACTCACTACTTACTACTCACCTATGAGATTGTAACCTATTTGCAGCTGTGTTTTTTAAAGTGTTTGTACAAACAAGGCACTTGACGGCATATCTTCCGCCCACTTTAATTAATTCAAATTCTAATTTTTCAAAATTATTATTTCGTTTGCGTCCACTCATATTGTTATAACACAAAGCCTAGCGCCAAAAATGAGTATCCTCGCTTAAGAGCAGAACAAACATTAAAATATAACCTCACAATTTTTATTTACTTGAGATAGTCTACATTGTCGACGTGTACATTTATTGTCTACGCATTGTCGACGCGTAGATATAATCTATTAAAGTCGACGCGTAAACGCCCATCCCTGATGATCGCGCGAATTAATCAACCCGCTCTCGTATGTATATGAAAAAGGAATAAGTTGTACTATAAGAAAATAAGTTGAATATTACACAATTATTTTCCAAAAAAAATATTTCGAAGAATTAATTAAACGTCACTAAACCTTTCATTTCGCTTTGGACTTAACATACATTAAAAAAAAACTTTATTACATGTATGAAACGTAATAAACTTTAGGTGCTTAGGGTCATATAATTATGTCGTCCAGGAAGTGGTTTCAAAAGTTGTGTGCCCACATGTGTATGTGAAATTTCTGGTGAGACATGAACAAAAGGCTTACGCACACTGATTAGCGGATTACAACTATTAATCAAAGGATGAAATATCAACAATTTAACTTTCTTCTTCGAAATGTTTCATGTAATTTAACGTACCTGCAATTTTTCAAAGAATATTCTCATTATTCTCATTGAATTTAATGCGACGTTACAGTGGCTAATTTTCGGTAATTATACAGTACAGTGGTAATTTAATAATAAATCGTTATAGTTAAAACAGGTTAGGCATAAGAGTACAGAAAGTCTAGACCTCGATGTCAATACATTATTTAATATGTTAATGTATTCGAGATATTTCATTACGCTGGGGTTCTATTTGGTAGACATTATTATTTAGAAGGATATATACATAATGTAGTGGTTTGAAATTATAACATGCTGTATATACTTGAAAAATTAATATTATACTTGTTACCGATATCAAAATTTGGAATTTAATAGATGGATTAAGTGAAGTTTTGTTTTAAAATTTAGAATTTATGAATTTGCAGCTAATGTACACTGATGGAAAAAAGTGACGAGCACACCCTGTATAATCTGAACGTGTCAAGATAAATGCGTAGATTTAGCGAAGCATTAACGTTTCCTCTAGACGAGTTTGCGAAGCGAGTTTTGACTTTTCTATTGCTGCATTCTTTACTGAGTGCCTCCGACAGCTGCAATATGTCGTCTCCATGGAGACCGATGCGGAATGGGAGAAACCGGTTGTTGATAGTGTGGTGGAAGCGGGTAATTGTAGTCGTATATTGTGCGTGATGGAAGGTCGTTCGCGTTATCTGAGTGAGTTTGAGCGTGGAATGGTTGAGGGGATGCACATTACAGGAGTATCCTTCCGTGATATCGCGCGCCGTCTCGAGCGGTCATTTTCGGCAGTGCAGCGGGTATGACGGGAATGGATGGAGAAAGGACGTATGCGCCTTTAGCCGCGAGCGGGACAGCCCCGCGCGAGAACAGCATGCGAGAATCGCGCCCTTGTGCACAGCGCTTTAGCGTCGCGTATGTCTTCTTGGAGGCAACTTGGAGCCGTTTGGCCAGCAGGAAGGGTAGGCGTACTCACTACGCGAAATGTACGGGGGCGTTTGCTAGAAAGTGGACTGCGAGCGCGCTGTACGTTGCAGCGGATTCCACTGACTCGCGAACACCGCCGTACACGGCGCCAGTTGGTGGAGGCTAGACATCAGTGGGTAGAGTGGAGGCACATTTGGTTTCCGACGAATCAAGAATTGAGCACCGGTGATGCGCAAATTTTGGTTCATCGGAGAAGTGGTGAGCGTCACCTCGAGGAATGCATCCAACCATGCCCTATCCACCACCAGCAGGGCATTATGGTATGGGGTGCTATTACACATGGTGGACGTACGCGTCTGCTGCGTATACAGCATACGATGGCGGCTCGCCGCTACGTAAATGAGGTGCTACGGCTCGTTGGCCTTCCCTACGTTCGATGGCGCCCACGTCTTCTATACATGCACGACAACGCCCGACCGCACACTGCACGTGTTGTCCAGACCTTCGTGGAAGAGAACCATATACGGATGTTTCCATGGCCGGCACGTCCTCCGGATCTCAATCCGATCGAACATGTCAGAGATATGATCGGTCGGAGACTTCAACGTTATCGGGCTCGCCCGGGTAACGCTGAGAAGCTATGGAGACGAGTTGACGCAGCATGGTTGGACATCCCTCCCGCTACCATACATTGACTTATTGACTCCATGCCTCGTCGTGTAGCGATGGTACGCGCCGCCAGCGGGGATACTCCCGATATTAATGCATCCCTTCCCAGCAGGGCTGCGCCGCTCTCCAGGTGAGGGTAAGTTCTGCTATGTTAGTACTACTTCCATACCAAATTTGATTGCGTTAAAACCACTTCTCCAGATTATACAGGGTGTGCTCGTCACTTTTTTCCAACAGTGTATGACATTTTAGATATCGGTTAGCAGAAATGATTCAAAATCCAACATTCCGATTAGCATGTAAATATAGGTACGTATTTAATTTATAAAAATTATTATATAAGTGTTTTCCGAGACAGAAATTTCATTTTTTATATTGGTTTTAAAATTTAAAAAGGTATTTCTTCAACATGTTCACTTACTTTCCAAAATTTTAGACATTCCGTTGTTCCTTCTTTTATGAAGTTAGATAGAAGCTGAAATGAGGTATTCCATTGTCTAAAAAACATTGAATTCAGTAAGGTAGGAACTACTGTTCTATATATTCTTCTGGATACTACAGCCAGTCAAATTGAGCTCATTACGAAGACTTATTGGTGTTAACTGTTTATATTAACATAATTTGTAGTCACAGTATTTTTTTAAATTAGTAAATAACCCTTAATTTTACTTGCACTGGGTAATCAAAATTTCATTACGTACCAGAGTCATGATGTTAAACTTTGTTTATTCGATTAATTGTTGATAACGTAACAAACTTTTCTAAATTTAAATATTAATTATCACTTTGTAGATTGGTATAGACCAACTCATGTTTAAAATTTATAGTATATTTACACTGTCCAATTTTCTTTATTACGATTGGAAATTGCAAATTGATTTTTGTTTTCTTATATTTAATATTCTAATTAGTATACTGAGTGTACAGGAATCTCGACGTGAGATTTGCCGAAAGATCTTTAGATAAATTACAATGATTTATATGCTGAGATATTGCTTTTGTTGAATGACTTTGATTTTTTTTCTAAATTCATTAGTTTCCCTTTACTTTAATTTAACTTTATTATTTAATGGCATTTTGATGCATATTAATTGTGCTTGATTTTTTTGTCATATTCCATTACTATACTGGGTGAGTCACTACTTCAGTATCATTTTATATATTTATTTCAACTTATTTATATAAAATTAGTATTTTTTAAGCATGTTGGTCATCGATATTGTTGAATTATACTTCATTATTTTATTGTGGCTTGTGAGACTTAAGATTTTTCATATTTTATTTATTTAACTACTTCGTTGTTAACCATAAAGGCTTGTTGATTATCTTGTGGTTGTGAATAAATTACTTCTTGTTATTGTTATATCTCAGTGTTTTATTATTATGGTAACAAGCGTCCACATATTTACATGCAATTTAGTTAACTTACTATCGGCGGTGTCTGAGCTCGCTGTACTGGCTCGAGAGTATAAAAACGGTGGCGCCTATAAAAGAGCCTCCTCTAGCTCGTCTCTTAACTGAGCAGGTCTCTCAGGCTAAAATTTCCGCGGCAATTGTGTTGTTGGGGTAAGTTGGCAAGTCAAGTAGGCATTACGTTTGTGTAGGGAAGGCGAGTGTGTAACAATTTACCTGAAATTAAAAATAAGAAAAGTATTAAGGTTAGCTTAATCCGTATTAATCAACATATCAAGAATATTCTGTTTCAAGTTCCACTAGAAAATGCACATGTTTTTGATTTATATTTCTAAATTAAAAATTTCCTTAGTTAATTATTAACAATATATTTATAGTTTGATGTTAAATAAATGTTATATACGTTTAAAACAACAGTTATAATTGTTTCTTAGTGACATCTAGTAGCAAGTTATAATTCTAGTATTTCTAGTATATACACTATTAAATTTTATTATTTAAAGGTTTGTGGATTATGTTTTGTTAATTTATCTGCTATGGTTTTTGGGTGGAGAGATCATTACAATATATATTTTTCTTTATATCTTTTTCGTTTAGTACATAGTAGTTTGTTTCATTTTAGGGTAACTTGAAAATCTTGCGAAATTTAATGTAACAGTTGAACACTACTTAACTATGATATCCAGAATGTTAACAAAAGCAAAATATTAAAAATACTATTTAGCAGACCTGACGCTCGCCTGAAAGATAGGTCGTAAACAAGATTAAACCACATTTCGGATGAAAAAGGTCCTCGAATTTGAAGATCTTTTTGAAAGATTTTATAATATATATACGAGGGAAATCGATAAACTAACCTCCATTTAGCTGTGAATAAAACATAAATGTAGATATATAAATTTTAACATATCTTAAAACTGCAGTCGGGTATTATTTATCTACAAAGCCGCCATCCAAACTTCTCGCCACATCTTCATATACATGGACAAGTGGAAATCAGTTGGAACCAGCTCTGGACTGTAGTGTGGGTGCTTAAAAATGTCCTTCTTGAACTGACGAAGCAGTTTTTTTGTTTGCTGGGCAGTATAGGGCTGAGCGTTTAAAAAGCATTGTCAACACCAGGAGCCTTTAAGCATTCCTTTGTTCAACGGGAATCTTATTACCTTAAATCTCCTTGTGTCCTAGCACCTATATCAATTGAACAACATTATCACTTATCAGAGTCTGAAGGACTTGCTTGCACGAACACGATGCCGGAAGTAAACAAACTGCAACGTTTGTTTTTAACTGCTTGTCTCATTTTTTTTAAATCTCTTAATACGCTTGAGCATTACCGGTTGTTCCTCGGTTCATGAACTCCAACAATTCCCTTACATACCAGAAAACGGTGGTACTTCTCGAGAAAAATCTTTGTCGCTATCTTTGGGTTGGGTGGTGAAAAAGTACAGTACTACACCACTAACTGCTGTTCCGTTTCAGTGATACACAAGCCCATACACACGTTTGGCCAGTTCATCGGCCATCTTATTGAATTTAGTTAACTAAATTCAATAAGACTATCAGTCATTAAGTTATTCCTTCTATCTATACAGTCAACTTCTCGAATTTCCCCAAATTTAGTAATCTCTTCCTTCTATAGCTTACTTCATAAATTCCTGCCCCTTTGCTGTGATTGGACTGCGATCCATCCGTGACTCAGGCACCGACGCCTTAATCGCTCAACCGGATCTTTGCCTATTTCTCGACCAGTGTAGATATATTCAGCTTAAACATAAACATAATCCTAGGTGCCATACTGTCCGCCGGAATTTGTAATTCTGGCTGCTCCAGTACAGATCCCGTGATGTCTGTATGGTCCCGAACTATATTATTAGGACACAATAAACCGTCGACCCTCAGTCTCGGGATCTCAGCCGTGGCATCCGCTTTTATAGCTTCGTCAGAAGAAGATCCACCCTCCATGGAGGCATTCCCGTGCTGCTCATAGCTCCTGTCATTTCCAAGAGAGCCTGTTGCTGTAGAGTCGTGAGGAATCCTACTGCTGATGTCAGCCCCGTCCTGCTACACTAGACAACTGCTCCATAGGTAATCATTGATCTTACCACCACTGTGTACAATCTATTTACCACTCTTGTTTATAATCCCTAGGTCTTTCCAACAGCTCTTCTACATCGACAGATATGCCGCCCTGTCCGTCACTTTGACTAGATGTTTACCCCAATTTAGTTTCGCAGCGAGTATTATACATAGATACTTTATTGGTTAAATCTAGTTCTTGTCCGAACGGGCTTGTGGTGCCCAAATCGTTTAGTTTTTCACGTCAGTAAAAGCTACCAACTTTGTCTTTTGTGAATTAACAAAGCAGTCCCTCATTTAGACATCATCTTTCCACAATTGTACCCGGGAATTTCCCACGACAAAATGACAATGTTATCAGCAAACCCCTGCGTTCATATTCATTTAATGACCAGGAAAGACTGAAAATTATTCACTACCAGACTACATATTAGCAGTGGCTGTACTCCTTTTTGAGGACCTATGTGAGAGTTTGGTTTCTTACGCCATCGCTAACCATTTCGATTACCTTAAACTCTTGAAAAAGAGTAATCGAGTAACTTTATTTAGTTAGATCCTAAGAGATCTCAAGAACCCTCGGTTTTAAGATTCAGTTCCATGTAGCACTACCTAAAAAAATGTAAATTATAATCTAAATTTTCTTCAAAAATCTTCTTGTACGTGTTTATATTATTAAACTATTAAAATAGGAATATTTTGTAGACAAAAATGTCTTTAAAGTAACAGGTCGTCCAAACATCCCTTCCATAAACTCATATTTAAAAGCCGAAGGAAGCCACCACGGGAATATAATTGCAAAGCTACGAGGAGAATCCAAAATCCAAATGTTGACGATGTTTTAACAAACACTGCTTGCCGTGCAGTGAGTAATTTATATAACAATTGTACTTTCAATGATAACTATAATTATTATTGTTGTTGTGTTCAAATACTATACTCACCGGCATAAAATTCGATCCATATAGTTTTTTTTAGTTTGTTCTCTTTCTTTTATTTCACCCTTAAATTTTAATATTATTGTTACCTGTCATAAATATTATGTGAACCACACTTTGTTGAAATTTTTTGGAACTGTTTAAAACCTTCTTTTTTACATTAAAAGCGTGCTTATTCATTGCTAGTTAGTGTTAGTTAAATTTAAACTGTTTTTTTAATTTGGTTTATTTTTTAATCGTTCATTTTGCTTTTTTTAATTCGTGTTTAACAAAGTTCGTTTTTTGTTTTTTGAATTTAAATATGATCTTAAATCCAACAGACACTGCCAGAGCAAAAGTTTTGATACAAACTGGACGATCACAATATTACGTGGCTCGAGTCCTAGGTGTATCTAGGTGTTCTCTTCAAAGAGCAGTAGAGCGGTTCCGTGTAACTAGTGGATACATTAGACGAGTCGGTTCTGGCAGAAGAAAGTGTACAAGCGCTCAGGATGACCGCTTTCTTAAATTGGGAGTCCAGAGAAACAGGGACACTATAGCAATTTGTGTCATAAACGATTTAGAAGAGGTACATGGTGTAGCAGTTAGTGAAAAAACAGTAAGAAGAAGGTTGCAGGAATATGGATTGACTGCTAGAAAATCTGCAAACGACCCGTAGTGGCGCAGAGAACATCGCGTAGAGCGGTTGTGCTTTCATCAGAACTATGTTAATGAGGAATGGAGCCATATCTTTTTTACAAACGACTCAAGATTTAGTTTCGGCGGTGGATCAGTTATGGTTTGATGGGGAATTAATATGGAAGCTCCTCCGAATTTATTTTTGGTAGATGGAAAAGCTCTGAATGCAGGCAGATACATTATGGATATCCTAGAACCACATGTGGCGCCTTTTGCTCCATTTGTTGATGACAATTTTATACTAATGCATGATAACGTTCGCTCTCACGTTGCTCGGGTTGTTCATGAATATTTGAAAGAAGTTGGAATCTATCATATGATCGGCCTGCCAGAAGTCCAGACCCAAATCCGATCGAACATGTATGGGACATGGTCGGAAGGCGCCTTCGGGCTCAAATTCCAACACCAAGAAACATACAAGAGCTAAGCGCGGCAATAGTCCAAGAATTGGAGAATATTGACCAAAACGACATTCAACTCCTTATTGAAGGAATGCCAAGAAGAATCGAGAGTGTAATTCAATCACAGAGAGGCAATATACGCCATTAATCCTCCTCATTTATCATTTACAATAAAAAATACATTTTGTTGATTTAATCACTATTCCATTTTTTACATTATTTTGTTATTGTGGTTATATATTTTTTTGAAATTGGTTCAAATTCATTACAATTATTTGCTTTGCTGTTAAAAAAAAACTAAAAAAATAAACCAAATTAGTACATGGATCGAATTTTGTACCGGCGAGTGTAGTTGTAATATAAATCAATAAATGCATTTTGATAATTAAAAGTCCGAATGTTTTTAGAATGTCAAAAAATATTCTCTTTATTCACATGTACAAATACCTGGATATTTTGATGGTGGATCAAATACTCGGTGATATTCGTCCGTTGCTAGATTATTTCTGTAATTTACATTAATATAATTGGTTGACATTTTCTGAGGGATATAGTCATTATAATTTTTTAATAAAATTCCTAATTTTGATACCTTCCAAGAAAACAAATTATAATCTCTTATCTGAAAATTGAATAACACAATTTTTAAGAACTTTTGTGGAAGTATGTTGATCAAACATCTTCTCGTTTTAATTGAAATTGAGCATTGTGTGGAAAAGAGGCATCGTCCCATATGAATTTTGATATGGATCTACAGTGTTTCGCTCAGTTTGGATTGGTTTTAGAATTCGCCGTTGTTATACGTATACAGGTACTACGTGGTATAGAGAAAACAACACGACCGACAGTAAATGATAGCATCGCTCGTCATTACAATAACAAATAAGAACAGAAAGACAACGTGTGTTCGTTGAGGCCGGTCGAAGCATAAATAGTCTTGGCGTTGGCGAGATCGCTTCTTGCACATCCTAGTCAATGGCAATATAAGTAGACGTGTGATACAATAATTTAAGTAAGAGACTTGTTAACCGAAACAAAATTTTATGTGATGCAATAAAATAAATGTTACGAATTCATGGAATGTCCAACAATAAACACTTGTTTTAAAGGTATAAATGTGTTTTTAGTTCATTGGCATAGCAGTGAATATGTTCAAGCTATATACGGTTTCGTATTTTTTGATGTTATCAACATAAATGGGGGAGTTACTTTTACCATATAACCACAATAACGTAGAGAAAAATCTAGCAACAACTACGCATTATATGAAGGCTGTTCTCTTTCCGCCGAGCCTTGTAAAGTAAAACTCAATTTAATTACGTAAAAAATTTATAATTTTTCAAGGCATTCTTCTCCACAGTCAATGCATTTTTACATCCGCGAAAACCATTCTCGAAAACATTTTCTCCAATCTTTTGGCCGTAGTTTATTTATTTAATTTTTAAAGGCAAATAGCGCTTCTTCGGCTAGGTCTGTATTATACAGTGAATGAGCCATTATTTCTATGCTTTGGGCATTCAAATACTCAGTTGTTCGAGCGGTAGTGGACCCGAACGTTATCTTGACGCAAGATGATTCTTCCTCTTGGACGTTCTTCGCGAACATATTGGAAAACCTGAGGCAAATAAACTTTAGTGTACCATTCTGAATTAACAGTGCGTCTATCCTTCAGTGCTACAGTCGAAATATGCCCAGTAATTCCAAAAAATGTGGCGACCATCATCTTGTTCCGGCTTTTTTGTTGAAGCAGATTGTTGCTTTTTTTTCGGAATCATAGCAGTATACCCATGTATTATATGAATTTAAGCTAAGATTGAAGAATTAGAAAGGAAAAAGCAAGAGATATAATTTAAAAGTTAGGAACATTATTAAAAACGAACAGGTTATTTAATTCGTAAGAAGTTATGTGTAATATTGTTAACTGATAAATATAAGGCAATTCTTATTTATTCATTTCTGTTCAAAACTAATAGATTTAATATATTTAAATAAAATTTTAATTTTTTATTGCTTAAGATAAGGATTTCAATTTAAAAAATAAGAACATTAACCCTGAGTATAATATTAATTTAATTCATATTACTTTTGGCATCCAACGTGGTGTAACTAACTTTATCTCAGTTCGTAATAATATTGATTATGTTTAACGCTGCCACACAGTCAAACTTTTAAATTCAGAAGACTTTATATTTATTCTATATGCAATTTTTAGAAGTAAGTTTAATATGGTTCCCAATACACTATTAATTCTACTTGAATTATCAGGTTTAGGTAAGAACAACACTAAAGCGCTTTCTTAAATATAATGGAATTATAATATTCTCTTGGGTAAAGTTAAATAAAATAAAATAAAATAAAATAAAATAAAATGAAATAAAATAAAATAAAATAAAATAAAACAAAGTACTTGGCCGATTCAAATTGGAGTTCTCTTGCTAGTGAGCTAACGAATTATTCAAATTACGATGCAAGCGCCACCGTAGCATCAATCGAAAACGGAACTTACGTTCTGGATATACAACATAGCTTCAAATTGAACTCTATACTTTCTATATTTTTAATTAGGCATATTGAAGGTAATATAGGTCCTTCAATACATTATATATATATGTACATATATATATATATATATATATATATATATATATATATATATAAAACAAGCGAGCGACAAAATGCGTATCCTAAGTAGGCCATTAACGACTGAGATAGACATATAAGTCAAATCTGAGCTTAGAGAATGGACGAAGTGTCATTTTGTAAATAATCATAAGACAAATTAACAAGTTGAAAGATATCTTTGCAATTTATTAGCTGTTTAATAATAGCTTTTGTATTTAACGGACAACAGAAACGGCACATGGTTGAAATTTATTTTAGAAATGGTAGTAAAATTAATGGTGAATGGGTTTATTCTATAAGGGATGCATATCAGGACCTTTTAGAAGAATTTCCAGATATTTCTATCCCATATAATCAGTTTTCCATTTGCATTCGCCGTTTTATGAAATTATTCAGGGAAACAAGAAACGTGCATCGCAAAACGGGCAGTGGTAGGCCAACAGTTAGAAATGAGGAAAATGTTGAAGCGGTAAGGTAATTGGTAGAAGAACGTCCTCAGCTTTCCGTGCGACATGTACACCAAGAATTATAGCACTTGCAAACGTATCCTTAAGCATGAGTTACACTTACACCCCTACAGCTTGCAAGCGACTTATAAAATACTTCCTGTGGACAGACCGAAACGACAGGAGAATTTTGTCAAAGTTAATGCCCATTTTGTTGTTAATGATGGGGGCATTAAAAAGATTAAGTTTACTGATGAATCCTGGTTTAATTTCTCTGTCTACGTAAATTCTCAAAACATAAGGATGTGGAGCGGAAATAATCCGCACTTTTTTGTGGAAGCAACACTGTATACACAGAAAATTGAAGTTTGAGCAATGTTTATCAGAGAAGGATTATAGGGCTAATATTTTTTGAAGATATGGCGATTAAAATGCAAAATTTTAAATAGTACCCAAAAAATGCTTCCATTTTTTAGGAATATTAAACGCTGCGCGTTACAGACTGGAAATCTCAATACCATTTGTAAATATGTTACACGATAATGAATTAAAGGAAGGCTAATTTCAACAAGATGGAGCTCGTGTACATACTACCAATGAAAACATTAAGAAATAAGTAATTAAACTTCTAGTTTCAAAAATTCATTTATTGTAAATACCACTACAATATTGTTTCGCCATACAATGGCTTCATCAGGTGGATGAAATACTGAATATGTACAATACAAGTTTGAAGTTTCATCCACCTGATGAAGCCATTGTATGGCGAAACAATATTGAAGTGGTATTTACATAAAATAATTTTTGAAACTAGAAGTTTAATTACTTATTTCTTAGCGTTATAATGAAGTTTCAACAAGTATCTCCTTCGTCAATTAACTAATGAAAACATTGTTTTTCTAAGAGAATTTTTTGGAGATCGAATAAGTAGTTCAAATACAAACACAATTTAACCACCTCGTTTCTGCGATTTAACATTTTTTATGGCCGTACTAAAAAAATTCTATTTTGGTATCACCTGCTTGTTATCTCAATCACTTGAAACAAAGGATCACTAATTAGATCGTAGAAATTAATAATTGACCTTGGATCCTAGAAGATTTTATTAACTCTGTTAAGCGAAGAACGTTACGCTGTGGTGGGCCATATTATGCACCTTATTTAATGAATATTGTTACGTAATAGATCGTATTTTGTTCTTCTTTTGATTTAAACAATAGGATAAACGGATCATCAAAACCCCACACGACAAACTCCAATGGATGACTTCACAGATGACGAAGATTAATTTCTCCAATAAAAAAAACGTTTCCTTTCAGAACCAACACATTTGTGTCGAAGGAAAAAATTAATGGTTGCTTAAATGTCATACTTGTTTATTATGTATACTGCATTAATAAATTGCTGTGTTTACTTTAATTATTGATTCACCTTTATTTTTATATAATGAGATTTTACGTACATAATGTTGTTAAATCTGATTTGGTTTTTGATGTGTTTTCAAATTTTACTTTTCGGCATTTTTTCATTTTAAGACAGTAAATAAATCATTGTATTTTACACATTTCAACAACTAACTTTCAAATAGCCATGTTTTTCCTGAAATTCAATTTTTCTGTAGACCTAAATATTAGGTTAGCTTAATGAATGTCTCTTGGCAACTCTTATTTAACGATTTAACCTATTACTAGTAGTACAACATGTAGGTTAAATCACTTAATCAGTCTAAGACATAACTGATTTAATCCATGGCATACTCTGAAAACTTTTTTGTAGCTCACTCAATATATAATTATCATAAATCTACTTTAAAATTTCCTATTCATAAACCTAGGATTAGCCTTTGAAAAAGCTCCTCTTGTTCACATCATTAGAAATGCTAACTATGTACATTTCCATTTACTTACTATGTTTTTAACGTATCCTGTGAACTTATTTTGATCTTTTTTATTATTGCAATTTGTGTACAACTGCTCTACAATTATTCTGTTCGACAATGCATTCTATTCTTTTAAAATCTTCAAGAACATATCCAAATGTTTTGCTGCGTTTGAATGTCTTTTCAAACAAAAAGACGAACCTATTTACGACGTAACTGCACTGATTACCGTAAATATTGAGTCATTAGATCATTTACATTCCTCGACGTAAAAGCAAGTCTATACAAACAGATCTACTTGTGCAGTCAAGATGAAGTTGAATTGATTGACTTGGGGATGCATAAAATCGAATGTCAGTGAATGCGTCAGTCGTCGGCGCCATGCTAGACATATTTTGCCTATTGGGTTCGTATTGTCTGTACTCATTCATACATCAAATTGATGTACCGCATAGATTTACATGCTGTTTCGAATATGAACGTCATTGTTAACTATGGTTCGGAGAAGGTGAATTAATTTTCCTCTAAACATGAATGTACACATGTCAGTATCCACAATGCTTATTGAATTTTCAAGATACGGATAAACTGTGTATACATAATGCACAATTGTATATTACCGATTTGTCAAAGAAGATATATAAGTGGCGTTTATATTCATATACAGCGTGTCCCATAACTTATGGGCAATACACATTTGGAGGTAATGGACATAAGAATAGTTATTTTGAATATAATTTGCCTAAGTAAAATGTTTCAATTAGAAATAAAACTACGGTTCTAATCTTCACTTTTAATCTTTAATCGTAACAAGACAATTGTTTCGCCAGCACAGTGGCTTCCTCAGGTGCTTACATCTAAAGAGTACGTTACAAACTGTAACGTACTCTTTAGATGTAAGCACCTGAGGAAGCCACTGTGCTGGCGAAACAATTGTCGTGTTACGATTAAAGTGAAGATTAAAACTGTAGTTTTATTTCTAATTTAAATTATGGATCTTCATCAAGTAAATGCCGAATCAATTCAATTATTAAAATGTTTCAGGTTAAAAGATACAGGGTATTGAAAGTGATTAATTTTCATGCAGTTCCCTAGATTTTCGCATTTGAATGTTTTGTTGCACATCTTGCCGATGGGTCAAAAATATTTAATTCACAAAGTGTGCCTTTAATATTAACAAGCCATTCAATGTTTTATACATTTTCCTGTCATAGGTACGTCAAAAACTAGTTTTACATTATCCAAGTACTGTAATCTTTCCAATTCAAAGTGCCCAGACTTAATAAGTTTTCTAACCGTGATTTACTGGATATGCTCTGCGTTTATGGCCAAGAAAGCTACAACGGATATGCTGCACTTAGAAGATATGTAGAACTCTACCCAACTAGAATAATTGCAGACTGAAAAATATTTCAAAGGATATTCCATCAGTTAGGTGAAACAGGTTCGTTTTATAACAAAAATCCTGGCGGACGACCAAAAACTGTAACAGTCGAACAAGAATAACAGATCTTGATTATAATCGTAGAAAAATTCTGAATTAAGCACTAGGCGTTTGGAGGCTTCTATGGGAATTGGTAAATTAACCGTCTTAAGAATCATCCATGCAGAAAATGTGTTTCTCCACCGTTTTACTCCCGTTCAAAATTTATTTCCAGGAGATTTGCAAGCCAGATTAGAATTTTCTCGAAATGTACTAAATAAAAAAGACCCTATGTTCCTGAAAAAGATATTATTTACAGACGAGGCAACTTTTACAAGACACGGAATTTGCAACTGGAGAAATAATCATCAATATGCCTTGGAAGATCCATGCCTACCTAGAGAAAGACATTTTCAACATGAGTTTTCGATAAATATTTGTTGCGATATTATCGATTATTTCTTGATTGGCCCAATTAAACTTCCGTAGAGACTTAATGAAGAACAATATTTACTTGGTATACCTGTGAACGTAAGACAAAATATGAATCAGCGTTTTCTGCATCGATGGATTGGCCATAGTAGAGAATTTCCTTGGCCACCTCGTGGCCCAGATATTAGCTCCTTAGATTTTTATCTGTGGGGTCACATGAAGGCTTTAGTACACACCGATGAAATCAATACACGGGAAGAACTTTCATGAGAGTTATTGAAATATGCCAAAATCAATCCCTATTATTCTTAAATAAATAGCAACCACCCCACCTCTCAGAGAGATAGAAAGAGTTAATTTTTTTCATGTAGTATGGTATTTTCCCTAAAAAAGACAAGGTTTTAACTATAATATAAAATCAAATATAAATAATAGATCTTTAGAATACTTAGCAGTTGAAACTGGCCAGCATTGTCAGAAATTCCTTATAATTTAAACTATAAATTTGAAGTTGCAAAAATCATTAAACAACAGAAAAGAAAGAATTCTTTTAACCACGAACATAGTGTAGTTAATACTATTAAAGACAAATCTATACAGAATGACATCATCTTTACTAGAGCAGATAAAGGTAAAACAGTTATTGTTATAAATAAATAAGATTATATAACTAAGACATACGACTTTTGGAACTCAGATAAATATGTCTTACTTAACAAATATCTTACAAATTCATATAACCAGTAATTCAAAACACTCTAAAAAACAAATGTTGTTATTAGCGAAAAAGAGAAAAGAAGTTTAGTAATTATGAACCCTCAACCTCCTAAATTGTATTCATTGATTAAATTACATAAACCAAACTATCCCATCAGACCACTTGCTTCTTATGTTCCTGCACCTTCTGTTAAAATTTCTAAAATACTTATTGATATCATTATTAAATATACTAACTTTAAGCCACAGCAGAGCATGAAAAAATCATACGAATTAATTAATAAGATCAACAATATTTCAATGCCTCATAATGCAAAACTGGGTATCATTTGACGTTAAAAATTTATTTCCGAGTGTCCCTTCAGCCGATACCGTTAATTTAATTGAAAATTTACTTATAGCTAAGAACACTAATTAAAGCCAAAATCTTAGATTTGTTAAATATTGTTCTGAAACAAAATTACTTCTAGTTTAATAATTCCATATACACTTGTAGTGAAAGACTAATACGAGGTGTAAGCTACAATTATTGAGAATAGAAAGATTGATAAAAGTTTTCAGAATTTTTATTTTAAATATTTTCACAATAATAGCCATCAACAATAATACACTTAGCTATTCTTTCCTTCCATAATTCAAAAGCATTCAGCCAGCTGTCTTTAGGGGTACTATCAAAAAAACACTTAACGGCGATATCAATCTCTTCTTCTGACTGGAACCTTTTCCTTCTCAAATGTTTTTGAGCTCAAAAAATAGCCAGAAGTCACACATCGCCAAATCCGGTGAGTAAGGAGGATGTTCTATAACTTTGATTTTGTTTTCAGCTAAATACTGAACAGTTATCCCTGCTCTATGGGACGACGCGCTATTATGATGTAACATAATTTCCTTTCTTGGTACTTTACTTAACACAGTACGCACATACCATTTAGCGGTAACTGTCTTCTGATCTTTTAATTTAATTGCGGCCACCAAACCCGTACTCATAAAAAATACTACGTACATTACTTTTTTCATTGCTCGCTGTTTTTCACCATCGTAGGGGTTTCCTCATCTTCATGTATCCAGATTCGGCTTTCTTTGGCGAGTGGGAACATTAAAAAACGGTATGTACGTTTCATCGCCAGTTACAATTTTAGAAATAATTTGATGGCCTCCAGCATTCAACATATCTAAAGTTTGTTGACAAATTCTAACACGTTTTGCATGTTGTAAATCTGTCAGATGATGGGGTACAAACCGAGCTACAACCTTTTCCCAATGTAAATGTTCGTGCAATATTGATCACACTTGCGAGGATCCAATCTTCAGTTTTGACTCTATCATTTGTAACTCTTCATAGGTAATGCGGTTGTCCTCTTTCACCATCTTATTCACTGCAGCAATATTTTTGGGATTAACAACAGTTGAAGGAGGGCCAGCTCCTTTTCTGTGTACAACCAAGTTACAATCTCGTTCAAAGTGTTTATACCATCTATAAACAGTAGCCAATGATGGTGCGAGGTTCCCTAATGCTGATTTCAAACTTTCCTCACACTCATACGCGCTCAAGCCTTTTTTGAAATCATAGTCAATCATTATCCGAAAGTTCTCTCGTGATAATTCCATTTTTTCAATAACAGAAGTGTATTCTATAGGTTATTTCTCAGACACTATTCAACCGAATTGCACAAATTAACTGCGTTTGACAGATAAAATAATGCACTATTTAATAAACAACAATTTGTTTTTCATAGGTAACTAGATTTTTCTATTCTCAATAATTGTAACTTATCCCTCGTAATAGGTAACCCCTCAAGGCCATTACTATCAAAAAGTTTTAATGTACCACTAATAATTTTTAATCATCCCCTAAGAAAGCATATTTTCTTTTGGCATAGATATGTAGACAGTATTGTACTTTGTTTCACCGGAACATAAAGACAATTAAACTAGATACTGGAAAAAGTAAAAAAATAGTATTAGTTTTTTGGATCTAACTATTAAAAAAATCAACAATAAATTAGTTAATGACATTTACCATAAAGAATCTCATACAGGCATAACTATACATAATTGAAAATAAAATAAAATAAAACAATAACTTTGTTATATATACCACTTTATTCACATATAATCGTGACCGCGGTTTCGACATACAATGTTATTATCAAACTGCAAAAGTTACAGGCCTACATAGAACTTATAAATGACACAAAAATATATGGAGGTGGTTTATGATGTTATTTAAAATTACTACTATATACTTAACTATTATATACAACATTGGAAAAGAGGTGTATATATAAGGTCCAACTGTTCGTTTAAAACGATATCTATTGTGTTGTGTCTGCTTTTGAAAACCTCTAGGGCCTCTAAAATATTTAATTTACGACCTTTCTCGGCCAAATGCAATATTTTACGGTGACCAAATGTACGTCCTTCTGTAATAAGATGGTTTGCAAATGCTGAATCTGTCTTCTTTAGTTTATATGACCTCCTGTGTTCTTTTTCCCGTATAATAAAACTTCGACCAGTCTGACCTATATATACACTTTTACAATCGTTACAATATAATTTGTACACTACTGATTTATTATTAATATCTGTTTTAGGTTTTGCGTTAAAAATGAAATTACTTGTTTTTACATATGGTTTGTAAGGTATACATAATTATTCAACACATCCCATAGAACATAAATTAGCTGGCTTCCATAGTTTTTTACAAATATTAATTAATTATCCACTATGGAAAGAAAATTAGGAAAAAGAACTAAATTTAGTCAAGTAAATAGCAATCAATAACGGCTACACAGATACTGTAATTGCATATCCTGTAATAAAGGATATGTAAAATTCAAAATTTAGACTACAAATATACAATGTGAAACCGAATGAACATATTTCAATGTATTTAAAAAACTTAATATAAACACGGTTTTCAAAACTAATAATAATTTATCAAAACATATTAATAAAGACAGGACAGATAAAAATGTGTATAAGTTAGTATGTAAATGCGGTAAGATATATGTTGGTCAAACAGGAAGATAGTTTGAAAAACGGATTGCTGAACATTGTTCTTCGTTTAGAAATGAAAAAACAAGATTCCGCTTTTGCTAATCATCTATTAGAAGAAATCCACACTTTCAGTAAGGATTTTCAAATTCTACATTTAGAAAATAAGGGCAATAAATTAAATTTACTTAACGATCTATTAGGTTTAAATAACCCAGCCTTGATAAATTTATTCATTTAAAAACTGTTTCGACGATAATAGAAATGCACATTTAGTTTATTAAAACAAATTTTATGCTTAAATATGTTTAGTACCCTATAGTATAACAGTTAGTGCCGAACAGATGGGCCACATTTTCTCACTACTTACAATATTTGTGTAAATAATTACAATTAAAAAAAACGTAAAATAATACTAACCTTGTTCGTTTTGTATTTTTAAATTAGTTTTTAACGTGCTTCTTAGCTATAAGTACCTAATGAAGCGACTGTGCTGGCGAAACAATTGTCGTTTTACGATTACGTATTGAAAAGTGAAGATTTTAACCATTCGTTTTATTTCTATTTTAAATTATGGATCTTCATCAAGTAAAAGCCGAATCAATTCAATTAAAAAAAGACATTTCAAATGCAAGTACTTTTATGAAACTCCTCCAAAAATTTCTCCTAAATATCTTATTGTTCAACAGGATAAATCGGATTCTCGAAGAGTTCAATTTAAAAGCAAGAGACATGATATTACTTATTTCCGTAAAATTTTTTTATCGGGTCCACAACATTGCGAACCGAGCTTATATTTTGACCTTACTTTACGAAAATCGATAAGAATTTTATCTCGATATCGATTGACGTTGAGTTCTATACTTTAATATATTATTATTTATTAAATGACATATGATCTAATATACCATATCGTCCTATGTTAAATACAATTATTTGCTGTAGGGATGTTAAAACAAATATTTTACCGAAATATCCCTCTGTAGGATATGCAATATTATAGTACCACAGCCTAGAATATAATAGAAATTAGTCCCTCTTCTCTGCCGTTCCTGGTGCAGAAATGTAACCCAAAACAATCCATGTAATTATTTCATGTAATTAGATGCAGGTTTATTGATTAAGTTGATATATTAGTATTAAAAAATATTTTCAACAAATAACATAGCTTATGGCAAGTAAATATTTTGCCTTATTCATGGTAACAGAACAACAAAGGGAAGAATTCATATCTTAAAAGCATTACGTTCTGCTTTTATTTTACATGTACTTGTATCTAACTTAAGATTTGCTATTACAATATAAACGGCTTGTGTTAGAAGATTTCACTTATTACCCACGAGGAGTGTAAAGTAGTAATAATACGGATTTGTTCATTATTTTAACTAAATAGGTAGAGTTAAGGAACTAGGCAGATGTGTTCCTGCCCGTTTATTTCCTCTATAGTTATTTCTTACAGGGAGGGATATATAGCTGGAGAAATTTATATAGGGTGCAAATGAAATATTCCCACATATACTAATATATAATAGATACGTAAGACAGTAATTCAAAAGAACAAAAAAATGTCGAAACTTTAATTTTTACGGAAATTTAGGAACGCAAACTTTTCAAACTTTTGAGAATCTAAATAAATAGAAATTATATATTTATACGTTGTCGAACTAACAAACAAATAGGCATTTATTTGTTTAAGTTCACCAAAAAATTCCCATCACATTTCGGGTAATAATATGTATCAGCTGTTCCATTGTTATTTATAAGTAGGTCAATGACCTGACCTTTGTAATTTCCAGAAAAAAAAATATCCAACTTTGTGTAACTTTGATCTAAATCTGCATATTCAGAAATGGCAGAAGGCCCAACACTGAAACAGGACTTTCGAGACGCAGGTTTATTAAATTCCATGGTTACGTTGTTCAAATTAAATGGATTAGTACAAGTATGTAACAAAAACTTAAAGTAGGTAGTTACAGCAGACCGATTTTCATGTGGCCGGTTAGAAGTACCGCCCTCGAGATGCGCACGAAATTCATAGGTAGGGGAACCTCTGGCATTCAGTGTTTTATCCCTTTTTATCCCTTACTACGTCCCAATGCACGACTGGCACAAAGAGTTTGCATTTCATTTTTTCCGAATACTGTCTCTATCTAACACTGACCCTTACTTGACGCACGTACAAATTCTCCAACCGGCCACATTAAAATCGGTCTGCTGTAATATCAGTGATCAGTGTGATTTACATAAACTGTTTCAAAATAGTTAGCGAACATATTATGTAATTTTCAGTTTGGTATCGCAGAAAACGGGTTGTCTCCATAAAAGGTGTCGGATATAACATCCGACAAAAATTACTGTAAAGATATGGGATTATGTTATAAAGGGATTCTACTGTACTTATAATTTTAAAATAGAAATACCTAAAAAATATATATAATGAAATATATCTTGTAAATAAGATAAGAGTTAAAACGACTTACACAAAAACCAAATCCTTATAACGATTATAAAACAGGCAAATATAGTAAGAAATCTCTCCACTACTGAAATAAATTAGGTTTTGAAATTAAAAAACTAATCAACTAATAATCTTCATTAGATTACTAGTCATCAGGATACGTTTGTCATTATGAACAAAGCGTTGTCTGGGTCAGTTTACGACGAGCCGTCGTACAAAACATGATCAACTCGGTAGCAATGGACCCATAAACTAAAGCACACAAGTACATGCAACACCCAACTTGCAATACTCATATCTCCTCAATGTAATGTATTTTTCACCAGGTGATAGAATGAATGAGAAAATGACGACGATAAGGGATCGGACAAGATCGTGAAAAATATGCCTCAATAAACTGTTTGTTGTAATTGCATGTCAGGCTAATCTCTGGCAATAAAATTTAACATAAACTAATTTGCTGCAATCTTTATCTGGTTATAAACTATTTGTTTCATTACTGCGTTACGATTACATTAACTCATGCTGTAATCACATTTACGTTGTAATTGTATTGTAAACTATGATGTCAGCAGTTCAAACTACTGTACAATTTAACTAAGAACTTCATGAAGAAGTTCTTGTTCGGTTTGCGCACCTTTTGGATTTGGTTTGTCATTTTTTAATATATATATATAAGTTTGACTTTGACATACTGTCATATACATTTTTAATTTCTTTGAAAAAGACACTATGTGTCGAAACATGTAAGATTGTAGTAGTATATGTTGAGTGATTGTTTTGTGAAAATATAAGGTGTTTTATTTAAGTTTAATAATGTAAGATTGCTTTAAATATATACATATCAAAGTAAACCAGACCTTAAATCGCCGAATAATTGAATCTACCATAACATACTAAGGTCAAGAAATATTTATCTTTATCTATCTATCTATCTATCTATCTATCTATATATATATATATATATATATATATATATATATATATATATATATATATTTTGACGTAGTAGGAGGCTGCTGTTCGTAGAACGTATTTCGTGATTAATAATGCACAATATTTACCTGTCAAACATTTAATGATAGACGTCAGCGTGAATTATTAATTATTTCGATTCACGAAATACGTTCTACGAACCGCAGCCTCCTACTACCCCAATTCATTTTGATCTCACGTTATATATAAGTGTTTAGATAATTTCTTAGCCGTTTATTAAATATAGAAATTGATAAACCGAAAAACTCCAATAATTTATCAATTGTTATATATATATATATATATATATATATATATATATATATATATATATATAGTAAACTTAATAAGTCGGCGATTAAAGGTCTGGTATATATATTTAAAACAACCCTACATGTTTCGGCAATGATGCCTTTGTCAAGGATATAAAAAATATAAATGACAGAATATAAATGTCAAATAATTGAGTTGCTATGGTTTAAATTATTCAAAGATACATTCCAATAATAATAATAAGTCATGCCTTAGTATTCCAAAAAATAGATAGCAATGTGTGAACATATGTGTTGTTCGCTGAGAGCAGCTTTTGTCTCTTTCTGGGAATGAATTTGTGTGTTGGTTGCTGCTGGCAGCTTGCGTCTCTCTCTGGGTGTGTGGTTTTGTATTTGTGTGTCATTTATATTTTTTATATCCTTGACAAAGGCATCATTGCCGAAACATGTAGGGTTGTTTTAAATATATATACTTTGAAGTAATAAACCAGACCTTTAATCGCCGACTTATTAAGTTTACCATATCATACCAAGGTCACGAAAATATTATATATATATATATACCGGGTGAATTATGAAAAACCTTTGGGGCTGTAGCTTCCTTATATTTTATCTGATTTTAATGAATGATATGTCAAACTAAATCGTTTTTAAAGCACTGTAACCTGTTTTTAAAATAAGATTTTTTTTGACATTTCGTTTTTGACACAGTAGTAAATTTTTTTAAAAATTGTACTACATATTTTTTTTAATTTATTCTAATAAACATTTATTTCCTGAAGACACCTCCATTAAATTGAGTGACAAATTTATTATTATTAAAAAAAACTACGAAATTTACAGAAATCAGGCTATCATATATTTTAATGAATCAAATGTTCGAAATTGGCCCCATTTTGTTCCAGACACATTTGACACCTTCTATTAATTCCAACTGCTGCGTTTAATATAAGATTTGGTGGTATTTCATGACATACTTGTACTATCCTTCTTACTAAATCATCTCTGGTATCAGGTGGAATCAAATAGACATGATCTTGAATGTAAGACCACAGAAAGGAATCCAGTGGATTCAGATCTGGCGATCTAGCAGGCCATCGAATAGGTCCGTAAGTGCCCATCCATCTGACGCCAAAATAATTATTTAGAAAATCAGTATTCATTCGTGCATTATGGGGTGTGGCACCGTCCTGTTGGAACACCACCCTGTTTAACTCAGCAAGTGGCAACTCATCTAAATAATCGCCTAATTCATTGCGTAACAAATTATTATACTTTTCTTGGTTTAGATTACCCTCCACAAAAAAGGCCCTACTACTCTATCGCCTAAAATGCCACACCATACATTTACACTGAACCGATTTTGAAAATTGTGTTGCATCACAACATGGTTATTTTCAGTGCTCCAATGGCGATGATTATTTCTGTTGAATACACCATTTTTCCCAAAAGTGCATTCATCTGACCAGAACACACGACGATAAAAAATTGGATCTTCCCTTAGTTTATTCATGAAAACCGTGCAGAATTGAACCCTTCGTTGAGGGTCGTTTTCACCGAGAGCATGCACCTTCCGTGGTTTATAAGGAAAGAACTTGTGCTTCTTCAGAATGTACTGAACTGTAGAATGTGATACCTGCATGTAGTGAGCAATTTCTCGCGTAGACGTATTAGGGTTTTCTTCCACATAGAGCAAGACACTTAACTCTAAATTTTGATCTTGAATTACACGTGCGTTTATTTTCGGTTTTTTGAATGATCCAAAATTTCGTAAATTTCGCATGAGTCTTCCAAACTTATCGGCACTTGGACGCAGTCTGTCAGGAAAACGATTTCCATAAAGTCGCAAAGCAGCTGCAGAATTTGTTCCGCATTCAAAATATGCTTCAATCGCATCTACACATTCGCCATTATCCATTTCAATAACAAAATTTAGAAATAAATCGTTGAAAATGTTATAATGAATGTGTGACTGACAGATGTCACAGCTCTCTTCGAAAATTTGGAATGCACTTTTATCGTTCAACATGACTGCTTGATTTTTTAATTTTTAAAATAAACACTGTAAATGTTGTTGTTGACCCACCGCTCACTGATAACATTGGTTTGTAATCCATTATGGGCTATATAGTATTGAATGTAAGTGATTTTAAAAGGTACCCACATTTGCTGGTAATAAAATGAAATAGAGTATTTAAAATGCATTTAAGAAATCTCTGGGTTCGGAAAAATTAGAATAAATCGAACTAAAAAAAAACCTACAATTTCTCGTTTTTTTTTCATACAAGTATATCGTTGTTTACAGTTTCATATTCAGAAAAAGTAATATATTTGAATAAGGAAAAAAAATATAGTGCAATTTAAAAAACAGTTTGCAGCTGTCTGTCAAAAACAAAATGTAAAAAAAAAATTCAAAGCGGATCACGTTACAGTGTTTTTAAAACGATTTAGTTCGACGTTCGGATAAAAAATAAAAAAGTTACAGCACGAAAGGTTTTTCATAATATACCCGGTATATACGAATATATTAAAATAATAGACTTTTATATTGGTTTAGCGACCTTTAATGAATTTCAATGTTTTTCTCTACGACGTTTCGACTCTTTTTATTATTAAGTCTTTTTCAAGTGACTAGAAACAAAAAATTAATACAACGAAAGGTAAGAAAATATGTTTACATTTGTATGAATGAATTAAAAATTAAAATTAAAATAATAAAGTAAGGGAAATTAAATGATTACATTTGTATGAATGAATTAAAAATTAAAATTAAAATAATAATAAAGAAAGGAAAATTAAATGATATAAAACTCACCGATTTATTCCGCTTCAAAACACATATTTGTGTACATGTGTGGTCGGACCTGCCTGAGACCTTTCCAGGGTCGACCGCGCCACTCAGAATATTTTTTGTGACTAAATGTCTTTGTTGGAGAAATGAAATTTCCTATTTCGTTTTTAAATTTAGCATGGTCAGGCCATGTGTTAGGGAAACATAGTATATGTATTTACAATGGGAAACAATAATTTTTTTTTTGGTTGTTTTTTTTGGGGGGTTGGTTGTCTTCTATTGTTTAATGAGTTGATAATCGAGTTTAGAAAGTCCATCAATCTCGTTACGGTCGTTGATTGTTCTGCTGTTTTTGAAAATATGGATCATTTCTAAGACCTCCCTCCCCTTTGTATTTTTTTGCTTTGTTATTATTTTGGTATTTTCAATATCAAAATTATGTTTTAGTGTCATCTGGTTTTTTTAAAGCAAAAAAAGAGACTGCTGCGGATTGTTCTGTCACCAATATCTGCAATTATGGCGGTGAACAGATCCATTTAGGCAGAACGTAGCTTCATCTGAGAAGACGATGTTTTCCAAGAAATTTTGATTTTGGTCACAACGTAACATTACGTCTTCACAGAACTGCAGTCGGCGATCTTCGTCATCCTCATGTAATTCCTGTACAAGTTGAACTTTGTAAGGACAATAGTGTTCTTTTTTAAATAAGTTGACGACAAATGAGTGAGCCACCTGATTGGCTAACGCAAGTTATCTGGTGGAAACACGATGCCTTTCTTCTGCTTCTAGAACACACATTTAATTTCACATCTTCTCCTACTTGAGGTCTACCTTGCCGTGATCGATCTTTTACGGATCCAGTTTCGGTAAACTTTCCAACTAGTTTTGTCACCGTAGACCTGGTAATTGGAGGTCTATCAGGGTGTTCATGGTTAAACAATTCGCATGCTTCTGCATGCGTTCTTTGTCTGTCCCCATACCCAACCATAATTAAAATTTCGATTATTTCTCGCTCAGATAAATGGGCCATTTTTTATATTAGCGAAAATGAACAATTTTTACAAAATATCTCAAAAATTTAACGTCAAAAATAGAAGTAAATAATTCAACAATGTTGTCGCCGTAGAAACAATTTCAAACTTAAATTTTTGTACATAAATTGTATAAAAAGAAGCAAGAATGTCATAAAGAAATATCTTGCAAAAAACTGCGTGTTTTTGTTATTGTAAATTTTTGCATAGTAACATGAGTACATGTGCTTTTGACGATCCGGTTTGTTCAAGAAGAATATTTAAGTCCTCACACAAGACAGAAGTGTGAAAAAAACTTACTTACATATTTCAGTAAATTTTATAAGCTTAATTAGTTTTTGAAATCTTCAATTTTTGGGCGATAATTTTAATTAAGAAATGGTCTGTCACATCATGTCAATTTTTTAAATAAATTAAACTTCTTTGACCCTTTTTTGTGAAACTATTTAATGTTAAATAAGATTTTTTAATAAGTAATTGGCCGATTGGGAAGACGAATTTCTTTTCACCTGGAGCGAATAACGCAGATTACTATTGATCGCACAGCATTTACACTCGGCTGGGACAGTGTCAGTTAATTGGTGGGGTCCATTTTGAAAATTTACGTTAACTGTTACAATAAATTTAAGTTCAGATGTATTTTTTTTAATTTAATTTTAATTTTGTACAAAAATAAAATTTTCGTATTTTTTTCTAAATTTATATCATTTTTTCAAAAAAATTGTGATGCAACATACCAATTGTTTGATATCACTATTTGGTGGATATAAAGATCTACCAAAAACGAGAAAAAAATAATATGATTGCCATTTAAAGAAATTGTTGATAACGTCATCACTCGAAAACCAATGACATCATATAAAAAAATTGTATGTCAAAAGATGGCGTTTTAAAAAAGAAAATACCTGTCCGAGCGTTTTTCCTAAAAATGTAAAATAATGCGGTTATAAGCTTGGTTCCAAACTTTATGACCGCACTATATATATATATATATACATGTATATATGTATATAAATATGTATATACATAGTGCTATGGACTTTTCTCCACAAATATTTTAAAAAATTTAATTTTTTATGCGTGGACACAATTATTTTGTATTTATGTGTATATTTGACATGCGCAGTTTGAGCATGCCTTTTGTTCTGCTGCGGGCGATTGTAAAACTGTATTTTTTTATGCGGAGCCTGCGTGCTTGCAGTATCCACAGACCCAAGTGTACTCTGAGTAAAGAAAGTAGTGTTTATTTAAAGATAAATCTTTATCTTGTTAAAAGAAACTTCGGGTTTGATTTAATTGTGGTTGGTGCTGTGTTAATTCATTACCGATATTTTATACGAGTTTGTTGATCTCGCAATTGTTATATTTTACACTTTCTTACTCACGTCTTGAATATATTTTTTACGTAAGTAATATATTATTAAAAGATATCTTATTATTATTTTGAATTAATTGAATATTGTTTTTTTCTATTGTGTTAATTATCGTATTGATTTAGTCTTAATTATTTGATATAAATAACAAAGAAGGTTTTCAAAATTTCTAGTAAAAAAATTCTGTTAAGTGTAAAATTTAGTACGTTGCTATATCAAGGGCATTTTTTGTCACATGTGGTTGCACATGCGTTAGAGTTTACTTCGGTCTGTCAAATAGTTTGTTTATTTTTATTTTGTTCTCTAGGGAGAAATTAAAAACTTTCTTTGTAATTTATTATTGTTAATTTTGTTCGGTATCACGAAGGGTTTTGCACGCATGCAGCTGTCATTTTCATGCGTTATTTTTACCTTTATAATATTTTTAAATGAGGCAATATTAATCTTTATACTTCATAAAGATACTTTTGTCTTTTTTTTTTTTGATTTTTGTATTAAAGTTTCATTTAAATTTTATTGTGATTATCATTTAACCTTGCTTCAAGAAAACTAGTAACTTAAAGATATTATAATTTTTCTCAAACAAATTTTGAGTGGCGCTCAACTAAATTAATCTTTTGTCCACATTTCCGATTGGAACCATGAGAGGAAAGCAGTCCCATTTTATGGAAATAAGCCGACTGAATATCCTAGCTGGATAGATTTGTCGTGAATGGTGGTAAAATTAATACAAAACCTCAGTTCATAGCAATATATATATATATATATATATATATATATATATATATATATATATATAATATAAAGATAATTATTTCTTGACTTTTGTATGTTATAGTAGATTTAATTAGACGACGATTCAAGGTCTGCTTGACTTTAATATGTATATATTTAAAATAATCTTATATCTTCCGGCAATTAATGCCTTTTTCATAGAATTTTAAATTATAAATGACAGTAATGTCATATTTATATATCTGTAGTTGTCATGGATAAAATTAAATTATTCAAAAATACATTCAAGTTTAATAATAATAATTCAAGCCTTAGCATTCCCCAACGGGCGTTTAGGTGTTGGGGAACAAAAACACACAAAAATTATTGTTCTCGAGCTTAACACACACCACAAATCATTTTAGAGACAAAATAGCACGCCATTTACAGAATCAATAACGGAAGACAAAGTGATTAATTACATTCGATTAATATTTGGACGAAGTTTACTTATAATTACTTAAATCCAAACACTACTCAACAGGTCCTGAAAATGTCAAGTTCAATTCTACGGTTCATTAAAAGCGGATGTATTTTACACGTAATCACCCACGCAAACTTTAACGATGTCGATAAACATACAAATTTCTGTAGTTTAATGATTTTATTATTTTTATTCTTCCTAGAATAACAATTTTTTGGAATTTACATCTAATACATGTTAACGAAGATCGCCTAACGAAATAAAACAAAACTCTTTTTTCACAAAAATAGTTTTAATAAACTAAATGTACATTTTGTGTGCTCTGCACACATCATCAGCAGTACAGTGCATAGCACACGAAATGTACATTTGGGTTATTAAAACTATTTTTGTGAAAAAGGTGTTTTGCTTTATTTCGTTATTTCAATATTTCACAAGTGCACAACATATAATACGAAGATCGCCTATTAATTAAGCTTTGCTTAAAAAAATTCTTTTAATTTGAAACAACTATAGAAACATTCATTTTATCGTCCAATGATTGACTCTTTAACAGTTCTTGCTTAAGCTTTAGTAAAAAGTTTGACACGAATTTTGTGGTTCAAATATTACTTAAGTCATTACGTAATTAATGTTTTTCGTAAACCAGTTGGCTTATATCTTTACTCCAGAAACTATTAATTATATAGTTAATTAATATCAGCATCTTCTTGTGTTCCCTAACCACAGTATAAATTAATAAATTTTCAGTAAAAAAAAAACTTCAGTAGAAAAATCTGAAAAAGAAAGATAGTGTTAAAAGTAGCGTCTTTGTGTTCAGATTCAACTCGTTATTTCCCATTTTAGATATGATAGACTCGAAAAATCTAGCGTTGACTATTAATTAGTGATTCTTTAATTCTTTGGAATGCGACGATAAAAACGCTAATCTATATGACTTAGGGGCAAGTTTTTGAGAATCAATCGAAATTGCGTAATTTGTACAACACTACCATGGGAGTTGTAGATATAGATCGAAGAAAATCCTCAGCAATGGCGTAGTTTCCGCTTCACACGTGGTCCGCGATGAAACTTCCAATTCACGTGGTCCAATTCACTTCTTCAATAGATTCTCCTAATTCCGTTTGTTTCAGACTCGCACGGCGAATCCCAACCTCCGATTAGTCATAAAACTGGCAACAAAAATCCTACAGATGGTACTTAAGCATTACAAATAGCGAATCACGAAAATTGAGGCACATAAATATCGCAAAGAAAAATCACTCACCTACAGTTGTTCGAGGGAATAAGTAAATCTTTGGTATAGGCAATAACGTCAATCCCAATCAAATAAGATTGAAGTTCAACATACACGGAATACTGCCATCAAAACCACCTCCTTCGGTGTAAATCTTACTCTCCAAATTTAACCACACAGTAGCAACGCACATAAATACGAGTGTTATAACTAAAGACGCCAGACTATGTGCCCAAGCAGTAGCGTTGCGTGGAGAGTTTAGCAGAATAACAGTGCGCTTACTTAAAAATAAATATATCGAATCCCTATACAAAACGTTAAGAAAAATCATAAATAACTTACCCAACATGTTTACATTGTTGCAAAAAATGTAGATTTTACAAAATTAGGGCAACTTTTTACCAATACCGAAGATCCGTTGTACAGATACAAAGAGCGCTTTAACTATGCAAATATAACATCTTTCAACGTCGAACGATCCTTCTCTGTATATAAACATATATATACGTCGCTACGTACGAACCTTTCCGAGACTAATACAGAAACATATATTATGGTGCAGTTTTTTCATCGCGCACATTCGCATTTTTTTGCAACAATGTAAACATGTTAGGTAAGTTATTTATGTTTTTCCTTAACGTTTTGTATAGGGATTCGATATATTTATTTTTAAGTAAGCGCACTGTTATTCTGCTAAACTCTCCACGCAACGCTACTGCTGGGGCACATAGTCTGGCGTCTTTAGTTATAACAGCGATACACCATGATAGTGATCAAGGTCATCCACACAATTCTATTCTCTCCCCGAAACAAGTCACGCATGCCCGATAAAATAGCGAAGCCGCTACAGGTATACACCATTCACCGAAAATTGTAACAGTTTGGTTTTCATCTCGCTACAAAGAACATACTTTCCCTTTTTTAATTTAATAGACCCGAAAAATCAAGCGTTGCTCGACACAAGGGGACACAGGCCACTCTATGCCTTCAAATAATCTTAGATTGCTTAAAACTATAAATAATAACTAGAGAGGATTTAATAGCTACGAAAATATTTATAAACATAGAAATAAGAGTAAATTAATGAATTCTGACAATGGACCAGTTCCTCGGTCCAGTTTGTATACTTTATTGTGACTATAGTATTATTTTTATGCATCATGTTTTTTCACGCTTCACGGTCCTTTAATTTTCACGCTTGGTTTAAGTAATATATAAGGTTTTGTTTTAATGCTAGGAATTTAGTGGTATCCATCTGGCGATTTGGCGAAGAGCATATATTCAAGGTTGCACTTTAGCCAACGCTTAACACTATCTTTCTTTTTGAGATTGTTCTGCTGAAGATGGCAACTAAGTTACCGAAATTCGACTTTATTAATTTTAATTTTGGTTAGATATTTTTCTTGTTTCTGTCTGTTTCAGATTTAAGCCCTAGTCTCCACCAAATCGGGTCATCTTGTTTATTAACCAAATGCACCAAATATAGTGGATTGTTGGCTTCGTAAATATTCTTTAGTTTTGTACATGTAATAGAATATTTGCAAGATGAGCATAATTGTTTATAAATTCAATACGCCAGAGGTCTGCAGAATGCCTGTTGTGAAGTTGCAGCGATAATTGGAATTACTGTTACAAGTTTTTCGCCTTTGCTATATATTCACCAGCTTTGGGAGAAGAACTTTTAAAAAAAGAGCTACGTGTGGAAGACTACGGGTACTTTCGTTATAAATCTTGGTGAGTCGGTTATATTTTTGACTGTTGCCGCTAAATGATTTTGTATTGAGGAAATTTACTCTGAAATAGGTAGTTTATATGGCGGCAGACAGATGTTTGATGTACGCCAATTTTATTATATTGTCTAGGCCGAAGACTAATTAACCCCATTGAACAATTGTGGGTGAGTAATTTTCCGTCTAACTCTTTCGTGATATTCCTTTTTCTTCACAATCTTCGTGTTTCGCTAATTCTAATGCATAAATTAACGTCTGCAGGGTTTTAGTTACGAGTTCTTTTAACTAACTGGTAGCGAAATTTTGACGTACGAGTGTTTAAATCAATGGAGAATCTTTTAGAATAATATAGGAGATTACGTGTTCCGGAAATCACTACGATGACCACGTGCGAGACGGTAACGACGCCATAGCAGCGGGTTAACCATGAGCAAAATCAACAAGCTTCAACGTAGTTTAATCTCTAATTACGCCGATCTATTATCACTTAAAAACTTGCATCGTCCTTTAAGAAAATTACCAACACGAAATATTTAGAAGCATTAATTGATTCTGTCTTTCGCCGTAAACATCCAGTAATCTCTTTGTTTGCAAGATATACTAAGATACTCCACATTAAAATACATTTTATTTGTCTTAACTTTAAATAATTTCTCTGTTGTAAATACAATAGTATTGATCAAAGTAATTTTTCATTCTTTGGCGTCTATTAATTTCGTTGAACAGTTAAAGCTTTAGTATTGCTAATACCGATTTGTAATTAATTGTATGTATTTAATATTTGCGTCGATGCATTTGGATTATCTAGAAATTTGTTGTTTCAATTTAATTAAGAATTACATGCAAAAGACGGTATTTCATTTGTTTTATCTAAATAGCGTGATAGGATATGTAGTCCTAAGATTACACACTTAAGATTTAAATTGGTTTGTGAGCGAGTACTCAAGGCCTTGAGTATTGATTTTGTATTTTGAATTTAAAATTATATTATGTTGATGATTAAGCGTTATATATTTTGTGAAATTTCGTGAAACGTCACATCTATTCCGGAATATGTGGATGCATTTCGCTCTTATTGGAGCTTGCCAAGACACAATATTCTGGACGGACTTGACTTTTCACTTCTATACTTCGCGTATATATAGTTAGTATAATGAAGTTATAAAAAGAGCTCTAAATGAGAACCAGTGAGTATTAAATCTCAGTTTACATGCAAATGTCGCTTAATGTGTTGCTTTAATTTCTACACTTCGACAAACTAAGGTTGTAACAGTATGCAGTAGAGCTGGGCGAAGTATCGATACATCATCCAATACCCGATACCATAACTGGTATCGATTCCCCGATACCTCATATAACGAAGGTATCGATTCTAAGGTATCGTTTCCAAAGTATCGATACCTATCGATACTTTACCGATTCCAGTACTCGCTAAGTATCGATGTATCGGGTAGCGATGTATCGGGTAGCGAGGTATCGAGTAGCGAGGTATCAATTCCAAAGCATCGATACCTATCGATGCTTTACCGATTCCAGTACTAGCTAACTATCGATGTATCGGGTAGCTTACCTTTGTACATTTTTTTAAATGTACATAAAAGATGCAATAACTTTTTAAGTAAAGAAGTTTTAAGTATATATAGCATTATATATATTATATAGTATATATTGCAAAGGATGTTGTTCAATTTTATATTATGCGTAGCAAATATCCATATTTTAACATAAACATAATAACTATAATTATTACAAAAAAAATATCACAATATTGCAAATTTCGTACCGTAGATATGGTAGAATCGATAAATTAATTTTATTTCTTGAAACCGAAATCAAACAAACGATACCTAGAAAACGGGTTATGAATACTGATTCCTAGGTATCGAATCAAGGCATCGATTCCAAAGCATCGATACCTATCGATACTACACCGATTCCAGTACTCGCTAAGTATCGATGTATCGGGTAGCGATGTATCGGGTAGCGAGGTATCGATTCCAAAGCATCGATACCTAACGATACTTTACGGATTCCAGTACTCGCTAAGTATCGATGAATCGGGTAGTGATGTATCGGGTAGCCATGTATCGGGTAGCTTACCTTTGTGCATTTTTTTAAATGTACATAAAAGATGCAATAACTTTTTAAGTAAAGAATTTTTAAGTATATATGCATTATATATATTATATAATATATATTTCAAAGGATGTTATTATTGTGTGTAGCAGATATCCTTATTATTACATAACTAAAATTATTACAAAAAAAAAATCTCACAATATTGCAAATTTTATACCGTAGTTATGGTAGAATCGGTAAATTAATTTTATATCTCTTGAAACCGATATCAAACAATCGACACCTAGAAAACGGGTTATGAATATTGATTTCTAGGTATCGAATTAAGGTATCGATTCCAAAGTATCGATACCAAGGTAACGATTCCAAGGTATCGATTCCAAAGCATCGATACCTATCGATACTTTACCGATTCCAGTACTCAGAATCGATACCGTGCACAGACCCGATACATCGCTAAGTATCGATACCTCGATTGGTATCGGTACCCGATACCGAAAACGTCGGTATCGCCCAGCCTTAGTATGCAGACACGCTATATGTGTAGCGTGTCTGTGGTTAATGTACTTCCAGAATACCGCGGAATTTGCCGGAATGGAATTCTCCATATTAGCCAGATATTTAAATAAGTAGTTCCTTAACCAAAGATCTCATTCTTTTTAACTCCTGTTAGAAGATCTCTCTTCCATTAGTGCGCCATTTCTGCCTATAATATTCTTTAGTTCTTAGATTTATCTTTATTTCAGGTGTAAACCAAAGAGGAAAATTAGAGTTAGTAGGAATATACTTAGGAATTGATTTGTCAAGTATATATTAAAGACATTCATAAAACTTATTAAGAACTAAATTTAAGCCAAGTTTATGTCAGAAGAACTATGTCACAAGACATCCCGCAAATATGACTATAGAATAAATGTGTTTTAGATAGTAAGTAAACCTCTGGTATTTTGGTAAGAAAATATTTAGAAAGTGGTTGTTGGGCAATATTAGTTTGACGATACTGCAGAAACAATCATCAGAATACCATCACGATATTTAATCTTCAGATTCTCTTCACCATTTACCAATCAGTTATTTAAGTCAGTCTTAGTCCTGCGATAAAGATATTTTTCGGCATGAGTACGATTCATAGAAATAGATACATCAGACCATTTATTATCAGACCTCATGTTACCAGATCACATCATTAGGGCGACATGAACAGTTCAATAATTCTCAACAACGGTTAAACAATTTTAACCACTCGCCAATAATTGACTGTTTCCGTATACACCCAAAATTTCTTCAAGAATAATATTTGCAGCTTTTCCTTGTTTCGTAAGGAACTTCATAATGGTTCTATATTCGATTTTGTTAATTTTAATTAACAGATAATGCAATTAATAGTGTTGCAAATGTTTTTTAAATTGGCACACAAGTTACCAAGACATATGTGATTTTAAAAAAGCATAATGGGAAATTGCATTAAAATTTAGCTTCATAGTCCGTTTTACTCCGTACTACTCGTATTATATGTAGTAATTACATAGGTAAGGCTTCATCGAATTTAAACTGAATAATGAGCTCATATGACTTTTAAAAAACGTGATGTCTAATTTATGTTAGAATATAAAATGAATATTCGAACCAAAGTTGTTTCTGAATTAATAATTTTATAGAATACATGTGAAACTTATTACAAAACCAATGGCTGGACATAGTTTAAAAGGCAATAATTTGAAAGCGATTAGGATCAAAACAGTTTATAGCTTTAAAATTTGTAGTAAATGAAAGTAGAATATAAAAGTAAAAAAGATGTTAAATGAAAGGATATAAACTGACATTTTAAATAGTAGAGAAACTTAGAATACGAGACAAAAAAAAACAAAAATAGGAAAGGGAATTACAGCATTTAGAGAATGTATAATGAAAGCAAGATGTGTATAAAGGTAATAATGATAGTATAATAAGTAAAGCTGGGAATTATATGCACACGAAAACTGTATTATATGCGCATATATCTTTCCGAAATTCGATGAAAATATGCAAAAATATGTAAAGTTTAAGTGACTATTTCGGCCTTTACTTGATGAAATTACATTGCAACTTCATTATACTTTATTAAAATTTGTTTGATTTTATCCCGATAATAGCGATAGTTACACAACTAAATTTTTGTCAAAATATGAAATAATGTCAATATATATTTAGAGATACCACAAATATGTACTATATCAATATTTTATTCCAAATTTTACAATATACATGTATAATAAGAATAAGAATAAGTAAGCAAAACAGTGCAACTCTTTATATTTATACAGGCTGGCCCAAAATGACCGAAGGGGTTTGAGTTCATTATAACTTCTTACTTAAGACATAATTATTAAATTTTTTTAATTTTAAATACAGTATATTAATGGGGAATATTTTTAATTTAATTATGAAAAATTATATCTCGCAAGTGGTGGCCATTTTCTGCTTCGCATATTCGTGCTCTTTCCAAAACATTTTCCATAACCTTTCGCAAAACTTCAGGTGTTATGTTGTTGAGTTCGTCGCGTATATTATTTTTTAATTGCTGTATGGTTCGAGGCTTATTAATATAGACTTTTCCTTTCAAATAACCCCAAAGGAAACTGTCTGAAGCTGTTAAATCCGGTGAACGCGGAGGCCAATTAAAATCGTTTATACGGGAAATAATTCGTTCACCAAAGATGTCGCGTAAAAGAGCCATTGTGTCCCTCGCAGTGTGCGCTGTGCCTCCATCCTGTTGGAACCATACTTGCGGATGGTTTTCCACAGCTGGCCTTAAAAAATTTTCCAACATTGTCCGATATCTAACACCAGTGATGGAAACAGCGACACCGTGTTCATTTTCAAAAAAATATGGGCCAATTATCCTTTCCGATGAAACACCGCACCAAACGGAATACTTAAGTGGGTGTAATTCTCGCTGTTGAACTACTCTTGGATTTTCCGTAGCCCATATCCTGCAGTTTTACCTATTAACGAACCCATTTAATTGGAAATGGGCTTCGTCGCTCATAATTAAATTATGAATAAAATCATGATTTTCTTCTGCTTTTTGACGAAAATAAATTGCATAATCAAGTCGTTGCTGGTAATCTGTGGGTTTCAATTGTTGGACAAGCTGAATTTTGTATGGAAACATTCTTATTGTATGCAAAATTCTTTGCAGCGACCCTCTTGAGAGGCCAAGTTGTGTCGAACGTCTCTTGGTAGATGTTTCTCCATTTTCCCGAATACTCTCCTGTACCCGTTCAATATTGTCATCCGTGTGCACCGTTCGTCGTCTGTATATTTAGTAAGTTTTTTCAATATCTACTACATTAAAACTTATTTATTCTTATTGTTATAGTTGAACATTGGAATATGGTCTTGAATTAATAAAGTTGTTTTATTACCGTTTTTAATTGTTTCATTACTTAATTTATGCACGCTCTCTGATACTTTTTCAGCAGCTTTATTTTAGCATATGTAAGTTTAAAATAAAATATCAATCATTCAATTAACCCCTTTTGAATCAGAAAAATATAAAAATATATGGATACATGTCATTAGAACGTATTTTTTAAAAAAATTTGAAGTCGATTAAAATACATCCTATTTTGTTATTTACAAATATAAAGAAATTATTTTATTTTATTTTACATAAAAGACGAAAGACAAAAGTTCTTATCACTGTTATTAAATAAGCAAAAATTTATATTACGATAGAAAATAGTTCTTATCATTTTTATTAAATAATCAAAAATTATATTGTAGACATAATTTTTACGCTAAGAAGAGTTCTCAGTAATATCTTATTCCAGACGCTACATCCGGTGTCTGTGATATGATCTGCTTAGTAAGTGAATTTTTGATTTTTATTTAAAACATCAAATGCATCGTTATATTTTACTGTTGAAGTATCGAATCGTTATATTTTTACTACAACAGCGGTTAATAATAACTAGTCTGGTGATATACACAGCAATATAAAAAGATTATTGTGTTGTCATAGTAACTCTTTAAATGCCTTATTTATGTTAGAAACATTATATCTACATTACAATACTTTATATTTTGATATTGAAGTTATGAGATTGGGTTGTTAATTAATATTTAAATTGTCTAGACAAGTTTCACCAAGAAAATTCATGTTCTATCTTGTTTAAAAATATGACGTAATAATTTTCTAAAGCTGGTTCTATTATTTATTGCTCTCTTATTAAAAAAACAAATATTTAAATTTTCTAGACAGGTTTCACCAAGAAAAATCGTATTCTATCATGTTTAAAAAAATATGACGTAATAATATACTTATAGCACACCGGATGTAACTTCCTTTAGTATTCATTTAACTTTTGTCGAGTGCACTTGTGTTTTATTCAATTGTGAGGTTATGTTTCGGTGGCCCCATTAGGAGGGCCGTGTGTGGTGATGCTTCAGAGGGCCCCACAAGGCTGTGTGTGGTTTTGCTTCTGAGGGCCCCACTAGGGGCCGTGTGTGGGGGGGCCTCCATCTTGTAAGTATTTTTTCTTTTTTGCTTTTTCCGGTTTCTGTAATATGATCTGCTTAGTAAGTGAATTTTTGATTTTTATTTAAAACATCAAATGCATCGTTATATTTTACTATTGAAGTATCGCATCGTTATATTTTTACTACAAAATCGGTTAATAATAACTAGTCTGCTGATATACACAGCAATATAAAAAGATTATTGTCTTGTCATAGTAACTCTTTAAATGCCTTATTTATGTTAGAAATATTATACCTGCATTACAATACTTTACATTTTGATATTGAAGTTATGAGATTGGGTTGTTAATTTATATTTATTAAATTTTATATATTCTAATTTATATTGTAAATATATAGTAGTTTTAATAATAAATGTTTAAAACTTAATTCCTCTTTCATTTATTTATTGCTACTTAATAACTTATGAAAAGAATTTTACTTTTTAAAAAGTTTATTAAGATAAGTTTTTGACAACTAAATACGTCCGACCGATTTGAGGTCTGTATAAGAAGTGTCTTTACAATTTTATAAATGTATACAACTCTTAAAACTAGAATAGTAATTGCATTGATAAGTTTATCAATGGACGTGCCGTTTCCCGGTTGACGGTGGTCTTCTCACGGGAACGACCTTGCGTCGACATGTAACTTCTTCGTGGCTAAGTCGGAGTCATTCACGAACTTAAGCTGACCTTCATTGGTGGCCCTGGATATCTTCTTTCCTCGTTTGATGCATTTATATAACAGAATAATACCTATAACTATTAATAAAATTATTATTAATACTGTCCAAATTGTTATAGGCCTTTCATGGAAACCAACTTCAGTAACATCTTGTAACTCAGATTTTAGAATTTGGAGATTTTCATGTAACCGTGTTAAGTTGTTGAAATTTATTACTTATAATTTCTTTTTAACATTTACTTCATTATATACTTCGAATTTTATATTGACTTTAGGCATTTTGATGAATTTATTTTCTTTATACGTTGATTCCAATACTTTGAGAAGATTGTTATTAATTTTTGCAAAACAATTATGTAAAATTTCTATTATGTAAGTGCCCTTTATTATTTCCATTTCTCTGTCATTTCCGCAAAGTTTTGTTACCTTGATTCGACTTGGCGCAACTACCAATCATTGATTTTGTTGTAATTTTATTATTTCTAAATGTTCGTATTTTACTTTCTTATATTCGCAGGTACTATAGTCGTTCGAAAATGTTAGTAACTGAACTTCACAGGGTGAATCTTTTTCTATCCATTTACTTTGTTGATGATCACAGATAAATTCTTCATAATTAATAGCGAGACATTTTCTATCTGAATTTACATACTTTTTGTCATTGATAACTAAATACTGGGTTTTAGGTTTGATATAAATATATTCGGTAGAATTATAATGGAGGAGAAGGGGATACAATTGATGATAATTATATTGATCGGACTCATCCAGTGGGATTTGGATAATAAAAGTGATTTCTTTGTTTTTAATATAAGCCTTTACTTTTATTATATTTTCGATTAAATATAAATTTTCTATCTTTGCATCTATAGGTAACTTTAGATTTTCTGGTACTGATAAATTTGTTATTTCACTTATTAAATCTTGTGGTTTGATTATTGAAAAATGAAACACTTGTTGTTTAGCGAACGTTAATGCATTTGTAATGGTGTCCAATATCTCATTTACTATATTTGTTAGTAATATCAATTGATCGAATACTATAAAGATAATTGTTCTGTTTCCCGTAATCTGTGAAACTTTTGTCTCTAACAATTTTAGTCTATTTTCTAACAATATCTGATTATCTTGTATTATTCTAACGGTATTATTAAAGATTTCAATTGATTTTGTAACTAGAGTAATTTGTTTCTGTGATGCTTCCTTTATTTTATTTAGATTTTTTATTATACCTTGTATTACCTCATCGTACCTTCTAGCATCTTCTTCGTCCAAATTACCTGTTACTGCTTTTACGATATTACCGAGGAAATTAAATGCTCTTACTATTCTCTTATGTTGATTCGGTAAAATTTGTCCAAGTTTTAATTTCATTAATTCGATTTCGTATTTTAGGATATTTCCATAATTTATTATTTCCATATTCCTAATATCCTCCCAATCTTCTTTATTTAATAACGTATTCATATGATTAAACTGATTTTCTATTTTGTTTATTTCTTCAATTAAATTGTCCAAGTTATAAATGTTAATAAAATTGCAATATGTTTGTATATTTTGTGCGGTTCCTAATTTTATAGGTAGTAATTCTGTCGTGTTTTTCATTTCCATTATATTAATGTTTCCTCTTGTTCCACAGACGAGGAGTCCGTAGAATCTGGAACAACGATACTGGGGTGTTTAAGGGTATAATACTGGAAGAATATGTATTTTAACTTTTTTTTTATTAACTAAGCCTTTATTAGATCTGGGCGAACGTTGAAAGATTTTCTTGTTACCGATTAATTTTGTAGTGTGGCTCATTAACTCTTTGTAGCTTGTAGCTATTCATTTTGATTACGTTTTCCATTTCGAATATCACCACCTAGTTTTGCATTCTTAACTTTTAATAATTTATGCATTGAGGTATTATTCTGATAAATTTATTTAATAAAGCATTCTTTTATAACATAATAGCACCATTTATTTAACTTTAGAATCTACTTACTGAAACTTGTTAACTTTTGTATTTCATTTAGCTTCTTAAATTAATTTGCTTCTCATTATATATTTAATATATCATTTTGTTAATCTAATATTAAAACTTATTGCTTGGATAATAACTGCTTGAATTATTGGCAACTGGGCACTATATTGTTTTACCATTGTTATTTGTGTCCTACGACATCCTACTTGTTAATAAATTGTGTTATTGTTGACGACTGAGTTTGTTTAGACCCCTCCTACCAGTGTTGAGATAAGCGAAGTCTCGTGTTTGTACCTGAAACAAGTAATAAAGGGCTGACCCTCTGGTTGATTTTGAAGCTACCTGGGTCCCGCCTGCTTCCGTTTTCTAGGTTTTTTCTGCAGGTTGAAAGAGGTGGCGTCTATATCTACACCTAGCGACCTTGAATTCGCGACACTCTACAGAACTTAACTGAGTTAGCCGGCAGAGTATTATCCTGGGGATGACCATCTTCAGGTAGGTTCAGGCCAGAGGAGGAGAACAAGCAGAACATCACGCTACCTCCTTATTACTTGTCGTTACCTAATTTGGTCGCGTTTTTTTAATTTAATTTATATGGCATTGAACATTGAATATGAATTTACTAAGTAGACATAGATGTGTTTTTCTAACACAATCTGTTTTGTTGGATTTTGAACTTATTGTAGAAAATAAAAAATCTCTATATATAGTAAACATGAAATTTGTTGTATCGATGCTCATACAGGGTGTATTTAAAATTGACACGTTTTAAATTTTTCAATGCTGCTTCAGTTCTATCTTATTTTCATCTTGTTTGGAAAGATACTTAACAATACGTTGTCTCTTTATTTCAAGGACAGCCTGTATAAGCATCAATTGTGTAAACTGAATTTGTATTTACCATCACCAGATGAAGTTGCAGTGCCGCGAAACATATTGCTATGGATTTTTAATGAAAAATAACTTAAAATATTTATTTTAAAAATGTACATATTTTGTGAACATGTCTGTATTTTGAAAATGTATATAAATTTAACTAGAGAGAAAAACTTGTTATCCGAGTATGAAAGAGGTTTTTCTGGGAGACCAAAATTATAGTTTGAACTATAAGGTTGCTTTGTGAAATATAATTAAATATATTTAATTAATTCGGTTAATTATTGAAAAGTGATTTATAGATGTATTAGAGAGTTGTAGAGATAAATTCTCGTATGTTATTTGATGTTTGAATTGAATAAGCACCTCCTTCGTCTCCTCACATTTTTTTTGTAAGTAGAATTAATATTATAAGACGACATAGTATAAAAAGCTATTATAAGTATATTTCCATTGTATGGAAGCTTGAAATTAAGAGATTTAATTTTTAGGAATATAGATAATAAAGTTTATTGTTAACATTTCTATGTTAAAATTATAAATGAAAGTTTGTTCGATTGGAGTTAAGGGTTTTTTTGTGCTTGCTGTTTGCACATGCGTAAATTTTGTTCGTGCATCAGAATCTTATTATACAGTGTGGTTCTCTGGGGAAAAATTAATAGCAAACTTGATTATTTTTAGATAAGTTTGTTCGGATTCATAAAGAGGATGTTTTCCATTCATTTAGCTGTCAATTTACAATTAATGTTTCTACCTCATGTATTTTTGTATAATACAGCATCTTTATGCTTTGTAAAGATAGATTTTTTTATTTTTTTATTTTCGTATTAAATTTTTATTTCATCTTTTAAACTGCGTTTGTTTTACTTACTCACTCCATTATTGCTAACTAATTATTAAAATAAGTATACAAATTTTTGTGATCATTGCACTGGCGCTCAACTCATTTTAGTTTTTACACGACTTTCTTAAGTGGAACCCGAGAAGTTAGAAGTCTCATATTTGAAAATTCACCGGCTGAGAAACCTAGTTGGGAAAACTAGTTGTGGATGGTGGCGTGCTAAATTTTCAAACCACTATTCATACCAATATGTAGTGTCCATGTTACCGTGAAAGTCCGAAAACCGGTGATAGTCGAGATATACCGGTGAATGTCAACATTCACCAAGTTACTTGGCGTATGTCCGATATATTCATCAAATATCATTATTTCTAACTTACACCGGCGAATGTCAACATTCATCATGGGCTCATGGTGTATGTTTAAAAGAATTTGTTTATAAAAAGAAAACAAAATAAAACTCTATAGGTTATTATTTATTTTGATTAAAACATGGAAGAAGTTTTCAAATGAACATAAAGAAATTGTTGAACTTAAAACAAACACAACAAACATAATATTAATATAACAAATAAAATGCATTTTATTTCTTGAAATGAAATTAAAAAAACAAAGTAAATGTATGGCAACCGTATTTATTGCAACAACTTAAGCTACCATGACACTTCGAATTACACAAAAGCCTATTGTTTTTACAGCTACATTTAGCCGTGGAACACTTCTTTTTGCAGTTACAGCGTGTATAGCCTTGCCCTCCACTTTTTGAATTAGCAGAAGCTGCTTCTCTTACCGAAATTTCGTTACTTGAAATCTCATCCATGGAAATTAACTTTCTTTGCAAATTACGAATTGATTACAAGTGAAAAGCTGCTTGAAGGTGCCATTTTTGTTCGCTAATTTATAAAAGTCTGTATTCTATATCCCAACAACAATGGCTAACACATTTCGGGGATTTGTACGACCACGATCGACGTCAGGGACTTTAATTCTTACGGTATCACCAATTTGGGCCGCAGGAAACTTTTTCTTTGAGGTTCGCAACATTTTTATTGCTTGGAGTAGTAGATTCTCTTTTGCTGCTACTCTTTTTGAATTTATTAGCTCGTGCTACCTAGTCAGCACTTGAGATGAAGACGTAATCGGTTGCAGATCAGTCAGTGTTTGAGTTGAAGACGTGCTGGGTTGTGGATCAGTCGGCACTTCAGATGAAGACCTGTTGGTGGCAGATGAAGGTGGATTGGCTCCAATGGTATTTTGGTCATCCATATCACTTACATCTAAAACATGGTCATCAATATGGTCACTAACCAAATTTTCTTCACAAGTATTAACGTAAGCTTCTAGCTGTTCCTCGGTTTCAATGTTTGTAATTTGCTCGTTGGGGAGAGATGACGATGCTATGCCTCTTTTTGGTTTAACGCCAAACAGAGCTTCATATGGACTCTGGCGTATTCCTTCATGGTAAGTTGTGTTTTTTGCGAATTGGACAAACGATAACCCTTCTGACCATTTATTTGAATCATTATCATGCATCCACGCAGTTAACATATTCTGTATGTCTTGATTGGCTCTTTCGACTGAGCCTTGTGTTTGGCTGTGACGAGGCTTTCCGTGCACTATTTTAACATCTTTCCACATAGCGCATAGTTCAGATATGACTTGGTTACTGAACTCTCTGCCATTATCCGAATGCAATATAGCGGGAGCACCAAATATTAAAAAAAATTGAAGAAGGTGATATGCTACTTCTTCTGCTCTCTTGGTTTTTAATGCTCGTACCTGGACAAATTTGGTTAAGTGATCTTGGTAAACCATTATAAATTTGTAATCGCCATCGCTGTGTGATTGCAAGTCTATCAAATCGACTTGGCATCTAGAGTTTAATTCGGAACTTACCATTGGTTTTACAACAATACCTTTTTTAGGAGCACTGTGTTTCATTTGACATTGTTGACATAAATTTAAATAGAGCATTATGACTTCATAAGTAATATTTTTGTATTTAACTTGCAATTCTTTTAGCATTCGTGTTCTTCCTCCATGGCCTGTTCGTATGTGAGTTTCGGAAACTATATTAAACAAGTCTTCGTTTGTAACATAATACTGGATATTCGTTTCTCCTGGCTTTAATGGCACAATTAACTTTTGTTCGTCACTAACTTTTAAAATGTCAAAACGTTTTAAACGTCTGTAGTCCAAAGGGGTACTGCACTTACTTTTAGCAGAAATTACTTCAGAAACGATTTTAGAGTACCTTTCTTGAGCAAAATAAAAACAATTGTCTTCTCGTTTATTTCTTATTAGGGTATTTAACTTTTCAAGAAATTGATCACTATTTACTGCAGTAGCCATCGAGAACAAATTATAATACCTGTTGATGATGTTTCACCTGCCACGGGATGTCTATTAGATAAGTCTCTGCGAGAACTGTCTTTACCGATTGATCATTTGGAACTGATCTATGAATTTGAATTTAAAAGAATATATAAACAGTTTACAACCCTCTGAACTTGGGAAATCCTAGAGCTATTGTAATGAACTACGGTAATAAATGGAACAAAACTAATAACTAAATATTCGTTTCTTAATAAGCCTATTGTGAATTTGAATAGATGCAAGAAATTACAAATACCTGTGAAGGGTAAATTAAATATAGCTGGAAATTCCAGAATGAATGGTTTGCAGTGACGTGAATAATATGAATAATAAACTTATATTATAATAAATGTCCTGTCGTTTCTGACATTGACCGAAGCTTATATGTGTTTGTCGACATACACTGGTGAAGGACCGAATTTATAATATAACTAATAATTGTTCGGTCTTTCACCTATTCATCTGGTGTCTGTCGACATTAACCGGTGTATGTCGACAACCACTACTTTCGGTCTTTCACGGTAACATCAATATTATATATTTTTTTTAAACTTAAACTTTGTGTTATTAATTATCGTAATGAAGTTTCAACATGTATCTCTTCAGTCAATTAATCAATTAAATTATAAAATTTATAATTGTTAAATCTTATGGGAATTTGTGAAAATTCCTAGCATGTAAAAGCGAATTAGTAGGAAACTATTTGAGAATTATACTTAAGCTATGACTTCAATCAATATTTCAGTTCTACCTTTAAATTACAAAGAATGATATTGTCTAGAACTGAAGTGGTAATAAATATTACAGCAAATTGCAATGAATGTGTATACCTTTAATTGTGTAATACATATTCAAAAGCTTACTAAAAAATATTTTATTACAAACTGCCTCTGGAACTGCTGCCTGGTACTGATATGTAGGTATAAAGTGAGTTGAACAGAAACGAGTTTCGTAAATATACATATATATTGAACAATTAAATCAAATGCGAACATAGAAGCGATTTAAGAGGCGATAATGATGACTTCACGCAATATACATATATAATTGGCGAGAAAAAATCCATTCTCTTACTTCATGATTAAAAGTACCCGTATAAATTACTTACTAAAGTGCGTACTTTAAAAGATAAATTTGATTGAAATAAAGAATCGTTAAAGATTCCCTGCTCGTGTTCTTATAAACGACTACAACGCCTACACACAAGAATACTACTATAGGATTTATAACATATTTTTCATTATACATACAACGTGACTAATAGGATTGAAATACAAATTTCAATTTCAATGGCACGAAAAATATTTTAAATTTTAATTTAGAAATGAAGACAAATATGTTTCTAACTTAATTTTGTTTAGATATAAATGATCATTGACTTAGCTCCTTCTTCTAATTTTTGGGGTGGGGAACAGAACGTTCAGGAACTTGAGCACAGTGCTCCATGTACGGCCCCTAATACATCTCTCAGTTCCACACTGTTAGTCTCGTGTCCTCGATAGAAACCACTATCCTCATCAGGGAAACTTTGAGTTTCAGTCCCAGCAGTTCTTCACAAGTGCATATTACATGAAGCCTAGTTTCCCCTTGGTTTTCACATTTCCTACACCAGGGATTGGTAACCAAGGCCATGCTGTACAGATGCTTCCGTAATAATTAATAAATTTTTTTTTGTTACTACGAATCGGGTTGACTGAAAACCTAGCGTCCAGCTCCTTAGTAGTGTTTAAGTATGGAAGTGAGCTTCCGTTCCCTTTCTAGCCATAACCAGATCTCCCTTCTAATGGAATCCTTAGCGGCCCTATGAAGTTCCTATTAGTACCTTCCTTGGCGAGTTCATGGGCTAAGTCATTGCCTTTAATTCCCCCCACAAATACATAACTGTAACGGAGGGAGACGAACAATGGCCTCCATAGGGGCGGTTCCCGTGCTGTTCCTAGTTCCCGTGATTTCCAAAACAGCTTGTCGCTGGAAAGTCGTGAGGAGCCCTACCGACGATGTCAGCTCTGTCCTCCTTGAAGACACCCTTTTGTTATCCTCATGGAGATAGTTTTGTTTTGCATTTGGGCATACACTACTCTGCTACGCAACGTGCTGTGGACCCAATTGCAAATGGTACTCTTTATGTTTCGATCTCCTAAGAATCGATATTCTCAGCTTTAAATTAGAAATATATAGTGAATGTTGTAGGACTCATTTTATTCAAAATTCTTCAGCACCTTGTGCTACTAATACTAAAAGTTACGTTCTAGTCAATTTTTTTTACATTTCTCAACTATGTTGACTACAAAGTTCTTTATAATTCATATAGGTCACATTTTAAAGACGAAAGAATGTGTGCCAACGATAGACACACGAACGGCTTAAATACCCGTAAACAGTAGGTACATAAGAATGGGTATCAAAGTGTAAATCTTGTGTTAGCGAATCCATCACTAAATATACAGTCTATACTAGTTTATTGCAAAATGACCCGATGGGACATAGAAAAGGTAAAATATACTTCATGCGTTTCAGACTTTAAACAAATAAGAAGATGCCATGCCGATAAAAGTTGTGGATTCGAGACCCTAAGTCCCCAAAAATTCTTATAAATAATGCCAGAAATAGGATAAAATATACTTTTTTTTTCAGTGCACTTACTAAACAATACACATGAAGTGCTCAGATTTAAACGACTCGAACCTTTAGACCTAACACATAATTTTAGTTAGATGTAATCTAGTGCGAACTAAGGTATTGCTGTTATAAACCTAGCATAAGCTAAGAATTACAAGGACGAGTCAATGGACAAAATCCTTTCATGATATCCGCTGATTACCATATAATTTGTCGAATATCTTAGTGGGTAGATTGAAAAATGCAGAAGACTAAACAAAAAGTTTTTGAGTCTGGTTTCATTATTTTATTTTTTTTTATTCTTATTTTATAAAATTGGGGACTTTATATACCAGGGCGATTTGGAAAGTAAGTTACGTTTCCGCTTAGTGAGCAGAGGAATGGGGATATCGGAGCGATCATAGCGCTGCGGTGGAATCTAGTTCAATGTGAGTCCGGGATTACTAGTGAGAGAATCGTTAGGGCATTCTTTCGTGCTAATTTGGTCGTTTAAAATGACTGCTGCAATTGAAAATCCCGCCGACTGTGAATTGCGTGCTGTCATCCGAAGTCATCGTGAACTTTGTTCTGTTTATGGTGAACATGTTAGGAATGACAGTACGGTTAGAAGATGGTGCCGTATCTTTCGAGACGAACGAACTAATATCCATGATGAAGAACAGAATGGAAGACCAACTGTTGTAACGAACGAACTCGTGGGTAATGTCGATGAAAAAAATCGTGAAAATCGGTGATTCACAATCACACATTTCCACGTACAGCTTTGTACGAGGTTGTTACTGAACATTCAGGTTCACAAATTTTGTTCACAATGGGCGCCAAAACATATTACCAAAAACCATAAAATAAAGAGAATGGGGTTGGCAGTAACTTTTCTGAGATGTTACGATGTTGAAAGTGACGTTTAGCTCAGGCATATTGTAACCGGTAGTAAGACTTGGGTCGCCTATGTCAACGTAGAGACGAAAAGCCAGTCAATACAGTAGGACCGCTCTAACCTGCCTACGAGGAAACCTTTAAAGTGCTATCAAACGTTTTCTGTGAGAAAAGTTTTAGTCACTGTCTTTTGGGAGAAGAAAAATGTCCTTCTTGTAGAATTTATAAAACGAGGCATCATCATAAAGACTGAAGGAAAGTGCTACAGTATGACTTAATTCGCACGCGGCAGAGTTCTATGAAGAGGGCACTAGAAAGCTGGTTCGTCCCTATGACAAATCTTAATCTCAATCCTAATGGCAACTATGTAAAAAAAATAGCTGAAAGTACAGTACGCGCCAAAATGTTCAGTACTGGAGTAATAAATACATTACTTATTACTAGAGAACAGACAGGCTTACCACATGACGCAAAGCCCAGTGCAGTACTGGCGAAAGGCTGTATTTCTAAAATATTTAATTTTATTTATATAATTGGAAAACGAACGGGTGGTGATCTATAAAATTACGAAATACATATTTATTTGTTGAAAAGCTGTATTTATAAAGTTTTTAATTTTATTTATATAATTGGAAAACAAACGGGTGGTGATCTATCTATCTAAAATTACGAAATACATATTTATTAATTAATTTTATTTATATAATTGGAAAACAAACGGGTGGTGATCTAGAAAATTACGAAATACATATTGCAGTGGTTTTTTCCCTGCAGAAGAAAGAAGAAAAGAAGAAAAAATATATTGAACATTATTTGAATAACATTGATGTAAAAATGTATTTTATTTTATTATGTGTATTTTATTTCAGACTGATAACGATAAAATGACTGTAGATCGTCCAGGCTTAGTTTGATGTTCAAAGTCGGCGCCAACCTGGAAGTCATATCTAGTACAGAGATATATATATATATTATCGCTATCTTGATTTGTTATGTTAGGTGGGGATGCCCTGGCGTTTCCTGGAATTAGATTTTAGAGATTCACTAGTGCCTTCTGAGATAGGTTGTATTGATTTAATATTAAACAAGACTTAATTTTGTTTAATATATATATTTTGAATAATTTGTTTTGTTTGTTTGGTGATTCGTTTGTATTTTAAAATTCATTTGTCGTGGTTTTACAAGTCTTGTATACTTGTAATAGATTTAATTTAAAACACCTATCTGAAGAAAAAAAATCTCTCGTGTTGTGTTTTCGATACATTAATTAATGTAGGTATTATTTAAATATTATAATTTAAATATTGAAAAGAGCTCTATAAACTAATAATTTGTAATTTTGTGAAATTTTTTATAATCAGAAAAATATCTAGAAAATTTGTCAGACTGTTTTTGTGGAGTTTAGTTTTTATTCACATAAATATTTTAATACGATTAGAAGGTGGGGAAACTTTTGTGCTTTGTCATGTTAAGTGTGCGCATGACTGTAAGATTTTGATTTTACGCGTAAGATAGACACATTTCTATCTTGACGTTTGAATTTAGGGTTAATGGTTTTGTAGACATCTGATAAATTTTGTTATTTTTATTTCAAATCTTTGTTCGAGAGTCACAGGGGGTTTTTCTCCTTGTGCGTGTCATTTATCACAAGGACTATTTCCTCCTAGCTACTGTTAATTTTGCTTTAGCTCCCTTTACACTCGGTAAAGGGATTTTTTTTTTTTTTTTTTTTTTTTAATAAATTTAAATTAGGAGATTGTGAATTTTATTTAATGCTATATTGTTTTTCTTTACACGTATCTTGCTTGTTCGAGAGTAAGACCTGAGATAAGGAGATTCCAGCTTGAAGTTTGAGCGACTGAGCAACCGGACATTCGTTGTGATTTGCACCATTAAGCTAAGGCACAGTTCATAGCAATATGTATTTGTTGAAAAGTTGTATTTCTAAAGTTTTTAATTTTATTTCTATAATTGGAACATTTTTATTTGTTCATTTTGTCGTTCAAGTTGAGTAAAGGAGTATTAATATTGACTAGCAATAGTTTCTCAAGGTTTTCTTCTGTAAATCTTTTTCTCTTTGAATTAAGTACATCCTTATAAATAGAAAACATCCTTTCTACATCGCAACTGGTTATAGGTACATACTGGAAATATTCTTTTATTTCTTCATATTTAGCCGTTAGATTTTGTGGAATTGTCTCCATACATAATTGCTGCAATGTAATTAAATCTGGATTTCTATTAAGAATTGCTTCAAACTTTTGCCGAAGGCCACATCCGAAGTCACTTGGAATACTTTTCAAATTATTAACAGCCACATCTAATGTGGTTAATCGGTCATTTAATTTGAGATTTCGATTTTCAAAATAAGTGATTAGTTTTGGCAATTTTCCAAAGTGTTCGTGAAGAAAGTACAACTGATTTTTTAAATTTGGGATTTGTGTGAGCTCCTTGCACTCACCAATACTTCTAGCATCCTCCTTTAGCAGTGTTACGAAATGTTTTAGACTATCGAAATTCTCAGCATAATAATTAGTAGCTTCCAGCCATGTTCCCCATCTAGTTATTACTGGAGTGGGAGGCAGTGACAGACATGGAAATTTTTCCCTGAAAAGAGCTACTCTCAATGGTGCTTTTCTGAAAACTTTTTTAAAAGCTGATACAAGTCTATCAACTTCCGGAAAAGTGTCTCGGATATATTCACAGATTCTGTGGAGAGCATGTGCTACAGAAGTAATATGCAGCAAATTAGGATATGTTTTCTTCAATAGTCTGCCTGTTTTTAACATATACGCAGCACTATCACTGAAAAATAAAAGTATTTTTTCATTGTACGTGGCGTCCGAATGAAGCATTTTTTGCATATTCTCCTTAATAGTTTCAGCAACTGTTTCCGCATCAACTCTATTTATAACACTTGTTGCTATTACATATGAGTTATAGGGAATAGTTGGATGTAGTACACCAGCTACAACATTTACCACACAGCGTCCTAACATATCCACCGTTTCGTCGGCGCTTATCCATATGTATTGATTTAATAGATGGCTTCTAATGCGTTCTACTGTTCTCGTATAGCACCTAGAAACATAATATTTGCGTAAAGTTGATCATCAGGAACATTTTGACCAGTATATTTTTTCAGAAATGTCTTCAAAATTGGATTGTTCAATTTAAATAATGGAATATTAGCTGCCATAAAAGTTTCACAGAGTTCTTCGTTAAAATTGTCAGATTCCAACGGGTTCAATTTTTTTTCGTGCTTTAACGATCCTACGTGACCGTTTTACGGTTGATTTATTGCAATTTTTCAATAACGTTTCACACACTTCACAATAAATTTCGGAATCACTGGCAATGTACATACAATCAGTATGGCCCTCAATCCAACTCGCCATTGTTTCACGATGCCATTCTCGATGCTCTTCCATTGTCTGAAAAAGTAAGAATATTCTAGATCCAAATAAACGAAATTAAATAACGAAATTTTATGCACACTTACGTGAAAATAATTTGAAGATGTTGCTTAAATGAAAAGAAAAGGAATGTACGTGCTATTTCTCTTACGAAATACGATAAACTTATTTATTTTATCTACGTAAACGACACCACTGAAAACACTATATTCTCCAAATATAATAGCTGGGTTGTTCATTGTTATCGCTGCGAGATCAGGTGGCCGAGTAAGTCAAACAAATACTTCATTGAATTACGCTTGGATGTACTGAGCGACGTTATACACAATTCCAATTGCCGATTGCGTTTTATGGAAATTGCATCCGTTCTCTACTTATTACTTATACATTTTTGCTTCTGTAGTATTCATGTTCAAAATATGCGCCATTGCCATGTAGACACTGTTCATAACGGTCATGCTGACATATTCGAGAACAAAGGCTACTGCATATTCCTAAAAAACCAGACAATCTACTCAGGTAATATATCGACAGTTTTGGGTGGGTCGGTACAGCTGAACACTTTCTCCTTTAACATTCTCCATAGGTAGGCGTCCGGTGGTGTAAAATCAGAGAAATGCTATGGGTAGTGGAAATCAGTCCCGAGGGATATGATTCACCCTTTAAAAGTTTCCTGCAGCACTGCTATACACTGATGAAGGGTGTGGCTAGTCGCTCCATCCTGTTGAAGCCATTGCCTTTCCATCTGGAGGTTCCACCCACGACAAAATCTTCTGATATCCCGAATATATACACAATATATGCACAATATACTGCCAGTATAACGAAATTTCTTAGTAGAAGGCATAGCTGCGTTGCTTCGAGCCGCTTTATGAAATTGTTCGTGATATTGTTCCGCAACTAACTTCAAACGTGACCCACTCTGATAACCGTTTCCGTACAAGCGAAAATAATGCTCCACAATAAAGACTTTTTTCTCCGTCGTGAGACCCGTTTTCAACTCGTACCTCACAAAATAAATTTCTTTGCACTTCTACGAATACATAACGCTACACAACAATACGCCAATAAACAGACATGCGCGTAAGAACGGCGCAAAATCCAGTACCGGATATTTTGACGCATACCGTAGTTGCTTTAAGTTGTATATAATAAGAACTTCTTCATGCATTGGTGTTTCTTTAAAATCTTAACGAAACTAACTTTACGAATCGCCTTCGTATAACGTATAAACCGTGCGTATACCGGCGAGACTCAGTATACGGACGATTTACAAGTTATATATGTTGGCATGTCAAGTTAATAAATAAATAAATAATTATTTAATATAAAAATATAATTTCCAACCTAAGCAAGATATTGAGTACCTTAGAGAATTGCTTTCTGCCGAAGTTAAGAATCGCTAAAACTTTGTAATCGCTGTTTTTTCATGATATATATCGTAAATGCAGTAAAATGTGGTCTGATATACATTGAAATATTGCAGGTACACAGAAGTATAAAAGATATATAAATACCTATAATTTTTTCTTACACTAATTTAAAATTTAACAATTGACTTCCAGAGATTCTAAAAATAAAAATATTTCATCATCTTTATATAGCTGTGTAATATTAAATAAAGGACATTAAACTCTTGCTTAAAAAATCTTATTTGAATAATTATAAGAAACGTATACCGTCGACATAGAAAATATACGGAAGACTGAAGAACTATTTCTTCTAGCATAAAAAGCACCTACTTATAGTCCGATATTCTAGTCGGTGCTAGTATTTTTTTATCGATATGAAAAGCTCCTGACATAATCTCCTATTGGAGGACGGTCTGACACAGCAGACCGTCTGCTGTACAATTAAAACATCAAACCGTCTTAGTATAACATCATCCGACATTTATGTTTTAAGGTGATTAACATATTCATCTTTATATGTTGAAATTTCCAACGGATGCATTATAAGTCTCAGTCTTCCATATTCATGGACGGGATCCATCTCAATGCGTATAATTTATGTTCAGCCACGTGTGGGGCGATTGTTAGTTTAAGAGCCATGTTAATTAATGTTGAATTTATAAACCAATGAAATAATTACAAAGTGTAAATTCTACATGGAGAAAAAGAAGTTATAATGCAATGTGATTATTACTAACTGTTGAATATTTCTTAGCCAATAAAAGAGTTTGTACTTTGAAGATTATATTTCGAAAATGATTTTATATTTGAATAAGAATACAAGAAAGCGAAAATAATGTGATTAGTATAATAGCTTAAATCAAGGAAATCTGACAAAATTATCACAATAACAAAAATAACAAATCAATAGTGTAATTTAAATACATTTTATATTTACGTGGTATAACTTAAAAAAAGGTCCGCTACTATGGAGTCTAGTAGTAGTTAATCTAATCAAGGTATTAATTGACCAGGGAATATGGACGCAAGTGTCTGCCGATGACATTGTCATTGTGTCCTAGTGGAAATTCTCAGGAACAGTGGTGAGCATCATTCGAAATGCTCTGCGAATTGTTATGAGATGGGGCCCTGAGGAGGGATTAACTGTCAATCCACAACAAACCAAGTTGGTAGCTTTTACCAAAAAGAGAAAACTAAATGATCTGGATAGCATAAGCCTGTTTGGACAAGAGTTAGAACTAACCAATGAAGTGAAGTATCTAGCTAGGCATTGCACTTGATGGCACCTAGTCAAAGTGGCGGACAGAGCGACGCAGCTCTTCTGAAGATGCAGAAGAGCTGTTGGTAAGACCTGGGGATTAAAACTAAGTGTTGTACACTGGTTGTACATATTAGTAGTAAGACCAAGGATTACCTATGGGGCAGTTGTCTGGTGGAGGAGAACGGAGCTGACATCGTCGGTGGGGCTCCTCACAATTCTCCAACAATAAGCTCTGTTGGGAATCACGGGAGCTATGACCAGCACAGGAACCACCTCCATGAGGGTCATTGTGAAAGAAGTGGGTATTTGTGAAAGCGGTGCCCATGACTGCGATCCTGAGACTGAGACCAAAAGGGTGTGGTTTTCTAATAAGGTTGTACAGGGTTTTACAGATATACGAAACAGGAACTATACTGGGAGAGCCGATATTTCAAATGCCGGCCGACAGTATGGCACCTTAGATTCTGTTTAGAGCTAAGCTGAAAATATCTATACTGCCCAGGGAATAGGAAAAAGTCGCTCGAGCGATTGTGGTGCTGGCGCCTGGTACACGGATGGATCGCAATCGAATCAGGACACAGGTGTATGTATAAGCGGAATGTGCACAGGAAGGGATAAATCGCTAAGTCTGGGATAAATAGGAAATGTGAGCTTCCGGAAGGTCATCTCCATACTAAAACACAACTAAAGGAGCTAGACGCTAGGTTTTCAGCCAACATGATTCGCAGTACCAAAAAATAAATTAAAATTATTACTGGGTTAAAAGCCGTATATTGTTCTTTAAGGACGCAACTGTACAGCATAGGTTTCGCTAACACAAAGAATCACGAAACACTTTACAAGGTATCCACTTGTACACGAAGTTCTAATAAATTTAAATTAGCTCACTCTTTCCTCTTCGGAAATGACAAACATGTGTTCGTTTTTACATGTTATAGAGCTGTCCCTGTGCATTCAAGACAACATTTGATATGCAGCGTAAGCATAACGCGGGTGATACCTAGAATTAAGATAAAGGCACTAAGTATTAAGAACTAACTGTAATACACAATATTATTCATTATAACGCATTCATTATATCTCTTTACGTGTAATCTAGTACTGTTCACATCCTATCGTACGCTTCACGTTATTATGTACATTTATTATTTTAAATAAATGAACATATATTAAACTAAATTAAATGTTTTAATTTCTAAAAAAAAAAAAAAATTTTTTAAAAAGACGTAAGGAGGGTTACAAAATATAATTTACACTCTCTTCTTCTGCCTCCAATCTATTCTAAGAATTCGAACTAGCAGGTAGCCGGAACTGGACCATTGTCAGTGTTGTATATGTCATTTTTGTTTTTAATAATATGAATACCTTTGTGTGTGTACAGCTCCTTAGGATAGCTTATATTTTTAATAACCAGAAATGTTAGAAATTTACCGAAAATCGGATGACCAAAAGTCGGAACTAATGAAGTATTTGCTCAAGATATAGCTATAGCAGTAGAAGAATTACCAAAAACTTCTACCATATCCCTAGCACTAAACTATGATATAACTTGCTGATCAGTAGCCAGAATATTAAAGCACGAAAAATATCATGAGTATAAACCACATTTAGTGCAAGAATTATTGGATGGGGATTATGATCGTAGTATTGAATTTTGCGAAAGAATGATGGAGATTTGCAAGAATAACCAATATTTTACATACAATTTGCTGCTTTCCGACGAGGCTACGTATTGTTTAAACGATACCGCTAATCGTCATAATTGTCGGTATTGGTCAATAGATAATCCTTATTGGATGCTAGAAACAGATACACAACATCCGCAGAAATTAAACATCTGGTATTTTCAGGATCCGTATTATTGCCCATTTTTTCGTTCATGGTATACTAACTGGACAGAGATATTTAGATCTTTTATGTGATCAGGTTGTTCCTAATATTGAGGAGGATGGGAAATTATCTGTATGTGTTTGGTGCCAACAAGACTCCCTCACTATGCCCTTAATGTTAGAAGCTTTTTAACGAAACATTACCAAATCGGTGGATTAGTCGCAGAGGATTCATTGATTGATCCGCACGGTCTCCAGATTTAAATTCTTTAGATTTTTTTTCCTTTGAGGTCATTTAAAATTGTGGTTTATACTAGACGACCGCATAATCTGGACGAGTTACGGCAGAGAATAATTGAAGAAGTGCATTTAATTCGTGAGGAAGCTGTGGCAAATATCATTCAAGAATTTGTTCACAGACTTGCATAGTGTCAAGAAGTAAACGGTCATCATTTCGAATTTTTTAACTCATATTGATTTTGTTTGTATTTTTCTTGTTTTCAATAAAGTTTGCATTATTAAATTTAATTAAATATCTCTGTTGTTGATGAGCAATAGGGTGCCAATCTTTATTATTACTGAACTCCAAGAGCAAAGCTCTATTGAAGTTGGTAAAAACATACAGGGTTTTCATTTCAAATAACAAAGTTAACATCGTTTCCGGCTAAACTGGAAATTTGATTCGGATATAAATATGCTCTGCGAATTCCCTATTTGCATTAACTTAAACGTGGAAAATTTTATTAGAATCTAAGCCGAGGTATCAAAGATTTTCGAATGAATCCATACATTTGCCTAACCCTGTATAATAACTATGAGATGTTAGTTTTTTTGTGAAATGATTTCTTGATCTCTTTATCTGAATAAATGTTCGTTGTCGCATTTTATAGTTACTTTTAATAAGCGAGCTTGTGAGGCCTGGTTTATGTAGAAGTAGATATTGTGCCAGATATGCATCCTAGTGTTAAGAGTTTTACATATTTTGGTAAGTGTAAATGTGTTAAGTATAAGTTAACAAGATCGTGAGAGTCCGCTAATAATGCAGGACAATCGCGCACTACAAAGGCGGCATACTATCATCATGATCATGGAAGTATCTGCATTCATTTAAAGTAAAATAGTTTTTGTTTTTTCAATTTATTATAATGTGATGAGAAATGATCTCTTGATCTCTTTATCTGAATAAATGTTTGTTGTCGCATTTTATAGTTACTTTTAATAAGCGAGCTTGTGAGGCCTGGTTTATGTAGAAGTAGATATTGTACCAGATATGCATCCTAGTGTTAAGAGCTTTCCATATTTTGGGAAGTGTAAATGTGTTAAGTATAAGTTAAACAAGATCGTGAGAGAGTCCGCTAATAATGCAGGACAATCGCGCACTACAAAGGCGGCATACTATCATCATGATCATGGAAGTATCTGCATTCATTTAAAGTAAAATAGTTTTTGTTTTTTCAATTTATTATAATACAAATAAAATTATAGTGCTAATATAAAAGTGAACTTTATCATTCTATTTGCTTCTTCACATTACTGGACATTACAATTGTGAATTATTAATCAAAATCCATTACTTTATTTCTTCTATAGCACGTATTTAGCAAAGATGTTAAATAATACAAAAAGAGGTAGATAAATGGTACAAGTATACAAGCGTAGTATCTTTACACACACGTGCACGAACCTTTTGACCGTGCGTACCTACGTATTAATTAAACTGGATGAAGCAGATTTCGCTAATAAGGTCGGATCGTTAGGAAGTCGCCTCTGGTATGAACCGGAGCCTAATTATCGGCACCACCTCGACTTCTTTATGCTGTCGATTTTAATAATGCGTCAGTAATGAGAATTTGAGATGCCATCATTGACGATGCGACAGTCAGTTAGACGTAAATTTATGTAAATCACTGCTAGGAAATTGAAACAGTGATAAACGATTAACTGACGTGAAAGCTTCAGGCAAGTCCATTGAATTAGTCCGGTCATGTTTAAAATGTGTTCGACGAGGTAAACGAAAACTAGTAAGTATGTATCTCTATAATGAGTAAAACGAAAATGATTGGTTTTTAAATTTACAATCATAATACGAATCCGCAAGTAAAATAAAATTAAAATCCTAACAGAGAATGTTTTTACACCGACATCCAAAATTTACCTTTGGCAAACAAGATTCAATCGCAATATATTTTTCAAAAATTTTACTTCTAAATATTTAATAGTCGAGTATCCTAATTCTTTTACTTTTCGAGATATCAAACAAAAATCGAAAATAAAATCTTCAGCATTTATTAAAAAGAAATCCAAACTTGAAATTCAAAATGCTAAGTTAAAGGCTGGTTCCTTCCTGGGCGATGTTTTGCCCATAACAAAGGTCCGCCAAGAAGGACTTCAGTTATACTGCGAAATCCCAAAAGCGATCCTAATTTAAAGTTTCTTTTTCTTAAAATTTGCTCACTTTAACTTAAAGTTAATATAAGTACGGTGTCTCAGAATAAGAAGGGATGACTCAAATATCCCGCCAAAACTCGGTTCACACAATTTAAAATAATTTGACCTACCGTACGTGACACCCGAGACTGTAGTTCTTTGCTGTAATGTCATTCATTTTTATTACATCTAATAAGCAGTATAAACAATTTGATGATAAATTTATGTTAATAAACTAATTATTGTATGTGCATTACCAGGAGGGTTTCATTAAATATGTTTCTGTGGAACACTCCATTCACAATTTGAATTATATTACATTTCGAAAAACACTAGCATAAAAATTTCATGTATAGTTCACAAAGTATAAGTTTCTAGTTCAAGCCAAATTCAAAGCATGTGATTCAAATCGGTATTGCAGAGTCAAATAAAGTCAATATTCAATCGCGGGAATAACCGTTTGTCATTATAAAATATAAACGTCATGTTTTGCAATATAGTCACAATTTTAGGCTGTTACTTGCAATATAACCAAAGAAAGCATATATATAACCTACCTACATGTCAAAATAATAATAATTAGTAAAGTAGGAACATGAATAGTTCAAACGTATTGTTTCTTTTCTAATTTTGTATAAATATATTCTATCCAAAAGCTATGCGGAAATAATTACTATAATATTCAAAATTGACTGAAAAATTTAATACAAGCTGTTGAGCTTGAGAACCACGAGGTTTATCAGGCATTTAAGAAATATTCTCTAAAATAAATAGGTTAGAAAGTGATAATCAAACAATTTCGTACTTATTGCCACTAATTGTCTATTTAATATCAGTATTGTTCTCAAACAGATTTTGTACTTTTTGATGACAAACTAAATATTCAAACTAGAAGAATGCTTAACCTAGAAGTCAGAATACCGGAAACAAAGTCAATAAACAACAATATTGAAATAATTATACAGCAAGCCGAATGTCATAAGACTATCTCCTGGACAACTTATCCTTTTTATTTAATATATTCCAAAGACGTACGTCTTAACTTAAAATGACAACCGTGTGTAGTATTACAGTACGTATTCATGTGTGTTAGAAAGAGATAAAGTACAATTTGCGGTTCACACTTAGGCAGTAGGAACTGAAATCTTATATTTTATGAACTGTATATCATTATGTTATACATATTCCTACAAAATGTTACGAAAGTAGTACATATTTGCGGGTTCTAGATCACACTTTCCACTCAAGGTCACGCACAGCGACCTAATCTAGAGGGATCTGGCCGGACCAACCTCTGACGTCATACGCATGCGCCAACTACTAGCATTATGCGCATAAGCCAACCTCCACCTCACGAATCCCCTACTTCACCACCCCTACACATTTATACATGGTCCAATCAAAAAAGACCAGACCCTATATACGAGGTTCACTCAAAAGAAAGAAAACAAATGTTAAACAAAAACTACATTTAGAATTTATTGTAAAACTACCCCAAAAATGCAACTTAAAACTATAGAAAGAAAAAATAAAAATTCAAATACAAGTATTTCAGGTAAATATTATTATTATGTTATCCTTATTCCTACAAAATATTGTTAATTTAAAGCAAAACGAAAACTACATTTAGATTTTATTACAAAACTACCTCAAAAAATACAACTTATTGTGAGATTATCAAAATGAAATGAAATAGAAAGAATAGTAAAAGGTTAAACATATGCGCTATTAATTTATTTCACTCATGTCGGATTCTCACGATTTACTTTCATTGTCACTGTTTCCAACATAAATAATAAATGGTTCCAAGATATCGTCCATTAATCGAACTAGCGCCCACATTTTACTACATATGGTCAATACAATTTTTCTATTTGCTTGCTGTAACATTTGTAAGTGCTTCCATTAAAACTTTTGCAACATGTGATATTTCAAATGTTTAATTTTTTGAAGAAACAATTTCAATAGGATTAAGTTCGCAATTATATGGTGGTAACCATAAAACAGTTTTATTCTCGTTAGTTGCTATTTCATCAGTGACATATACATTATATTATTCCTTACGGAAACATACTAGATGCAACAATTCAGCACGTAACTTTCCTGCATTAAATTAGATACTTTAATCCTACGAATAGTTCTTCAACAAAAGCTTGTCGTGCACTTCCTATGCTTTTGGCCGACCTTTATCTCTGTATTGTTTTATTGTCGCCAGATATTTTCTTCTCCATCTGATTAGTTCATCCTCTATCAGTAAATTTTCCCTATTACGCTTGACATATTTGAGATAAAAGTTGCATAATAATAACCACAGTTTTTCATTAACATATAATAATAGAATTGATTCGGCTTTTACTTAATGAGGATCCATAATTTAAAATAGAAATAAAGCTAATCGCTAAAATCTTCACTTTCTTAATACGTAATCGTGAAACCACAATTGTTTCGCCAACACAGTGGCTTTATCAGGTACTTACAGCTAAAGAGCACGTTACAAACTAAAATAAAATATAAATTCAACAAGTTAGTATTATTTTGCAACGTTTTTTAAAAGATCTAAGAATTTACACAAATATTGTAGGTAGTGAGAAAATGTTGTCCATCAGGTCAGCCCTAGCTGTTATATTATAAGATATTGAACATATTCACGCATAAAATTTGTTTTAATAAACTAAATGTACATTTCTATTATCGTCTAAACAGTTTTTAAATGAATAAATTTAACAAAAAACAAATTGCTTAAACTAATTGATCATTAAGAAAAATTTGTGATTGTTTTCATTTATCGATTTCTAAACTTTCCAGTAAATTTAATTTATTGCCTTTATTTTCTAAAAGTACAATTTGAAAATCCTTATTGAAAGTGTGATTTTCTTCTAATAGATGATTTGCAAAAGTGGAATCTTGTTTTTCTTATTTATAAACGAAGAACAATGCTCAGCAATCTTCTTGTTTGACCAACATATATCTTACGGCATCCACATATTAACTTATAGACTCCAGATTTCTTATTTTTATCTTTTTTTTATCTTTTTTATCTTTATTGTTTTGAATATGTTTTTATAAATTATTATTAGTTTTGAAAACCGTGTTTATATTAAGTTTTTTTTTAAATACTTTGAAATATGCTTATCAGGTTTTCCAGTGTACGTTTGTAAATAAATTTTGAATTTTGCTTATCGTTTATTACAGGATATATAATAGAGATAGCTTTTTCGTCAGCATATTTTCAATTGGAGTATCTGTGTAGCCGTTATTAGGTGCTATTTGTATGACTAAATTTCGTTTTTTTTTTTATAAAAAAAGAATTAAACTTAGTCAAACAAGTAGCTATCAATAACCATACTTTTTTGAGGAAAGTCAAAATGGGCAATTAAAAACAGAGAGAACGACATTTTACCATGCTGCGAAATTATGTTATCCCAAGATTGCACAATTGCGATATTGAAGATATCATGTAAATATGCTTTCTACATTTTACGACGCTAATTATTATAATTTCTTAATAGAAAAAATTCGCCCTGAAGCAGGATTTGAACTCACGTCTATGGATTGCCGGACCATTGCTTTAACCACTAAACTATTAAGGACCATGATTTCGAATCCTGTTTAAGGGCGAATTCTATTCTATTAAAAAATTCAAATAATTAGCATCGTAAAACGTAAAAAGCATATTTACATTTACATTACTTCACAAAAATGTAATAAATTTGCAACAACAGCCGACTACGGGCGTATATACATCTGTTTCGATAATGTGACTTAAGGCCTTTCACAATGATTCGAAATCATAGTCCTTAATAGCTTAGTGGTTAAAGCAATGATCCGGCAAACCATGGACGTGGGTTCCAATCCTGTTTAAGGGCGATTTTTGTTCTATTAGAAAATTACAATAATTAGCGTTGTAAAGTGTAGAGAGCATATTTACATTACTTCGTAAAAAAGGCCTTTCACAATGATTCGAAATCATAGTCCTTAATAGCTTAGTGGTTATAGCAATGATCCGGCAAGCCATGGGCGTGGGTTCGAATCCTGTTTAAGGGCGATTTTTTTTCTATTAGAAAATTACAATAATTAGCGTTGTAAAATGTAGAAAGCATATTTACATTTACATTCGTAAAAATGTAATAAATTTAAATGAATAAAATTTATGCAAGATGGCGCACACCCCGCGCCCCATATTTACACTTCAATAAAGAATATGTTAATTAACACTTTTAGCAATTGTATCATAAGCAAAAGCTTTCCCAGTCCTTGGTCAGCGCGTTCTCCAGATATTAATTCGGCTCGTTATGGGCTATGGGGCTATCTTAGAGAAAAGGTTTTTTTAAGTCATTCTACGAATATCCAGCAGCTCAAAGAATCAATTTCACAACAAGTGGCAGTTATTCCATTTAATTTACTTCACAATGTTGCCCACAGCATAGAAGTGCCTCTTGTTGAAGAACAAGATGGCGGACATATTCAAAATTTGCGCTGAAGTGATTTGCTTTATAATAAACCCCATTGTTTTACGGATAAAAACCAGTTTTTAATTTGTGTATACTTTACTTTATAAGGAAATTATAGCAGTTTCAATATGTAACTTACTTTTGAATAACCCTATATTTACAACTTTATATGATGTTGAAGATTAAAAAATAAATGAATTCTTATTTGCTATTATAAGATATTAGAAATTTACATAATTATCTTGATTTCTTGATAGCATGTTTCTTTAGTTTCAAAAGTTAAATTATATTTGCTGAAAAGAAAGTTATGTGATATAATTAAAGAGACATGATAGCGTGAGATGCTTGATATGAAACTTTTTATTTTGAAATGAATTACACTCTAGCATTAATCTAACTTATAATACCACGACATATATATTGAAAATGAGCAAGGCGGTACTAAAAACAACTGTATAATGCGTTTTATTGACATTAACCTATGTATCTTTATTAGTATTCATTACTTTTCTTTTATGAGGAATATAAAGATATGTCGATAGAGGTTTTAATTATTTATTGCACAGGTGTCGAGACAGAGGAATGAGATACGAATATATTGTCATCTCTCTACTTAGCGATGAAAGAAATCTATCCAGAGAACGCATTATAGATTCGACACTGAATTAAGAATTTGTTAGTTGTATAAAGGACACCCAGGGTTGTGCAAATGAACGCTGTGTCAGGTAACCTCGGGAAGAAACAACACTTTCGAAATTCTAGAGCGTCAAGTTGCGCTTACGTAGGGCAAGTTTTTTGGGAGACCGGCATTTTTTCGTTGTCCAATTATTTTCCGACAGAGAACCCGTCTGTTGCGATCGTCGCTTTTTAATTGCAACAAAAACTAGCTTTTGCTTTTGTCCCGCGCGAACTATTCCCCGGCCTGTCCGTGTGTGCAAGATGTTCCGATACTGACACAATCTGTTGTCTTCGCGGACGTTGCGAAACCACAAGACCAATTAAAGTTCCACACTGTATAATTTAGATTGGGCGGATAATAAAATTTTGTAACTTAATGTAGTTTACATTGTTAAGAATCAACACAGAATTCGTAGGAAAACAACTACTTTAAGCTACATTGATTAATACGCTATGCACTAATTTTTAGTTAATAATCGCTAGATATTAAGTTAGCATTGTAATTCTAAAAATATAAATATGCACATGTATGTATTTTCATATTTTATAGTAATTTTATCATATATATATAATTTTATATAATTTATATAATTTTCTGCAGAATTCCACATCCACACTAATTTAAATTCAGAGAGAATACAACCTTCTCCCTATCATTCAATAAAGTGTTTGAATTTCTTGATAGGAAGATTACCCAAACAAAAAGTTTAAAAATTCATGTAAGCCATACCCATCCCGGAACGTGCAAATGCATTTCGTTCTTATTGGAACATGTCAATGCACGGTATCCTGAAGACAGACATGACTCACACTTCCTTCACTGCTTGCATATATACATAAGATATTTAATATACTGCAAATGGAAATTTAATAATTATTAAAATCTCATTTACAGTATATTCAATAACTTAACCATAGTCTCAGCTTCCCATATATACCGGAGCAATGGCGGCTGTTTATAGATTCGTCTAAAATAAGTTTGAAGCTGTTTTACTTTTAAATGGCAAAGAACATCCATCAATCCATCAAGTCACTCAGCAAATATGAGAGACGTATGGACAACCTTTGGTTACTACTTAGGTGTATAAAGTACGAAGATCATATATGCAGATTTAAACATGGTAGCTTTATTGGAAGGGCTGCAATTAGAATATACACAATACTGCTGTTTTTATGTGAGTGGGACAGCCATGTAAGAGAAAGACATTATAAAATTAAACATTGGCCTCCACGCAAACAACTGAGCTAGGTGTTGAAAATGTGGCACAATAAGCATTAGTTCAGAACGAAAAAATATTTTTACCCCCACTCAACATTAAGTTAGGCCTCATAAAATATATTGTTGAGGCACTAAATACAGACGGGATGCTTTCCTATATTTAAAACAGAAGTTTCCATATATAAGTGAGGCAAAGATCAAAAATGGAATTTTTGTTGGACCGCAAATTAGACGGTTTTGAGATGCCAACTTTAGGACAACTTTAAATGACAGTGAAAGACAAGCGTTGGATGCATTTGAGAAAATATGCAACTATCTTCTTTGGAACAAACAATCAGAAAACTACCAGGAACACATAAAAGAACTACTATCGGCCTACCACATTATGGGATTTAACATGTCCCTAAAACTCCATTTTCTTCATTCTCACTTGGATTTCTTTCCTGAAAATTTGGGAGCGATATCAGACGAGCATGGAGGATCGCGTTAGTCGACAAAAAGGTATACCGGAAAATAGAGGTTAAACATATTGGCCGCCTATTATTGGATTGTAACACGAGAAACCCCGGTGGAAGATCACAAGTAAATATTCAGAAAATGAATTTAAAATTTATATACAGTTCTTAATTTTATTGTTAATAAAATGTACATGTCCCGAATAAATTGGTTAAAATACATAAGAAACTGCCAAAAGTATTCCAGAGATGAAAAAAAAACTTTTCAGTCTTAATATTTTCTCTCACGTAGCTGGACGATCAAATGGACTTAGTTTATTTGCGGTTGCAAATCAATTTAGAGAAGAGTTTCAGAAGCCAGAACCAACTACAGAGAATTTGTTAAAATCTTTGAAAAATGCGGACGCACAGAAATGATTCTAAGACAATATAAAGGTGTGTTGAAAATAAAATTTTAGTCAAACGTCTATTAGAAGGAATGTTTAAGAAAATAAAGAACTTTCTCCTATAATATACAGATCGAATAGCGCGTAAATAATACGGGCAAGTCTGTGAGAGTTATATGGTATGCCTTAATGTTAGCAATGCTTTAATATTCCAATATTCTTTTCGATTCTATGATTTTCTAACGAGTGCCACATCTATCTGAATGGATCTATCAACAGAGAAACAACTTGTTTTCTTGGATTTGAACACCCAGAAATTATAAGGAAACTATTTCGTAGTCAACGGGCAGAAATTTGGTGCGCAGTGGTCCTTTTGTTGAGTTATAGATGAAAACAAGGATGTTACACCATACCTGAGAGATCTAAAAAGATTACAACGCGTCACAATACTTAAATCCACTATTCACAGGACGTTGAAAGAAAGAACCCTTTAAGGTGTTTCATTGGAATTTTAGGAACTGCGTAATTTTTAGTTGGACAATGTTTCCATATCTTGATCATTCATCCGATCACACCTCCTGATGTTTAGGTTTGAGATATGCTAAAAGGATTCGTTTTCCGAGAGAGTCCACCGACAACTACCAACGAACTTCGCGAAAACATTATAACACGTCAGAAGATTGCAACCGCCCATTTCTCTAAACATGTATAGAAAACTTCGTACACGCTACGAGTACCACAAAAAATTTAATGGTGAACGCATTGAGCATGTTTGATATCTCAGAAATGCTGAAAATTAGCTTGCTTCTAGTTTAGGTTGTTTAAATTATTTCAATGCGTATATTGAATAAGGCCTTAATTTTTAGTGTTCTATTTTGACACATACGAAGTGTGGCAATTTAATTCCCGAATTGGTACAAAATACAAGAAGACAATTGAAGTAATACAAAAAAATGTTTGATATTTATTCAAATTAATTTCCATTTCTACCTATTGATATCGTTTGTTTTTAAGGACTGTTTTGACTGTAGGAAAGAACAAAAAAATCGCCAGTGCCAGCTTCATTAAATGGGGTGGATAAATAATCTTAAGAATCCCTTCTTTCACGAGAAATGCCTTTACAATCAGTGAAAATATGACGATGCATTGTCATGTAACAAAAATCAACTACTCTTTTCTCGATATTGTGGTCGTACTCGAGAAATGCGCTTCAGTAAACTTTCATGACTTCAAGATAGCATTCACCAGTAACTGATTGTCCTTCCGATATAACTTTTTTTTGGATAACGCCCTGACTATCGAAAAACCTAATCAGCATAGTTTCAGCACCGCTAATGCCGCTAACCTGCTGTTATTATACTTGTCATTTTTGTTATTATTTACCTGCTTTCTAATTAGTATTTGTCATAGTTATCAGCTCTTCTATGAACAATTTTGCGATATAGATCTTCATAAAATACAGATCTTTACACAATTACTCCAGAAGAAAAAGAGTTCCGAATTGGTACAAAATACAAGAAGACAATTGAAGTAATACAAAAAATTTTTGATATTTATTCAAATTAATTTCCATTTCTACCTATTGATATCGTTTGTTTTTAAGGACTGTCTTCACTGTAGGAAAGAAATCCGCCAGTCCAGCTTCATTAAATGGCGTGGATGAATAATCTCAAGAATCTCTTTTTTCACAGGAAATGCCTTTACAATTAGTGAAAATATGACGGTGCATTGTCATGTAACAAAAACCAACTACTCTTTTCTCGATATTGTGGTCGTGCTCGAGAAATGCTCTTCAGTAACCTCTTCATGACTTCAAGATAGTATTCACCAGTAACTGATTATCCTTCCGATATAACTTTTTTTGGATAACGCTCTGACTATCGAAAAACCTAATCAGCATAGTTTTGATTTTGGCTTTTTGCAAACAAAGCTTGTTTAAATCACCAGTGACAACGCAGTTACGAAAATTTGGAACGCCGCGAAAGTTCTCGACGAAGTCTTGCAACGATGTAACTCTTCTCTGTTTTTGCTAATTCGTAAGATTATGTGTCGCGAACTTTGCACAAATCTTCATCTTTACCAAACCCTCATGCAATGTGTGTCGAATCGTCTCCTTATACATGTTTAGCTCTTCTGCCATCATTTGGAGGATCATTTGTCGATCTCGTGCCACAAGTTCACTCATTTTTTCAATCGTATCTGCATTTCCACAGATCCACAGATGTCCAGTTCTAGCATCATCTGGTACACTTTCATATCCATATTTCAATCGTTTGAACCACTCAAACACTGTAATACGAGTTAAGGAGTTATCACTGTACAGAGATTTAAATGCCTCGTAGTTTTTGTTGCAGTTTTACTTAATTTAGAGCTAAATTTAATATTTACTCGTTGCTCTATTACGACTGAGAGAAGTACGATCTAAACTAACTGCTGTTTTATCTTCGCTTGACCGGCATCTATTGGTGAAACAGTGAACTATTACATGCTGCTTTGTTTTTGGTTCTATTTCAGTTACCTCCACTATAGCTGCGTCAATCCGAGGATTAAATTATCACACCGGTGCAATACTTTAATTCAATGAGATTAACTATATAACATTACCTTTGCTGAAAACTCATCGAAAATTTTCAATGTTATCCACTTCATTCGGAGTACATTTTTTTACGATATTAATTGGTAAGTGTGTAAAGTATTACCGGCCGTCTGTTTTTCGAAAATAATAGCATCCACTTCATAAATCTTAAGTTATATATTTTGACACGTAAATATAAACCAGTACACATTCGTGATTGCTGCCCCACGGATGTTTGTTTTCTATTTAATGATACACATGTAATCGAATTTTGATATGTTGCAGTGCACGAATTACATACATGCATACGTACATACATAATTCATAACGAATACATATCTAGTTGTTCATCTCGGCTCGCCGTTGTTACAGTTTGTAAACGACGCACTTATATTGCTGCACCCACACCGTTCAATCTCAATACAAATAACGTCTGTTTCCATTATTAGATATACTTTAATACACTGCAATATTTTCGTGATATATACTCGGTGTTGTTCAACAGATCAATTACAGCTGCAACCACAGCTATTTTTAGTATTAAATTTCTGGTCTCAACGAATAAAAGTAATATTTTTATTAGGGCAAATTCCGAAGAAGCAAAATTAATTTACAATAATTTTATTTCTAACCCCATTAACTACATTAAATGAATTAAGCTTTAATTTAAATTTAGAGAAAACTTGATTAGAATTTTTCGATAGGTATGATTAAGTATAGTAATTTGGTGTTCTTTAAAGCAAAAATAAGAAAAAGAAAATTGAAGTGCAAGATTTATTATATAAATATAAAGGCAATATGTTGCCATTTTACATAAATAAATAAAAGGCTTGTTTTTGAAAATACCATACGATAAATGGTGGCCATTTCGTCTCAAAAATTCTTGAAGTCGCGCCGTGAAGTTTCGCATGACTCTTTGCAACAAGTCGTTATCGACCACGGCAATCTCTCTGCGAATTAAATTCTTCAATTTCACTAGCTGAGTAAGGTACACTTTTCCATTTAGGCACTGAATTTGACCCCGCTTCGCGGTGCCACTTTACGCGATTATCCTTGTACACGTGAGTGCGTAAGTTTGTTTCTTGGTGCGCACCGTAGAGCGAGATAAAAGGCCACGCTAAACCTTAACTTTTATGATAATTTTCGCTGTCAAGCAAGAGTATGTGTAGTAACTGCTAGAAAGCCTGCTACTGCTAGTGAATTTGGACGTCTTACTGCGAAGCAATTAGAAGTAATTAGGTTTAGGCTTTCTCTGTCCGATAAACGGGATATAAATAGTTCGCAACGAGGAAGGCAGACAACAAAGCAAACAATAGAGACAGAAAATCAAGCAAAAACATCGTAGTGACTGAATATCTGGTCATAAGAACACGTACCCGCTGTGGGCCCATCCATCTCCGTCACACACATACAGCCAAACTTCAGCAAAGACTCGTTTATTGCTACTGAAATTTAAATCTTCGTCGAATTTTTCTCAACCTTTTTTTCTATTTACTTTTCTAACTATTTTCACTATTGATGCCAATTAAGACGGCATATAGTGTTAGTTATATTCGTCTATATGTATATTTGGAACCTTGGTAAATTATCACGTATTTATTAAAAGAATTTGTTTGATTATCTTACAATTTTAAAATCAATTATCGTACATATATGTTTATAGAATTTACTTTTAAAATAATTTTGTATTTACATAGATGGTTAATTGAGTTGATTTCACACAATTAAGTAATTTTAACAACCGCTTTGAGTAGCATTCACGAAATTTATTACATTGATTCGTTACCACGCGAACCATAGACGTGCTAGAAGATTTAAATAAATTATAATTTCTGTTAAATTCTTTACTTTTCTTGACACCATTTTAGTAATGCTTAGGTAATATACTGTGTGTAATTCCATTGTAAAGTTCGGCTACAAATCTGAGGTAGAACTAGATTTTTGATGCTAGATATAAGTTAATCTGGAATCGTTTAAATAAGCAAATTGGCATATTTTTGGTGCATTTTGCAGTTTAAATAAATTTATTATATTTTTGGAGCGCTAACACGATACATATTTAATGTAATGTTTTAGTTTTATGTTCGATATATATTGTCATAATATACCGAGTGTTTATTTTTAATTATCATTCTATTACAACTTAACTTCGTTTGCGGATTGAACGCCACTTGTTAATACTTATATTTTTTTGTCAATATACGAATTAACTATTTTCTATTCCTTATTTTGGCTTTAGGTACTCCTCCTTTAGTTTAGTCTTTGTTTTGCTTCGGTTTAGCAATCTGTGAGCGCATGCCTCTACAAACGCACAACACGTTTGTAAGTTTTCAGTCCCGAGCCTCTGTACGTAAAACTAGGTGGCGCTACCTACCATCTGTTTAGTCAATTCACGACCGTCTCCACTGACTAAGTGCAAACACAATAAATAGATCTCGACATTTTTCGTCTTCATCACGCCAAGACTGCGCCTGTGCGCACACTGTAGCAAAGTGTTCATCTGTGCTAGTTCCCCATTCAGTTCACTTAAAAGAAATGACAATCTAAAGTTGCTTTTGAAGAAAGTTAAATCTCAAGACCAAGAATGGCAACTATATGGAGATTTAAAACTCTTATGTATATTACCAACAGCGTGGGTACGCTAAAACGCCGTGGTCCATTTATGAATGGGATAGTAGAGCTAGAACGCTGCATTGAACTCTGTGGCACAATCTTACACCAGGGTCAAAAAATATTTTAAACAAAAGTTTAGTAAAGCCAGATAACATACTTTTACCCCCACTATATACAAAATTAGATATAATGGAGCAATTTGTAAGAAAGTTGAATAAGGATGAAAACTGCTTAAAGAAAGACCTTTACAGTAAATTTCCCCGTTTGTCTAACAAAAAATTTAAGAAAGGTACCTTTCATTGTTCCCCAAATTAGAAAATTGGTTTTGGATAGTCACTTTAAAACTAATATGACTGCCGTTGGAAGGAAAGGCTGGATTTTTCTAGGAAGTCATAAATCATAGGGTTATGAAAAACACGCAGCAATAGCTTCGCGCTTTAGATTGCAATATGAGCATCAAAATTCACATTTTGCATGCCCATCTTGATTTTTTTACAGAAAATCTTAAACGAATGAGCGAAGAACAAGGAAAGAGGTTTCATCAGGACATAAAAGAAATGGAGTAGAGGTACCAAGGAAGCTGGAATAAAAAAGATTATGGCCAACTACTGTTGATGTTTAAAAAGAGACAACTCTGCGTGTGTGCACAAAAGAAAAGCGATTAAACAGTCTCTTCAAACTAGGATACAACGGCTTATTAATGAACGCTTCAGAATTTCGGTTAATACATTTACGTATTTACGTATTTTTTTTTATATATTTAAACGGAAAAGTATGAATTTACTATTATTAAATAGAATTAAGTTATATACGTTCGTAAAAAGATTTTTTTTATTTCGTGATTTGAATGTAATTGGAAACCATCACCAATAAAAATTAAAACCCCAAAAAATACATATTTTCTGAAAATTTTATTCGATATTTTTGTTTAACTTTACTGGCTGTTTGTTTATTTATGGCGTTCAGTATTACTTATATTAGAGCAATTCAACGCTGACTTCAGTAGCGACACAAGATCTGAATACATGATTATTGGTAGGGACACATGAACCTTTAAAATGATTGGTGCAGTGTACAAATGCCAGTCGGCTGAAACTTAGTTTTATCATTTGTTAATTAAATTTTAGAATTGATTGTACGACAGAATATTTTTTGCACACCAAAACACGTTTGCAAGAATATAACTAATTCCAGTCCGAAATATGTATGTATACAGGCTGTTCTTGAAATAAAAATTCAAATATGGAAAGATGTAATTATATATACTAAAACCAGCGAAACAATTAATGCACGTAAGCAATTACGTATTTATGACGTTCCATGACAACCTCACAACTTAAAAAATAATAATACATACCTATTAATAACCTACATTTTTGTTTTTAATTAACTATTTTAGTAATATAATAGGTGTTAGTAATTATCGGATTGTTTAACTTAACAGAAGCACATTATATAGTTCTTTTAACAAATTATCAAGAGTCTGTATTTTTTGTGTGACAGTAAAATTATATGTTTTCATTTGACAATTTTTATTTTCAGTACCGCTAATCCCGCTAACCTGCTGTTATTGTACTTGTCATTTTTGTTAATTATTTACTTGCTTTCTATTTAGTATTTGTCATAGTTATCAGCTCTTTTATGAGCAATTTTGCGATATAGATCTTCATACAATATAGATCTTTATACAATTACTCCAGAAGAAAAAGAGTTCCGAATTGGTACAAAATACAAGAAGACAATTGAAGTAATACAAAAAATTTTTGATATTTATTCAAATTAATTTCCATTTCTACCTATTGATATCGTTTGTTTTTAAGGACTGTCTTCACTGTAGGAAAGAAATCCGCCAGTCCAGCTTCATTAAATGGCGTGGATGAATAATCTCAAGAATCTCTTTTTTCACAGGAAATGCTGGGATAGAGAAGTGGGATTTGACAAAGACGATATTGCTGAATTTATTATACATCTAGGTGATGATAGTTATACCACTTGTGATTCAGACTCGGATTAATTTGTTGTGTGTCTTTATATACAATATAATATAAAATTTAATGAGCAACATAATTACCTAAAAATTTTAAGGTACAAGTTTTAATACATTTTAGTAGTTAAACTATATTTTTGTTTATAATTTTCAACATGACATAATCTAAATTCTGTTACGTAATTTTGTCATGTGCAATACTAGTATAGTTGCCCGAACAATATTTTAATATAAAAATTCATTTTTGTCTTTTCTTCGCAATTTGTACGATCAATATAATTACATATACGTTTCTTCTAGCCTTAAATTTAAACTTTCAGTTTGACATTTGAACAATACATGAATATAACCTGCAGCATATACCAATTCAAATTAAGGCGGCCTATCATTGACAACATTGCAAAAAATTGCGTCATACATTAAGTATGACGTGCATTAACTAACCCACGGTTTTAGTATAGAATATAAATCCAAAATATTTTCCCAACATTTCCTCTCAAAAAAATGTAGAAAAATGAAAAAGATATTTAAGAAATTTTTGTCACGCCACTGTGGGATTATAAAAACTATGAGAGAGGATATCTTAAAGTTGAGTGACAATACCAAAAATAATAGTTTTGTTATTCCATTTCATCCAGCTGTTACGTATGTAAACACACACTATAGTGTATGTGTGTTTGTGAGGTATCTATTATTTGTACACATTCTGAATATTTTGAATTCATAGGCGTCACGTTATATAATTTTCGGGTGTTTTTAATTGAGTCACAATATTTTGGATTTATATTCTACATAATTACATCTTTCCATTAATCATATGTTGTCTATATACTTCGAGACATCTGTATATACGACCAGTGGACAATTTGAAATTATGGTACCCTGAGGTTGTTGGGTTACAATAAGTATGAAAATAGCCGATTTAATGCGAACCATAAAAATCAGAACTGATACTAATATAATTATCATTTTCTAAGAAGTGATAATTAATATATTTTGCATGAATTACTTATACGCGATATTTATGTACAATTTATTACATTATTTTATATGAATATTATATCATACTTCCCATCAATAGTATTGAAATACCAGAGCTGATTAAATGAGGTATTAACGAGCATGCGAGAGTGAAAAAGAAGACGGTTAGCGCGGGCCCTCATTGCATTGCCGACAATTTTGAGGAATGGCTCACGGCCGGTGCAGTCTAATTAGCACCTCCTGCTGGCCACCGCATGAAATGACATTGCTCTTTCGCATTGCGCCTTCGATAATGGAATTAATTACGAGATGTCTTATACAACTGTTGTGGGCCGTACAAATGCAAAGCATGGTCCAGATTGTTGAGACGATAGTCGCTACTCATGTGCGAATGTATAAAACCTATATCTAGTAGTAGTTTTACGTAAGTTTATGGAAGGCCTGTACGTTTTGCTCGATTCAGAGAAATTATGAACACAAATAAGAATTTATTTGTCTGCTTTTATTTTAAGTTTTACTACCTAATGAGATTACATGAGATAAAATTTTGGACGATGAAATTACCAAGCAAAGGCTCGACAAAATCTATTATTCATCAATTATTACTTTCTATATGTGAAGATTTCATCCATAACTTAAATATGGAACATAATTGTGTGATTTTTACAAATACTTTATTATATTCGTAGTAACAATTGCCTAACCAACTTTGTGGCTTCTTCAAGTCAGTATTGGTGAAACAATTGCTAATAAAATATTTGTGAAAATCGTACAATTGTGTTTTGTATTTAGTTTTACTATGGATTTTCATTAAGTAAAGGCTACATCAAAGGCCAGTCAATCCATAACCAACAAGCAACTTAAAATATTCGAGTTTACAGAGTATCTTTCTGACAGATTTGGGCGAAATTTTGACAATAAGGCTTTTAAAACATGGCTGAAGTCAGCAATATCATGAATCATGACGAAAGTATTGACAACTTTTGAAAAAGCACTGTCCTGTCAAATCACCCTCGTATGTACTATATGGTTGAAGCCTTTTGTACTCTAGCAAATCATGAAATTATTTGTTTAAAATATTATATTTGCAGCGCCACATAAAATACAACTGTTATTGTATTTTCTTTCGAAATAGTGTTAGACCGTAAAATAAAGAATGCTAGGAAACTTTGCTGCGATGTATCCAAAAGTTTTTGGACAAGTTTATTAAATTCTTCAGTAGCCTATGTCAGTTTGGAGCAAAGATTCAACAATATGTTGAAAAAATTTGGTGAAATAAGGTCTTTAGTTCGTCAACCTTTTATAAAACCAAGTTTAGGTTGAAAGGTTGACGTGAAACCAATATATGGCCAATTTAATGTTTTAATGTAATGTAATCAATTTTATCATGTTTAATTCTATCACTGCTAATTTTTAACTCTGTGCTCCATCATGCTGAAGAAGCAACCAACGGTTGCGAAATATAGAGAGTGAAATAAATGAGTTTTTATTTGACAAACCGCTTACCCGTTTTAATTAATTATTAACTTTTAAATTTAATTGAATCGGCCGATACTTGCTGGAAATCCATTATATGTAAATGGGATTTAAGTAAAACACTTATACTAATTTCCAGTATATATTACACTTTATTATATATTAATAAATGGATGACATGTTTCGCTACGATGTAGCTTCTTCGGATCTTATATTACTACTGTACAGTAGTAATATAAGATCCGAAGAAGCTACATCGTAGCGAAACATGTCATCCATTTATTAATATATAATAAAGTGTAATATATACTGGAAATTAGTATAAGTGTTTTACTTAAATCCCATTTACATAATTATTAACTAATATACTACGGCCGATAATCCTTACAAGTTTATATATATATATATATATATATATATATATATATATATATATATATATATATGTATATATATATATATATATGTATATATATATATATATATATATATATATATATATATATAAATAATTGAAAAGAAATGATCGACCGTGATATATTATCAAAAATTTATTTAAATTCGGGTAAGCGGTGAATTAAAAAACTCCTTTATTAAATTACCCTATATTTCGCAACACTTTGTCGCTTCTTCTGGGGTAACTACAAGATTAATGAGTAATTAATCTTGTAGTTATCCCAGAAGAAGCGACAAAGTGTTGCGAAATATAGGGTAATTTAATAAAGGAGTTTTTTAATTGACCGCTTACCCGAATTTAAATAAATTTTTGATATATATATATATATATATATATATATATATATATATATATATATATATATATATGGTAAACTTAATAAGTCGGCGATTAAAGGTCTGGTTTATTACTTCAAAGTATATATATTTAAAACAACCCTACATGTTTCGGCAATGATGCCTTTGTCAAGGATATAAAAAATATAAATGACAGAATATAAATGTCAAATAATTGAGTTGCTATGGTTTAAATTATTCAAAGATACATTCCAATAATAATAGTAAATCATGCCTTAGTATTCCAAAAAATAGATAGCAAGGTGTGAACATATGTGTTGTTCGCTGCTAGCAGCTTGTGTCTCTTTCTGGGTATGAACTTGTGTGTTGGTTGCTGCTGGCAGCTTGCGTCTCTCTTTGGGTGTGTGGTTTTGTATTTGTGTGAGCGCGTAAGTGTAGGGTTTTGTATGTTGGCGCGCACGTGCGTGTGTTTAATGACCGGTCGCGTAAATTTAGAGAGATCGGATAACCAGCCGTTGCGTAGGGCCGCCAACCCTTTCCCGGCAACTTCTTTACTTTTCCGTGCAGTACTTCGACGGCCCGACCGCCACAATATATATATATATATATATATATATATATTGTTATAATCTCTCAATGTGATTATATTATCTATATATTACAAATTTTGAAAGTATACTATAATAAAATTAGAACTACTAAATAAAAGAAAAATAATAATATCAATATAAGAAAATATAAGTTTATTACGATTTCTTACAGAATGCTCTTCCTAATTATTGATAGTAATTACCTTGATGAATTTGTGAATACAATAAAATAATCAAGATGTATCCAATTTTATAAATAGTTCTAAATATTCTTGTTATCACTTTTCCTCTTCTTTATAAACTTGCTGGATGGTAACCTTTCCAAAAAACACGTTTTCGAAACTTCCAAAATTATTGACAATACTCGCTATTCCTTCCAACTCTTCCTATCTTGTAATATTTCCTTCGGCCATTAACAAACTTACAAATGAACACCTTAAAATTCTATTTTTAAAATTATTTCACAATCAAAAAATTCCCAAACATGGTTTTTTACATATTCTTTAACTCTTGATATTTTTGTCAATATCTCCATGATGATTTTCGAATTATTTTTTTAAACTCAAAGTATATCATCTTTTAATACATAATTAAAAACAATATATTTTATATTAAACTATTTCCTATTAAACTATATCCATTTATATACAACATTTGTAAATTGAATTCGATACTAATTTTGACATTTAAATTGAAACTAAAATAATAATTATTCAAAACTAATAGATGACCAACTCAATATAAAAATCGATACTCTACTTATTGTCTGCTTTCAAAACAGACATCTGCTTTCAATAACTGATATTTGCTTTCAATAACTGACATCTGCATCTAAACTGACATCAGCTTTCAAAACTGACTTCTGCTTTCAACTTGACATCTACATTCAATAACTGACATCTGATTCATTAAATGTTAGTTTATAATGCATTTATAAATAGCTTGAATCAAGGTCTATCGCGGCTTAAGTGGTAAAAGCGACAGCCCGGCAAACTGTAGACTTGGGTTCAAGTCCCAACGTAGACAATATTTTTCAACTAAAAATTTCGTATGATTTGCTTTGTAATTTGTAGACAGCAATATTTACATTCCCACTTACTTTGCAATTGCATACATACTAATTTGATATTTGTAAATATTTCATATAAAAGCCGAAAAACTCCAATAATTTATCAATTGTTGTATTTAATAAACGGCTAAGAAATTATGTAAAAATCTATCTTAAAAACTAGTTTTTAAAAGGTTGACTATAAACCAACATCATCTTAATTTAATGTTTTAAATTTGATTAATTTTAACATGTTTAGTGTCGTCGTTTGCTGAATTTTAACTCTCAATTACACTCCTGAGGAAGTAATAAATTCGTTATGAAATATAGAGTGAAATAAAGGAGTTTTTTTTTAACTTGACAGATCGCTCGCCCGTTAATTAATTTTTACTTATATATACCGGAAGCGGCAATAGTGTGTCGGCGGAGCTTAGCATGAAAACTAATAAAGTTGTAACAATGAAATTTTACGTACACATGTAGTATGCTACAGTGCATTTTCTAATTTTATTTATATATTTACAGGGTGTTCCAAATTTCCGCAACCACTTTCAATTTTTGTTTTTTAAATAGATTGCTATACTTTCTTGTTATTATTATGATAGCCACCCAAATTATCTTTGCAATGATATATGACAATGTGCACTTACAACTGTTAGTTTTGGTTTTATTGCAAATTTTGTTAAAATCTTGACAGTTGCAGCGTCTAACATTTTAAGTCTTAGCCTGAAAATGGGTGCAGTGCCTCACGTAACTTTTTTGTTACCAATTTATGGACTAAGACGTTATATGTTTTGAGGGTGAACAGCGTGACAACATATACAGAGTGTTAAATATGTCGTGCCAAAGTTATCGAAGTTTAAAGGCTATTTTCTCTTTTTTTTTAAAATGAACCTATAATTTTTTTATTAGTCAGCAAATTCCTTGTAAAATTGCCGTTAAAACGATACCAATAACATAGTACTTATTTCTAGTATTTTCGAAGTTATAACCCTTTAATGGGATATATCTATGTTTATATTATTCAATATGCGGTGCATTTAATAGTTGGTTGGCCATGAAATGATATCAAACAAAGTAACTTTTACAAACACCTGTTTCTTAATTCTTTATTATTAGTTTTAGAATTACATTTTGTAATTTTTCAATAATAAAACTAAATTAATTTAAAATGTGTTCAAATATATTTCTATTCTGATCTACACATGCTCTTAATCGCCTGTGCATCGACAGACTTACATTTTGAGCCATGTTGTTTTCACTTAATTGAAGAAAAGCGTTTCTGATTCGTTGCTGCATGATCTCTGCCGTTGTAGGAGGTGTTTCGTAAACTATATTTTTTACAGTAGGCCACAGAAAAAAATCACAAGGGGTTAGATCTGGTCCGCGGTGGCCAGCTTATAAAGCTTCCTCTCCCAATCCACCTATTGGTGAATACCCTATCTAAATGTGTTCTTGCAGCAGCACCGTAATGTGCAGGTGCACCATCATGTTGGTACCACAATCTCCTTATGACGTTATCTGGTAGGTCTTCTAACAGCAATGGTAAATTATTTTGTAGGAAATTTGTGTAGATTTCACAATTTAAAGTATTATTAAAAAAGAATGGACCTACAATAGTGTTTCCTATGATGCCTCCCCAGGTGTTAACACTCCATTTTGGTGGTATAAAATGGGTTGCACAAAATGAGGGTTTCTAGTGTCATAATAATGAGAATTTTTTCTGTTTGTTATTCCACAATTAGCAAATGTTGCTTCATCTGTGAAAAGCACATGATCTAGAAAATTTAGATCTTGTCGTAATTGGAAAAGTAGCCATTCACAGTAAACAAGTCTCCTTTCAAAATCCGTTTGTAATAAGCCTTGATGATTTTGGATTTTGTAAGGGTGAAATTTGTTTTTTTTAAAATCCTTCTTACAGCAGTGACTTCTATCCCGTGTTCTTTCGAAATTATCCTTGTAGATACGCGCGGATTTTCCACAACGGACTGGACGACTGTCATTTCATTATCTTCTGCAACCATAGACTTAGTTCTTTCATGTTTGACATAATTCATTGAACCCGTCCGAAGAAACCTTGTCAACAAATTTTCAAAAGTCTTAATATCTGGTGCTCTTCGGTGAGGATACTCCATAGCATATGTTCTTGATGCTAAAAGTGGATTTCTATTGCTAGCGCCAAGAACAAATACCATGTCTATTAGCTCCTGTTTCGAAAAATTCATTCTAAAGAAACACAACTATAAACTATTACGGCATGGAAATAAAAAATAATGACAACAAAACGATATAACTGACAACAAGATAACAACTAATAACGAACAAACGGAAATTGATAATTAACTAGCCGAACTTAAATTATAACAATTAAACGCGATTACAGTAACGAGAAACTATTGAAAAACACTTTATATGGAAATTTTAAGTAGATATTTGACGTTTGGTTACACAGCAATTTTTGCTTAATATTATTTCATGGCCAACCAACTATTAGATGCACCGCATATTGAATAATATAAACATAGGTATATCCCATTAAAGGGTTATAACTTCTAAAATACTAGAAATAAGTACTATGTTATTTGATATCATTTTAACGGCAATTTTACAAGGAATTTGCTGACTAACAAAAAAATTATAAGTTCAATTTAAAAAAAAAAAGAGAAAGTAGCCTTTAAACTTCGATAACTTTGGCACGACATATTTAACACTCTGTATATGTTGTCACGTTGTTCACCCTCAAAACATATATCGCGTTAGTCCATAAATTGGTAACAAAAAAGTTACGTGAGGCACTGCATCCATTTTCAGGCTAAGACTTAAAATGTTAGACGCTGCAACTGTCAAGATTTTAACAAAATTTGCAATAAAACCAAAACTAACAGTTGTAAGTGCACATTGTCATATATAATTGCAAAGATAATTTGGGTGGCTATCATCATAATCACAAGAAAGTATAGCAATCTATTTTAAAAAAAAAATTGAAAGTGGTTGCGGAAATTTGGAACACCCTGTAAATATATAAATAAAATTAGAAAATGCACTGTAGCATACTACATGTGTACGTAAAATTTCATTGTTACAACTTTATTAGTTTTCATGCTAAGCTCCGCCGACACACTATTGCCGCACCCGGTATATATATATATATATATATATATATATATATATATATATTTAGTGTTAATAAGAATTAGATTTCTTATTTATTTTATTGGCCGTGTCTTAATATTAAAATAATAGACTTTTTTATTGGTTTAGCGACCTTTAATGAAGTTCAATTTTCTCTACGACGTTTCGACTCTTTTAATTATTAAGTCTTTTTCAAGTGACTAGAAACAAAAAATTAATACAACGAAAAGTAACTTACTTTTCGTTGTATTAATTTTTTGTCGGCACAAATACGAACATTAAAGTTTCAGTGCTAAATATCTTAATATGATACTGTAAGCACAATAGCGCCTTATGTTCTACAAATGGGTGTATTGTTCACAGATCAGCATTTTTCCTTTAAATAACAGTCGATAGCATAAAACTTACGTAGAAGGTACACACACACCTACACTATGCACGCAGGCCGTCTTTAAAACATTTTCCTATATTATCTTCTTTTTTTGGTAATACATTATACAATTTTGGAACTTTATACCCCCAAAATTAGGCATACGAGTGATCAAACACCTTGTATATATATTTTAATTAGTCGGCGATTTAAGATCTGTTTTACTTTAATATGTATATATTTAATATAATCTTACATGTTTTGCCACAAAAGGCATTTTTCAAAGAATTTGAAATTATAAATGACAGATATTAATGTCCTATTTATATATAAATATGACATTAGTATCTGTCTGTATTTCAATTACATGTTTACATCTACATCTGATATTTTTCGCAATAAATTCCTATGTACTAAATTTAATAATGCGTTTATTGGTTGTCAAATATGATTGGTTTACTGTACATTTTATATTCACATATATGGAATTTTCTGGTTTAAATATTTATACAGTCCATAATGAAGCAAATGTTTTAATATATTACCTGTCTCTTGGAAGTATTAGTCATGCATCACAAACAGGTTTCATTAAACTAAACCTTTTTACAGTTTGTGTATGGCAGTATTTGATGAACTTCCGTACAAATAGTAAATCATAATCAAACCCTTTACCTTCGGGAACAATTGAGTTTGTGAGCATTGTGGATAAATACCTCTAAACCATCAATATTAATGGGACGGTACTTCTAAAAAGCTTATGTTAACATCACATAATCGACCCCAGGGCTTCCCTGTAATTATTTGTAAGCACCATATACACATAAATAAAACGGAACATATATTATCTTAAGTACTTTGTTTGGCAAAGACTTTAATATTTATAGCATTGTACGAATCATTATGTACAATCTGGGGTAAAATGTACCGTTGCGTGTAAGATGGGAAATGTATTTTTAAGTACATGCGTTAAAAGGATGCTACTAGCAAAAAGTTAAACCGGCATTATTGAAACTATTTAATGCCTTTATATAACGAGCAGATATTCATTAAATTCAATATGATTAATGATGAAGTCTTGCTTATTGTTTATTAGTGGGTGCACCATAGATATGGACCATTAAATATTGAAAAACAGGAAGCTATAAGAATTGCAAAACTTTGTTGCATGTATAATATAGACATTATAATAGAAACTAAGAGACTTGGAACGTAATTTAAGTACCAAGAAAGCTAATATACAGATAAATATAGAAAAATTAAAAACAATGATAATAGGAACAAATGGTGCATTATAATAGACAAAAAACTTTTCGAACAGGCACAAAAATTTAAATATCTTGGAGAAATATGAAACATTAAAGCCTTCAATGCAATAAAAACCGTGGTACAACTAAACAAGCTATGTTCTTGCGCGTCTTTTAATGACCACACCTGGGCAATTTCCAAACTCCACCATAAAATAAAGTAGTACATTGAAATGATAATGCTTTATGATAATGTTGAGAATAAGTAAAGAGAATAAGTCTAGTAGACCGAAAAATAATCATACAGTGTTTATTTAGAGCAAGTCTTTATCTGTTATTTGACTCAGCTACTTATTTTCTACAAGTAAAATAAAATGGAATTAACCACAGAGCACTATCGAATCATAATTTATTATGCTTCTAAAATAGGTTTAAGCGCTTGTGAGTGCAAAGAGAGTTTAGCTTAAGCTTTTGGTGAACAAGCACTTTGTTTGGCTACTATTAATAATATAATATAAGGAATTTGAACGCGAAAGGAATCTTCAGCATCAAAAAGGAGCCTCCTACGGCTGTTAGTGACAGTGACAAAAATATTGCTGCTGTCAAAAAAGTAATTGAAGAGGACAATATAGCCACTTATGCGGTAATAGAGCTTCAACTAAAGATTGGATGATACACGATCGCCTGCATTTTTAAAAAGTGGTAAGTCGTTTTGTGCCACATCACCTTTCTGACTTCCAAATAGCAGAGCATGTAAGAATTTGTCATGAAAGTTTAAATTTCTTAAATAATGGCGAGCACCAATTTTTTCCAAAAATAGTGACAGGTGACGAAACCTATATTCCCCTTTTCGACCTTCCTATCCGCTAAGAGAAGCTGAGGAAACGCCTATAATGATTATGAAGCAGCGAGCTATAAAAAAGGTTATGTATGCGGTATTCTTGAGAAGTACGGGCTAAGTCAATGCAATTAAGCTAGATGGACAAAAGAAAGTTACAGCCAAGTGGTACACTGAAAAATGTTTGCCTGAAGTTTTCAGTAGAGTTCCAGACAAGGAAATTATGCTCCACCATGATAATTAGTGATCGGACGCATCAGGCCGAAATTACGATGAACCGTTTAAATAGTCTATTACATCGCTAAGTACAACACGCAGTTATTAAATAGTACTATTGTTCGGTTAACCGCACATCTGGTTCTTGTCGTTGAATTGCGACGCAATTATTTCAATATTATAGTGAAATTCCTTTCTTCATGGGTTTAGATAGAAGCGGTGTTTTTATAATTTATTTTATTTATTAGTTTATATTTTGCAAGATAAATAAAGTAAATTGAGACAGTTTCTTTTTTTCATTGTTTTCACTCTTAGCTACCATACTACGTAATTTTTGTAATAGACTATTTAATATCGTTTCATCTAATCTGATTTTCCCAATTATTTAGACGTAAGTGTTGCAGTGAATTTCGTTAAGTTTCAATAACTTACGCATACATTTTCAATTTTCATTTATTTAGATCTAGAATATTGTTTAAGTTACTTTTTCAGTACAAAAAGGTTTAAGTACATCAATACGTTATTGCACGTATTACGCATTTGTTACAAATGAAACAGACATGCAGTATACATATCTGTAACTGTACACATGGACAATACATGTATTGTCCATGTGTGTGAATATATCAGAGACACCTTTCTGGAAGTTGATAGACTTGTATCCGCGTTTAAAAAAATTTTCAGAAAAACACCATTACAGGGAAAAGCTTCCATTTTTGTCACTGCCTCCCTCTCCAGTAATAACTAGATGGGGAACATGGTTGGAAGCTAAGAAGCTAAAAAAGTAGTCTTTATGCAGAGAATTTCGATAGTTTACAAAATTTGGTTTCATGTTCAAATGACGATTCTCGAAGTATTTCTGAGTGAAATGAACTAATACAAATTCCATATTTAAAAAATCAGTTATACTTTCTTTAGAAGCACTTTGAAAGTTTGCCAAAACTAATCACTTATTTTGAAAATCAAAATCTCAAATTAAATTATAAATTTGGCTGTTAATAATTTGAAAAATATTCCAAGTGACGTCGGATGTGGCGTTCGGCAAAAATTCGAGGCGGTTTTTATAGAAAAAGATTTAATAACATTGCAGCAATTGTGTATGTGGACAATGTCTCAAAATCTTACTGCTAAATACGCTGAGCTAAAAGAATATTGCCAGTATGCACCTATAACCGGTTGTTACGTAGAAAGGATGTTATCTACCTACAAGGATGTATTTCATTCAAAGAGAACAAATTTTACAGAAGAGAACCTTGAGAAGATATTGCTAGTTAATATTAATACTCCGTTACTCAACTTGAACTACAAAATGAACAAATAAAGATGCATTTAATATTTTATAGACCACCACCCATTTGTTTCCCAATTATGTAAATAAAATTAAAATCTCTTTTAAAATATAAATAGTACGCCCGTGGGCGATGAGTCATGGGCCTCTCGTGTCCGGTCCCTAATGCTAATGCATAGTCCCATACGGCAGCTTTAACTCTCCAGTTTTTGTTTGGAAAAAATATAAAAGTAATAGAACATCTGCCGTACTCATATGATTTAGCAATCTGTGAATTTTGGCTATTTTAGGGGCTTAAATGTAGAAGGTTTTCGTCCGAAGAAGATATTGATACCGTAGTAAGGTATTCCGAGAGAAGATTGGTTTGGAGCTTTTAAACAGTGTAAAGAAAGAATGGTCAAGTGTACCATTGCTGAAGGGAATTACTTTGAGCATATTTAAAATAAAATCCTAGAAAATATTAACCGTTTTTTTTTAATTCTCAATAACTTCAGCTTGTCCCTCGTATACTATATAAATTAAGTAAAAAAATGTTCGCATTAGCGAATATAACCATTATTTACTTAAACTGCTATCATTGAGTCGTTTAGCAGTACGTATATTAGTTTTAAATTTTTAAAATATAAATCAGACTAACGTTACTTCAGGGATTCTATATGAGTAGCGGCCGCTTGATCTCTAAAGTCATGCTTACTACGAAAAGAATGTTAGCAAGCATTTTAATTAAAAAATCATTATATTCGCTAATATGAACATTCCCTTTGCTCAATTAATTCTTAGGATTAGCATGGTTGCTTGTCTATATTATAAGCACATACTAACAGAGCATTTATCTATTAATTGCCAACTTGTCAATATAACAAATATGTCAACTTTATTTATATTTATAACATATTGGTAAAGTCTACATGAGAAAACGTGATCAATTTAAGAACAAAAAAAACTAATTTAGGACCTCTAAAAAGGTACCTTGTTTAGTCGTAACATCGTATATTTTTAAATAATGTAAAGTTTGTCTTTTCGGGTTCTTAAATAAAACTAACAATAACTTTAGACACACACTATATTATAATATATAATATATATAATAATAAAACGTATAACAATATAAAACTAACTATTAACAATAAGCACATTTATGTATTTATATTTATGTGTAGGACTGCGTAAGGCTCTAGTATTGAATGTCCCATCCTTTCTTCGACGCGGGTTTTATATCGTGGTGAATACTTATCTAGAGCGTTCTCGTAGGCCTCGAGAAAACACCAGAGGTATGACGCGCGACGCGTTATTGGATGAGTCATTACAATAATATAGTTTCACTTAACTAATATATGACGTAAATAGTTCCTAAAATCCAGCCATTGCGTGTCAAATGTCCTTTTGTAGATGCAGCTTAGCAATATACACTTACATATACTTTTCTACTCTTGGGAAAATTATAGGCACTTCACTGGGTTGTCCTTAATTTTTAAAAATATTAACCTCTTTCATTTTAACGATAGCCTATTTCTCTTAGATGCCAATGTATTTAACTAACCTTTCTTATAGACTTTGCTACTACTCGTAACAAAAAAAAACACATTTAGGTAATACATGCAATACACATTTCTTTATTTTCTAGTAGCTCATGCTTGAATGTATAAACAAGTGATTTTGAACGTGGTTATTGATTTTATCATCAGAGAGCGGACGCGATTGATGATTCAGCCCATAGCCATAGCCCATAGGGGTCTGCCATGTATTCGCAATAAGTTTGTTTCTGTAAGCGATCCGTGAGTTTCGAACAATTTGATACGTGTGGGCAGCTGCATAAGTGATACATACCTACATATTGCAGTGAATTGTGGTGTTAATTGCTTATTTAACTTGGTCCACAATACACAGTAGCTTGGCTGGTCTATCTCAGGTCGGGTTCGCCTTGCAGGAGCTCTTGTATCTTCAGGGTTACCCTCACAGGGTACGTGGCACAATAATAAAACAACAGGTATTAGAAAAGAAAACAAAGATTCCCCCCATGAAGTTTTAATATAAAAAAAATAAAAAATAAAAAAAAATAGACTTTATCGAGTATAAAGCCGTACTGAAACATCTATTGTGTATCAGAGGTGAGTAAAACTTTGATACAAATGACAGTAGAAGAGAAAAAACCTCACTAAATGACCGCGAGCAAAATTAAACTAATTAAATATTGAGGAAAACTGTCAATCTTAATTAATTACGTTATCCCTAACTAAAACGTCAACAGAACATCTCTGTATACGCGCGCACTAATTCTGACCCATGCGCACATTCTACATGGTACAAATATACTTTTCCCACCAAATTCTAACCTTCTAGAATATTACAGATAAAAAATATACTCAAAAAAATATGAAAATTTTCCTTAATATTCATCTGACTCTAAATATATATTATAAACTACAATTTTTACTGAATCTACGAGCTCCAATTTTATACAAATAATATAACTAAATTATTTCTAAATAAATGCATATAATTACAGAAATATACGTACATTAATTAATAATGTAGTCGTCACACTTCACAAAAAATATTAACATGAGAGATTTCAGATAGGCCGCATAAATCAAAAATTACAAGTATAAAAGACTCGTAATAAATCGAGAATTAACTTTTAACACATCAATATCACCACACTAAAACATAAACAGAAATTATAAAGAACTGAATAAAAAAGAAGTCTTTATCCAGCAAACAATTAATTAGACCTATCTGTTCAATAGCTGGTTAATCTCTAACTCTCCTTCTTCACGGAAATGGCATCATTACCCTACCTAAAATAAATCAAAAGAGCGACAATGACAAAATCTTCCTACATAGCGAGAACTGCAAACCTCTGCGGCACGCTCGCACTATATACAGTCGTGGACCAAAATACACATTATAATAAAATTTACATAAAATATAAAATATTTTCAAATATTCTTCTGGAATAAAATACACATAAATAGTCTTTTATAGTTTCATTTAATTTTTTCTTCGGGGATAAATTCATTGCAACATGTAGTTAATATGTATCTGCCAATGCACTACAGAACGAATGTAACAAACGGTTTTGTAACCACCATACTTTGAATGTATAGATTTTTCAACCGGCTCTGTGTAGAATTAATATATTACATTCAAATATGGATTTCTGGTAAATATGGCTCAGCTTGTTTCCAAATTCAGAAGGCATACTTTTCATTCGATCGATAACGGTTTCTAAGTTAATTATCGCCTCTTTTAGGTTAATATTTGATGTTGCATGTAAGTAATCGTATCCGTAAGAAATTAGCTTTAATAAAGTTTAGCTGGTTTTGTAAATTTTTAATTTGTATCAGGTATTTACAATTAGAAATGCGTTGCGTATCATCATCACCTTGAACATGAAAAACAAAGTTTTTTAAGTCATCCAAGTGTTGTCAATAAAAAAAAGGCTGCTTCTAGCCATATTCCCCACCTAGTTAATACAGGAACTTGGGGTAAAGGCCAATTTGGAAGTATTTCTCTATATAATGCCACTCGTGAAGGTGCTTTGAGAAATATCTTTTTAAATGATGAAACAAACTTATCAACATTTGGAAAATGAACCCTTATGTATTCACATACTCTGATTAGTGCATGTGCTGTACAGGTAACGTGTAGCATATTGGGATAAGATTGCTTTAATACTTCCCTGTTTTTAACATATAAGCTGCCGCATCAGCCAAAAATAATAGCATCTTGTCTCTATAATTGTCATCCCATGACAGAATATTATGAATAAATTGATCAATTACTTCTGTAACTGTTTCACCATTTAGGACTATTTTAGTTTCAATTACGTATGGTTGGTATGAAGTTGTCGGATGAAGAATACCAACAACTATATTTAACACATATCGTCCCCTTACATTCGTTGTTTCGTCTGCACTTACCCAAAAATAATGACCAGATAGGTTGGTTTGTATTTTTTCAATGGTCCTCAAATAACATTTGGTAAGTGGTATTTACGTAAACTAGATTCATCTGATATATGATGATCAGTGTATTTTATAAGAAATCTCTTGGGAACTGGATTGTTAAGCTTTTTGAATGGGATATTGGCCGCCATGAAAGCTTCACACAGTTCTTCGTTAAAAGATTAACGTGCAGGTGATCTTATGTTATCTTGATGAGTTTTCGAAGAAACATGTCTCTGCACATTACAATTTTGTGGACGCCTTAAACCTAATAAACAGGCACTGCAATATATTTCGGTATCATTACGGATATGCAACCAATCTGTATGACCTCTAGTCCATCCTACCGTGGTTGCCCTACGAAAATTCTCCATAGTTAATGAAAATAAAAAGAAATGCTAAGAACAGAAAGAAATGGACTTAAAATAAGAAACGAAAACTACTCCAAAAATAAGGTAGTAAATTAAACTTAATATTTATTAAAAATTATAGAATAAAAATACAATATAACAATATAAAACGGATTTTTTAAAATACTAAAAGTTGTAACCAAATAACACTAAAAGAAACGAAACCAGAAACAATTCCTTCTAGAAGAGAATAGAAAATATACTATCTCAAGAACAATAAATATATATTTGTATATGCATGTATAACAGCATTCAAAGGCGAGAATACAATTGGCAAATTAGCGGATATATTTTTTTAAGCGATTATTTCAACGAAGTCTAACGAAATAATATATAAATGTGTATTCCGTCTAACACGCCACTGTTGAAATGAATTTATGAAGGAATAGATACAATGTGCTATTCATAACGACGGAAATAACAACACCTGCTCAAGGAATGCAATCGGGCAAGCAAATAGTGGGGCTGTCGTAACATGCATACTATACCTGAGACGGCCACAACGTTTTATCGGGGCAATTCGTCATTCAATCGCGTCAGTGCGCTCACTGTACAACACCGTACACTGTACACACCGTACAACAATGTAATAGTTTTTATAACATTCAAGGCTGTCACGTTAACTTCAACAGAAGTTTTTACATTCCGAATATTTTGAATTCATAAGCGTCAAGCAATACAGTTTTCAGGAGGTTTTCAATTTTGGGGTTCGCGTCATAATTGACTCATGATATTTTGGGTATATATTCTATATAATTTAGTCATTCCATTTTTAATACATTGTCTTTCTATTTCAATGACATCCGGTATATATGAGAGCAAATACGTATACTGAAAATTATTCAATAATTAGAAACTTGTCTATTAAGTATAATTAAATTAAAATACACAGAGTTAATAAAAAAGATGAACCATCACAACGGCATATGCGCTTAAGAGTTTTAAAATTTTACAATTTATATTTCAAAACGCGAACTTTGCAGTATTAATTTTTAAGTAAATTCGTATTGTTTTAACGGTGAAATATAAGAACAATACCATATTCATGACTGGGTTTAAAATATTTATTAAGACATGAAATATATGATGTTGTATGTACACATATTACGTGTATACATTACCATATCATTCAGTTTCTTATATTCAAATTTTTGTATGCAATGAATATATACTTTATGTAAACGTATTCATTGCATATTAGTCAAAATGTGCTAAGCGACATGCAAGGTAGTTACTTATACGAAATCATTTTTGTATCTTTTTGCTATGCTCGTATATTTTTTCCGTCTGCACGCATTAATTTCACTGCCAGACCTAACCCTTACCGATGTTAATTTGTATTGTTTTGTATGACTGTAGGCTGCATCTACGGAGACTACACAGGGAAAGATTAAAATTTTTGTCACAGTGATGTGCACCATAGGTGTATGTTTGTATGCGTTTAAGTATGAAGTTTCGCCACACACGGCGAGATTCCTCACCGATCTTATCAAGAGGGAGCAGTAGCAATGTCACGTGATCCCACTATAATTCACCGGTAATGCTACAAGAAATAGCAATTTTCCATCGCTATTCTTAGTTTCACAATAAAATATTAACAACGAACGGGGGAATTATAAATCGAGCTTAGGTCACTTCGATCTGTGTACAATGAGTTCGAAAAAAGGTAAGCGTGTTTATGATTTTTTGGTCGTTACTACATAATGTAGACGGCTAGTAGACTATGAATTGTACGTCCACCGAATACAATTGAATAAGAAATAAGAAGGATCTATCTAGTGGTATGATGCCAGTATTAAAATTACAATTTACAATGAATTTAAAATTCTGAGAATTGTATTTTGAATATTCATTTTTTTTCCGTAGATAAAATCACTAATAGGAATATCGTATTTACCTTACAATAACCGATTTAAATTTCTTATTTATATTATTTTCTGTATAAAATAACAACCTACAAGATCAAATAGTAAATATAGCGAATCCACGTATATCCTTCTTATATGGTCAGCCTAAGTTACACAAAGACAATATTCCCATGAGGTCAGTAGTATCATACATTAATGTGCCGAAATATAAACTATGTAAATATACAATATATTATTGACAAAAGTTTATGGGATATTTTACCCAACTATAGTTGTTAAGAGCGAGAACAATAATTTTTGTTTGTTTTTTCTTTCTTTTTCTTAAATACATGTATAGTTTAATTATTTGGAATTAAATTATAACATTTCCAATTTTTAAATATTCAAAGATTAGTTTTCAAATTTAAACCACCCTATAAATAATTTAATTATCTTATTTAAATTGTAAATCTTTACCTCTATTCTAGTAATCTATATGCTTTATATTCACATGTTTTTTACAATTTTTATTAGACTATTTCTACTTTGCTTTATTATTTAATTATTTAATGTATTAAATACCCAGTTTTTAATCTCTCTAGCTATTCATAATTTCACGTTTCTTAAATGAATTGCAATAAAATTTATTAAAATTAATAGAATTTAATCAAACTTTGTACTTAGGCTTAAGATAAGGACTTAATTAACATAGTTTAAAAGTACATTGTCTGATATTATTGCCACCAGGTACCATCTATCAAGACCTTCAAAATTCCCTAGAATTATGTCATCATCTGACCGTACAATCGATACGGTTCGCCTTATTAGTTATGTAATAGCTTGCCGGGGTAATGGAAAATTTTGCCTGTTTGCGAAATTTTTCAAAACAGTATGAACCAAACTTACATCCGAACAACAAGTAAGAAATAGCCTGATCTGAACCACAACACATAAATAACGAGCTAGAGTTGAAACATTAATACAATATCAAAATTTTCTGATGTAAAATGTATCTAATTACTTTAGCGTTTTATCTCGAAATAAAATCATATTTTTCTTTGAAACAATACGTGCTAGGGAAAAGCCAAAAGCAAATTTGCAAAAGCATGAAGAAATAATTCAAAATCACCTATTTGTAACAAGAAAAAAGTTTCAGTTTGGTAATACGAGGGACAAGTTGAAACTAATGAGAATATTTTCTAGGATTTTATTTTAAATATGCTCAAAGTAATTCCCTTCAGCCATGATACAGTTGACCATTATTTCTTTCCACTGTTTAAACCCTACCAACTAATCTTCTTTCGGAATACCTTCAAAATAAGCGTGAACTGCGGTATCAATCACTTATTCAAACGAAAACCTTCTACCTCAAAAATTGCATTTAGGCCCAAAAAACAGCCAAAAGTCACACATTGCTAAATCAGGCGAGTATAGCGGATGTTATTATTACTTTCATATTTTTTCCAGACAAAAACTGGAGAGTTAAAAGTGCCGAATTGGACCATGCATTGTCATGGTGGAGCATAATTTCCTTGTCTGGAACTCCACTGAACACTTCGGGCAAACATTTTTCAGTGTACCACTTAACTGCAACTGTCTTTTGTCCATCTAGCTTAATTGCATTTACTTCTGGAGAATTTCGCATACATAACCGATTTCATAGTTCGCTGCTTCTTAGTCATTGTATGAGTTTCCTCATTTTCATGAATCCATACACGACTCTCTTGGCGTGTAGGAAGGTCAAAAAAGGCAATATAAGTTTCGTCACCTGTCACTATTTTGGAAAAATTTGGTGCCTACGATTATTTAAGAAATTTAGAGTTCCATGGCAAATTCAAACTTTGCAAAATTTGGAAGTCAGGCAAAATTTGGAAGTCAGAGAGGTGATGCGGCATAAAACGACTTACCACTTTTTAAATGCAGCTGACCGTGTATGATTGTTTTGTCAGCCGAGGATCCAATCTTGAGTTGATGCTCTATTACTGCATAAGTGGATTTATTGGACTCTTGAATTATTTTTTAAGAGCAGCAATGTTTTTGTCGGTAACAGCCGTAGGAGGACGACCTGCTCCTTTTTGATGATAAACAGAATTCCTTTCGCGGTCAAATTCCTTATACCATCGGTAAATTGTAGCCAAGGAGGGTGCTTGTTCACAAAAATCCAAATATAAACTCTCCTTGCACTCATAAGCGCTTAAACCTCTTTTAAAATCATAGTGCTCTATGGTCAGTTCCATTTTCTTTTACTTTTAAAAAATAAGCAGCTGAGCTATAGCGAACGTAACTTCAACAACAAAACGTCAAATAACAGTAAATAAACATTGTATGATTATTTTTCAGAATCTACTAGAGTTTCTTATTCTCAATAAAATGAAGCTTAACGAAATTCACTAGACAATTACGTATACATATATATATATATATATATATATATATATATATATATATATATATATATATATATATTGATATAAGTCCTTTATGGAAAGATATTTGCCCCACAAGTTGGGCTAGACAATTAATGATATAGAGTTGAGTTGTGAACAATAATGAATGGAAAATAAAAAAACAAAGAAAGAAAAACTAGCTCAGAAATGATAATTTAAAACTTAATAAAATAATATGCAGAAAATTCTTAATCTCAGGGTTACTAGCGGGATCCGAATATACAGACAGCAACACAGATATACATAAAATAAAACGATTAAGTAAAATTAAATAACAAATAAATTTATTAAACAAAATAGTTTGGACAGTCTATAAGATACAAAATCGTTTAATATGATGGGATTCAAATGTATACGTATGCACCCTACAATATTGCTATACACATTAGGTTGCCTACATCAATATTATGAATATTATTATATAGATAAATGGATCGTGTCAAAATTTTGAGTGAAAACAAGATAAGAACAACAATATATTGATAAATATGTTCAGTAGAATATTATTATTGAAATAACGTGAGTATTATGATTTAGAAATATGAGATCGCAAGAAATGTTATATCTTTAATTAATAATACAGGAATAAATTTTCTCAAGAATACCTGATACTTATGACCGTTATGGTAGTATCTAAATTTACGTGTTCTCTGGAAGAAGAAAACTCTGTAGAATTCCAACAGGTTCAGCAAGTCCGAATGTAATGAATCAGTCTGTTTCCTCTGATAGATATTCTAGCCGCAAATCTGCATACGTTCCTTGATACTTGTAGAACTCTGCTAGGTTATGTCCAAATTTGATGTCCGGAAGAAAACGTAATTTATCCAAATATAACCATGAAAAGGTTCCAGTAGCTTCTTAAATATAGCTGCTTAAACGTAAAATTGCTATTAGCTTAATTGGAAATACAAAATGTAGATGATAAGGTTTCCTAGTATCTCCACACTCGAAGTATGTTTCTCGCAAGGTATTTATAACATGTAAAATAATGAATTCACTTTCTTGTTATTAGAAATATAGCCGTAGATAATTTTATTTAAATAATTTCGAAGAAGCAATTGAAAATTATTCTTTTCTTTACCACCGCATGCAAAAATCTCTTAATCAATAATAATCTTCATTTTTTTTCATCGTCTTGACTACATATCATATTTTGTAGAAACATAAATCAAATTTTCTTAGAAAACTTATACAATGAATTTCAAAATTATAAAAGATAATTTAGTCAGAATAGAAAGAAATAATTTTAAATATGTATTTCTTAAATATGACAGAGATGAAAATATCTCTGACAATCTAAAAATGTGATAATATATCCAACTCACGTAATTCCAAATGCACATTATAAAGTGATGTTATAAAAAATGATAATAAATATCAGAGTTTATCGTAATTTGAACATACATGAAATAATCATAGTCAGTTTTAGAAATCTAAAATTCTCGCGAACATAAGTAAGATGAATTTAATTAAAGGACGAAACATAAAGATTAATTAAATATAACATAACATAGTAATCGGTAACATGATTTTTAAAACCAATTATGATTTTACATCTTTAAAATACAAAATTCTATCTATAAAGTAATGTTACACAAATCTGATTATTCCAGATATAACATTCTTGGAATTGATATTTAATTAGAAGAAGAATACATTAATGAAGAATACCCACATCAATATATATATATATATATATATATATATATATATATATATATATATATATATATATATATATATGTATATAATTAACAGTTAAAACAATGAAAAAAAAAGAAACTAACTCACGGTACTTTATTTATATTAGGAAATATATATATATATATATAATCCAAAAATCCCTATTACCATAACAATGGTGTAGGGCGTTTATCTTCTAGCTTTTTATAAACGTTTTCCATTCATTTCTATTCCTTGTCATGTTCTTCGCTTCTGTCCATGTTTTGCCTTTCCTTCCCAGTATTTCTGCTATGACATCATTCCATGTTGTCCTTGGCCTTCCTCTTCTTTTATTTTTCATTATCCTTGCTTCCCATATCCTTCTTGTTTGTCTTGTATTTTCCATTCTATATAAATGTCCCCACCATCCTAGCTGTCTTTGTTCAATGTATTCTAACACTGACTGCATTTTCAAATCTTTTCGTATTTCCAAGTTTCTTATTCTGTCCATCCTTGTAACTCCTCTAACTCTTCTTAAATACTTCATTTCTACTGCCTGTAATTTATTCTTTTGTCTTCTATTTAATATCCAGGATTCACAGCCATATGTTAATATCGGTCGGTAAATTGCCTTATATACTTTTAGTTTTGTTTCTCGGGATATCTCTTTTTTGTTAATGAAATTATTCCTCATGTTGTGGTACAGCTTTGTTGTTTTTTTATTCTTTGATTAATCTCAGCGTCCTGGGTCCCTCTTCCATCAATTCGTACTCCCAAGTACTGGAATGTTCTCACTTGTTCTATTTCAGTTCCTTCTATTACGATTTTCGTATCTACCTGTTCATCTCCCACTACCATTACTTTAGTTTTGCTCTTACTCATCGTCATTCCACTGTCCTTTAGTGTCATATTCCATGTTGTTAAATTACGTTTCAGATCTTCCTCATTGTCGGCTATAACTACTATGTCGTCTGCGAATGCCCCTTCCGAAACTTCGACTGCATTCAAGTTAAGGTGTCCAACCCTGAACTTTTTACTTTTACATGCACACTGTTTGATAATGTCATCCATATAAACAATGAACAGCATTGGGCTCAGACTTCCCCCTTGGCGCAGTCCCTCGTTTGTTTTAAATATCTCAGATTCTAAATTGTTAGCTATTCCAGCATTAGTATTAGGAAATATAAAAGTAATAAATAAAACAAATTATAAAAACTCCTCCCGCTTCTATCTACGCCCATGAAGAAAGGAATTTAAGTATAATATTGAACTAGATGCGTCACAATCAATGAATGATATTGATTTAATTAACAACTGGTTCAATACGGCCCGTGAAATAATTGGTTTATTGTGTCAAAAGTTTGGTCAGTTGGATATTTCCAGAAATAAATCCATTGAATGGCCTACCAGATGCTGTGATTTAACACCTTCAGACTTCTTATGGATTTATTTGAAGTCTGTTGTTTATGAGAATAGACCAGAGATAATTGATTCACTAAAATTGAATATTCAAGGGGCCATTCGTGAATTTTCTTCTTTCTCGAGTTCATGAAAATTGGGTTCATCGAGTTCGGTCTTGCAGAAAAAGCAAAGACGGTCATTTAAATGACGATATTTTCAGAACTAAATTGCATAGGTGACACTTCAAAATAAAATAAAAATATTTGGGCTATTTCTATTTGTTGTTATTTCATTTCAATTTAAAAACATATCGCTCTTATAGAAAAATCTTGTATTAGCATTTGGTTTCAGAAGTGGTTGAATTATAGTATTTTCTTTTATATCAAGTACGTCTTCTCCATATGTGATTTTACACTGATAATAGACAATCTTTCAGTTGCTCAATCTAATTCATATCTGTTAAATGCCTTTCATAACAAATTATTATCGTTCGAGTGGTTTGATATTCACTTTTATTGGAGACACAAAACCTGGGCTAAAATGTTTAACAATTCTTCAGCAACATGTTTTTTAATTATTGTCTCACATGTAGCCTGTTAAAGTTTCGAAAGGAAGTATAAATCTCACTGCTAGTAGGAGTGTTATTAAATCGGTTTCGATAAGACCGCCAGTTATGCCATTTCTGATATTTCAGAAATCTTTTGAAATATGCCATTGATTCTTTACATTTTATATAGTTCATTCAAGTGCGATTTAACCGATACTCCTTCATTCTTCCTTTCTCTTGTAACCTAGGAGCATTTATCATCCCACCATGAAGGAATAAATTATTCAAATGCCAGATAAAGTGTTGCTCTAAATAAACACTGAATGATTATTTTTCACAGTCTCCTAGAATTTCTTATTCTTAATAAATTCAGCTTATCCCTCGTAAATGTGTTATTGAGATTATAACATAGACCATTTTTCATAAATGTAAAAGCAAAAATCGTGAGTTAATTTATACAATTTTAAACTAGAATTAAATTAAAAATCAAGAATTATATGTCTTACGGTAGGCGGTTACGTTGTGCTATTCTAATGGAATTTTTGACAGACAATATAGTAGATTTCATCTAATTCCTTTTATTACTCGAATTCTAACATGTACTGGTAGGAGGTTGTTACAATATCTTGCCTATCGATTTATTGATAGAATAGGATAGGGCGTTTCTTGTTATATTCCAGACACTATTATTGATCGCTAATATTTAATGAGACAATCGCGTAGTCCGCCCATGTAGATTTACATGCATGTGTCTTGTGTGAGTAGTCGCGCAACAATAAAAACTTATACCAGAGTTTCATACACCATAAGTTCAGTATAAGAAAAGGCGTGCATTCATACCGCTAGCGAATCAGTCGACACCGAATTCCAATTCAATAATACTGGCGAATTTTTTAGATTGCATATAATGATTTGAATAATCATTTTAGTTGTTATCTAAATAATCTTGACCTATTTCGAGTATATGTTTAATTCCATACCTTAAATATACACTGTGTCCACAAATTTTCTTCAAAACAAGAAATATTCTTTATCTGGCGTTTTAGGAAAACTATGTATACTTTATGAAAGTTTTTGCTAGCATGAAAACCTACAAAAATTATAGAAAAATTTATGAACATTTATGGTTGTACATTTAGAATTCATACTTTAACGCAGCGGTTCTCAAAACCGTCTTAGCTCCGCACCCCAAATAGTAAATGTAAATAAAATTAAATCGTTGATTGACGAAAGAGATACTTGTTTAAACTTTATTGTAACGATAAGATATAAGTACTAAACATCTAGTTTAAAAAACTTTTATTGTAAAAACACTACAATATGGTTTCGCCATAAAATGGCTTCATCAGCTGGATGAAAAACTAAATATTTAAAATACAACTTCGAATATTTATGTACAAATTATTGAGAAAAAATGGTGGTGGAAAAATTTTTACATTCTTAAATTAAGTAGGGAGCAGTTGCTTAAATGACCAGTTAGAACCGTTCACATTTTTCATTTCGTTCGGACGACCTGGACGGTTGACGTCGCTACGTATTGTGTCTGTATTTTTAGACAAATGTCATTTTGTCATTTGTAGAAATTAATGTAACAAATTATTGCCGACAATTGCATGTTAGATAAGAATTTGATAGTTATTAATTCTCGTGTGTATGAAGTTCTTCACAGTTCGTAGATATATATATATATATATATATATATATATATACATACACGCAGTATATAAATGAATGCCATATCTATTTCCGGATATCGTGTACTGATGATTTGTAACAACAATGAAATACCGGTATCTGCATATTCCGGAATAAATGTGATTTTCACACATTTCTCATTTTGTCCGGACAATCTGGACGGTTGATGTCGCGGCGTGTTACGTCTGCATTCTTAGGCAAACGTGATTTTGTCATTTGTAGAAATTAATGCACCAAATTATAACGAGAATTGCATGTAAGGTAAAAATTTAATAGTTATAAATTCTCATGCGCATGAAGTTCTTTGAAAAAGGCACTATGTGCCGTAACATGTAAGATTATTTTAAATATATACATATCAAAGTAAAACAGACCTTAAATTGCCAACAAATTTAATATACTATAATATACAAATGTCAAGAAATAATTATCTATATAAATATATATATAATAATTTCGTGACCTTTGTATGATATGGTAAATTCAATAAGTTGGCGATTTAAGGTCTGGTTTCACTTTAAAGTATATATATTTAAGACAACCCTACATGTTTCGGCAATGACGCCTTTATCAAGGATATAAAATATAAATGACAGTATACAAATTTTGTATACTGTCATTTATATATATATATATATATATATATATATATATATATATATATATATATATATATATGTTATTGTAGTTTCTTTAAATATTATGGTGCTACAAAATTATATAATATTACTGTATATAATTATAGTTGTAAAAGATTCTGACGTTATAATGTATCTATACTGCAAGTGGGTTCTGAGTGCTAGAATAGTACTGCTTACTTTGTCTGTTTTGAAAATATTTATATATTTTTTACCACGGCTGCCCAGTCGTAATATGATTAATAAATTGATTATGATGAAAATAAAAATATTTTAATACTTATTTGTGTATATCAAATTATTTAAGGACATCTGTGTGAGAATTATTTAATAATACTTGTAGGGAAACAGTTACCTATCTTACCTTGATGCTTTCTGGTCGTTCAAGTAAAAAATTATGTAGTAATCCTGCTTTTTGTGGTTAAGTTTTAAGTAACATTTATTGATTCTCTAATTGAAATCAAAGATAAATTTAATAAAAATCAATAAGTTGAACACACTTTAGATAGACAAATAACGAGGTTTTCAATATAGTCTTCTTCAAATGTTATGTAAATAAATGGAAATATGTGATAATAACAACGTCCCAATGATTATATTAATCCACAAGTTACAAGTGTAATGGGACACATTACGCCCATCTTATTTCAAAGCAGTTATATCCATTTGTAAAATTTTAAAGAATATTAAAATTAATTTATTTAAACTAAAAAAGTCACATTGTATAAATTTTAATACTTTTCCCGCCATTAAATATTATTGCAGAACATTTCGCAATAATATTACACACGTATTTCGATCAGTTCCTTCTATGCTAAATCATCGTTTTATATAATTAAGTGTGTACAGTTAGCCTTACATAAACTCGATTACAATAATCCAGTGTCACATATACGAATCGTTAGAATCACTGTATTGCATCATCTACGAAACCAGTATGATCAAGAACTTTATAAGAAAGCCGGGGAATCACCAAGAGAAAACCGAAGCTCGGACGCATCAAGGAAAGCGAAACAAAACACTCGACTAAAGGCAGTCAAACGAGTCAAACATGATACCCCTTAACGTGATAATAAAGTGAGGGAATACTGCAATAAAAGGACTCGACTCAAGTCAGTAAAAACGAGTCAAACGTACGACCCTATAAGCAAGCGTAAGAAAGGTTCAACCGCATTTTGTGTACTTAAGTACAATAAGTACACAGTGTAGTAAAAGTATCACTCGCATAAAAGTGCAGTCATTAGTTAAAAGTGAATCCCACGCTTAATACATCAGGGCTCTTGTCTGGAATACCCGGCACCCTGAAGCGTGAAGAAACAGTGTTAATACAGTGAACAAGTGCGTCACTCCGGAAAGCACCGAGACAACGATTTAGTGAAATGGCCATTAATGCTGCGATGAAAGGTTAGTCTTTATAAATACTGTTTATAAATCTGATCAGATTAAACAGCTTAAATCTGTGTTAAATTTACTGTATCTCGCCCCATATGTATATTAGTATTTAGTAAACTTTTCAGAATAACCCTAAGTAAAATTTGTAATTAATCAGATGTAAATTAACAAGCTTTATTTATCAATATAAGTACATTTAGTAATCATTTGTTCTTTTATTTCAATTCATGTAATCTAAGCTTTACTGGAAAAGCATATTAAACAAAAGAAATTGATCAAAACAATTATTAAGTAGAAAAAGAGGGATTCATTAATTTTTCACCTTAGTTTTCAAACACGCTTTGAGAGAGAAAGGCGTAAGTCGCATTTCGACTTACCCGTTTTATTTAGAGTCTTTTTCTATATCTCTCCGCTATTTTTAGCTAACCGGCAATTATAAAAGTACAATTATACCTTAGAGGGGGGTAACCCTCTTGGCGCCCGACAAAAAGCAGTAATTGAATAAGTCAGTTACTTAATATTCAACTTTAATCTATATCTCAATATTTAGGATAACTGCGGCAATTAAGTAGTTTAACGACAAAGTCATCGTTTGGACAGCACTCTCGAATCCCTCGAAGCCCAGGACATTATTAATATAACGAACAAATGTTAAAGGGTAATGAGAACTGTTACACAAGAAAGAATATAGAGCACTTCTGTAAGTATTTAATTGTTTCTTTTTAATAATTAAGATATTTAGTTTGACTTCTTTCCTATAAATTATTGCTACAACTTTATTTACTTCCTTAACCCTTAATCGTTTTGTAATCTCTTAATTTCAGAGAACTATTAAATTAACTTATTTATGTCTAATAAATTTTTTAATTTTAATATATATTTGTGTATCGGAAAAATCTTATGATGTTTTGAATATATCGCAGGTTAATGAATTTTCAAAATATTATATTTTAATATAATGAGTATTTATTTGAAAAGATAATCAATAATAAAACCTGGAGTTGCCTTGTCCAGAACTGTGACTCGGTTTTTGGCTAGCACGATGACTCTACGACTTGTTTCTCAAGAAGTGGCCCCTATGTTTCGAATAATGCTTTCGATAACTCTTAGATATTATAATTTTCTAGTCCTGATGATGTACAAACGATCCGGATACTGTTCTTTAGCTTATAAAGGAACTGGTGGCTGCTACTTGCAGGATATTTCTTCCTTCTCCTTCGAAGCCTCTCGAAACGAATAATAAAGGTAAAAATTAATTATTAAATTTTCCTTTTTAGTATAATATTCTTTAAATTTATTGGTTCTTTTTTAAATTAGTAGTCCATTCTATCTTCTTAATAACCAAAACTTATACTTATTTACACAAATTATCTCTTAATTTGTATAAATTCAATAATCTTGAAACGATTTGCTGCTTCAATAATATATAATACTTATTTTCTTCCTTTAATAATTTCTTTAATCACTTTAATTCGCTTGTAATTGCTTTTTCTTCTATTTTCTAGGGACGTTTATTAAATTTTCAATATGGCGCCTAGAAAATTACACCATCTCGCACGTCCGTACCCTTTCGAAGCTAGGACGCGTCTCTCTATTCAGATTTTCCATTGCAAGGCAACTACTTATTTAACTATTCGTAATACCAACATATTTTCAAATAGTAAACAAATATTTGTGAGTATTTAATTTTTAATTTTAAAAGATAAGTTTAATTCATGTCAATTTGCCTCTAATGTCTCTAAATTTTTCGCGACCGGTCACCAAACACACGCACGAACACGCCAACATACAAAACCCTACACTTAAGCGCTCACACAAACACAAAAACACACACCCAGTGAGAGACGCAAGCTGCCAGCAGCAACCAACACACAAGTTTCATACCCAGAAAGAGACACAACCTGCTAGCAGCGAACAACACATATGTTCACACCTTGCTCTCTGTTTTTGGAATACTAAGGCATGATTTATTATTATCAATTGGAATGTATCTTTGAATAATTTAAACCTTAGCAACTTAATTATTTGACATTTATATTCTGTCATTTATATTTTATATCCTTGATAAAGGCATCATTGCCGAAACATGTAGGGTTGTTTTAAATATATATACTTTGAAGTAAAACAGACCTTTAATCGCCGACAGATTGAGTTTACTATATATATATATATATATATATATATACATATATATATGTATACATATATATATATATATATATATATATATATATATATTTATATATATATATATATATGTATAGCTTAAATAAAGGTCTATCGTGGCTTAATTGGTATAGCGACTGTCCGGCAAACCGTAGACTTGGGATCAAGGCCCAACGCAGACAAAATTTTTCAATTAAAAATTTCGTATGATTTGCTTTGTAATTTGTAGATAGCAATGTTTACATTCACATTTACTTCGCAATTACATACTTATTTGATAATATTTGTAAATATTTCATATAAAAGATGAAAAACTCCAAGAATTTATCAATTGATATATTTAATGAACGGCTAAGAAATTATCTAAAACATATATATAAATGTATATATATATATATATACAGGGTGAGTCGTGAGGAATCGACCAAACTCAAGGAGTGTATTCTATTGGTGAAAGTAATGTAAAAAAACTCAAATGTTGTTATCCGATTTTTATGTGTTTTCGAGTTATAGCGTAATTAAAAATGTAGATTTAGTATACCATGTTTATGTATGTATTCGTAAAAACAGTGAAACCCCGGTAGCAATTCATTATAGGGAAGTCTTCCTAGCTGAAGCGCTACCTGTTCGTGGTTTTCCGAACTAGCGGTAGTGACATTGAAAGCAGTCGAGAAATAGTGTAGAGTGGTTTGTATGCCTAATGCGTCTATTGTCACTACCTCTAGTTCATCGTTGATATAATGAGGGCGCTGCCATCATAAAAAATGTTCCCTATACCTTGGAGTAAATTATAACATTGTGTTCGGGTATTGTGACATTGACTTGACGTTTGTACGACTATAGTGTAACAAACTAAAATGCCACACACTTATTCTAATTTAGAATATGCTAATATGGTGTTTTTTTATGGATTTTGTGATGGGAATGCTACAGCTGCTGCTAATGAATATCGTCAACGGTTTCCACATCACAGACATCTTAATAAAACTGTATTTATTAGTGTATTTAACACATTGTGCGCGACCGGAAAGCTTCCCAGTGTAAACATAATATCTTAACGAGGCAGTCGACAACAATTACAAGAAGTAGAAGATATTCTGGATGTAGTAGAAGAAGACGCAACTACCAGCTCACGGAGAATTAGTATTCAATTGGGCATTCCACAAACAAGGGTGATAAAAACACTCCACGAGCATGGCTTACGTCCGTACCATGTACAAAGAGTACAGCACTTACAACGAGATGATAATCGTAGACGTATGGAATTTTGTCGATGGATAAATGATAATCCTCGTTTTGTATCGCGTATACTGTTTACGGATGAAGCGACATTCACCCGTGACGGTATTAATAATTGTCATAACCAGCATGTGTGGTCAGACGAAAATCCACACGCAACAGTCGAAAGTAACTTTCAACATAAATTTTCGGTAAACGTGTGGTGTGGTATGATCGATGGTTTTTTAATTGGTCCTTACATTTTTGAGAATCGCCTCACTGGAGACACCTATTTACATTTTTTACAAAATGAACTGCATGGACTGCTAAAGGATGTTCCCATAAACATCAGAATCCAAATCTTCTACCAGCACGATGGAGCGCCTGCACATTACGCTCGTGCAGTCAGGCAACATTTGGCTGAAAGGTTTCCAGGGAGTTGGATTGGACGTGGTAGACACATTGGTTGACCTCCTAGGTCTCCAGACCTCACGCCACTCGATTATTGTTTATGGGGCTGGTTAAAAAATGAAGTGTATCAAGTAAAAGTGGACACTCGTGATGCACTAATTCAACGGATTATGATTGCTGCTGACAATATCAAACATCAACCTGACGCAATCAGGAACGCAACCAGCGCCATTGGTAGACGATGTAAAAAATGTTTTGAAATGAATGGCGGTATTTTTGAAAATATATTATAAAGAACGATAATACCAATAAAATACAAAAAACTACAATGTATGAAATTTTGTTTATTTTTAATTACGCTATAACTCGAAAACAAATAAAAATCGGATAGCAACATTTGAGTTTTTTTACATTACTTTCACCTGAGGAATACACTCCTACAGTTTGATCGATTCCTCACGACTCACCCTGTATATATATATATATATATATATATATATATAGCTGACACCTGCTTTCAAAACAGACATCTGCTTTCAATAACTGACATTTGCTTTCACTAACTGACATCTGCTATCAAAACTGACATGAGCTTTCAAAAACTGACTTCTGCTTTCAGCTTGACATTTACATTCAATAACTAACATCTGATTCATTAACACTGTTACTTTATAATGCATTTCTATATGGCTTGAACCTGGGTCTATTGTGGCCTAGTGGTAAAGGCGATAGCCCGGATAGCTGTAGACTTGGGTTCGAGTCCCAACGAAGACCATATTTTTCAAATAAAAATTTCGTATGATTTGCTTTGTAATTTGTAGACAGCAATGTTTACATCCCCACTTACTCTGCAATTACATACATTCTAATTTAATATTTGTAAATATTTCATATAAAAAAGCCGAAAAACTCCAATAATTTATCAATTGTTATATTTAATGAACGGCTAAGAAATTATCTAAACACTTATATATATATATATATATATATATATATATATATATATATATATATATATATATATATAGCAATTACTTAATGACTATGAATTTACTAATTAATAAAAACAAAAAGTCCACAATTCGAATTTATGGTTTCTGTACTACATCATACGCCACTAGCTTCCACATTAATTAATGAACCAATGGCCGTCATCAAAGGGTAGTTACTGCCGATTGAGGGCTACAGAAAGCGGTGATCCCTATCTGGCATTTCCTTAATTCCCATAGAATTAACGGCGTCTCTTTGTGTGGTCCCCGCTCATGTCGCACGAAGTTATGTAAATTGGTGGACGGGCATACGTTAATCAATATTAAAATTCTACTGTTTTTAACAATCTGGTCCTTAATATCGAGTGCAAGCGGAAAAGAAAGAAGAACAAGGAAAAATGAAGGAGAATGAAAGGCGAACTCTCATAAAAAAAGAAATAAGTCGAAATCGGATAACATCTCGAATTGTCATTGATCGCTAAGATATTTTCGGTATTTGGTGTCAGTGGCAACCGACAATCGCTCAAAAATAACTCGGAACCTTTTTCACATCACCGAGATAGACGATAAGATTTGGCCCGTTGGACAGGTTATATCAAAATTGAATACGATTTCGTGCATACAATGACATCCAACTGAACGGATTAGATCTTGTCTACCGGGTACAATGAAGCAAAGTGTCTGGCCCCGAATCATTTCTGGATATTATGTTGTTTTTTTCTTGTAATGCGTGTTACTAGGAATTTGAAATATATAATCTATTGTACAAATATATCATCTGGTACGGTTAGAAAATTATAAACACAAAGGATTGTTTTTTTATGCAGTGAACATCTCGTTTCAATCTCATGGACTAGATTTTCAAATAGATTGGTTTAACCCTACTTATCTCTTCAAATAAATGCACCCTAAAAGTTGTACTCATTTATATGATTTTATCAGGAGAATCAGTTTCATATAGTCATTCATATTTGAATAATACAATTGCGAAGGACTCTGTATGTAACAAGAGCTAATTTTAAAACAATTTTTTTTAAATTTTAACATCCAAATATATTTGCAATCTCTACAAAGTTTTCTTTGTATTATATGAAATATATTTAACATCCATTGACAGGTTTCTGTACAGTATAATTAAAAAAGAAAGTTATTTATGGGGTTTCTAGACGATTAAAATTAAAATTTCGTGAGCAAGGCAGCTTGAACCTATGACTTCGGATGGGTCGAGGCATTAAAGTATTTGCCAGAAAATTGGGATGATTACTTAGTCTTTGTGCGTATTTTTCGGAGAAAGTTTTGATTTCATCTATCGCTGTTTTTATTTTCAAGTCATAGACTATGATGCTATTTGGGACATTCCATGAAGCCTTGGTAATCATTCGAAGTAATTTGGACTGAATGCTAGAGATGGAAACCGCTCCCCAGAGTTGTATTCTATAACTCCAAACGGGTTTTAATATTATTTTGTAACTATTATCAGGATAAAATAAAACAAATTTTATCCTGATAATAGTTATAATGGAATTTCATCAAGTAAAGGCTGAAACAATTATATATTATTTTGTACACAAGGACTTTGTTTTCCAAGGATAGGTTGGATTTTCGACCAATTAGACAATACCGTCTATTAAGTTTAAGGCCTAGTTGCTTCCTCTTTGAGAATATATGCTCTCCCCATGTCAGTCTCCGATAAGTTGTTATTTAGATACACTGCAGAGCAGTAGCCTCTTCTTAAGGACAATTTTACTTTAACAGATTTACTTTCGTTAACTCTTTATAAGTGTGGCAAGGATGACTGAGTCGTCTGTGTATGTGACAACAGTAACATCACGTGTCGTTGGTAGACCGGCAGCATATAGTAACTACAGAACGGGTCCAAACACGCTACCTTGTGGAACTCCAGATTTGATAGGGCATATACCAGTATACGCATCTACGTGCCGACCTATGAAGTGACGGCTATGCAGGTAGGACTGGAAAATACAGAAGTAGTTATGAGGAAGAAGTTTTCTGATTTTGTAGAAAAGGCCAATGTGCCAAATTTTATCTAACGCCTGTGATATGTCTAAAAATGCTGTACCTTAAATAGTACTTCTAATTAAATCATATCCAGGTGTTTTTTTTTAAATTCTATTAACTCTATTAATTGTATTTTTAACATAGTTTATTTTCAAATTTACTAGAGGTGGTTCAAGTTGATAAGGAGATTCTATAAAGCGATATATGTAACTATCATCATCAACTGACTGGTCCTTCCTAGATAATTATATTGATGTTGACGAGTGTCTTGTTGCTTTTTTGACAAACTTTATTCTGTTTTAAACTTTTCTGTTCCTGTGCTAAGATCTACCTCAAATAAAACTTAGACTCTGTGGTTTACTAAGAACACACAGAAATATCTTCTGTTGGAGCGTCATTTTGACAGGAAGAATAAATCTACTGGTTATGATTATTATAAATAAGAATTTCAAAGAATTCGAAGAATTACTAAAACATAAATTTCTAGAGCTACACATGTGATACACAAGACATACAAGAAAAAATGATTAATGATCCGTCTCAATTCTGGACTTCCATTAATTCAAAACCCAACAGGTCTAGAATTCCAAGTAACTTACATTTTGATAATCAAGAATATTTTAAACCGCAAACCATTATTGATGCCTTCGCATCTACATCTGCAGAAGTTTATCTTCCTAAAAACTCCAATAATGTGCCACTTGAAAACTATACTACTGATAATTATCAGCTTATCGTTGTTTCTTGTGTGACACAGCATAAAATCATTGAGTCCATTGGAAAATTGAAGAATAAACATACTACTGGAGACGATAATATTCCTACATATTTGTTTAAGGACTGCGCCAATATTTTTGTTCCTCCCCTAGCCAAACTCTTCAATCTATCCATTCAAACATCTTCATCCTCACAAGCTTGAAAAATCGCTAGAATTTCTCCTGTATTTCAAAAAGGTGATAACACCGATATCTCTAATTATAGACCAATAGCTATTATTTGTGTTTTTGCGAAAATTTTTGAATCTCACCTTCACAAACATATCTTATTCAAATGTCTGCCCTCTATTTCTCCATCATAGAATGAGTTTGTGAAAAATCGCTCCACTCACAAACTTGTGCAGCATAACCCAAGATATAGCCGAAGCTTTAGACGGTGCTAGTCAATTAGATGTTATTTATACGGACTTTAGTCGCGCATTTGACACAATCGCCCATATTTTACTCTTATAAAAATTGTCATATTTTGGGTCTAGCGACTCTCTATTTAGGTTTCTGAAGTCATATTTGACAAGTAGAATTAACTATGTTACCTAGGATGGCTATAAATCAAGATTTTTATCCGACTTCTGGAGATCCTCAAGGTCCCAACTTGGGGCCGCTTATGTTTAATATATTTATCAACGATCTAATAGCAACACTTGACTGCAATGTCTTGGCTTATTCAGATGACCTTAAAATATATCACACTATTACAAACATAACTGACGTGGAGCTTTTGCAGATGAACTAGAATACTCTCTGCAGTTGGAGTCGCATGAATAAATTTAATTTAAATATTTCCACATGCTGTGTTGTGACTTCCACAAGGAAAATAAATTATATAAACTCCCTTTATTGCATCGATAATACTATTATAAAGAAACTACATCACCAGATGTGCTGTTAAGTCTCTGGGTTTTGTTATCAGAACGTCTCAAAATTTCACGAATGTTGGTACCATTAAATCTTTCTATTTCGCATACGTCGTTAGTAAGTTGGGATATGCGTCTTCCGTTTGGTACAAAATCTACGAGCTACACATGAATCAATTTGAACGCGTTTAACGTAAATTTTTTGAAGTACTTGAGTTACAGACTAAATGGTGTCTACCAAGAACGAAATACAGACTACAGGAATTTGATTGTGAGGCATGAATTGGAAATGCTAGCAGTGCGAAGACAAATGAAGAGCGCATTATTGGCGGCGAATCTCATAAATATCAGGCTCCCCTCAGCATCACTGTTAGCGCGAGTACATTTATTGGTACCACGCATTGCAGCCAAATACTCCTCATGTTTTGTATTTTCTACGTAAGTAATATATTGTGGAGGGCATTGGTGCATTCGTCGAAATGCAAATGAATTATTTAGCAATTTGTCTATGTTCTTATGGAATTAATTTATTTGTTTATGTATAGTTGTATTGTCACATAGAGTAAAAAATTTTGTTATCCTATTTGGATTAGTCTGCTGGACAAGTAAATAATAATAATAATTATTATTATTATTGTTATTGCTATTATTAGTATCGTTTTTTGGGGAAAAAGACTGAAATTAGTTAAATAGCTAGCAAAAACTTGGGCTTTCTCGTCACTGCTTCTTGCACATTCTCCATTTTCAGTTCTGGCAGGAGGATTAGAAAATTGGGTCAATTTATTCTCTTTGTGGTTTCTTGAGAGAGTATTCTGTGGCTACTTTACCTCTTAAATTTTTAGGTACTTCGAAATTCCTGTATTTTTATGATAATATATAATATTACTTATAACGACTTCAATTCACGCATTATTTCGTTAAGTCTTGTTGTAAGAGCACCTGAGGCTCTTGCTCTTTGCCATAATTTTCTAATTTTCCGTTTTTCTGCAATTTTAGAGGAAGTATATCTTGAAATACGTTTGTTTCTTGTCCAGTATATGTAGATTGCCAAACATCTTTTTGGATAGTTACATTAAAATATTTTTCAGTATGGTCTATTTCATAGTGGAATTTTTTATCTAAATTATGATCAAGAAGTGTTCGAAAGTGTACCCGCCAGTGAGTATTTTCTGTTTCCAAACCTGAAGATCCACCCACGTAGTTAAACTCTCAATTTACAAGTTCTCATAAAAATAAAAACCAGTGAACAAATTATATATACTTCTGCAAACAGCAATAAAGTATATACTAGTGTGCAATGTGTCAGCTACATAAAAAGAAAAATTAATTGTACACCGTAGTCAAACGCAACAGCCTGGACGAAGATCGGACCTTGAACCCTTCGTCCAGATAAGTTTCTACAAATTCTGCCTAATAAGTGTTTACATTAAAATACATTTATAACAAGAAGAACTCATTAACCAGATCAATAAACTCCAAACAGCATGTGACATATTTGTAATATGTTCGATTAATGAATTACTAGATTAAAGTCTTATTTCATACATATGCGGTTATAAAAAAGGAATGATTTATTTGTTATTATCACATTCAAAAGGAGTATTCTAATATGCATTGCATTTTTCACGAATCCGAATCGCCCTGAGAAATTAATTAATCAAATATAAGCAAAAGCGGAATCCTAGTGTAAAGTAAGTGGCATTTTGCTTATTCGTTTTATAACATTTAGTAAAATGTTAGTTTCATTTATTTTGCAAGCCGGAGCATTTTTAGTAAATAAATTATCACCTCGCGTGTCTAATTTATTTCCTTACACATAGATTTAAATTATTATTAAAGGCGTCAATAAAAGTATTCAAATTTTAATTATAAATATATAAATTACTAAAAACAAAATATACAGAATACCGTAACAATATCAAGATGAACAAAAATGAAAGGTAACTTAGCCTAAGAACTAACATTTTTAGAATACTTTTTTATTAGATTTCTATCAGATTTTCCTTTAGTGAAAATAGAAAATATAGAAACAGATAAATTCATAAACATATTAGGATATTTATTTATTAAATGTCAAACGTATTTAAATAATTGATAAATGCAAATGGAAGAGATGCCGTCAGCTCATAAAAAAATTACGATAATAAATAACAAAACTACGACATTACTATATATCAAACATCAAAAACTGACTTCCACAAGCAGATGTGTAATTTATATCGGGAGAGTATTTGTATTATAATTTGTCGCCGTTGAAAGACACGTGTGTGTCATATTCACAGATAGCCTAATTATATTCAAACTGTATAAGGTCGATATATCTGATAAAATAATAAATTGGATAGGAGAAAAGGTGCTTTTGTAATCCAATCCACGTCTTGCGGCAATTTACATAATGGTTTCACATTTACACACTGTCACCGAGCGCGCTGATTTCAATAAAACGATAAAAAATTTATAATTGATTTCATGGCACGCCTGTTCATTGTAAAATACCGAGCACGCACTTGCAGTTTGGTTTATCGACACGCCAAAAATGCTTTATTACGAAAATGTCAAATAGGCGGTAATAATGCTATCATGAAGATTGTGTGAAAGGCGTTTTGAAAGAACAGACAAGAGACATTTTAGGTTACTAGCTAGTGCCACGTATTTACAACAATGAAAGTTCATTTTTGTAATTGATGTTAGTACAGGCTGCTCAATAAAAATATACTTATTTTATTTAGTTTGAAATAAAATATTATAGCATTTATTGTATTAAAATGCAAATATCTGGGATAGGAATTTGGTAATCAAATTGTTATTTATCAGTGATAAATAACAATAACATACGAAGTGATAAATTATCACTTCGAATGTAGCACATGTATATTTATAATCTTGGCATCTCATCCCAGTTATAAACTAATTTCTACACATCATCTTTTGATTGCTCTGAACAAGTTCTAAAATTTCTTTTAGTATTTTATAAACGAGTGATGATATGTATAATATTAAACATATGACACTGCTTTGAATAATATTTTATTTATCAAGAACGAAAAGTGTCATTTCAGAAGACGAGAAAGTTTTTTACGGCCGTTGCGTAAGCCGAGGACGGAATTACTTGCAAGGACCTTTAAAAACACTACTTGTTCGTGGTGAATACAACGGCTTATTTCATATTGATAGTTTAAAAAATTTTAATTAAAAAAAATTAAATTATTTCATATTGATGTCAAAAATGACATTTATATCTCGCAGAAATTACGCATAATAGTCATAGTCATAAATATTAACTAAATGGGAACTAATATTTCCATAGCAAGCAAAGTTTGTTACAAGCAAAAATGCAAAAGTCGTGTCAATTTTCTATGTTTTATTCGATTATTCGTTTTAAAATGGATACAAATGAGATATCGCAAGATATTCTGGATGAAGCTGATTGCGTGAATAAAAATTCGATGCCACATAAGACACGAAATCAATACGGATAAACTTGAATTATTCCTGTCTAGAACTGACGTATAATTTTAAAGTACTAGAAATTTAATATTTTACTTTAAAGTACTAGGACTTAATTCTTTGTGAGCAGATTATTTCTGATCCCCTTTATCATGTGAGGTGGATCAAAAATATGATAAATTAACTCATCATCTATTTTATAGCATTTTCTATTTGGGAATTCAACTGCATTAACGGAATGTTTCATTAAATAGTTAATAGCTGCAATATTATTTCCACCTTGATCACTTATTGTAGCAACAATTTTTAATCCTATGTTTTTACATCTTTTTATTTTTCTTTTAAAATCCTTACCAAATCCATTGATTTAATTGAACTTTGAGTAAATAAAAACGTAACTGCTTCCAATTGCTTCCAATGTGAAGTAACACCTCTAACCATAAACACACTAGCATGGTCTGCAATTTTAGGAGCAGATCTATCACCTAAGTCTTTGAAACCTTCAAATTTCTGTTTATGACTATTAAATGCTATATGTGGCTGAATAGCCATTTCGTCCATCATAAGTACACACAATTTCTCACTATCTTTTAATTTACTAGTAGATGATTTCAAGTTTTCAAGTATGCTTTCATGAACACCAATTCTTAAATCAATTTGACTTATAAGTGTAGCTATTGTTCTTCTATTAGGTATTTTGAAAAGTTTTGTTAATGTTTTATATGCATGTGGGCTTTGTCTATATAATAATTAATGTTGCCACAAATGATGCAACCCCCTGTCAGTAGCCTTACCGTGGACGGGTGAGCAACGCGCTTTAGCTGTGGAAGCATTTTTCACAAACGGTAATTCCGTTGACGCTGTCCAACGCGCCTTTCGTACACGTTTCCAGCTTGCCCCTCGTGCGGCACTTTCTGCTCGAAAAAGCATATCATTATATGTATCTAACTTTAGAGCATGTGTTAAAAAAGAGCGGAGGAAGGCCACGCTGCGCTCGCACTCCAGAAAACATTGAGACAGTTAGATGTTCGATTCAGCAGTCTGCAAAGCGGACTGCTCGCAAACTTGCCACAGCTCTTCAGCGCTCTGATCGGAGTGTGCGTCGAATTTTATACCTAGACTTGAAATATTAACCTTACAAAATGGTCGTTGTTCACGATATGTTTGAACATGATTGGCAAAATCGCGTAATGTCGTGTGAAAGCATCCATGAAAATATGCCGAATGATGCTGTGGATGTGTGAATAAATAAAACTATCGTTATTGAAGTGCATAAAACTCTTAAGAACTCCATAAAATGCTTCTGTACAGTGAACGGGTTACAGTTTGGTGCGCGATTGGCAGTGTCGGGATCATTGGCCCCTACTATTTTGAACAGGGAGGAGTAGCAGTGATTATAAACTCGGATCGATAAGTTCAAATGGTTCCGACTTTTATGACGCCAAGACTCAATGCGGTGCAGATTCCAGGATGTGTGATTTCAACAGGACGGGGCCACCACTCACACAGCAGGAGATCTCTCCAGTAGCTGAGACAGCTATTCCCAGGAAGCTTGATATCTTTGCGTAGTAACATGCCCTAGTCAGCTCGATCTTCAGACCTTACCCCCTGTGATTTTATTCTATGTGGGTTTCTTAAGGCTGAAGTTTACAAACATCGACCGGGGACTCTGATAGCCCTATGACATGCGATACAAGAAGAGATTGCTCGTATTCCTCAAGATGTTGGTTAGAGTAATAGCGAACTTCTGGAGTTGCATTCAGCAATGCATTGATAAGGAAGGAAAACACTTGAGCGATATACTGTTAAAAAAATTAAACTTATAAAACGTATAACTTCTCATTCTGTAGATTCCATTCATGTTAATACAGTTTCTTTACTTTGTACCATCTGCTTTTTATTCAACCTTTAAATTAGGGAGGGAGTTATCCCGTACCCTGTATATTACGACTTAGAAAATTAAATAGAAAGAAAGACCGCAATTTCTATCTCATGATTGATGGCGGCTCATATCATAATCCACTTCTAACCATTTTCCATTAAGAAAACTTTTCGACAAAAATGTATGGTAGATATAATATGTCTCAACATTTACCTAGACTTATTGTTATTACTCCACTAGTTCAATAATCTCCTTATGAGAAAAGAAGCTCCTCAAAGCACTAATTTACAGAAAATATAATTTCTTTACGACGTATGTTAGCATATGCTCATAACAATACCATATTTTCAAAAACAATAATTACTTGTATATGCTAAAAAATTACCTTCTCGCTTGACGGTGCCGCTTTGAATATGCGCGATGTTAAAGTAAATGTAATTACACAAGCTATTATTTATTTAATGATTTCATTTTAGAAAATAGCGCTTATATTTCTGAAAAAATTGCAAAATATATCAATGCAAACGTTCCCGATAAATATTCTGCGTTTAACGTTTAACTTTTTCATGTTAATTTCAGCTAGGTACATGAAAACCTGTTGAAGTACAAAGCATTTTGCAAATATATCCAACACAGTCTAATCTTAAATACTTTCGGCATTTTACTGACATATAAAGAAGAATAACTGATCGTATTACACTGATATACATATATTCGAAAAGTACAGAAAATAAGTTTTCGAACAATGTACAATTTATTCGAAGTGTTCGCATCCTTGCAATCCTGTTAGCATGCACTTGCCAACAATTAATTTTCGTCTGCTGACTATGTCTCATACTTATTTTTAATTAATGTCAGTACGCTATTGCCAAGTATGACATCCATTTGTCAAGCTTCCTTTCTAGGGCACTTCTTGTACGTCGATTTCAAAATTCTTGAAAATCGTAAAGTAAATGCAGCAAATTCTAATTGTTTAAAGAATTGAAAGACATTCCAAATCCAGTTATCTACTTAGCATAATTTACACTTGTACCTGATAATATTTATGTACTTAATGAACTAATTAAGTAATAGACAATTATAAAGAAACGCAAGTCTATTAAGCTAATCCTGTTCGTTAGGTGAACATATTAGGGTTTAATGAGATTTTATTAGATGTATTGATCACTTAGGAATATTTAAAAGTAAACAAGGGTATACAACGTTAGTTACATGCTAGTTGTTAGGGTAGATACTATATCATGTCTACTACTCGAATATGTGTAAATAGTACCGATTAGTTTTGCTACATTTATGGCAGCTTTACCGTTCCCAGTCAAAGGGTAACTATTACTGATTTCGTTAACAAAATGTATTTGGCTTAATTTGACGTAAAACTTGCTGACCAGGACAACTTATGGGCTACACAAAATGTGTGTAAATTATGTTTGGAAAATTTGCGGCAGTGGAGCACGGGAAAACGCCAGAAATTGGCTTTTTGGCGTTCCAATGATATCGCGTGAACCCAAAAACCACGAAGACGATTGCTATTTTTGTTTAGTTCTGACCTCCAGTTATAATAACAAGAATAAGAGTAAAATTGTATATCCTAATATCGACTCCGCAATTCGACCAGTGCCTCATTCCGTTGAAATACCCGTGCCAGTTCATGAAAAGCTTCCTTCACTTGAGTACTCGTATGCTGAGGATATGGCAGATGGTATTGAGGAGCAAGATTCAGACGTAGATTGTGACTATTGTTATGTTCAAAATAAAACAAGTACGAAATGTTTTTAAAAATCACTAGAATACTATGTTATTATTTATAATACATTTATTATACATGGAAATGTTTTAAGTTTCTTACTGTACTACGTACCCTTAACTAACTGTAATATACCAAAATATGCGGTTATATATCGATAGATTATTTGTTCGTAATAAATTTGTATACAATATAAACAGGATGTTATTCATTCAATATAAAACGGGGTCACAAACACGTATTAAATAAGCAATATTTGTTACTGATAATCTGCATGAGAATAATACATGAAATGTGTATTTGAAATCGATACGGATATTAGACCTGTTAACAATGATTCATATGCTTATCAAAATATAGAGATTGCAAACGAATGCAGTAATATACATTAGAAAAATAACACTTTACTTATTAGTGGATATGTATATGTGTATATATGAAACAAATATAAAATATTAACTTAAATAGATACATATATGTATGTATATGTAACACTGTTTATAGTATATATAACACTATGGAGATATAATTTCTAATGGTGGACCACAACGTTTTACTCAAGCAGAACTGAATGTTTTAGTAAGGGATTTGGACCTGTCAAGGGAATCATCGGAACTACTAGCTTCAAGATTAAATGAAAAGAACTTACTCGAGCAAAGTACGAAGATAACTTTTTATCGTAGCAGCGAAAATGATCTTATGCAATATTTTAAACAGTGTGAATTTGTTCACTGTAAAAATATTCTGGGTTTGCTAACTAAAATTGACACAAGTGAGTGGTGTTTGTTTTATCGACAGTTTCAGCAAAACGTCAAGTGTGTCATACTACACAATGGGAATGTTTTCGGTTCAATTCCTATTGCATATTCCGTTCCATTAAAGGAACCACATTGAGAATAAAGTTACTAAAATAAACAGACCATAACAGGGGCTTCAATGTGGATCTAAAAATGGTAAAATTTTTACTTGGTTTTCAAAGAGGATATTCAAAATTTTCGTACCTTTTGTACCTCTGAGATAGTCGAGCTAGAAGCCAACACTGGATTCAGAAACATTGGCCTCCCTGAACATCCCTAGATGTTGGAGAAAAGATTATTATAAGTCAACCTTTAGTCGACACAGCAAAAATAATTTTTCCACCTCTTCACATAAAATTGAGTCTTATAAAGTAATATGTTAAAGCTCTAGATTTGCAAGGTAACTGCTCCCAGTAAATATGTGAAAAGTTTCCATGATTAAGTTCCGAAAAAATTAAAGCTGGGGTATTTGATTGAGCTCAAAATAGAACTTTAATGAGAGATCCAAATTTCATTAACTCTATGAACAAAGCTGACAAAGAAGCCTGGACTTCATTGACGATAGTCGCGAACAATTTTCTTGGAAACAAAAAAGCCTACAATTATAAAGATCTAGTGCAATCAATGCTTAAAAATTTCATAGCCTAGGTTGTAACATGAGCATAAAGCTTCATTTCCTTCATAGTCATCTTGATAGGTTTCCCGAAAATTTAGGTGTTGTAAGCGATGAACAAGGCGAGAGATTTCACCAAGATTTAAAAATCATGGAAACTCGGTACCAAGGAAAATGGAATTCTCATATGATGGCTAACTACTGTTGGAGTATTCAAAGGGACTGCCAAACCAAACAGCACAGCAGAAAGTGCTACAAACGAATATTTATTCCCTGATTATTGTTTTTCCTTTTACAAATACTCTTGTAATTTTTTAATGATTATTGTATAAGTACTATATTCGTGACTAATATTGTATTGAAATAAATAAATGAATTATTAATTTTTATACTTTCTTTATATCGTAACAGGTCTTATGTAAGTAACTACTTAGCCGCATTAGTGATTCTTCAAAGAGTATAGTGCTGTAAACAATTTAATTTTGACGTGATACGTAAAAACTAATATGATTTTCTGATTCAGCACCCCCGAATTAGTAAAAAACAAGTCTCGCTTAGACGTCAGCAAAAATCGCGTTGGCCAGTGTTATCGATTTACACACTGTTTCAATTTTTTAGCTTCAAGATCACTTCGTTTCAGATAGTCTAAATTTGGATTATGTTTCTTATAAGCCACACTATCCAGAATATTTCATAATCTATAGTCGAGAGGATTCAGGGTACCAGACGGCAAATTTCCAGGTACATTTCGGTAGCTCCCGTTTTATGAGCGGGTGGCAAATTCTGTTGAAATTATTCATTTCTTTGCAGTGAACAAGGATCTGGTTCACTGCAAAGAAATGAATATTTCAACAGAATTTGCCACCCGCTCATAAAACGGGAGCTACCGAAATGTACCTGGAAATTTGCCGTCTGGTACCCTGAATCCTCTCGACTATAGATTATGAAATATTCTGGATAGTGTGGCTTATAAGAAATATAATCCAAATTTAGACTATCTGAAACGATCACTTCGTTTCAGATAGTCTAAATTTGGATTATGTTTCTTATAAGCCACACTATCCAGAATATTTCATAATCTATAGTCGAGAGGATTCAGGGTACCAGACGGCAAATTTCCAGGTACATTTCGGTAGCTCCCGTTTTATGAGCGGGTGGCAAATTCTGTTGAAATATTCATTTCTTTGCAGTGAACAAGGATCTGTCAGAAGTCTCAGCTCAATTTCCAACACAGTTCCTTGGTATACTCGGACCAATCTTCACTAAAATTTTCCAAAAATTAATAGCAGAAACACCTTGGGAGACCTAAGAATTACCGAGCCCAGATAGTGACCACGCTGGAGCGGTGTCACGATCTTTCAGATGTCTTCAAGTATACACCCTATCATTCTGTCAATTAATTTTTTCCTCAATAGTAAAGATTTTCCCGTCCAAGAATACGATTTTGTAATTCCCCCTCTGCCGTAATAACATATCAACTTATTGACTCTTTCGGCTCTTATGACCTACAAGGCTGATGTGAAAAGATGGTATTTGCTCCTTCTGTAATAATCCATGCCTAAATCTGCGTGTAATTTTCATTTGATTGGACAAGATTGTTTGCTTCCGCAGAGGATTGTTGCACGTCCAGTATTTGGCCAGTGTTGAAAGAGCAATCAACGACATCACCAATATCTCGTAAGCAGGCAATGATATGATATATGAAATGATCGTTAATATTAAGGAAGGAAAAAGGAGCTAGAATTTGACAGACATCCTAACCCAGTTTGCACAATGCAATGATATGGTATTCGGATCATCCTTAAATCGTGTTAAAACGAAGCTACCAAAAGAACTCGTGAAGATTATACGTATATCCCTGATGTAGTTATGAAATTCTCTGATTTACAGTTTCGTAGAATTGTGTAAAATTGACAGCATTTATTATAAGTCTAAAGTCTAAGTATAAAAAATAATTTCTTTCTTCTTTTGAACACCAAGAAGATATAACAGTCATTATTCTAATTACTGACTTTCCACATATAGATTGCTTAACCATTTAGGCTGGACTAATACGAGAGATGTCTTTTACGTTTTGCATACCTAGACATAGAGGGCGCCACTAACCAAACGCCAATACTAAAAACTAACTTCCATCTTCAGCCTAAATCCAAAGTTTCGGTGCGATACGTGTAGTGTTGTATCTACAATGAACTGTCAAAGTTGACATGTTAGTTGAAAAATGGAATTAAGCCATGAAAATTTTCTCGCAATAATTTTTTTATAATTGTCGAATGAAATTATCTCAACAAGAATACCTCGCTGAGTTTGCTTCTGTTGTTAATAATGAAGCGCCAAATTAATCAACAATTTCTTGTCGGTATGAAGAATGCAGACGCGACAATGCAAGAGTAGGTGCACCAAAACGGCAGTTAATAAAGGAAACGTCGATGCTGTGCGCAAGCTCATCAACAAAAATCGACATGTGACATACCACGAAATTGAGGCATCAATTAGTGTCAAAAAACTCTGTACCGCTTCAGCGTAGGAAACTCTAAAACCGTGTACAACATCGTGAGTGGTGATGAATCTTTGATCTACTCATACGAGCTCAAAAAATAAACGCCAATCGTCTGTTTGGGTGTTCCAAGCTGAAGAAACGCCGACAAAAGTCATCCTATCTCGAAGTGCAACAATTTCTCTACAAGATCAAGGAATTGTTACTGCCGATTGGTATACAACTTTGTTTGACACAAGTCATCGTTGAACTCCAAGAAATCAACCCACAACGACCAATCATCCTCCACTAAGACAATGCAAGTTCGCATACATCTAGAAAAACAATTGAATTTTTAGCACAACAAAACGTCGAATTGTTAGACCATCCTCCGTACAGTTCCGATCTAAGTCCCAACGATTTCTTTACTTTTCCAAAAATAAAGAACGGACTGCGTGATTAAAGGTTCCAGTCGTCAGAAGGAGCAATCGATGCCTTCAAAAACGCAAACTAGACTGTACCAACAAACGAGTAAAATAACTGCTTCAGAGTTGGTTCGAGCGCATGCAAAATTGCATTAACCTTCGTGGAGAATACTTAGAAAAACAATAGTCTTTAAAAATTGTCTACTGTTTCATTCCAGCTCTATATGCAAAATATAAAATATTACCTTTGTAATGATATATTATCGGCATACATCACTATATTCTTTTCATTTGATCAAGTAATAGACTAAGATTATTTGATGTGTGTTGTTTTTGTGGAAGTATTCAAACACAGAAAAAAAATTGAAAATGTATACATTTGGAACTGCATTTATTATACTGTTTTTACTTGATTTTGATATATGATATATAGTGTGGTGATCGTGTTTCTTCAAATTCTTCTTCTTTCTGACATATAGATATCCTTGACAGAAAGAGACGTATGAGAAATCGAAAGATGGAGTTATATAGAATACGAATCCAAAAAATTGTGATGTAATTACGACGCGAAGCCCGAAATTAAAAGCCCACTGAAAATTGTAGTATGTGCCGCCTATGAATTCATAATGTCCTATCTATTGAACTTACATCGCGTATGTGTGGGAGAAAAGACGATCGCGAAAAATGATGCAAAGCAATACTGAGATAATTCAATTATGGATCTTTTAAACATCTCTATGATATCATTCCAGGCGACGAATGGTGTATACAATCCTATGAACCTGAAACAAAACAACAATAGATAGTAGTTCGGGTGTTTCAAAATTAACTTCTGCCAATAAAAGGTATCCGCTGGCGAAGAATTTCTTAACAAATGATGATAACATATGAAAACATTTGCTTTCCCGAAGATATTGATAAATAACGAAAAAGCAACGTGAAATCATCTTTCATCATGATAATGCTACTACCCATACCGCTCGCACAACAGTCGATTATTTGCGAAGTAAACTGTACTGCAATTCTCGCCCATTGCTTATTTTAAGTCGTTTATTCATTAATTACGAACGGACCTGTATATGGTAAGATTTGTGCTTTTATTTTGTAAATTTCGATCTTTAAAAATTTGTATAATATTTACTTTTGCGGATATTTATCCTATTGTTAGTTAAAATTATAAATTTCGTCGTAGTATTTTTGTAAATATGATTTAAATTTAATTAAAAGTTACGATTAATTACAAGTCGATGTAAGCAACTTTGTTTTCATTATACTTTGGGTTTTATATAGTTCATATTTTACGCTTGTAGATGGTGCTAGAGTTGTCGATAAAAATGGTCTCGTTAGTAAATTGTAGACAGTTTGATAACTGGTTTAAATTATAACAGTTTTTAATGCGAATTTTTACTTTTCTGGACTATGGTTTTTGATCAATAATTCTTTATTAAGAACGTAATTAATTTACATTCTTTATCATTTAGGTGTCGAATTTTATTGTTTTAATTTTTATGAAGCGAAATGATTTTCTATTTATGTATTTCGTATTATATTTCTTCTCTACAGTGGCTTCACCTATCCTTTATTTTTGTAAGAAGTACGTACCTTTTCGTATAAAAGTGTCCAGTTGAGAAAATCTGACGCTCTTTTACTCTCGAAGTTTCATATAGTGGTGCTGAAGACGTACTTTGTAAATATTGATTAATTTGAACGTCAGATGGTTATTTGAGATACGGAAAGTCTCATTTCGTAATATTTTTGAACGAAAAGCATGAGGTTAAAGTCACACAAAGCTGTTTTTTCAAGCACATGGCTTTACTAATTCAAACACGAGGCTTTACTTTTACAAGTACGAGGTTACTTTTACAAGAACCAGGCAATAAAATACAAGTACAAGCTATTAAATTATCTGCACGATGCTGTAAAGTTATTCGAGAACGTAGCGTCCATTGTTAGCAAGAAGCAGTTAATTCAAGCAATTGGTGAATCGTTTTCAAGACGATATTAATAAACTGGAATGGTAAGGTACGAACTACATTTTTTTCCAAAAGACTAAAGACCGTCCAATTTCTATCTATATTTCTATCTATACAATTGACACTAATAAGTTCGTACAGTCTACGAACTTATTAGTGTCAATTGTATAGATGATTGTAGATTACAGAGTCATAAATTTTCTTTTATTTAGTAAATACAAAAGTATTTTTAATAATATATAATATTATTAAAAATGGGGTGTGAAGAACACAATACAAGTTCATATGTATTTTTGAATGTATCTTCTCCAAAGACGTAGATACGTAATTCACATTTCTACATGATTATCAATATGTGTGAAATAAATGTGAAATACGTATCTACGTCTTTGGAGAAGATACAGTCAAAAATACATCTGAACTTGTATTGTGTTCTTCACACCCCATTTTTAATAATATTATATATTATTAAAAATACTTTTGTATTATACAAAATTGGTAGGTGTTACCTACTCAAGTATGTTTCAAATTATGTTGTTTTGTTTAGTAAATTTAAAGCAATCAATACTCCTCATTGTGCTTATACAGGGTATTCGAACTGAATATAATATATAGGGTCATGTCCGACTTTTTTCTGTCAATTATCAGTTGTTAACGTACGAAAGATTTCTAAATCTTAAGAATTAATTATCACTGTGTAAATTGATCTAGACCAACATTTTGTCAACCTTAATATTATAAGTGCATTGTTTTTTTTTTGTTTGTTACGATCTTAAATTATATATTAATTTTTTCCTTATATTTAATAATAATAATTATTATACTGAATGTACAAGAATCTCGACGTGAGATTTATCAAAAGATCTTTAGATAAATTACCAACCAATTTATTATCTAAACTAAGCATTCCAGTTACTTATTTATGGCTTAACTATTTTATGTTTTATCACTTTTATTTTATTTTTTTTAAATTCATTAGTATACTTTTATATCAATTTAACTTCAGTACGTAATTGCTTTTTAATACATATTAATATATAATATATAACTTACTACACTGGATGAGTAATTTTTCTCGGTGTCAATTTATTACTTTAATTCAATTTTTTGTATTCATTAAACCTGTTGGTCAATAATATTGTTGAATTATGAGTCATTATTTATTCTGGCTCGTTGGCCTTCTTAAGATTTTGCATTTTTTTTCCTTGTAAATTTAATTTACTGCTGTGTTGTTCAACATATATGCGTGTCGATTCTTGTTGTTGTTAATAAATTACTTCTTGTTATTGTTATCTTATTTGGTGTTTCATTGTTATGTTAGCAATTTTTTACGAATTACCCACAATTTATTTAACTTACTGTCGGCGGCGTCAGTGTTCGCTGTGCCGGTTTATGAGTATAAACACGGTGGCGCCTATTATCAAAAAAAAAACCTCTCTTAGTTCGCCTCTAAACTGAGTTAGTCTCTCAGCCTAAGATCTCCGGGGCAATCGTATTGTTGGGTAAGTTAAAAGTTTTACGTTTGTGTAGTAAAGGCGTATATAAAAAAATGCATCGAATTAATGACTCATCCTGCCAACAGTATACGAGTCTACAATTTTCCTTGCGTATCCTTCAAGTATCACATTTTGAGTGTACGTCAACTTCAGAATGAAGTAAATATTTCAATGATTTGTTTGAACGGTTGAAAAGGAGCATAGAATTTAATTGTTAATATTTCGAGATATAATGAAAGCATTTATTTGGGAATTTAATGTTCCTTCATAGCTTTTCCTGAAATTTTCCGATGGTCCCTCGTATTTAAGATACCTTCTAAAAAAAGTTATTGTTCACGGGAAAAGCTCTAATTTCAGAAAAACGCCCACCCACTTTAATATTAAGCATGCCGAAAGTGTTATTGAAAAATTTCAGCTCCGTATTGTAATTATAAGACGATTCAAAAAAAATCGATTCCATAAGCATGTTCTTATTTCGCATGTTTCAAGAAATTCTTACAAATCACCGCCATATGAATATTAAATAGTTACGTAAAACATCAACTAATTAATTCAGTGTGAGTTTTCGGAGGTAATAAATAAGCTTGTAGCATATTTAATTTGTTACCAACAAGTGTTGACAAGATGTTTTTTAAACGTGATATTTTTGTAAACAGATATGTGAGGTATTTTCAAATATCTTTCATTAGAATATATTGCTCTGTCAGATATAGTATTTCCTAATATTAACAATTGTAGAGAAAAGTACTTTAGTTACTATTACATATTATATCTGTAAAAATCATCTCTAACCATAAATAGCAATAAAATTCGATATAATCTAAAATTTATTGAGCGTTACTATGTAGTTTAAATTCTCATGCTTTCCAGAACCGTCTCCTTTTATTTATCTAGAAAGAAAAATTGTATTTAGCGTTATTTGACCTTAAGAGTATAAAGACGATTCATTTCGTAATAAATTTAAGTAATATGCAATAATTTAAAATCCGCAAATAAGCAAAGCATATCCTCTAATTATAAAACAATGTTGGCTACATTATGAAACATATTGAATGACTGTTATTAGTTATAATGGCGTGCAAGTGTCTAGTTAGTACGTTGCTGAAACGTCTTAACCCTAATTGAATGGCGACACAATCACAAATCGCGATATGCAAATGACGGTCTCTTGGTTCAACACGCTCTCTATACCTATCTACCGGTCAACAACTTAGCGACTAATTACACTAAGATAATTGTGTCTGTTTATGTAATTGCCCGCACACATACACTAATATTTGTCTCCCGCTACGTACCCTGCTTAGTATTTGAATTTACACAAATGAGAATTGCGATCTTTAGTCTTAGCCGTACTGCATGGTCTAGTCAATTGAACAGGAGCTTGGAATCAGGATGGCGTCATGGTCTTTATTAACGGAATATCTAACTAACCCATATATGCTTAAAACTTTGCGTTTGGAAAATTTTGTGTTTTTTGGTGGAAAAGTAATAAAAAGCAGTCGTAAAGAAAATATTTGTCATTTATTTTTAAAAACGTCAAACGAACAAATGGCTGTACAGGTGTCCTATATATTGGACAATAGGCATATACCATACTACTTCTCTTATTGAATTATAGTATATAGTTTACAAAGCATTTAACATGTAAACCAATGTTACATTTGTTGCACCAGGTTTTTGAATGACATAAGCTGCATCTAGTTTGTTTCTCTTATGGTACCACAAATGGCCAAGACGGTCGTACCTCTGTTGAATTTTTGCTCTTCGCGAAACAAAAAATTTTTTATTTTGTGTCAAAATGTTAATGGCTACACTTCTTCTAAAGGCGAGTTGGTCCATTTTACCTCCTTGTTTTTTTGAGAAGATGCCAAGCATTTGTCATTGCCATATCAAGACAATGGGCAATAAAGGAAAATTGACACTTCTTTCCACGTATCTGTACTCTATACTGAGATATATTTTCGTCGGATTGCTCAACGCCTCCCATATTTTGATTGTACAATCTGACAAGTTGCGGCTGGTCTACTTGTATAAACCTCTCGTCTTTCTGTGAGTACCTTTTTACTGAATTTATGAGGGCAATTCCAGCTGGTGAAGATACAAATGTCACAATATTATTATCATTCCACCTAACAAATATGATGTTTTTATTACTTATTTTTGTATGGTCGAAAACACCTCGATTCTTCTTTTTCATAGTGGCGCTGGATTTCAAAGCTGACATAGATATGCGATTTTCGCGCATTGTTCCCGTGCTAACGATTCCTTTTTCAAGAAGGGCTTCCGTTAGAGCAGACGAAGAGAAAAAGTTGTCGACAAAAAATGAAACTTAGGCTCCGGCCATCTCTTCCTAATTCTACCTGCATAACTTAGCACAACCGACGCTCCAACTCCAAGAACTTCATAGTGCAAATTCATATATGTCAACGCTCCTTGATAGGGTTCAAACCAATTTATATATCCTAGACGTGTGGTTCCAACCCAAAGTTTGAATCCATAGCGAATTGGTTTGTTATGAATAAATTATTTGCAGCCATGTTGGCCATTATAAGTAGACGTCGCTTCGTCAATGCTATGGTTCTCCTCCATAGGAGTCTTTTCCAAAAATTTTTGATTTAGATTATTAAAGAGCGGGCGAAGTTTAGCAAATTTGTCGTTTTTGTCTAGGTTCATATCAATGCCTATGTGTCCATGGCTCTTAATAAATTCAAACCGGTCACGAGAAATCTTTTCCAGTACCTATTTATTTCTTCCACAAACCTTGACAGGATTTCATCATCAAAATATTCAAAAAGTTCAATTGGTGTCGATGAATTTGCGGGAAAAACAGTCGTCAGCTGGCAGATCCTGATTGACAAACTGGTACACCTTTTTCTTCTCAGCTTGTGCATGGATGCAACAACTCACTTACTTGACTGCAAAACGCTTTCGGCATTGCAAACTAAGAGTAAACAGACGCAAAATATGACAAAACTATGTGTCAACACTGAGCATTCGCACCAACATTAATATGCATTCACAGTCATGTTGATTTAAATATTATATTTCGTTTATTGTTGATGTGTTGGTGATTCCGAAAATTCTGTTGAAGACGTGTAGAAAATAACAGTGTTATTATGTTACGTGCTCGTAGCTACGTCCTCGTTTTGGTCGCGAATTCGCGTCTTCTTTTATTTTATTCCGTTATGTTTATTTTGAACCAAACTGTAGCAATTTCGCTTGCATGTGTATATCTTCACATACAATAATTAGGTATTAGTTTTTCTTCGTGGTCTTCCCCCCTCTCGATTCTCGAGTGGCGATAACTTCTAGACGGAAGATAGGACGAAAGATCGCTATCGATAGAGAGAAGGTCGATGGTTGTCATTCGTCATTGTTTTGTAACGGCTTATTGTAAGGCTTGATTGGTTTAAGTAGTATTGTTTTTTTTTTCAGCCGTCTCGTTTGAGCGAGGTTATAATTAAATCGCTACAATTTTAATTGTATCTACAATTACCCGACAGGGGATTTCTTGATGACGATTAGAGCCGATTGATTCCTTCTCTACGATATACTATATTGCGTTGTTAACCATCAGACATTATTCTGGTACGTAATTTTGTAATTCATTTATTAATTATACTTTTCTTGTTCATTCTTTTTTTTTGTCCTGTGTTCCCGATAACAGGTATCTTTTTCTCTACCGACGTAAACGTCGTTGACAGGAACGAAGCCGACGACGCTCACGAACATCCCCGCTTGCTGGAAAGAGACGGACACACAGCTAAGATTTTAAAATATTTCTTTATTAATTTAACTTGTAATGTTTTGCAATTAGTTTTCTTTGTAGAAATTTTTTTGATTCAATTTTTCTTTGTTTGTTATTTAACTTAGTAATTGCGTCGTTACAGACATCATTTTCATTTTTATTTAGTTAATTCAATTGCCTTTCTAACTAGTATATCTCATTTAATATTGCTATACGTTTTTTTTTTGTTTGTTAAATTTATTTCGACAAAGTTTTCTCTAAATTACACATTTGTTCCTCACGGGGACAAAAACTTACTTTTGTTTCTAAAATATCAAGAGAGTTGTTGTTTTTTGCTGCGCTTTCTTTAGCGTAGAAAACGTGTGTATTATTTTGTGTGTATTAAACACGTTAGAATAAAACTTGTTTTCTAGATTTGTAAATCTGTACATTAAAATTTTAGTATTGCATATTCCTTCATTTAATTTTAAGCTTTCATTAATAATTTTTTTTCTCTCTAATTATATCTAACCGTTAACTCTAATTGATTATATAACTCATTTGAAATTTAGCCAATAGCAATTACAAATTTTACATAGTTACCATGTATTGATAAGTGAATATACTCCTGACGACGTGATATAACCGTTTTGGTGTTTCGCTTCCTCCAACAATATGAATTTTGTCATGGTAACAAGTGTTTTGAAGTTTGTTGATAAACGTCAAAAATATATTCAGCAATTTTCATAAGATTTTTTAAATTTTTTCGACATGGAACGCTTTGGTATAAGCTCGGGGACCAAAATAGATAAAGAAATTGAAGATTTGACACCGCAAAATACCGTTAAAACACATAAATATGTTTGGAAACAGTTCACCGAATTTTGTGAACAGCGAAATTATAAACTTTGTGCTCAAACTTCTTACGAACGATTAGCAAGTATTTTGAAAGATCTCTACCATCACCAGCACCTTAAATTCAACTTCTAAAGATAATACAACACATATTTATTATAATAATTGTACTTTGAATTTCAACCAATAAAAAAATTTCGTTAGTTAATTCTTTATATAATCGTAACGAATACCACTCGAGCTAACGAAAATAATCTATTATATAACCTCTTCACTCGACGTATATCCTTAAAACACCACTCGAGCTATGCTCTCGTGGTGTTTCGCAGAATACGTCTCGTGACTCGGAAATATAATCGATTATTTTCTATGCTCTTGTGATATTATAACTGATTATATCCTCAGACCACAACTTAGCAAATTTGCACATATTTATTACTTATCAATATTTGCATGTAACAAAATCTCACTATATGTACCGGGTCTGTTCAAAAGATCGGACTTTCCATTTTTGGTGTTAAATTATCTGTGAACCAACGTAATACGTATTCTGGTGGGGTGTGAACTATATGTGCACAAACGATCTGTTAACATACTTAGTTTGTCTTTTTTTGTAACTAGCAAATTTAATTCTTTTTTTTTATTATTTTAAGTTTGTGTCGCAAATAAAGTCTGATTACATATAGCTTAAATCTACCGTTTTCTTTCTTTCTATTTTTTTACGTTTCGGACGGCCTGGTTGCGTCTCCTACCCGCTGCGCATCTTGCCTAAATTTGATGATCACCATTTCCGAATTTTGCGACGTCTAGCGGTTCTAAATTCGGTGGCGCACTATACCACCTTAATTCGTGTCCTGAAGTACCTCTGGGTCTCCCCACCCTTGGACTGTGGCTGTCTCTAAAGCCGGGTGGGCCGCTAGACGTTGGCAGGGGCGGGTAGGTGAGGTAATCCTCGTCGCCCGAAACTTGAGTTCCTCTCTTTTCTATTGTCTCTATATACAGAGCGTAGCAAGATGTATTTATGAAGGGCGGTTTCCGAACCGAAGATGTTCATCAAATGATTTAATTTTAGAAACCGTGTACATATTGAGAGATCGCGATACATTGCATCCAAGTTATGAAGCCGCGACCGTGAAAGACGATCTTCGGCAACGTATTTTTGAAGCTGTGACCCATATCGGTTAAGACCGAGCCGTGTTAAATTGTGTACTTCGAAAGTTTACCGAACGATTTGAAGCTTGTATTTATGGAAATGGCGACCACATTGAAGATCTGCTTAAGCTTTCCACCTGCTTCACACAAATCTGCCCTTTTTAGAGTAAAGAAGTTGTCATTAAAAAGCGGCAAATAGAACAGAAAAAAACATTTAATTAAAAATTAGAAATGTAATTTATTATTTCTCGATGTGAATATTAAGACATTTAAAGAAATTCCATATCGCATTTTTTCGGGACATGACAAAGGTCAGATCATTGACCTACTTATAAATAACAGAACGCTGGTGCATAAGCAAATTTATATCTAGGAAATGAATGAATACATGTTTATAAACTTTTCACACAAACACGTAAAAGTAAAACATTACTGAAATGTGAACGTGATTTTCTGGTGAACATGAACAAATATTTGTTTATTGAATCGACAACATACAAATATAGCATTTCTACATATTTACATATTTAGATTCAATCTGGATACAGGATAGTATTTGAAAAGTTTGTGTTCCTAAATTTCCGCCAAAATTAAAGTTTCAATAGAATAAAATTTATGCAGACTTGAATTGCTGTCTTACGCATCTATTATATAACGCTAAGAAATAAGTAATTAAACTTCTAGTTTCAAAAATTCTTTGATTGTAAATACCACTACAATATTATATCGTCATACTATGGCTTCATCAGGTGGATGAAATACTGAATATGTACAATACAAGTTTGAATATTTATGTGAAAATTATTGGGGATTTGGTGGTGGAAAAATTTTTACAATCTTAAATTTAGTAGAGGGGAGTTGTTTAAATCTAGTTGGTCATTTAAAGCTAATCCTAAACTATTGAATCTATTAATTTCTAAGTTTTCTAACAGGTTAAGTTTTTACTTTTTTCTTGAATGTGTAAAATTTGTTTAAATCTATATTAAATCTATGATTGATATCTATACAATGACTTGCGAAAGTTGAATCTGTTTTCTTTTCTTTATGGCTTCTCTCGTGTTCTTTCATCCTTATTTTGAATCTCCTCCCCGTTTGTCCTATGTATACCTTATTACAATCTTCGCATGTTAACTTATATACACCAGAGTCTGATTCTTTGTCTATTTTATCTTTGTTGTTTTTAATAATGTTCTGTATAGTATTGTATATTTTAAATGATATATGTTCGTTATTAAGTTTTTTAATGAAAGTACAAATTTTTTCCGAAATTTTTCCTACATAAGTGAGTGAATTATAGGAATTAATTATCTTGTATTTTAATTTTTGATAAACTAAGGAAAGGGTTTTAGATTTTTGTTGGTTATTTAGGATGTTATTCACAATATTTATAGAGTAACCATTGTTTAATGCTATTGTGTATATTCTATTTAGTTCAAGGTCGAAATTACTTTTACTCATAGGTACATGAATTAATCTATATACCATTGATTGGTATGCTGATAATTTGCGTGTTATAGGATGTAAAGAATTAGCGTGTATTGTGGTATCTGTATGTGTAGGTTTATGGTATATAGCGAACTCGTGTTTATTAGTTTTGTCTGATATGGTTAAATCTAGAAAATTAATGCTTTTATTTATTTCTGTTTCTATAGTAAAATTTATTTTGTGGTGAATAGTGTTGATATAATTATGTAAAGTTTTTAATTGTCTATCTGAACCGTTAAAGCAAATTAATATGTCATCAACATACCTAAACCAATATACACAATTACCAAACAAGGGATGTGTACTAATTATAGTTTCTAAATTATTCATGAAAATTTCCGCTAATAAGGAGCTTAGTGGGTTTCCCATTGCTAGACCCTCTGTTTGTGTATAAAATTTATTTTTAAATTAAAACTAATTTTGTTTCAGGCACGTTTCTAAGAACTGTAAAATTTCGGTCTTTGTGACAATGTTCGTGTTTCTACGTTCTAATTGTAAAGTAATTAAATCTATTACCTCCTGGGGTGGGATACTAGTGAACAAATTTGAGACATCAAAAGAAATGAGTTTACATTTGTTTGGTAATTGCAAGTTTGAAATGTTGTTAATTAATTCCTAGGAATTTTTAACGGAGAACTTAGATTTGAATTTAGTGTGTGTACTTAACATATTCAGTATTTCATCCACCTGATGAAGCCATTTTATGGCGAAACAATATTGTAGTGGTATTTACAATAACAGAATTTTTGAAACTAGAAGTTTAATTACTTATTTCTTAGCGTTATAATGAAGTTTCAACAAGTATCTCCTTCGTCAATTAACCATCTATTATACTCGTATATTAGCAAACGTTGGCGTATTTCGTTTACACCTTGTATATATCACATTAGGCACATACATAACTGTCAATATCAAATTAAGTAATTGTGTGATGTAAGTGATGTCCCCACATTTTGTATGTAGTCATATACCTACGACGCTTAGAACATCTGGTCATTGTTCAGGTTGTCAAGCCGATCACAGCACAAATCTGTGTTACGAAATGAGTGTCGCCCTTTTTGACATACAGATTTTTTTCTTATTTTCAACTAGTAGAGTGGTAGCAGTCTAAAAACAAGCTGATCTAACTATCAACCATTTTGCTTGCGTATCTGTCACGCGATTTGAACTGACATGCCAATGTAATGTGTAATAAGTGGAAAGTACCACTTTTTTTCTCGTATTGACATGCGCTACAGGCTAATTAAGTAGTTGAATAAATGAGGTTGCAGTAACTAAAAATTTTAGAGAACTCAGAGTGTTTTTATATTCCTTGCGTGAGTACCCTTTCACTGAATTAGTGGACTCCACTCCTACAGCATTAGACCAATGTCGTACCACATTATTGTCATGCGACTAGGCAGCAATAAAATACTTGGCTGAAACTTTTCGATAGTTGCAGATAAGTTGCTCTACTTTGTCTTTTTGGTGCTATAGAACCCGCTAAATAATTTTCGAACAAACGGTTCTCTCTTACTGTGTCAGTAACACAGAGGTTTTTTTCAGTAGGATATTCAATCAATGGCAGTGAAGTAAAGAAATCAAAGGAAAGGTGAAGATTTTTAATTGTCCATTTTCTACAAAGCACATCTGCATATTCTAATACCACCGCAACATCGACTCCCCTATCGGAGTATGTTTCATTTATATTAGTAAAAGAACCATGGTAAGGCCCAAACCAGTTGATATATGTCACTCGATTTGAAAGAACCCATTATTTGTAACAGTATTTAATTGGTTTATTATGGATGAATTGCTTACAGCCATTACATATAAAATATGGTGCCATGACTTCACCTGTGGTATACATTTTGATATTTGGAGCATATACATTTTGTTTACATGATTAAACAATGGTCTTACTTTAGCGAATTTATCACTTAGATCCAAATTTCTATTATCTGCCAAGTAGATCTTGGTAAGTATTGTATTCAAATTTACCCTTACAACAACTAACTGATTATAAGTGTCTTGTTCTCCTTTCCACGGCATTCTCCTTCTTCGAACTTAAACATGCCTATTAAGAAGTAGTACCTCAATAAAACTTTTAATTCAAAGTTTCGAATATTGGTTTTGCTAATTCTTTGTTGAGCATATTTGTTGCTTTCAGTGACAATTATTTCTATGAAATCTTCATAGAAGAAGTTTGCAAAAAAATTACAGTGCGCTCTTTTTGGTTTCAGACGCCTCGTAATCGTCAAAATGATTCGTTCCTGGCTATAAATCCTAACTAATCCATTGATAAATTTTCCCCATCCCTTTTTTTGACAATACCTTTTGGCTTGTTGATTAATTATTAAGGTTTTTTGAATTTCTGATAAAGTCGTCACCGAAAGCGTTTTCAAAACTATTTCAGAAGACACTGTGAGCCTGAATGTTTATCTGTTAGCTCGAACAAACGTTTGTCGTGTTTACGAATACTCTGATTACTTTTCTAATCCGAAGCTAATTTACGTATTTCTGTTTTGACTTGTTATATTGTACTAATTAAAGAACAACGCATAATTTTACACTTTGTTCGAAGATTAACAAGTATTACATTGTAGCATTACATAAAATTAATTTTTTTTAATTCAATATATTTGCGGACAAGGAAAGTTAGATAGCCTGCTCATGCTTTAGGTATGTTTGTTAAGTTTTAAAATAATTTGCAAAAATTTGGAGGCGCCGGGCATCGATCCCGGCACCTCTCGCATGCTAAGCGAGCGCTCTACCATCTGAGCTACGCCCCCTGTTGTGTGACAAGGCTATTTTTACAACTGGAACATAAAACTGCTCTACTTTCACTACATATCCGTTTATTTCGTTAATTTTAATGTGTACGTATTTTTATAACTTAATTTATTTAAAAAAATGTGTATTCTTTGTATTATTTTGTATATGATGAATAAAATGCTTGTCATGAGAAAGCCATGTAATACCTGATAAGACAAAGTTTTGTTTTGTTTTGTAACACATTCGTATTAGTATCGTGCCTTTATGCAATGATCAATTTGTAATGCAATCTGATACGCTGCTGTCACATACAGCAGTTACCTTATTATGTATACTAATACCAGAATTTTATCAACAAAAGACTCAGTATTGCTTGGTTTAACAACCATTACATTTATAAATTATTGCTTGATTTAAAAACAATTACATTTACAACTTCCTCACTAATTTTTTGAAACTGAGAATTTTACTCAAAAATTTAAATAGAATATTTTCATAACTAGGGGTTCGATAGCAGTGGCTTCACTTCATTGGCTATATTTAGGTGTATTCGTAATTGAAAGTCGTATCTATTTCTGGGTAAGGTGTATTGACAATTAGTAATAACTATGAAACGTCGACGTCTGCACATCCCGGATGGATACGGCTTTCGCAGACATTTTTTTATTTTCCCGGACAACCTGGGCGGTTGGCGCCGTGACACGTTGCGGCTACATTCTTAGACAAATACGATTTTGTCATGTGTAGAGATTGATGCAACGATTAGAGCGGCAATGGCATGTAATATGAGAATTCAATAATTATGAATTCTCATTAACAGTAAGTTTATCATATATATATATATATATATATATATATATATATATATATATATATAAATGTAACAATTGATAAATTATTGGAGTTTTTTCGGCTTTTATATGAAATATTTACAAATGTCAAATTAGAATATATGTAATTGCAGAGTAAGTGGGGATGTAAACATTGCTGTCTACAAATTACAAAGCAAATCATACGAAATTTTTAAATTGAAAAATATTGTCTATGTTGGGACTCGAATCCAAGTCTACAGTTTGCCGGACTGTCGGTTTTACCACTCAGCCACAATAGACCTAGGTTTAAGCTATTTATAAATGCATTATAATGTAACAGTGTTAATGAATCAGATGTCAGTTATTGAATGTAGATGTCAAGTTGAAAGCAGAAGTCAGTTTTGAAAGCTGATGTCAGTTTTGCTAGCAGATGTCAGTTAGTGAAAGCAAATGTCAGTTATTGAAAGCAGATGTCAGTTATGAAAGCAGTTACTAATTTGATATTTGTAAATATTTCATATAAAAGCCGAAAAACTCCAATAATTTATCAATTAATATATATATATATATATATATATATAATTGAAACGAAATTATCGACCGTGATATATTATAAAAAATTAATTTAAATTCGGGTAAGCGGTCAATTAAGAAAAAAAAACTCCTTTATTAAATAACCCTATATTTCGCAACATACTTTGTCGCTTCTTCTGGGATAAAAAATGTAAAGTTGAAGAAAATATAAAATTAATATTAATTTTATATTTTCTTCAACTCTACATTTTTTACCCCAGAAGAAGCGACAAAGTCTGTTGCGAAATATAGGGTTATTTAATAAAGGAGTTTTTTTTTTCTTAATTGACCGCTTACCCGAATTTAAATTAATTTTATATATATATATATAATATGTATATGTGTGTGTGTGTGTGTCTTGTAACTGGATTCCGGGTTTTTTTCCGCGTTTCCACTGTTTGGTCTTCGTAAAGACCGGTACTGGTTTCTGGACGACGTTTCGGAAAAATCACATTTGCCATCTTCAGGTCTGCGATAACTGTCTGCTTCTGCTTCTGGTTACTCCGAGACTGACGTAGTCGAGTTTAGGATGGTGGTTATATACCCGCTTAGCGTTCTGGTTGGTTACACTTGGTTGAGTGTGTGCGCGGCTTCGTGTCGTTGGGGCCTGTAGCTGGAGTGTACTGGCCGAGTTGCGGTGTAGGTATTTTTGTTTGTTCTTTGTTGTTGACAACTTCTTTGCTTAATACAGGTTTCCATGCTGTTGGTAGCCCCTGGGTATCATCTCGCGCATTCAAATTGTCCGGACGTTTCTCAATTTCGATAGCTTCCTTGATAATTCTGGTTTTCATATGTTCTATGTTCGCCAATAATTTGGTAATGCTGAAGTCTATCGTGAGGGACGTTTCCTATACATGCTGAGCCAAAGATGAAGTTTTCTCGTCTTTTCTTACGGAGTTTTGGTGTTCGTCTCTTCTGACGTTTAACCTTCTGTTTGTTTGGCCGATGTACGTCTTCTCACAATCAAGGCATGGAATTTCATAAACCTCCTGGTTTTCAAAAGGTATTCTTGTTTTTGGATTCCGAAGGACTGTACTGATTTTTCTGTCTGCCTTGAATGTGGTTTCAATGTTGTGTCTTCGTAGGACTCTGGATATTCTGTCGGTGGTACCTTTGACATAGGGTAAGTAGGCTTGGTTATTGATTCCTCTTTTTCCTCACGTAGTGTGGCACGTTTAGGTTTTAATGTTTTGTTGATTGCCCGTTTGCTAAAGCCATTCTGCTGGAGTGCATTGTGGAGTTTATGCATTTCTTGAATGACGTTTTCTTCATCTGCTAATCTCTGTGATCTTATTACTAGGCTCTTCACTACTGCTTGCAACTGAGCTGAGTGGTGGTGAGACTGTACGTTGAGGTACCGATCTGCCTGTGTGGATTTCCGGTACACTGTATGGCTTAATTCTCCATGTTCTTTCTTCTTAACCAAAAGGTCGAGGAATTGTAGTTGGTTGTTTGATTCTACTTCGATTGTGAATTTTATTTTTGGATGGATGCTATTCTGATTTTACAGGAAGCTCTTAAGGTGATCTTCTGCATGTGTCCAAATCACGAACGTGTCGTCAACATATAGTAGCCAAAGTTTGGGTTTATGGGTGGCCGTCCTTAGTGCTGTTTTCTCCAAATCTTCCATGAAGATTCCATAAATTTTTTACGCGGTTTTACTAACAACAACCCAAGCGACGCTCTTATCTCTTGTTTTTTATTCCTCGGCCTCCATAGGATTTATTTTGGCTTGTTACAAGTATTTAAATTTTGTATTTGTCCTTTTTGACTTATTTTATGTCACATATTAATTGATATTGCCACTACAATAAATAATATTAATCATAACATAGCAATTATGTTCCTTTGAATTTCAGTTAATTCAATTCAAAAAGTATATATATATATATATATATATATATATATATATATATATATATATATATATATATATATATAAGTAGACAAAGAGTCTTTGCCGTTAAAACAAGTATGTAAAATAAAAATTGTTGGGGAATCCGGCAATAAAAAAAACCTTTAGTTAGTCAATTAGAGTCCTTTATTATTTTATACCTTATATTTCGCTCTGTAAATTTAGAGCTTCATCAGAGGTCACTTTAAACAAAAGAAAATACAACATTAGCTAATTTAGTCTACTAATTATAAGATCAATACTTACAAAAGCGAAACTATTTTTTGTGAGAGATATAACATCTTTAAAAAAACAAAACATGTATAAAGCATAAGATATCAGATGTGACAAATCTATCTTATGATTCTTTCTTTTCATTATTGAGATTTATTTTTACCAATAGCTATTTCAGTTTTAATAATAAATCTTATACGCAGATTTCAGGTTTACCTATGGGCTCACCGCTCAGCCCGATCCTTGCCAACCTAGTGATGGATTTCTGTTTAGATAATATACTCAAAGTTTTACCATTTACATTCGCCTTCATACATAAATATGTTGATGATTTGATTTGCGCTTTGCCGAAATCTGAAATAGACAACGTTTTGGGAATATTCAACTCCTTCCATCCTGACATACAATTTACCCTTGAACGCGAGTGTGGGGGTGGTGTGCCTTTCCTAGACACCAAAGTCATTAGGGATAGCAACAGAATATTAATAGACTGGTATAGAAAGCCTAGTAATTCTAATAGATTATTAAACTACCACTCCAATCATTCAAAAAGTCAAAAAATAAACCTCATTCAGGGCATGAAACGGAGAGTGACTAGGATAAGCCACCCCTCCTTCAGACAGCGAAACCTTCGATTGTTGGATGGAATGTTTGCAAACAACGGTTACCCTCGGGGTTTGATTAGCAGACTCATTTTTTCCACTCCAGCTACTTACGGTCAGGGCGCAGACCTTACCAACAAAGACCAGCCAAAAATTGTGAAATATTACAGATTTCCTTACATTGTGGGGGTGTCGGAGCGGCTCTCTAGCATCCTCGCCACAGACGATATAAAATTGGGTTTTTATAACTACAATCCGTTACGTACTTATTTTAGTAAAACTAAGGACTTGACACCTTTGCCTTTCCAGTCGAACGTTGTATATAGCATTCCTTGCAATGAATGCAACAAAGTTTATATAGGTCATACCTCAACTTGGTTAAAAACCAGACTTACCACACATAAGAGCGACGTTCGAACTGGGAAGAGCAGATGTGCTTTGTCCTCACATATGATCAAATACAACCACAACCCAAATTTTGAGAATGTTAAAATCCTCCAGAGAGTTAATAGTTTAAAATGTAGGGAGTTTTTGGAGATGGTTGAGATCAATAATAATCCTAACGCTATGAATTTCAGATCTGACACAAATAATTCAAGCGCAATATATGCCTTTTTACTGACTTTTTCTCATATCAAAAACTCAAGTCATCAAAATACACAGAATATTAACTCTATTAATGTCATTTAACACATTTGTCCTTCCACAATTTTTTCATATGATTATAATTTTAATTTTGCAATTTCTTTTTAATTAAGTTTAACCTGTTTGTAGCCTGCACATTATTGAAATTAAGCACGCAACTTTTGAACATCTGTATATATATCGTTAACCTTGACATTGCTTGTTTTTCACCTACTGTACTTTTATCATAGGTTTTGCATATACGTATGACATTGGTTTCGAAAATTTAATACACTACCTTGTCGACACTTGAATTGTTAAAATGTAATTTACATCAAGACAAGTAGTTCTTTACTACGTGTGTGTTTCTTTTTAGAAGTGTTTGTTGAAAAAATAATAATTTTTTAAATGGTTTTAATATGTAACAACAATAAGCTTTTAAAGTAACAATTTTTAATTAATATAAAGTTTTATTTGTATTACGTGGACTTCTTGTTTCTCTACATGTTTTGTTTTTTTAAAGATGTTATATCTCTCACAAAAAATAGTTTCGCTTTTGTAAGTATTGATCTTATAATTAGTAGACTAAATTAGCTAATGTTGTATTTTCTTTTGTTTAAAGTGACCTCTGATGAAGCTCTAAATCTACAGAGCGAAATATAAGGTATAAAATAAAGGACTCTAATTGACTAACTAAAGGTTTTTATTGCCGGATTCCCCAACAATTTTTATTTTATATATATATATATATATATATATATATATATATATATATATATATATGGTAAACTTAATAAGTCGGCGATTAAAGGTCTGGTTCATTACTTCAAAGTATATATATTTAAAACAACCCTACATGTTTCGGCAATGATGCCTTTGTCAAGGGAATAAAAAATATAAATCACAGAATATAAATGTAAAATTTTTTGACATTTATATTCTGTCATTTATATTTTTTATACCCTTGACAAAGGTATCAATGCCGAAACATGTAGGGTTGTTTTAAATATATATACTTTGAAGTAATGAACCAGACCTTTAATCGCCGACTTATTAAGTTTACCTTATCATACTAAGGTCACGAAAATATTATATTTATATATATGTTTTAACTGGATTCCGGGTTTTCTTAAGCGTTTCCACTGTTTGGTCTTGTTTTTGAATTCCGAAGGACTGTGCTGATTTTTCTGTCTGTCTTGAATGTGGTTTTAAAGTGGTGTCTTCGTAGGATTCTGGATATTCTGTCGGCGGTACCTTTGACATAGGGTAAGTAGGTTTTTGCTATTGATTCCTCTTTTTCCTCTTGTGGTGTGGCTCGTTTAGGTTTTAATGCTTTGTTGATTGCCCGTTTGCTAAAGCCATTCTGCTGAAGTGCATTGTGGAGTTTGTCCATTTCTTGAATGACGTTTTCTTCATCTGCTAATCTCTGTGATCTTGTTATTAGGCCCTTCACTACTGCTTGCAACTGAGCTGGGTGGTGGTGAGACTGCGCGTTGAGGTACCGATCTGTATGTGTGGATTTCCGGTACACTGTATGGCTTAATTCTCCATTTTCTTTTTTCTTAACCAAAACGTCGAGGAATGGTAGCTGATTGTTTGATTCTACTTCCATTGTGAATTTTATTTTCGGATGGATACTATTCAAATGTTCCAGGAAGCTCTTAAGGTGATCTTCTCCATGTGTCCAAATCACGAACGTGTCGTCAACATATCGTAGCCAAAGTTTGGGTTTATGGGTGGCCGTCCTTAATCATGTTTTCTTTAAGTCTTCCATGATGAGGTTCGCTATTACTGGTGACAGTGGAGAGCCCATCGGTGCGCCTTCTATTTGTTTGTACTGTTGATCGCCGTAGATCATCAAATGAGAATTAATGAATGACATGTAAAAATGAGATTTAATATTCATTAATTCTCATTTGCAGTAAGTTCAGAATGTTAACTATATATACACGAAGTAGAGAAGTGAGAAGCTGTGACTGTCTTTGAGATACTGTACATTGATAAGCCTCAATTAAGGCGAAACGCGTCTGTACGTTCTCGATGATGGAAATAGCTTTTCACTAATTTTTAATTATCCTAACAACCTGTAAGATCGTAGTCGCGACGAGGTATGTTATACATGCTAGTACAAACTTGGTTTGTCAGATTGTAGTTATTAATGCATCACATAAGGCGGCATTGACATGTAAAAATGAGATTTAATATTCATTAATTCTCATTTGCAGTAAGTTCAGAATGTTAACTTTATATACACGAAGTAGAGAAGTGAGAAGCTGTGACTGTCTTTGAGATACCGTAAATTGATAAGCCTCAATTAAGGCGAAACGCGTCTGTAGGTTCTCGATGATGGAAATAGCTTTTCACTAATTTTTAATTATCCTAACAACCTGTAAGATCGTAGTCGCGACGAGGTGTGTTATACATGCTAGTACAAACTTGGTTTGTCGGATTGTAGTTATTAATGCATCACATAAGGCGACATTGACATGTAAAAATGAGATTGAATATTCATTAATTCTCATTTGCAGTAAGTTCAGAATGTTAACTATATATACACGAAGTAGAGAAGTGAGAAGCTGTGACTGTCTTTGAGATACCGTACATTGATAAGCCTCAATTAAGGCGAAACGCGTCTGTAGGTTCTCGATGATGGAAATAGCTTTTCACTAATTTTTAATTATCCTAACAACCTGTAAGATCGTAGTCGCGACGAGGTGTGTTATACATGCTAGTACAAACTTGGTTTGTCGGATTGTAGTTATTAATGCATCACATAAGGCGACACTGACATGTAAAAATGAGATTTAATATTCATTAATTCTCATTTGCAGTAAGTTCAGAATGTTAACTTTATATACACGAAGTAGAGAAGTGAGAAGCTGTGACTGTCTTTGAGATACCGTAAATTGATAAGCCTCAATTAAGGCGAAACGCGTCTGTAGGTTCTCGATGATGGAAATAGCTTTTCACTAATTTTTAATTATCCTAACAACCTGTAAGATCGTAGTCGCGACGAGGTGTGTTATACATGCTAGTACAAACTTGGTTTGTCGGATTGTAGTTATTAATGCATCACATAAGGCGACATTGACATGTAAAAATGAGATTGAATATTCATTAATTCTCATTTGCTGTAAGTTCAGAATGTTAACTATATATACACGAAGTAGAGAAGTGAGAAGCTGTGACTGTCTTTGAGATACCGTACATTGATAAGCCTCAATTAAGGCGAAACGCGTCTGTACGTTCTCGATGATGGAAATAGCTTTTCACTAATTTTTAATTATCCTAACAACCTGTAAGATCGTAGTCGCGACGAGGTGTGTTATACATGCTAGTACAAGCTTGGTTTGTCGGATTGTAGTTATTAATGCATCACATAAGGCGACATTGACATGTAAAAATGAGATTTAATATTCATTAATTCTCATTTGCAGAAAGTTCAGAATGTTAACTATTATAGGTATATTTAATATATGTGTAGCTTAGTAATTAATATCAATATGTTATTATTATTTTAGAAATATTAACATTTTTATTTACGTAAGTATTAGAATTAGCGTTAACCAATACGTTAAGTTATGAGTATATAAATATTCTATTTCACATAAAGGACAAATGAAAGTATTTAACTAGAATTTATTCAAAGTCTTTCTTTGGAGACTGTGGTTAAGTAAAAATCAAAAAAGGTATATAACCCCTTACCACAATTACTAATCATATCCTAAATACGTGTTTCGACAAGTAAGTTGTCATCATCAGTAGGTAAAATCACTAATCAATGTGTCGCATATGGGGCATTGTAAAGCTAACACATATAGTAACGCAAAAACTTTACACGGCGTCCAGCTATACACCGACTTTGAAATACAAATGCATCGAAAAAAAATTCGGGCAAATTACCTCTTTTAAGAATACGGTAACCACATGTGTTTACTAGACAGGTTAGAGGCGCGCGAAGAGAGAATAAATACATGTGGTTACCGTTTTCTTAAGAGAGATAAGTTGCTGGAATTTTTCGTCGATATATTTTTATTTTAAAGTCAGTATTATATGTGGACGCTGTTTAAAGTTGTTGCGTTACTATATGTGTTAGCTTTACAGTGCCCCATGAGCGACACTTTGAATAGTGGTTTTACCTACTGATGATGACAACTTAGTTGTCGACATACGTATTTAGGATACGATTAGTAATTGTGGTAAGGAGTTATATATCTTTTTTAGAATTTATTGTCTATATGTTAACTAATTAATTAATTAATTTTTTTAATTGAATAATGAGTTACGATTCTCACAGCTCCACAGATCTTGTATCCTTTGGAATGTAGACAACGAAGAATCACTTCTTGAAGATGTTCCAGACACAATGGCTGTTAATTGCCTCTGATGTTGGTCCAATATCGATAAATGTGAAACAGCTTGAGGTTAACACTCGGAAAGAACAATAAGTTTATACGTTGATAAAGATATAGTGTATTAAAACATATATTGTTGGTGAAAAGAGTATTTACAACCTTTTTGGTAGAATCTTTCTGTGGTAACCTCCGTTTAAACGAAGCTATGTTCTTCAAGTCAAATATATTTCACGAAAAATATGTTTTTTAAGAAATACTAAATGTGTATATGAACGTAAGTAATTTTTCATTTGACTTAGATAATTATTTTATAAGAAAATCTTATCGCGAATTATTAAAAATGAGAAACGTTTTTAATAATTCGTGGTAAGATTTTCTCTATCCTCTTTTCTAGAGAAAAAAAATAATGTAATCACGAATTATTAAAAACCGTTATTTTGTTAGCCGTGTCAAAATGTTAACTTTTAACGGTGTTTGTAGAAAAAATATATTATGATGGTAAATTGCAGATCGTTACACAATTAAGTTATAGTATATACTGCTTAAATTTTTTAATTTTTTTTTTTAAATATCAATTGCATTGACAATATATATATATATATATATATATATATATATACAGGGTGTTACAAAACTGTAGGGCTGGCTATACATAGACGGTTTCTACAACTAAAAATAAGCAAAAAAGTTTAAATAAATTTATGTCCTAAAATGGTTCGTTACTGAGTTACGGCCACTTGAGGTTTTTTTCTTTTTATTTTAGAAAAGGTTACAGAAAACGGGAGTTTCTTATGTTTCTTATAGTAAATGTTCAAAATGACCTCCACGGGAAGCAACACAAGCTTCAGCTCGTCGTATCATGGACTGCCTCACGCGCTGAAAAATTCCTGGTGTATTTCGAATTTGGTGGCATCCATCTTCCACTCTACGTTGAAGATCTTCAATATTTTGAATTGGAGTAGAATATACCATAGACTTTAAATGTCCCCATACGTCAAAATCTATTGGATTTAAATCTGGAGACCGTGCAGGCCATGCTACAGGTCCACCGCGACCAATCCATCTTCCAGGATATACGGCATTTAAAAATTCGCGTGCTGTGTGACTGAAGTGAGCCGGTGCACCGTCGTGCATGAACCACATGCGTCCTCTAACATTTAGTGGAACATCGTCCAGCAAACCTGGTAAGTCGTTTTCTAAAAAATAACGATAATTCTGCCCAGTAAGTCGTGGTGGAAGTACAAAAGGACCAATCACAAATTCGTTAATAATTCCGGCCCACACACTAAATGAAAACTGCACTGGATGTCTGGACTGAATAACAGCATGAGGGTTTTCTTGTTGCCACTGGTGTAAATTATGAAAATTGACGATACCATCTCTTGTAAAGCCAGCTTCATCACTAAAGAGCACACACGACAGAAAGAGATGATCGGCGGCGCATGTCCGTAACAACCATACACAGTAAGCTTCTCGTGATGGGAAATCATTCTCACTAAGTCCCTGTACTCTTTGCAGGTGGTAAGGAAAAAGCCGATTAGTTCTTAAAATACGCCATACACTCACATGATCGACATCTTCCGCCAATGCCATTCTTCGAGTACTAGCACCTGCATTTTCTTCAACACGATCCAACAAACGTTCTTCCAATTCCAAATTTCTTGTGGTTCGTTGGTCTGCCGCGATCTCGGACTAATGGTTTGAATGATCCTGTTTCTCTTAATCTAATATGAAGCCTTTCGAAAGTTTTTTCATTTGGTAAACGTCGGTTTGGGAAATATTCTGCGTAAAGTCTTCTTGCTTCTGCTCTGTTGCAATGTGCCAAACCATACATTAAATGCATGTCGGACATCTCTTCGAAAGAATAATCTGCCATTTTATACTATTAATTAGAAAACAGTACTAATCACAAATGACTTAATCAACTTTCACTACTGACAGCAAAAAACACGGACTGCCTATTGAATATGATTAATATAAGTTACTCACTTGTCGGCGACTTGTTCAAACATGCAATACGAACGCTTCGCGTCTGCGCGATAATTTGTGACGAGATACACACGTGTCGGACATGCAATACGAAAAACTTCAAGTGGCCGTAACTCAGTAACGAAACATTATAGGACACAAATTTATTTAAACTTTTTTGCTTATTTTTAGTTGTAGAAACCGTCTATGTATAGCTAGCCCTAAATTTTTGTAACACCCTGTATATATATATATAAAATTAATTTAAATTCGGATAAGCGGTCAATTAAGAAAAAAACTCCTTTATTAAATAACGCTATATTTCGCAACAGACTTTGTCGCTTCTTCTGGGGTAAAAAATGTAGAGTTGAAAAATAATAAAATTCAATATCATAACATAATATTATACATATATGTTTTTATCAACATACACTGTAAAAAGTTGTCAATCAAAACCTTATATTTTTTATTTTAACTTGTAAAATAAATAAATATTTCGTATTTAATTTTTCATTTATGATAAATATTCAGAACTTTTTTTAAATTTATAATAAATAATATCTGAAACATTAAAAATAGCATGTAAGTTCAAAAACAAATTTGTAAGTTAAAATAATTTACAATAAATTGTAATTTTGTGTTGCTTTCAATTTTATTATTCTTCAACTCTACATTTTTTACACCAGAAGAAGCGATAAAGTCTGTTGCGAAATATAGGGTTATTTAATAAAGTAGTTTTTTTCTTAATTGACCGCTTACCCGAATTTAAATTAATTTTTTATAATATATCACGGTCGATAATTTCGTTTCAATTAATCATATATATATATATATATATAATTGAAACCAAATTATTTTTATTTTTATATTTTGTACGTCAATTTTATTATTTCTACTCTACATTTTTTACCCCAGAAGAAGCGACAAAGTCTGTTGCGAAATATAGGGTGATTTAATAAAGGAGTTTTTTAATTGACCGCTTACCCGAATTTAAATTAATTTTTGATATATATATATATATATATATATATATTTAGATGTATATATAATATTTATTATTACAGCGCTTTATAGACCCAGAATAAAAACTCCTTCAAATAGTACCTTAATAAAGCGTCAATCTATTGAAGATAAATTTGTAAGATAACGTAGTTATTACATTAAGCCGTCTTTATTATTATTTATTAAGCATGAATGTTTACTTAAACATTCATGTCACATCAATGTTTTCGAATTTTTGCCAAAAAAGTTGGTTATTAATTCTATTTTTAATTTTCACGCTCGGTCAATTTCACAGCAATATCACTTATACAAATGCATAATTATCCGAAACCTACTAATAAGTATTGTGTGGATCCTTTTTATAAATGAATAAGTAGTTTTTCTTTTTTTTATATATTGAAGGTAATCGATTGGTTTTGGTTTGTAAACAGAATTAGCACTGTAACATAGGTTTCCGTATTTGTATTTTTATATTATTCGTTAAGTAGATTTTTAGTGGATAATAAAGACTATTATTATTATGATATTTATCAAAATGACTGCTTGACGTTTACAGCAGACAAAATGGCGGAATTTTTAAGAAACAAGATGTTATTGGAAGACTTGTTAATATGAAATATATCAAGGATGTATAAGATTATCCACACCTCTGGTCAGTAATGTATACTAGCAGTGTTTTAATATCAAGAAGCTCATGAGATAAAAATGATAATTTTCATAATGACGAGCCCTTACAATATTCTAATGAGTGAGATATTGCATCAGCGTTTGAGTAAATTACTAATTCAAGGCCAAGCTATAAATGCAAATTTACTTTGCGATTTGAATATTATCATTATCCAATACAAGCACTATATATTATAATGTGTATGATTAAAGCTTCAGCAGGAGTTGGTACCCAATACAACGGCTATTGATTTATATAGTGTAATGAGACTTATTATAGTTATGTTTTAAGTTTTATCAAAATATTGTATCATACTTGACGTGCTGAAATTTATAGAGTGTAATTTACACATTCGTGTCCAGTCTTTAGTGAGCAGCGCAAGTGCGTCCATACCGCTTATATACTATAAAATAAAATAACCGCAAAGGTGTTATTATTAATGAAACCACGGAGCACATAGACACGTGGAATACACTGAAATATTTCTACTGCTGACTAACTGGATTGTTCTTCGAAAGGGCATTTGTCGCAGCCTTGGTAATACTAGCAAAGAATGCTGCTTCTTGTTTCGAGTTCTATTTAAATTACTTGAAAAAATAACGGAAAGATGTGATTATGATTGCAGTAATTCGCAATAATAAATACTTACTTACAAGACCTAAATATTTCATAATGTACGAGGGACTTTCGAAAATTGATACCCATTTCCAAATAAAAGAGTAACAAATTAATAATTTTTTATAAAAAATTTTATTTCACATTTTGATACCGTATGCTACTTTTCTGCATAGTTGCTATATTGAGAACTGTAGTGTTAATTATTGATGTGGAGAAAATGTGACTGTAGACGAAATGCCAGTTGGTTTTCGTGGGAAGTGACGTTTTCGTATGCATATGAAGAGTAAGCCTGTTAAGTACGGTTTAGAGATAATGTGCTTGTGTGACGCTCGTACACATTATTTGATGAATGCATTTGTATACATTGGAAAGGAAAATAGCGCAACTTAGCTAGGAAAACTGTCTGTCCCAACACAATCTGTGCTGTTTCTAATTCGCCCTATTGCAAATTCCAACCGTAATTTAACCAGAGACACCTGGCTTATCTCGTTAATGTTAGTTGAGGAATTGCAGCGAAACAAACTCGCGTACATAGGTGCTATTCGACGGAATAAGCGAAATATAATTCAAGAATTTCTCCCCAACTAACACCGTGAACTCTATTCTTCGACATTTGGATTTACAAAATATGTAACGTTGGTATCATATGTGCCGAAAAAAATCGATCTGTTTGCTTGATATCGTAAATACACCACAGTGGTGTGGTAGAAGACGGTACGAAGAAGCTGACAGAAATCATTAACTTCTATAATTTGACAAAAGTAGGAGTTGATGTTTTAGACCAAATTTATTATTACAATTATATAATTATATACAAATATATACATGCTAGAGAATTTAAGTAAGTTATTCGATGAATCGGCAACGTTCCTCAAGAGGTTCAGAATTTGCCCGGAGAACATGCCTACATACATCTGTCAATGCACAACAGAGCGAATGTAATAAACGGTTTGGTAACGGGAAGCAACTACTGCTGAAACAAAAGTAATGCTGACAAGCGAATTGCGTATCGAATTTTGAATAAAAGTAATTTACAAAGAACCAAACTCAAAACTATATATTTTCTGTGCAATATTGAAAGTGTAAAACATTACTATGAACAACTAAAATTCGTTCAAGGTGTTCCTGTGGTAAATTAGTTCTTTTAGATGTTAAACCGTCTTTAAAAATAAAAAAATCCGCTCCACATCATAACTAGAGATGGGTGCGTGATTAAAATGTTGCGAAAGTGCACCATACTTCGAATGTATAGATTTTTCAATCGGCTCTGTGCAGTATTGATATAATATATTCAAATCTGGATTTCTGCTAAATATGGCATCAACCTTTTGTCTCAGCTTGTTTCCAAATTCAGAATGCATACTTTTCACTCGATCGATAACGGTTTCTAAGTTAATTATCGCCTCCGTTAGGTTAATATCTTGATTATGCATGTAAGCATGTATCTGTACAACACTGGTAATTAGTTTTAATAAAGTTTAGCTGGTTTTGTAAATTTTCAATTTGTATCAGGTGTTTACAATTAGAAATGCTTTGCGTATCATTATCTTGAAGATAAAAACCAAAGTTTTTTAATTCATCCAAGGGTTGTATAGAAAAACACTGTTTCTAACCATATTTCCCACCTAGTTAATACAGGAACTGGGGGTAAAGGCAAATTTGAAATTATTTTTCTATATAATGCCACTGGTGAAGGTGCTTTGAGAAATATCTTTTTAAATGATGAAACTAACTATTTAACATTTGCTACCTAAACGCGACCAAAATAAGTAAAGTCAAGTAATAAGGAGGCTGCGCGATGTTCTGCTTGTTTTTTTCCCCCTCTGGCCTGAACCTACCTGTAGATGGTCGTCCCCAGGAATGTTCTCTGCCGACTAACTCAGTAAAGTTATGTAGAGTGTCGCGAGTTCCAAAAGGTCGGAAAGATGTAGGAAAAGACGCCACCGTTTTCAACCTGCAGAAATATCCTAGAAAACGGAAGCAGGCGGGACCCTGGTAGCTTCAAAACAACCAGAGAGAGAGTCAGCACCCCCCTTTACTTGTTGCAATTTCAAACGAAACTTTGCCTCTCACAACACTTGCAGGAAAGGGATTCAAACAAACTCATACGTCATCAATAACAAAGTTTATTTACATGTAGGTTCTGAATATCAATAGTTTAGTTCTCTGATACCAATGTATTCAAATTAACAGGTGTTTAACAAAATATATCAAAGATTGCCAAAATTCCTATACTAAGAAGTTGTCATCCAAGCAGTAAGATATTATAATAATTTAAAATAATGAATCAGTTTTCAAATAGTGAAATATAATATTATATGAGGTTATGTGAATTGTAAATATTACTGGAATCGTTAAGATGATACAAAATTTAATATTAACAGAGAAGATTCGTCAATAAAGAAAACTAAATTTTAATATTTGACTTTATAAAATTGTAACATCAATGCAAATAAAATTATTAAGAAAGAATCGTCTAGACTAGGTAGTTAAATTTGTAGAGTAAATCAAAAGCAACAATTATAGCTACACGATACAAAGAGTTAGATAGCTGTGCAACTAAATTAATGAGTAACACCCTGTATACACAGGTGTTAAAACTGTGAGAGATGAAGTTATGTTCGTAATAAGAACAAGACATAAGTTAAACAGAACTCAAATTATGTATACGTAATAGTGATTCTTTACAAATAGTTTACAGTGTATATAAAAATAAGTAATAATAAAGAGAGACGTATCCCCTGGATAATGAAGTTTACAAGCTGTAAGCTCATCTGAAGGAACTTGCCATGTAAAATAGCTCTACAAAATCTGCAACTGATTATCAGTGAGGCTGACGACCAGCTTGATTATAAAATACAAAAAGAATACTAGAAACCAGGTGTTGTAGCCTCTAACTGTTAAAATTTGAAAGCTTTAGCTTAGACAGCTAATAAAGATTTTTTATTTACAACAAAATAAAGTTTCAGATAAGCAATCAAACGTTGTTAAGCAGGAAAGATAAAGGATACAGTAATCAAACCAGAACTAGGTTTAGTAAAATAAAACCCGAGAGAAACTAACCCGATAACACAATCAGGGTTCTACGATGCCATGTAAAATGCAAAATTTAACAAAACAACGTCTGCCTCAAACTGAAGGTTCGGCTTATTTAATACCTTACTCAGGTGTAAACGTATAGAAATTTAATTCAATAGAAAGAATATGCAAAGATTTAAATATATAATTAAAATAAGATTTTCAAAACCTACTTCTAATCAGGTTCTCGGTTTCGTCCCCCAATCTGACCAAAATTTCCAAACCTTATTTGAGATTGCCTCCACAGATGTTGTACGTTCTGTTTTATTCCAAGACCACGCCAACTAATTTGATGCAGCGTTTACACCGCCATTTGCACGCTAAAAGCGTGGGTGTGCCGCCATCTTGACGCATGTTTACTTTGGACGCTAGGCTTAGTTGTGCAGAACTAAAAGATTACCCTGAGATATACACAAAATATACAGAGTTTCAACAAAATTATGCCTGTGTAACTATATACACAATCATTCCGTTAATTAAATTCATTTTTAAAAGCAGAGTTCACAGCAATATGTTATCTAGATGAGTTTTCGAAGAAACATGTCTCTGCACATTACACACTTGTGGACACCTCAAACTTAATGAATAGGCACTACAATACATCTCGATATCATTTCGAATATGCAACCAATCTGTATGGCCTCTAATCCATCCTACCATGGTTGCCAATTCTCCATAGTTAATGAAAATAAAGAGATATACTAAGAACATAAAGAAATGTACCAAAAATAAGAAACGAAAGCTCCCCCAAAAATAAGGTAGTAAATTAAACTTAATATTTATAAAAAATTATAGAATAAAAATACAATATAAGAATATAAAACGGATTTTTTAAAATACTAAAAGTTGTAACCAAATAACACTAAAAGAAACGAAACCAGAAACAATTCCTTATAGAAGAGAATATAAAATATAGTATCTCAAGAACAATAAATACATGCGAGGGTTGGTTGATGGGAGAGTAACTTTTCAATGAAAAAGTTGTTTAGGGGTAAAAATATATTTTATTTTTCAAACATAGTTCCCTTGCAATTCCACACACTTAATCCAGCGGCTTTCCAATTTTTTTAAACCACCAAAAAAGTAATCTTTTGGAAACTCGTCAAAATATGCATTCGTTTCGGCTATCACATCCTCATTTGTGTCGAATCTTTTTCCACAAAGCCATTTTTTCAAATTTGGGAACAAGAAGAAGTCCGACGGAGCCAGATCTGGTGAATATGGTGGATGCGGCAGCAATTCGTAACCCAATTCTTTGAATTTAGCGGATGCAATCGCGGACGAATGAGAGGGTGCGTTATCTTGATGGAACAAAATTTTCTTTTTAAATAAACGAGGTCGTTTTTTCTTTAGTTCCGTATCGAAAAGCGTCAGTAAATTAGCATAATATTGGCCAGTTATTGTGCTTCCCTTCTGTAAGTAATCAATAAAAATTACGCCTTGGCAATCCCAAAAAATGGTAGCCATAACCTTATTGGCTGAAAAAACCGTTTTTGCCTTTTTTGGAGCACGTTCTTCGGGAGAAGTCCATTGTTTTGATTGTATTTTGGCCTCTGGCGTATAGTGATGTATCCAGGTTTCATCTACGGTGACATAACGACGAAAAAATTCTGTTGGATTACGTTTTAACAAAAGTAAACAGTCACTGGAAATTGATGCACGAGTGCGCATTTGCTCTGCAGTTAGCAAACGCGGCACCCACCTTGCGGTTAATTTTTTTAAATGTAAATGTTCGTGTAGAATATTGTGGACCCGTTCGGTTGAAATGTCTACAGCATTAGTTATCTCGCGCACTTTCACCCGGCGGTCATTTTTTACAATAGCACGGACCTTAGCTATCATTTCTTCAGTAGTTACGGTTTCTGAAGGCCCAGGACGTTCAGCATCATCCGTGGTCATATGACCAGTTTTAAAGGCAGCAAACCACTTGCAAATCATTCCATGCGAAGGAGCAGATTTACCATAATACTTATGTAACTTTTCTCCAGTGTCTTTAATGTTCTTTCCGCGTAAAAAGTAATGTTTTATTAACACACGAAATTCCTTTTTATACATTTTTAAATAATATAATAACTTGTTTATTTTAAACGTCTGCCAAATGTAAACTAACTGACAGATCTGCATGAAACTTTGACAGTAGACGTCTAAAAGATAGCTGAAGTTAGCAATACAGTCATTATTGTGACAGTGGTGCCAACTTATGAAAAGTCACTCTCCCATCAAACCACCCTTGTATATGTATGTATATGCATGTACAACAGTATGTAAACACGAGAATACACTTTGGAAATTAGCGGAAATAACGAAATAACATGTAAATCTATAGTCCGTCTTACACGCCACTGTAAAATAAAATGTATGTATGAATAGACACAATAGCGACGGAAATAACAGCACCTACGAGAAGAATGCAATCGAGCAAGCAAATAGTGGGCCTGTTATAACATGCATACTATGCCTGAGACCGCCACAACGTTTTATCGGGACAATTGGTCATTCAATCGCTTTAGTCCGCTCTCTGATAATGACATTACATAGTCAACATTCTCTTATACGAGTATGTGCGAAATGTAATAAACATATTTGTAAAAGACATATATTTCAAATATTTCAAATCTATGTACTAATTGCATGTCATGTAAGTGTTCAGCATGTAAGTGTTCAGGATCTAACTGTCAGAATTTTTCTAAAGCTTCTTTTGGTGTTGAGTTGAATGTAGTTTGTTAATTTATAGTTTTGTAAAGATAAATAAGAATTTATAACAAATTTTTGTTCCATTTTCTAAACAAATTTCTGACAATATTATAATAAAAGTTTTACATATATAATTATCAAGAATAGATGCCTATCTAATAAATTTTAAAGTAAATTTATTTTTATTATTTTTTTTACGTCAAAAATGGCGCAGGTTAAAATTTACCATACCGTTTAGGTTATTATTTATCAATCAGTTATCACCATACCAGTAAAGGGTTAAGTCCTTATTTAAAACAAAATGGTACAGTCCCGCTGTCAAATAAACTTCTGGAGAAAGCTTTGCAATTGATTTTTTAGGTGGGTTGTCCATTCGACGTCGAATATCCTCTACGCAATCTGCGGTTTGCTTTTAGGTACTCCACCGCCAAGTTTACGGGTTATTACCCACCGAAATTTACCAATGGAGCATGAACATGACCTAACAGCTATGCATAAGTAACTGGCGGATTAGGAAGCTGTTGCCAGGAAGTAATGGAAGCACTGATTAATGGAATAAACCCATTCTCCTTTATATAGTTTTCAACCAGTTCTAAAATAACTTTCGATTATAGACATTTTGTGTTGTAACTCTAACATGTTAATAATAAAATAATATAATCAAATTCAAGGTTTTCTAATTCAAGTTTGTCACTGACAGCTGTCACAATTTAAGGCTTAATATTGAAGGCATGTTACTTTATGATAGCTAATAAGTGTTTGAATAAATTTGTTCGTTAAAAAACTCACAATTTGTGCCATAATTTTGAGCACGCACGTTAATCAATTTTTATTTTTATCGATGTAATGCGAATTTCTTTTGATTATTCCTATTCCATTCGGGTAATTTAAAACGACATTTAATTCACTATTATTTGTCTTAATCGACATATTCAAGTCAACTTATGAACTGAAAATGGTCATCAACTTCTTTGTTTTCAGTTATAAATACAAAACCATGTACACTGATTTTTATCGTAAATATAACATTGGTCGGTTGAGTTCATTGCAAGGGGGAAAATAATGATATTGTAATAATTGCAGCCACACGGTGGACCGTCAATAATGTGATAAACCCCTTACGTTCCAATTAAACGATAATAAATATAATAAGGATAATATAAGTATTGAATAAAATTTAATAAAATTCAAATCTCGCGCTTAAAAAGAAAGAAACAAATCCCTTATATTATAACCTCTATACAATAACATTTAGATTTTGATTGGCATCGGTTAACTCAGTGGTATTCGCAAGAATCTTATACTCACTCTCAGAGCAGGTTCAAAAGATAACGTTTCTTAACACCCAATTAACATGTAAGATATCATTCTTTATAATAAATATTATTAATGTATGATAAGCCAATAGAAACTAAGGTTATGTATATAATTCGATATATTTCAAAAAGAAAACTTATTTCCACACAGTTTAATAGAAAATATTTTAAATTTAAATTATAGATACAAAGAGCCAATAAAGAAATTATGCCAAGCTTTTAATTTGATGTGATTCGGATCAAATTTCCCATAAACGAATTGATATCAAGAAATTTTATAAGCATGACAAGTAATCAAAATATGAGTTTCTTAAAATTGACTGAGTATTCAGATTTTTAGTAAATTACAAAGAAATATGAATCTAAAACTTTGACAACTCAAGAGAAAATTATTTAAACAAATTTGGTTATTGCAACAGAGTAATTACTAATATAAATAAATAGGTAAGCTAATAAAAACAATACCAAGATTAAGTCAACTATGTCTCCTTATATATATTCAAAGTTCTTGCCAGATGTACTATCGTGAGCAAATGAAAGTGCACACTTTATTATGTTGGCATGTCGAAATTTCAAAATTTATCTAATGTATACAGTACCTACTTTTTAAGTGTCAGTGTCAGCATTTAATCATAACATAAATGACATTAGCTTGACAATTTGGTAAAATTTACGCAGCTATAATAGTGCGTTTACTTTCAATTGCTCACGATAGTACATATTCAGTTAACCGCTTGAAAAGTAGACAGGAAATATCTCTTCGTAGATGGACGAAATAGTTATTGATAGTCTAGAACTTCCCTTATATACGATCCCTCTGGATATTCTGGGTAAATAATTGATATTTATTATTCTTGATTATGCCTAATGTTCATTTCGCAAATTAGGAACGGCTTTTAGTAGATAACCATTATGGGTCCTACCATGTAATCTCATATATAAGCTCCAATGTCAATATTATTACTAGATTATAATCTTAACATGGTTTTATATGCACAAGTTTCTGGGTACAAGTAAGTAGATTTTTTAAATAATTATATTGTATATCTTTAAATTTGTTGGCTTTTTAACACATCTATTACCAATTTTTAATCTGTTTTCTTCGAAAACTCAAAACCAATCTCACTTTTTCAAAAATCAACAACCAAAAACCATAGCGATACTAGTATAAATTTCTAAATTAAAAAATATCAGTATGCCTTTCAATATACAGAATTTTAATAGATAATTTAACTTTTTAGTTTAATCCTAACGTAATATATATCTATAATTTAAAAATAAATGTCTAATGTCTTAATTGTTACTGGGCATAATTTCCTTTACAGAGATAACATAAGATATTTTATTATTAATGTATAAAACAATTCTGAGTGTCTGTCCAGTTTTGACTGACATATACAAAAAATATGAATACTCTCCAATAAATATGTTATATATCTATGAACATACTTGACAATAACAAATAAAATAACATTTTAAAATTTCAAAATAAATAATATATTTAAATTCAAGTAATGGTAATAATACCATTATAATATTGTCCGCGCTTACAATAAACACTTGGATATCTGCAATCTGACGCTGTTTGAATAAATTAGTGTATTTGTTTTTTCATCGCACATTTAACTTGGCTTCTTTTAAAATTCCATGTTATTAGTATGTAGTTATGCCTTGACAGGAAGAGAGAAAACTGGTTGTTCTACATAAGCGGGACATCGCGCATATTTTGAATATTATAAGATGATGTGAATTGACGATTAAATTATACCTACAGAGCGTAACTTTAAAATTCAATGTTCATTATGTTTGAATAAAACTCATGTTAGGATGTATCGATGCAAATTAAGTGATAATATTTTACGAGCATTTTAGTGCTTTTCGAGCATAATTAACTTAAAAATCAATATACATAAGTTGTACAACTTACAAATTTGTACAAACTTATTTTGTAATAAAGTAAACGGGCATATATAACAAAGTAAAAATATAGTCAACTAAAAAAAAAACGAATTTAGGGAAAATATTTAAAAAGTCTCACTAACTAAATATATTAAGATGAACACATATTCAAATAATTTATTAAAATCTAAAATGAAAATAATTACAACGGTTGCAGATATAATATAACACCCGCTACATAAGTTTTGGGAAAAATGTTATTGGCCAATAACAAGATCTAGTTACACACCGTAAAATCTATATGATTTAATAACTTACCCCAATAACACGATATCCCAGGAGATATTTGGCTGAGAGACCAGCTTAATTAACCGTTCATAGGGCAAAACATTTCTTGAGCTTTTTGTTGTTTTTTTTGCCAAAATTGAGTCAAATATGTTATTTAGAAACCCCCAAAAATATTTAAAAAAATATTGTATTTACACATTTGAAAAAAATAGGTGGTCACTATATATGCCACAGTCCATCTAGGAATCATAAATATTGCTTATGGTTAGTGTCAGTATTTATGCCACTTTTAAATTTAGGTACAATCAAAAATTATTTATAATAATCTCGTTCTAAATAGTTTTATTGTGAACTTAACATGTTTTATAAAAAGAAAACAAAATACAAAAACTTTCTAGTCATTTTCATTTTACGTGAAAGGGTTTAAAACACTCTAAACATAATGCAACGTCGCATTCGCCACATATTATATTGGATCTTTTGACACACTGTTTAGTGCTACATAAAGCACATCTTCTGTAAGTGCCTTTATGGGGTAGGTGAGATCCTACATTTGCTTGACGGAGAGTATTTGCACCGTCACACTTCGATTGGTTCCTTGCTTTACAATTTTTTGTTTTTTTGTAATTTTTTGCGGGCCTCTTTTTCGCAATCCTTCATAAGCACCAATTAATAGATTAGCCAAAATACTTCTAAATTCTATTCGGGGTATAATCTTCCTATTCGAGTTTTTTCTGTTTTGACAATGCAGAATGTATAAATTGACTATAGCTGTATCTATGAAGTAGTACAACAATTTTGCCCACCACCTTCGCGATTTCTTGGATATACTATAGTATTCCATTAGTTGATCGAAGTGATCAACTCCACCCATATGTTTATTATAATCTTTGATAGTTTCCGGACATCTAATCATTTCTTTTTCTCCTTTTTTATTTGTTCTTCTCACTTCTCTTGAACTATTTGGGTTATGAAAGTTGCTGACAATTACAACTGGCTTTGAACCCCTGTCTTTCCATTTTACCACGGATATTTCATTGCATTGAGCAAAATCTGATTCTCCCATTTTCAATTTTTTGTCCACAACTAAGTTCTCTTTGGGATAAAATTTTCTATTTACACGAAAGGTACCACAAGCGAAGAACTCCTGAGTTAATAGTTTTTCAATCAATGGTATGGTTGAAAAAAAATTATCAAAATACAAACAACGACCCGTATTTCGCAGGGGTTGAGACAAATTCAAAACTGTTCTTTCTCCCAGTGCACCTTCCTCTTTGGAGTTAGATTTTCCTTCATACACAATAAAATTATAAAGGTAGCCTGTTACAGAACAACAAAGGGTCCAAATTTTAAAGCCCCTTTTTATGGGCTTCATAGGCATGTATTGTTTCAAAGAAGATCTACCTTTGAAACCCACCATACTTTCATCAATAGAAGCATGCCTACTGATGGTAAATGACTTTTTGTATTTTTCTGTCAGGGAATTTATCAGTGGTCTTATTTTGTAGAGCTTGTCATAGGTACATTCTCCTTTTTGCATACGTTCATTATCATTGGCTTGTATGTACCTAAGCAGCTGTAGAAAACGTTTCATAGACATTATTTTGGATAGACGCGAGACTTGGAAATTTGGGTCACTTGACCAGTACATCCTCAGACTAGGCAAACTATGAAAACCAGTTATAATTAGAATATCCAGAAATGCATCAAATTCTCTATCAGACATATTCAAATCAACACTATGTTGTAATGCATATCGCTTTGTTTCTACCAAGAGGATCTGCTTACATTCTTCAAATAAATGATAAAAAATTTCTTTCGGTGAATTGAAATCAACCAAGAAATTAGGTTTTGATTCTTCTTTATAAGTAAACTTTTTGTATGTTGTTGGTTCAGATGCAGCTTTTGACCAAACGTAAGTCTTGAAAGGTGGTTCAGGTGACGATGTTTCATAGCGTCCCGAAGCAATATTTGTATCTTCCTGATCTTCCGAAGTGCTGCTGAAAAATGGTACACGTTTTACAGGAGTATCATCAATTTCATAGGTTGGATCAGCAATGGAATCATCACTATCCCACTCCATTGCCGAAGAAGTGGATACCTGCAGATAAGTACGAGAAGTACAATAGGAACTTGTTTCTGTATATAACTTTTCGTCCTCAGCATAACTATCTCCTTCTACATCTGAATTTGCAGCTTGCTCGTCAGTGATTGAAACATTGTCAAGATAATCATCAACTTCTTCAGGATTCATATCTGCAAAGTCTGATATGTTCAGACTTCTTTTAGCTTTTTCTATTTTATCACAGGCAAATACGTAGACAATTGTTACCATAATAATAAAATACCCAAAATATAACAATAATAAGAAATAGTTTATTAACAACCAACGAGATATTATCACAAGGGCAAAAAAAATCAATAAGCATATAAATGAAACAATTCTGTAGGTAACTAATCAATAAAATGAAATATGTAAAGTCTTAAGTAATAATGAACTAAAAATTTAAAGCAAATATCAATGACCAACTTGCTCAAATAATACAAATTTGTTGAAACAAGTTGAAATAAATATATAATATGATACTGAGATACTGACTCATCCAGTAAAGTAATGGGATATGGTCGACAAAAAAAAATCATGCACATACGAAGGTCACCTTATATATTTTTACAAAACCTTGGAAGAAAAGAAAATTTTTGAGAACAAACTATTTTATTGTTTTTCTAAATATTGGCCGTTATGGTCTATACACTTTTGCATGCGTACGAACCAGTTCTCAAAACATTTTTTCCATTCTGAAATTGTATCTCAGGAATATTGTTTTCAAAGGCTTCGACTGCTTCTTGAGGTATTGAAAATCGATGTCCAGGCATTTTTTATTTCACAGTTCGGAACAAAAAGAAATCATTCGACGGCAAGTCAGGTAAATATGGACAATGAGATATTATTTCAACACTTTTCTCCTTCAAATAGTCAACTGTTGGACGTGCTGTATGTGAACTCGCATTGTCGTGATGAAGAATAATACGACGTTTACGGTTTTCCTGAACTCGTTTATAACTTTTGGCAAACAAATTACTGTATACCATTCGGCGTTAACAGTTTTTCAATCCTCTAAAGGAATTGTTGCTATGTGTCCTGTACAGCCGAAGAAACAGGCGATCATTTTCTTGGAAGAGCTCCTTGCACGAACTACTTTTGTGGGGCTCGGTTCGTTTGGGAATACCCATACAGTATATTATTGCTTTGCTTCCGGCTCATACGCATATATCCATATTACGTCACCTGCGATGATGTTGTATACGGATTTTGCGGTTCCTACGTCGAATTTTTTGTGCGTCTCTTTACACCAGTTGACACGAGTTGCTTTCTGTGCTTCAGTCAAGATATGTGGGATCCATCTGGAACCTATTTTTTTACAAATAAATGTTCATGTAAAATCGAATGAATTGAAGTCTGCGATATGCCAAGAGATGCCTCTACCTCACTGTAAGTCACATATCGATTGTGTTCTATCATCTAGCACAGCATCGGTGTTTTTTGGAATCACAACAGTTTTTGATCGACCTGATTCATCACTAACTGAGGCACGACCATGACGAAATTCTGCAAACCAATTGTAAACTGTCTTCTCTGATGGTGTTTCATTACCAAAAGTTAACCAAAGCGATATAGTTCATTCTTGTAGAGTTTGTCCTTTTTTATAATCATAAAAAATCATCCAACGAAAACCTTCACGAGTAATCTCCATTATTTTACAAACTCACTGTCTTAAAACTATCACTGTCAACAAAGTACTGACTCAATTTCTAAGCTATCGCGGATATAGTTATTACATATGTCAAAAGCACCATCTAATGGCCGATTGTAAAAATATAAAAGGTGTCCCTCGTATAATAGGCATTGTAAAGCAATTAAATACTGATACAAAATTGAATCAAAAAATATACTGACAAAATTAGACAAACAAAAGTTTTACAACAAAAGCAATACGATTTCACCTAGTATATAAATCATTAACTCATAATTAAGTAAATGGCATGCTTAATTTACCCAAAAATAGATAAGTAATTTATCCAAAGACCCTTAATAAATCTCAAATCGAGATTCTTATACATTTAGTATACTAGTTTATGAAATATCAGAAAAAAAACAAATCAATCTACAATTTAAAAATGGTAATAATGAAAAAAATTAAACAACGCAATTATGATTAAAGACGGCAGACTATGTGCCCCAGCAGTGGCGTTGCGTGGAGAGTTTAGCAGAATAACAGTGCGCTTACTTAAAAATAAATATATCGAATCCCTATACAAAACGTTAAGAAAAAACATAAATAACCCAACATGTTTACATTGTCGCAAAAAAATGCGGATGTGCGCGATGAAAAAACTGCACCATAATATATGTTTCTGTATTAGTCTCGGAAAGGCTCGTACGTAGCGACGTATATATATATATATATATATATATATATATATGTTTATATACAGAGAAGGATTGTTCGACGTTGAGAGATGTTATATTTGCATAGTTAAAGCGCTCTTTGTATCTGTACAACGGATCTTCAGTATTGGTAAAAAGTTGTCCTAATTTTGTAAAATCTACATTTTTATCTAATACACTGTTAAATTTTTCACGGACACAATCACTTTTTTCATCTTCAAGGATATGCAGCACTAGTTTTACGTGGTCAATAATTGCTAATGAGTCCGATAAGGACAGCGCAGTGTTCTGTAAATTTTTTATTGCGTCCAGTATTGGAACGTAACTGTCGTAAATAATTTTTAAATTTGCTGCAACTTGAGGATTGTTAAATTGAACCTGGCTGAGCCGTATTGCAGCTGCTTCTTTGGCATCTAGTTGTAAAATCACTGATTTAATTTTTTCAAAATGTTTATAATAATAAAATGCTGCTTCTAACCAAGTACCCCATCGTATAAGAATTGCCGAAATAGCCGAATCCGTTTCGGAAATTTAAGAAAAACCGCTTTCGTTTGTCCTATCAGTTGATCCATATCAGGATAAGTTGTACGTATAGTGTTTGTTATGAGGTGTAAAACGTAAAGCAAACATGTGACATGCAGCAGGTTTGGTTGAATCGTTTTGAGTAAGTTTGCCGTGGAACACATAACCTTGGCAGCATCGGTAACTAACATTAACACTTGCTTCGGTAAAATCTCAAATTTGTGTAGTGTTTTTATTAATACATCATATATCGCTCTGGCAGTACACCCTTGCATTCGTTTACAGGTTAGTAAATAAGGAGGAGAAGGTCCTTGCGGAGTCAGCGTCCGTACTAGAATGGCTAGGATGGACTGTTTTTTAATATCTGTAGTTTCGTCTATTGTTAACCACAGGAATTTTTTTTACCGTATTTTTTCGTACAATTTACAATTCTCTCACGCACTGACGGTACGTAATTCCGTAGCGTACATCTTGCTGGTAATTTCCACGTAGGATTGTATTTCTTCCAAAACTGACGAAACATTGGGTGTTCCACTTTCTGCATTGGTATTTTGGTCGCAATTAACATCAATGTTAAATCACACACAAATTTATTATATGATCTGCGTCCACTATTATTCGATTTATGTTTGTCACTATTTATATGTCTTTGGCACTGACTTGCTTTCCAAGTTAATAAAGTTGTTTCACAAACTAAACATTTCACTACGGTACCGTCATATATTAAATCGGGAAACCGATGTAAAAATTTCTTTACTACGTTAGCATGCAACCAAGTCGATGCATTGTTTTTACGCCCTCCCGACATTTTCAACACGATTGTGTTAACAATGTATCGCTTACAACGTCTCAACGGCAACTGAATTGATCGTCGTACGCCTCTACTCGATCCCTCCACATCACGCTACTGTTCGGGCACATAGTCTGCCGTCTTTAATTATGATAGAAAAATTGAAGCTGCTCAATCATTTGTTATAATTAACTATTAAACTTTAAAAAGTTTCTGTAAAATTAGAAATAATAATTCACAAATAAAAATTGGGTATGACCTTAGTATGACACATTAAGTTTCGAGTACCCTGTATACGCATAATTAAGGGTATTGATTACTTGAAGTTTACTAAACGAAATATATAAATACAATAATCGAAAATGAATGACTCTAAATTTATAATAAGCTTACACAATAGACATTAGTAAATTCCGTCGTAGAAAGTTAATTTTTGGACTCGCGCAATTCATACCTGGTAAATTGTAGAACGATCAATATCATAATGATTTCGATTGAATAACGTCTTGGGAATAATGATCACCATACTCTATAAAATTACATCGTACTCGAAAATGATCACGTACGTATTCTCTATTGGCAATATCAAACGTAGCCTCTACTGACAATAGCAAACGTAGCCTCTACTGGCACTCCGTTAAATTCCAGAAAGAAAAAAACCAATGAAGCGAAATAAAATTATAATGAAAGAAACAAAGACATCGTGTAAAAAAACACCTAAACTAATATAGGGTTAACCACGTGCCCCATGAACACCATCTTGTTCAGAAACATAACAAAAACGGTCTTTTCATATTTCAAACAACCATCACACGTTTAAATTAAATAATAATAACTCAAAAATACGCATAGCGAAGTATATAAAATTACTTTTAAAAAGCCATTATTAATTACAAAGTCCGTCTGCAGTACCACGTGTTAATTGAGGAAAACTCAAGAGCAAAAAAAGAGCAGATTTCCTCGACTCTAACCTACATAGGAAAAGGTAAGTAGGTCTTAAAGAAACTAGCCGATAGGGACAGACACTGTATAGAAGAAATTAATAACGAAATATATAATTAGAAAATTATTTTGCTACCTTAAAATTAAAATAAAAAATCTCGGAATATAACTGATGAAGAATACTAATTAATTACGTATTTAACCCTACACTGCGCAATTTTTTCTATTACTTAGAAAAAAATATTTTGTTACAGCAAATATTCTTTAGAAGTCTAGAAAAATATTTAAAAAATTCCAAATCATATATTTTTCTCAAAAATTAAAAAAATATAGTTGTCTTAAATTTAATACAAAGCGGTTTATTAATACATTGTTACATATTTTAAGATATTAGGTTTTTAGTTAGTATGAAATTGCACAAAACAGTTGTTCTTATTTAAACATATGTACACTCCACATTTGTTGCACTTTATTTGAGAACAATATTTATACGTAGGAAATTTGCATCGTTGTCTTTCTTTAGTATATATAGGCCAATGGGATTGGGCATCCGTCGTTATGTCCCTTGGTTGAATGTAGGAAGTTGTTGCGGAGCGTTTCCTTCTCTCGGTAATTTTTGTTTGTACATCTGAGGGTTTCCCTTTCTTTAATAGGCGCTCATTACCAACCTTGCAAAGACAGTCGGCAACTTCTGCTAATTTTAGAATTTTATTTTCGTTCCTTTGAGCTGCGACTCTCTTGTAGAGCAGCCAAGCATTTACCAAAGTAAGGTCTACTAAATGATAAAATACTCTCATGTACCATTTTTTACTAAACATAATAACCTTGTAGCGACCAATAAGGCTATCAAGAAGGTCTACGCCACCCATGTGCCTGTTATACTCTAAAACTAGATTAGGGCATTGGACATCCACAGTTTTCTTTTCTTTTTTGTCGAAACGTTTAACTGTTTTCTTTGGAAGTTCTCCCATAAAGGTGGACAGCAAAAAAACATTCTTATTATCCTTCCATGCCACAGATATTACATCGACGCCATCAAAACTACAAACATACTCGTAAGAAGTACCCCGGTCTTTCTTTTTCATTATATCATCGGTAGGCAATTTGCAATTAGGAAGGCGATTTTTCCTTATTGTTCCCAATGCAAATATACCATTGTTTGCCAAAAATGACACAAGTGGTAGAGAAGTAAAATAGTTGTCAAAGTAGACCACATGATTTAGATTACGTGGAACAACTCAGCACAAACGTACGACAGTATTTGAAGCTGCTCCCAAATCTGGTTCATCTGGTAATCTGAACTTTGCTTGATTTTCACAACCGGTGTACATTTCAAAATTATAGGCAAACCCACTAGCTCCACAGAGAATGAACAGTTTATAGCCCCATTTATGAGGCTTTGCAGGCATGTACTGCTTCAAGTGGTGCCTGGCCTTGGTTGCCCACAGCTGCTCGTCGACTGATAATTTTTGCTCTAATGGTACACTCTGGAATTTTGAGCAAAGGGCAGTTATAACTGGTCTCAACTTATGGAGCCTATCATGGTTTTCATTATCATTGTAACATGTACAAATTGTCATTAAAATGAAGCACTTTCGAATAGATTCAAAGTGTTTTTGGCTCATTGTTTCTTTTATCCTTGAAAATCCTAATCGACTACTCCAAAAAGACCTTACATTAGGCGTATGTACAATGGACATATATGTACATATGCCTAAATACTTTTGCAACCCTGATATTGTGAGATTTGTTGTCTTATTTGGATCCTTTTGAATCATGTAGATATTCGATTCGTCAACTATTTTTTGTAGTGATTTATCATAAAAAAAATTTTTAAAAAACGCAAATGGGGTAGCTAAATCCATGAAACTACCACCAAGAATCTCACTTCCTTTGAAAGTTGTAGCATCTTCATCCAAAACCAATTTTTTTTTTCTCCACAAAATTTGAGATAGTCTTTTCTTAGTATTATTGTCTGCAACTGATTGAATATTGCTGGTTCCGGCTTTGTTGTGAATCTCAGATTCAGTATTATTTATTTCAGTATTTTTCTCAATGTCATTATTTTTCGCGGTCTCTCCGTTAGTGTCTGTTAGTTCATTTTCCAATATAAATCCGTCATCTTCAAACTCAATGGCAAGATCTTGTATATCGCATTCTTCTAAAGCGTTGTCTATGAGGCAGTTTTCATCGTTATCAGCATCAGAATCATCAAATTCATCTTCACTTTCGAAAAGCTGGGCCGCAAGTTCTTCTAATTGGGCCTCTGTAAGATACTTCTTCCTCCAAACCATACCAAAGATAAAGCGCTATGTCTCAAATTTAATACAACTAAGTTTATGACCAATTCTGTACACCAATATAGAAAATAAGTAAAGAAATAGTGCACCTATATAATAATCTTACCTTTATAAAGTAAATTCAAATGTTTTAGACAGATGTTTGCAATAAAAATCACTCAAACATGTACGGTTATATCCGCTCTGTAAGTACAACTATGAAAACTACAATTCTAGAAATTTGATAAGGCGTAGACGTAAATTAAATTGTCCTTGATGGATATTGAGCTTTATGTACCATATACATAAAGGCGTCCTAAATTAAAGACCTAATGTTTGTGAACCTAAATAATGTTTGTAAGCGATTTAAAGTGAAAATAAAAGTGTTGTCTTAAATTTAATACAGTGCGCAGTGTAGGGTTAATTAAAGAAATAAATAAAGAAAACTAATAATTCAGAAGAATCACTACTTGATGATTCAGCGTCGACAATACCCAAAGATATCTTAAACGAAAATACTAAGGACAATACTAACTGAATTCGCTATGGACAGAATCGAAAAATATTCTAATGAATTTTAAGGAAAGATTTGCAATAAACCTGTACAAAGTATCTTAATTACAAAATAATTATCCACGCTACACCAACTCTAACACATTTAGTGACACCTCGAACGCTCTCACACGCGCAAGATATGAAAGATATAAATCCAAACCTTGGTGTATACTAGGTTGCCTACATCAACGCAAAATATTTCGTAACTTAATAAAATTTTGAATAAACTAGGAAAGTTACTATAATGAAATTTATACTCTTAACTAACAGTAGGATAATTATCCGCACCAGAAAATCTAAAAAATATCGAAAATTACAAACAAATACGCGAAAATCTCGCAAGATATAGTCCGTTCATACGTTATATAATCAAATGACTAAAAATGAACCAGGGGCGATTTGAACACATTACAATAATAAAAGTAATAGATCTAGCTAACCATTAAGAAATTTGTTGATCGATGTCTTGTTAATTTATTTGACATTTCACATTAGCGTCCGTTAGTTCTATAATACCGTACAAACTAAATATTTGTAAGTTAATTTACAACTTGGTCGGACGGGTGCCCAAACGAGATATAGTTAACACTTTTAGTGAACAAAACATATCAAAAAGCACTATATATTGTACAAAAATAGGCCGTCCACGCAAGTTAACTGGAATTTAAATCAATAGATTATCCGAACATGTCAAAAATACCAAAATCGGCCTTTAAGTTTACTATATTTATTAAACTAGCTACATTTTGATTAGCTTGTTACTTGGTTAGGTAGCCCTAAGTTGTACTCAAGCTTTATCTCATAATAATTATATATATATATATATATATATATATATATATATATATATATGAAAAAATGTGTGAAAGTCGTATCCACCCTGGAATTTGCAGACGCCAGCGTTTCATGGTTTTACCAATCATCGGTGCACCTACATCCAGGAATAGACACGACTTTCATTTCTATACGAAGTGTATATATACTAATTGTGATAAACGTAATGTTAATGAGAATTAATAATCAATAAATTCTCACATTACTGCCAATGCCGCTCTATTCCTGGATGTAGGTGCACCGATGATTGGTAAAACCATGAAACGCTGGCGTCTGCACATTCCAGGGTGGATACGACTTTCACACATTTTTTCATTTTCCCGTACAACTCGGTCACTTGGCGCCGCGACGCGTTGCAGCTACATTCTAAGGCAAATGTGATTTTGTCAGGTGTAGAAATTAATGCAACGAATTAGAGCGGCAATGGCAGTAATGTGAGAATTTATTGATTATTAATTCTCATTAACATTACGTTTATCATATATATATATATATATATATATATATATATATATATTGATACGTTTCTTATTATTTTAAATTCTTTATGTATGAATTTTTAATATTTCTTAGTATGATATTATGTTGCGGTTTATTCTCTTGATGATCGTGATAATGTTAAATGAGACGTAAAAAGTAATATTAACTGTTATGTAAAATGTTGATTTTATACTTAACTTAGAAATGGGCTTATTATTCTTTCCTTTTTTTTTAATATAGACGGCTAGCTCAATGTTTCGTATCTCCAGGGTTCAAAGTCGGTTCAGGTATTTCTACTCCTCTCTTAGCTTATTTATTTTAATAAATCAATTCGAACAACACTTCAAGCAATTAAAATAAAACCAAAAAATAAAATGATAAAAAAAAACATTAACTTTATTGTACAAACAAAATTCTTAAAAATTCAAAATTAAGTCGGTATTTCGTGGAACACAAGCAATGATACATGCGATAAAAATTGGTACTAATACAAATCTTCTTTACTCTTGTTAAATAGTTTAACAAGTGCTAAGTGAACTTCAATCTGTTTAATAACAGTTTACCTGTTTGAGGAACAAATCGTTAACTGTAAGTACGAGTAAGTTGAGAACAACCAGTTCTATATGTGAATATGACTATTTAAAATGGCGTGTAACAATTAGTATATAAAAAACCTGTATTTTCGGGAATTAACTTCGGTGATCTCTGTCTATAGGTTCTGGAATGGTTCTTGAGTCAGGAAAACGGATATTAACCAGATCGGTTCCCTTAGGATGGCTTGTTCGCGATGTTTCCAAAGTCCGACGACAGCTGATTGCTTGGCGGCGTTCGTGTGCTCCGTTGAATGGCTTGATCTTCGGTGAACCTTTTTTTGTAGACTCGTATGATTTATATGTCCCAAAATTTCAAAAATTTCTATCTCCGGAATGTGATGGTCTGGTCTTTTGTAACTTTTTCAGTGTGTTGACGACAGGTATTGTAAGCGTTTTAGATAAATTTAACACTTGGACACTAATTATTTTAGCAGAAAAAAATTACTTTTATCGGAGCGAAATTTTCGTGACCGTTCGTTACAACAATGGTGGTAAAGACGCCGTTTTATTCTTTTGTTTTAAGTAAAATGACTGGCCGTTTATTGCCTTGTTTGTACTCATAATTATGTTGTTATACAGTTATAATTTAGGTAATATTTCAATGCAAATGGGTTTATAAAATTATTTTAAGAATTATTGAATAAGTTTGGTTATGAAACATATGTTGTTTTGTTTACAATAACTCTGTCAACATATGTTCCTATACAGGTTATTATGCCGTTATAATTCGGAAGCGGAGCTTAATTGTTTCAAATACATTTGAATATAAATACGTTAAATATGTTCTTATAAATCGCGTTAAATATTAATTTGAATTAGAAAATGAGTATAAACATCAGTAATGAAAATATAGAGAAAAATAAGTTAATTATTTTAAAGCAAATTTGTCGTCATAATAAAGTATTTATATTTTGAATTAATTCCTCCCCTCACTGGCATGAAAACATATAGTAAATATGAACATTATAACTAAATAGCTAGTTTTTGTATCCCTTTCAGAGGAGGAGCCTTTATTGTAATGCTTCAATATATATATATATATATATATATATATATATATATATATATAGTAAACCTAATCAGTAGGCGATTAAAGGTCTGTATATTACTTCAAAATATATGTATTTAAAAAACTCTACATGTTTCGGCAGTATCGCCTTTATCAAGAGAATACAAAATATAAATGACAGAATATAAATGTCAAGTAATTAAGTTTCTATGGTTTAAATTATTCAAAGATACATTCCAGTAATAATAATAAAGCATGCCTTAGTATTCCAAAAAATAGATAGCAAGGTGTGAACTTATGTGTTGATCGCTGCTAGCAATTTGTGTCTCTTTCTGGGTATGAACTTGTGTGTTGGCTGCTGCTGGCAGCTTGCGTCTCTCTATGGATGTGTGGTTTTGTGTGAGAGCGTAAGTGTAGGGTTTTGTATGACGGTGCGCTCGTGCGTGTGTTTAGTGAACGGTCGCGTGAATTTAGAGAGGTCGGATAACCAGCCGTTGCGTAGGGACGCCAACCCTTTCCCGGCAACTTCTTTACAATTCCGTGCAGTACTTCGACGGCCTGACCCCCGCCCCAATGAGGCAAGGCGCAGACCAGCGCCTAGTTGGGGCGGGGGTCAGGCCGTCGAAGTACTGCACGGAATTGTAAGGAAGTTGCCGGGAAAGGGTTGGCGGCCCTACGCAACGGCTGGTTATCCGAACTCTCTAAATTCACGCGACCGTTCACTAAACACACGCACGAGCGCACCGACATACAAAACCCTACACTTGCGCTCTCACACAAAACCACACACCCATAGAGAGACGCAAGCTGCCAGCAGCAACCAACACACAAGTTCATACCCAGAAAGAGACACAAATTGCTAGCGAACAACACATAAGTTCACACCTTGCTATCTATTTTTTGGAATACTAAGGCATGATTTATTATTATTATTGGAATGTATCTTTGAATAATTTAAACCATAGCAACTTAATTACTTGACATTTATATTCTGTCATCTATATTTTGTATTCTCTTGATAAAGGCGATACTGCCGAAACATGTAGAGTTTTTTAAATACATATACATATTTTGAAGTAATATACAGACCTTTAATCGCCTACTGATTAGGTTTACCATATCATACCAAGGTCACGAAGTTATTATATATATATATATATATATATATATATATATATATATATATATATATATAAGGTAAACTTAATAAGTCGGCGATTAAAGGTCTGGTTTATTACTTCAAAGTATATATATCTAAAATAACTCTACATGTTTCGGCAATGATGCCTTTGTCAAGAGAACACAAAATATTTTGTATTCTCTTGACAAAGGCATCATTGCCGAAACATGTAGAGTTATTTTAAATATATATACTTTGAAGTAATAAACCAGACCTTTAATCGCCGACTTATTAAGTTTACCTTATCATACCAAGGTCACGAAGATATTATATATATATATATATACTGTGTGGCCCATTAGTGCGAGGAAGTCCAATATGTCGTTTATTACAACACATATCAAAAAATGTTCCAAATAGAAGTTGTAGCAAATGCAACACTGCATATTTGTAAAATAATTGGAACTATACAGGATGCTCAGATTAGTCGAGGCATTTAACCGAAGTATTTTTTTAAATGGCATGGTAGCTATATTTTTACACTATCGCAATCAGTATAACGGTGTACATAAGTCACTAGATTTTTTCGACAAAATTTTATCGCGTTGCCAAATTATTGCGGAAAGTATGAAGTTTTAGAGAAAATTGCATGATCATAAATGTATCTCATAAAAGTTTACTAATAACATGTAAAGCGAAATTCTTCTTAATTACAAAGAGAAAGAGTTTATTAAACATATGGCACAAGAGTATTTTTTTTTCATACACATGGTGTTTAATATGAAGGCACAAAATCATCACATTTTAATAGGTCAAAACTTTTTTTTTTCAAATGAAACACCCTGTATATTAATGCACAATTTTGTAAAGCTACTAAATCCCTTCGATTTATGTATATACCATATAGCCTCTAAAACCAATAGTTTCAGAGAAATTACCGTTTTATGAAATTCTTATTCTACATAAATTAATTTCGAAATGCGACAAAATTTATAAAATTTATTAACCCTAAGTAAAATATAAAAACATAAATTTCTTTTCTTCTAGATATCTACAAAACAGTTACTTTATTAAATGCTCAATGCATTATTAAATGGCCACCATTTACTTCTAAACAATAATAAATGCGGTCATTGAAAGCTCTACTAACATTTCTTTGCATGGTCTCATCAATAGTTCGGAAAGTGTCTCTTATCCTTTGTTTCATATCTTCCTTCGTTGTTGCGATTGTTGTGTAAACTTGACTTTTAACATAACCCCACATGAAAAAATCTACTTTGTTTAATTCCGGGGAACGGGGTGGCCATTTAACTGGCCCTCCTCTGCCTATCCATCTTTCAGGTAGCCAGTTATTTAAAAACGTATTGACTACACCGGCATGATGAACTGGCGATCCGTCATGTAAATACCACATCTGTAAAATCCGTAAAATCTGTAAAAAATCCAAATAAATTTGAGCAGTTACCTTCCCATCAAAAAAATGCGGCCCAATCACATAATTTCCTATTATTCCACCCCAAACATTCAAAGATCATCTTGTCTGACTAGTAGTCTTTACATAATGTGGTTGTTCGGTGGAATAATAGTGAAAGTTATGTCTATTGACAAATCCATTTTTGTAAAATGTCGCTACGTCAGAAAATAAAACATGATTGAAAAATTGTCTGTCTTGTTCAATTCTTCCTGAAGCCCATTCACAAAACGTTATTCTTTTTTCTAAATCATCGGGTAATAGCTCTTGCATCATTTGTATGTGGTATGGATGCATCTTGTTTTTGCTCAGAATTCGTTGGACAACAGTGCGACTTATATTAGTCTGATGCGAAATTTCTCTACTAGATGTGTGAGGATTTTCTATAGCCTTTAACATAACTGTCATCTCATCATCTGCTGTTATTGCAGTCTTTGTTCTTTCACCGTTTGGATATGCAACATTTCCAGTTTGTGTAAATCTCAACAATAAACTTTCAAATGCTTCTTTTCTAGGCTGCCTTCTAAGTGGATATTGTTCATGATATAATCTTGAGGCAAATAAGCAATTTTCTAAACTGTCACCCAGCACAAAAATCATATCTATCAGTTCTTGATTGTCGAAGTTCATTTTTGCAACCTAATTTACACGAAATGTAGAGTAGGTATACTAAACTACTTATTCTTGACAGTAGTACAATAATAAATTAGAAAATGTCACCCCCACCCCTACTTCTGCCATTGGCCAGTCCGAAATCACCCAGATCCCTACTTCTACTATTGACAAATCCATTTTTGTAAAATGTCGCTTCGTCAGAAAATAAAACATGATTGAAAAATTGTCTGTCTTGTTCAATTCTTCCTGAAGCCCATTCACAAAACGTTATTCTTTTTTCTAAATCATCGGGTAATAGCTCTTGCATCATTTGTATGTGGTATGGATGCATCTTGTTTTTGCTCAGAATTCGTTGGACAACAGTGCGACTTATATTAGTCTGATGCGAAATTTCTCTACTAGATGTGTGAGGATTTTCTATAGCCTTTAACATAACTGTCATCTCATCATCTGCTGTTATTGCAGTCTTTGTTCTTTCACCTTTTGGATATGCAACATTTCCAGTTTGTGTAAATCTCAACAATAAACTTTCAAATGCTTCTTTTCTAGGCTGCCTTCTAAGTGGATATTTTTCATGATATAATCTTGAGGCAAATAAGCAATTTTTTTAACTTTCACCCAGCACAAAAATCATATCTATCAGTTCTTGATTGTCGAAGTTCATTTTTGCAACCTAATTTACACGAAATGTAGAGTAGGTATACTAACTACTTATTCTTGACAGTAGTATAATAATAAATTAGAAAATGTCACTCCCACCCCTACTTCTGCCATTGGCCAGTCCGAAATCACCCAGATCCCTACTTCTACTATTAATACCGTCGATCTACAAGTCCCGATATCATTCGACGACAAGAAACCAAGGAGAATACTTCGACCTCGCCGCTGAAGATGTTGTTGTGGACCGCATGTATTATTGTTTAGAAGTAAATGTGGCCATTTTGAGCATTTAATAAAGTAACTGTTTTGTAGATATCTAGAAGAAAAGAAATTTATGTTTTTATATTTTACTTAGGGATAATAAATTTTATAAATTATGTTGCATTTCGAAATTAATTTATGTAGAATAAGAATTTCATAAAACGGTAATTTCTCTGAAACTATTGGTTTTAGAGGCTATATGGTATATACATAAATTGAAGGGATTTAGTAGCTTTACAAAATTGTGCATTAATATACATTTGAAAAAAAAAAGTTTTGACCTATTAAAATGTGATGATTTTGTGCCTTCATATTAAACACCCTGTGTATGAAAAAAAAATACTCTTGTGCCAAATGTTTAATAAACTCTTTCTCTTTGTAATTAAGAAGAATTTCGCTTTACATGTTATAAGTAAACTTTTATGAGATACATTTATGATCATGCAATTTTCTCTAAAATTTCATACTTTTCGCAATAATTTGGCAACGCGGTAAAATTTTGTCGAAAAAATCTAGCGACTTATGTACACCGTTATACTGATTGCGATAATGTAAAAATATAGCTACCATGCCATTTAAAAAAATATTTCGGTTAAATGCCTCGACTAATCTGAGCACCCTGTATAGTTCCAATTATTTTACAAATATGCTGTGTTGCATTTGCTACAACTTCCATTTGAAACATTTTTTGATATGTGTTGTAATATACGAAATATTGGACTTCCTCGCACTAATGGGCCACCCTGTGTATATATATATATATATATATATATATATATATATATAATTATTTAGTGACATTGGTATGATATGGTAAATGCAATCAGTTGGCGATTTAAGGTCTGGCTTTACTTTAAAGTATATATATTTAAAACAACCCTACATGTTTCGGCAATGATGCCTTTATCAAGGATATAAAATATAAAATTAAATTTTATAAATAAATAATAATAATTTTATAAATTTTATATTTTATATCCTTGATAAAGACATCATTGCCGAAACATGTAGGGTTGTTTTAAATATATATACTTTAAAGTAAAGCCAGACCTTAAATCGCCAACTGATTGAATTTACCATATATATATATAATATATATATATATATATATATATATGTTTTCTTTCAGGTTTCCGCGGGTAGTAGTATGTGTTGTAACTGGATTCCGGGTTTTCTTCCGCATTTCCATTGTTTGGTCTTTGTAAAGACCGGTGCTGGTTTCTGGACAACGTTTCGGCAAAATCATATTTGCCATCTTCAGGTCTGCGATAACTGTCTGCTTCTGCTTCTGGTTACTCGTAAACTTCGTTTACGAGTTTACGAGTAACCAGAAGCAGAAGCAGACAGTTATCGCAGACCTGAAGATGGCAAATGTGATTTTGCCGAAACGTCGTCCAGAAACCAGCACCGGTCTTTACAAAGACCAAACAATGGAAACGCGGAAGAAAACCCGGAATCCAGTTACAACATATATATATATATATATATATATATATATATATATATATATATATATAGTAGATTAAACCAGACGGCGATTTAAGGCCTGGTTTACTTTGATATGTATACATTTAAAGCAAGTAAAACACGTTTCGACAAAGTGTCTTTTTCAAAGAAATTAAAAATATATATCTATATATAAATCGTCGACTAATTTAATCTACCATAACATACAAAGGTCAAGAAATAATTATCTATATATATATATATATATATATATATATATATATATACTTGTAAGTCTTATCAACCATACTATAATAATGACTAATAGTTAAAATAGATTGACATTTAATGTAAATCTATTTTAACATGTTGAGTGACGTTTACTGACAATTTTTAACTACGTTTTTTCTCCCGAAGAAGGGGCAAATAGCTGCGAAATATAGAGGTTAAAATAAATGAATTTTTTGTTGTCAGACCGCTTACCCGAATAACAAATAATAATATAATAGTTATTATATATATATATATATTATAATGATAAAATTCTTCTTCAGGATGTGAGTTCTTTTGGAAAATAAACTGTATGGACGTAAAAAAAATACTTACAGAAACCTATATTACAATTTAATACATATATAGAATAAAATTTAAAAAACTTACATGTACCAGAAAAGAATTTAGTGTTTTAGTGAATATCTATGTAACTCCTTTTTTCTATCACGTTCAAATCCAAAGAGTTTCTTTAATAAAAAATTCGCCTTGTTCTTGTTGCCTTCTTCGATACTACACATGTTATTAAAATATTTTAAACAACTAATGCAATTGCATTTATGTGAAACTCTTTCTATTCCAATTTATATTTACCGGTTTTTCCGTCAAATTTTTCTCTCTGACGTTTTTCTTATTCTATTCTGTTTATCATTATTTAAATTGTTAAAATGCATATACTTTTCATCTTTAAATTTGTATTTGTTTACATATTTTTGTTTGTATTGTTAATGTTGGGCACGAAAGGTTGGGTTGTTACTTTTGTTAATTTTATTGTTATTAGGCGCATGTTTTGTAATATTTTTGTAGTTTGTAGCTATTTCTTGTAAAGAGTATAAAGTTGGTGGTTGAATCGAGTTTCTTAATTTTAATTTACTGTTGTTTCTTCTTCGTGTTTGGCATTTCTAATATTGAATTTCTTTTGTAATATTGCTTTGTAATCATTTATTCTTATCTGTATCTGTTCTTGATATATTTCAAAACTGTTTAGTATATCTTTGTTATTATTTTCCATATTATTTTTATTTTAGCATTATTATTGATTAATTTGCTATCAATCTCTTTGGATGCTTTGCCCTAAGAAAGAATCGTTTGAGCTATTATTTTCAAAGTTTTCGCTATTCTTGTTGTTTTAACTTTGTAGATACTCTATAGTGTTTAAATATGCCTGAGATCTGAGATGAGTTAACGTGTCTAAAATTAATGTAATTTTGCTATTGCGATTGTGGGTACTGTTTTTGTTGGTTTTGAAAATTTCGAGGACTGTAAATTTGCCATTTCTGTTGTGTATTTTGCCCTGAATTTCTATATTGCATTTGTGGAGGTTACTGAGTGTAGTGTTGCGTTTGTATATTATTGATACTTCTATTATTTGCAGGTCTCTTTGAGCACCTAAAATTATTTTGATAAAAAGTGTTATCATTTCTTACATCTGGTTGATTAAATTGAATACTAGCTTGCTCTTCCCCTTGAGGATTGGAGTAGGATAAAAAATCTATTTTCAGCATTAAATTTTGAAGAATTATACTTGGCCAGGTCATCGTACTGTTTCAAGATCTCACAGAAATCAGAATATGTACGTATTCTTTGTGTTATAACAGCCTTACCTATATCATACTCAAAATGTCTAGAATAAAACTTAACAAATTCATCTTCGTTTATTTTTTGTGTAAGGTGCTGTGTATGGGCATATCTCTTAGTAAAATAATTTCCCTAGTTGTACCAAAATAATTCCATTAAATAAATCCATTCGAATTTTATTCTGGCTTAATGCCGACCAAAATTTATAATTGATTTTGTTTACGTCCATTCATTATATTTTCCAAAAGAACCCACGTCCTGAAGAAGAATTTTAACATTATAATATATATATATATATATATATATATATATATATATATATATTTATATATATATATATATATAGTAAACCTAATCAGTAGGCGATTAAAGGTCTGTATATTACTTCAAAATATATGTATTTAAAAAACTCTACATGTTTCGGCTGTGTACGCCTTTATCAAGAGAATACAAAATATTTTGTATTCTCTTGATAAAGGCGTACACAGCCGAAACATGTAGAGTTTTTTAAATACATATATTTTCAAGTAATATACAGACCTTTAATCGCCTACTGATTAGGTTTACCATATCATACCAAGGTCACGAAGTTATTATATATATATATATATATATATATATATATATATATATATATTATATTAAAGTTTTAGATTTTGAACTCAAATTAAAACAATTCTTTTGTCTTAGATATATAATTCTATAAAAATTTACATAAGGATATTACCTGGACAAACCTGTAACCGTAAAATAAACTAAAATTTTTAAATATTTGTTTTTTAGGCAACGCAGGGTGTGATACTGTCAGAAGCCAAAGCGTATGATTGGATTTGGTCAGTCGTGATGGCCCCCTATTGTGAGAGACACGTCTTCCTGCGTATCCAAAACATCAACCGCTCTTATAAATTCACAACTCGATGAAATAAAACCGTCCGGTTGTTGTGCACAACTTGGCGTATTCGATCAGTTTAGCACGCTGTAACGCCATGGTACTTGTTCGGTATTAATCAAGTAAGTGGGTCTTGTCTTTCTGGCACTCTCCGATGTCAAACCAGACGACACGGAACATAGGTAATGGAAAACATGTCCCAACAACCCGGTCCGTGTTATAAATGATGTACTCGCGAGGTGCTCGCCCTATCTGGCAAAAACAACTGCTACATATATTGTACCACTATTTTAGCGCTATACTTACTTTTAGCCATTTTTCGGTATTTCCCTTGACAAAAAGAATTATATATATATATATATATATATATATATATATATATATATATATATATATAAAGATAATTATTTCGTGACCTTTGTATATTATGGTAAATTCAATTTGTTGGCTATTTAAGGTCTGGTTTTACTTCAAAATGTATATATATATATATTTAAAACAATCCTACATGTTTCGGAAAATGATGCCTTTTTCAAGGAATATAAAATATATATATATATATTTTATATTCCTTGAAAAAGGCATTACTATTACTATTAAATACTATGTAATATTATGTAAGTGGTTAGCGATCGCGAGAGAAACCAAATTCTCACGTAGGTATGTTAAGTGATGCGAACTCATTACTTTTATAAATCTAGCACTATAAAACGATCAGTATGGGTCCAACAAGTGGGTTTTCTCAAAAAGAAGTACCGCCACTGCTATTATGGAGTCTAGTAGTGTTTAATATTATTAGGACTAGCTTTTGGAAACGAGAAAACTTAATGGTCTGAGTAGCATAAGACTGTTCCAAAAAAAGATAACATTAATCAATGAAGTAAGGTACCTAGGCATAACACTTGATGCGAAACTTAATTGGAGCAGACACCTAGTTATAGTGACAGACAGGGCGACACAGGTCTTCTAGCGATGTAGATAATATAAAATAGAAATAGAAAAAATAGAAAAAAGAAATAGAAAAATGGCAAAAAAAATGTTATATTATTAACAACTTGTATAAATCATTTGCTAAATGTAGCACTTTTAGACTACCATCACTTTTCTCCTTTGAGAAACCGTTTGCACAGATTCTATAATTCATTAAAAAAATCTCTAAGACAAGTTTTATACTATTGTCGAGCAGAACCTTGGGTGATGTACAATCGTTTAAAGTTCGCTTTATAGTTTTACATTGCTTCTTTGTAAGATTACGCAACCGATTTTTGATGGGACAGTATTTCGTAGTGGAATTAAGTTTCTAATATTTAATAATGAAAATATATTTCTAATATACGAGGTGTGGCTATAAAATAACGGTACTGATGCTGTAAAACTTTTTATTTTAAATTTATGCATATTTAATTATTATCCCCTTCAATATACCCCCTCCTTTATTCCTACACCGCCGCATTCGAATTTTCCATTTTGCGAAACAGTGCTGCAAGTCTTCCTTCGTTCCTTTGTGAGCTCGCCCATGACGCGTGCCGTTTTTTTTTCACAACTTCAACAGTCTGAACAGTCTTGTTCTTTTTAAAGTAGATTTGACGTTGGAGAACAGATAAAAGCTACATGGTGCCAAATCAGGTAAATAAGGCACTTAAAGTGTCAGTACGAATATTTTCACCATTCACCATTTTCGCAGACATGTTTAAATTATTATGCAAAATTTTCCTTATGCATTCTTTCTCAATTCCTCCAGTTTCAGTAATCCCACGAATAGTCAACCGACGGTCAGATCAAATTAGGTTACTGATTTCTTCAATATTTTCATCCGTTTTTAACGTAGAAGAACGTCCCGGACGAGAATTATCTTCGACATCTTCTCGGCCATCTTGGAAATGATTAAACCACTCAGATACCCGCGCGTGTGAGAAACATTCATTGCTATATAGTTACTTTAATAAAAAATAAGTTCAGTAGCGTTTTTTCTAAGTTTCAAATAAAATCTCACGACGATTCGTTGCTCTATTAAAACATTTATCATTTTCCAGATCTTATATAAACGAGGACCACGGCTAGAATATTATGTCTACAGATACGAGAGAGATGGCGACTTTAGCGTATTCGTAGTTTGTCACAACTCGCATAAGTACTTAAGAAACCCTATAAGCAATGTAAGTACTTAATATTTTCAATCGCTTGCACTAATATTTATTACACAGTATTGATCTAGAATGAGATAGATATAACTAAAGTAACGTTTCCACATGTTTTCGAACCAGCATCTAACGTTTTATGTTTCCTATGAAGCCAACTTCTCACATCTAAAATCGTTTTGGATTTGTTTTGCTCTCTTATCTTTCTTAGGTGCATCTTATTTAAAATGTTAATCTTCTATGTTAGTGCATTTGGCTTTAACTTTGTTTTTATATCTTTCTTTCTGATACCTCTTTTTAATTGTTTTCATTATCTTCTATATATAACATGAATTCTCCTGAGCGTAATCATGCCACTAACACTAACAAATTCCTAGTTTCGTTTGAGTGGAAATAGTGGATATTATTAATATTATTACAAAGATATCTGGTAATTTCTGCTACTTCCACCATTGTACACGAAATTCCGATTACATTTCTTTTCGGGGCAATTTTTATTTATATATTTATAAATTTTGACTTCACCATATTTACTACTATTCTTACTTCAATCTATCTCTGCTAGGCATTAAAATACTTTTGGTTTCGTATTCTTAGACTTATCACCACATATCAATAAGAAGGAAAAAAAGTTGGCAGACGTTTTAAAATTTGGAGATGCTTGAAGTAGGGAACGGCATGAAATAAAATTAGCCGTCATGGGATGCCTAACAGATGTGAAACATCGAAATCGATTGTTATTTAAAGAAGGGAATATAAAGTAAAGTAAAGAAATATTTAGATTGTCACTATCACTGTTACTTTCACTATCACTCATATTTAAAATCAATAAAAGGTTGCAACGTATTCGGTTGAAAATACTTTGTTATACTCGAAAGGACAAACACCTATACAATATATTACACATATATTATCGAAGTAAGTCAGGCTTGTCAAATTTGACATGTCTTATTTTTCATTTGTCAAATTTGACTTAAGTTTTACGAGTATTAGCAATGTATACATACATTGCTAATATGAAGTCTATGAAGTCTATATGTGACAATATGAGTATATTTAACCCGTTTACGCAAATAAAAAACTCTGATTTTATGCTCATAAGAGGTATGCGAGTTTTATATGTTGTGCAGTGTCTAGCTTAGAGGGATAGCGGAGAGATGGGACGCTAGGAATACATAGGCTATAACATTCACCGATATACACGCACACACAGTATACGTAAGAGAGAGGAGCGCCAGCGGTACGGAGGGGAGAGGTGCACTGACTGAGTGGTCGTCGCGTGATTGCATTTAAGAGCCTAGTTTAGCCCCGTAACGACATTAGATGTTTCACATCAAAAATTAAATCGCAAATCTTTAAGCTTTAATCTTTCTTCTTCTTGTTTGTTTGGATTTCTCCTGTTTATTCAGCGGATAATGATATCCAGCTCTGTCTTTGTCTATTTGGAGGTCTTCCGACTAGTCTCTTCCCTGGTGGTTTTCCTTCTCTGGCTATTCTTGGTAGTCGATCTTTTGTCATTCTTCTTACATGCTCGTTCCATTCTTTTTTCCACTTTTTGAACCATTTGACCTCATCTTGTACATTGCATTCGTTTCTAATAGAAACGTTGGTTCTTCTGTCGCGCAATGTGATGCCTGAGACAAATCTTAACGCTTTTATTTCAGCTGTCCTCATTTTTCATTTCGGTTTTTGGTGTCAGTTCGGGTCTCAATGGCATATGTTAGCACCTGACGTACTAGGACCTTATACATTTTAACCTTGCTCTCTGTTTGCATGTATTTACTCCTCCTTATTGTTTCTCTAAGGCCCTCCGATTTTTTAATGTTTTTGTTGACTGTATTTGTGCTTCTTTAAGCAGATTACAGTCGCTTGATAAATCCACGCCATACACCAAGCTCATCGTTTGCTCTATTAATTTCCTTACCAATTCTAGTTTGCGGCGAATTAGCTCTTTGAACACCACTTTTTCCCTACTATTTCCACGTTGTATTTTTTGGCAGCTGTATTAAACTTATGTAATAATCTTTAAAGATTATCTTCGCCATCAGCCAATAGTAACGCTTCGTCTGCATCGTATAGTTAATTTTATTTTTTATGTTATTTCGCCCCATTTTATAACCTACCATACTTTTAACCTCCTCTATAATTTAATCCATAACGAGGTTAAATAAAAATATAAATAAAATTCTAATCATAAGTTAATTCATCACCATAAAACCATGGAACTAACCACTCACTTGAAACAAGAGTAAAATGAGAGAGAATCTCGCCCAATGCACATATTTATTAGGACTGTTGCTACGTCATACGAGGAAAAAAAATATTTGAAATAATATTTCAATTACCCCATATTTAATTATTTTCAAAAAGGAAATCGACCACAAAGAAAACCTACTACCAATTTACAATATCTTTCCTTTTAAATTTCACTAATAAAGATCAATAAATCGTTAATTACACATCGTACTATAACACAAATAACTACGTATAGATGTCACTGTATGTCTACTTCAATTAGCTTCCAAATCGAAATACCAAATAAATGAAATACTAATTAAATTATATCTTCAAAAATTTCAATAAAATACTAAGTTCCTATTCTCAATATATTTTTACATTAAACGGCATAGTTTAATTACAATTTAAAAATACTACTTCGATGACTTCCATAAATTCTATATTTTGACGCACATGTATGCATTTCGCTCACATGTAAATCTATAGCGCATGTCCAACGCATGTCTTACTAAATGTCAAAGGAATATTATTTAAATGTGTAAACAAACACAAAGTAGAGGGAAAAGATTTAATTAACAAGGAAACCCGTACAAAATCACGAATTTAAGCACTGGTAAAATTAGAAGACACTAGTCTGCCTTTGTTCTAATTAACACCTGTACAGATAACCAACGCTAGATCGATTAATGGAAGTAAATTAGCCATTAACTAAACAATGCAAGAAACCGTTATTGAAAGATCTAATAAATGTGTAAACTAGTTATACGAACAAAAGTAGTGAATCTATGATATACACCCTGTGGTTCAAAAATAACAAACAAACAAAAATGCAAAATAAGGTAATTTAAATTCAAGAATTTAGGAGTATGGTAGATTAGTAAATAAATATAGCAGATACTAAAAATATACAAGCGAAATCGGCGTATAACAACCTCTATAACTTTGGGGCTGTTTTTTTCCTCGTTTGAGACTTCTTTCATTTTTGGTTTATTTTAATAACAAAAATGGGAACAACGGGAACGGACTATCTCCTCGATTGAACCACTGCTTTAAAATTCTAACAGAAGACGCTGATATATACGCCGGCGCAGAAAACGGAGTTATAATTATATGTTATAATATAACAGCAATTTTAGTACCTGCATATACCTGCTATATACGCGCAGCTACGATTGAAAATGCAGATAGTGGATTTAGAAATACCGGCATCTGGCTTGTAGATAGAAATATTTTTGGCGAGCATGAATTTATTGCAGCAGACAACCTATTGCATTCGGAAGCGACTGAAGGAACTGATCTCTATAACAAGAGTAAGGACGCTGAGAATAATAATCTAGTTGAAGGAATGGACCAAAACTAAGGTAAGGAGAAGATATTTTCATCAGAATTTTCTTACAACACTATATGATTATAGATGATGAAAATACACCTTTCAAAAGAATCAAACTACTGGTTTCCGTAGAGGAAATTTCGCCGATCCCAAAGCCAAATAGAATGTCGAAGAGGTCTAGAAAAGGAACATAATAAGCATATAAGTTAACAGGCAGCCCATACTAAAATGAACTCACTGAAAAAAAAATAAAGCAATCAAACCTAAATTCATACTGAGAGAAAAGAAGCAAAAGTCTCTAAGAACTCCTCAACCATCCACATCCAAATCCATTTGCCCCGGTACATCTACTTCAGCAAGTATGGGTTCAATAGATGAAACATGGTATTGCTTTCTATGTGAGAAGGATAATCAACTGGATATGATACAATACCAACACTGCCACAAATAGACGCATGCCGTCTGCGCAGATGTGTGTTCTCTACGTAAATTTTATAACTGCACATATTGTGTGCATTTGGTTCAGTTTATAATACATTTTTTAAAAAAGAATATTGTGCTTTATTCTTTTATACATAGCTGCAAATGGCGGTCCAATCGAAGAACGCAATGGTCCATTCGCGGCAACTGGTTGCCACAAATGGACCACTTGGAACCATTTGGGGAAATAATTTTGTGCTAGCTTCTATGGAAGATACTATCTCATAAAAATCAAAATCCGTTAAGTCAAATATCACACTTTATACTCCTACATCTATTTTGCATCAAGAGTCCGTAGGTAAGAAATTAAAAAAAGGAAAAAAATTAGAATTTGAAAATCGGTCCATTTGTGGCAACCTTCCCCTATAGCCAAAAGACATTACAGGTTACGCAAGGAAACACATACTGTATATCTCCAGCCCTAATAATAAATAAACTATTAAATTGAAAGAAAGTATCCAATATTTCATTTTATTCATAAGATGCAGTGATAGAATAGCACCATTATCTGAATAAGATGAAAAAATCACGACAAGACATTTTGGAATTTATATTAAATACTCGGTGATGAAAATTATTACGAAATCGTAGTATAACAGGCTGGAAACTGCCGAAGGAACGTGTCGGTTTAAATACGTACTCACTGTTGCAATATTTGCCTACTATAGTGGCATACGCATACTAGATCACACATTACGATACCTAAACTACCACGGTGGTGTCCGTTCTATGTAAGGAAAGAACAATCATTAATAAATTCTTACTAGGCCAATATACAAAAACCCTAAATGTTAGCTTAAAAACGACGAAATCAAATGTAATAAATTTATTTTACCATTCAAAAACTTTCTAATTCTTATCGAACTATTTTCTAAAAAGACGACAAATAAAAATAGTGAAATCTGACATTAATCACAAATACAATTCCAAAAGGGTTGTTCACCTAAATAAGAAAGCACTTAAGCGTACCGACTATATCGCAACATAACAAGGCGTTAATGAAATTGCAATAACGCCCGTGAAGCTTTTATTTACCTACGCATTCAACACGATCCAGATAAACACGTCATGGGGTTACTGACTCGCCACATTAAAATATAAATATGTATGGCTGGGCAGAGATGGTTTTTTTATCACGCAAACTTCAAGCGTAACGCCCATCTTAATATATCTGGACGTATGCCTGTCAATCAGCGATGACGAATTAGGCTAACCCTCAGTCTTTACTATCTCAAGTTCCAATCTTCAATCCACGCCATCTTTCCAGGTCACGTCTCGCCAAAATCGTCACGGAAAGTGTTGAGTAACATTCGAGTCGACGTGCACAGCAACAATATTAATTACAGAGCGTAAATATAGCCAAGACATTTTTCATTCATTTCATATTTATCTTGCTTTAATATAATTTTAATAATTTTCGTCGAAACACGCCTTAAGATTAACTTTGCTGTTACATTTAACTAAACGGAATTGGAAGAACAGTTTCTTAAATGTTGCTTATAGAAGCCAGCTAAACCAAAATTTAATACTTGCATGTTCTACAAGAGATGAAATATGCTAATATTCAATGCAAAAGATTATCAATAAAATCTTAAATAATTTCTTTTGAACATGCATCTTACTTTGGTTTTATTTCATAGAATAAAATGCGTTCAAATATAATTAAGCCTAACAAAGAACAACATTTGCACTGAATAACATATCGCAAAGGGGTTCAGATAGATACTCTCCCTTCATTATACGAGGGATGTTTCCAAAGTTCTGGAAATTTGAATATTTTTGTGATTTAAGAACTTCACGAAAATACATATTATGACGTTTGCATGATAGAATGGATCCGACTAGCTTTTAGATGCAACAAAACATTAGAAATTAACGAAAGGACACGAATTTTGAAAGATAAAATATAGCTTTGAAAAAGTGGTTTAGGAAGACTATTTTACATCCGAAAAAGTGTTGGCGTCACCAAGGATGTTTCCAAAGTTCTGGGAATTTAGCTACATTTTTTTGGTCAATTTTCATCAATTAATTCATCAATGTAATTTTTCAACATAATCGCCATTTCATTGAATGCATTTATCACAACGATAAATTAATTTTTTTTTAGCCGCCCTTAAAGAATTTAAGGCTCGTTTTACGTCAGTTAAACTCTCAAAATGAATGGTTAAGGTTTTTTCAAATCTGGAAACAGATGAAAATCACTCGGTGCGAGATCCGGTAAATAAGGAGGATGCGAAAGTAATTCCCATCGTAAATCGTTTAAAACATTTTTCGTTTGTTTTGCGGTGTGCGGGCTTGCATTATCCGGTTGCAATAACGGACGCTTATGCATATTCTCAGGCCGTTTTCTGGTAAGTGTTTGCTACAGTTGTCCGGAAAATTGAAATAAGAAAGTCCCGTTTCGTTAGTGGTTATTATCCGTTGGCAAAATTCATCACCCTAACGGGCTAACAGCTCTTCAACTAGTAGTATGGGTCGACAACAGTCAGATCTATTGAGTTTCTGTTCCGGACCCAACAGCAGGTTGAAACCTTGCTTACGCCTAAACAATCATGTAAGATCTCATGAACTTGTCCTGTACCTTTTCCTAGACGTATACTAATTTGAGAAATAGTCATTCGTCCGTCCTCTTTCAGTAGGTTCTCCATGGCAGTAATGTTTCTTTCATTTACCGACGTGGTCGGGCGACCACTGTGTGGATCGTCTTCTAATGATGTTCTATCATTTTTAAAACATTCGGTCCACCGATATACAGTACTTATAGATTCTGCAGACTCACCAACTCTTTGCAGACGTTTAATAATAAGTTTTCACACCCTCTTTCCAGAAAAAGAAAATTATTGCTCTTTGAGATTTAGCTGCGTCTTCCATGGTTACACAAACAGTGCTACGAAAATGCATTTATATCGGTCGAACACCTGAATCAGACTGAACTATATTTCATACCTGCATAAACACGTCAAGACTTGTTTATCACCAATAGCATTGCCTATAAGTTCTGGGTAATAATTAGAGCACAATTCCCAGAACTTTGGAAACATCCCTCGTATGTTGTATTTAATTAATTTTTATCTTTGATCGAAGACATCCGCGAATTACTTTCGATGCAAATATTGAGCACGTCCTTTCTACGATATAACGACCCGACTAAAGGATTAAAACCGTAAAGTCTATTACTGGCACAGTGGAAAATAAGTTCATACGAACGAGCGATTAGAAATATTAGAACATTTCGATACCCAACCAGGACTGTATTCACAAAATTACACACTGCACATGCATTATATATTTATATAATTATATAAGGTAAAAACGTAATACTAACTATTTATAAACAAATTAAATAAATGTACTAAAAGTCTTCACAGTTGTCAGAATAGTCATAGTTAGTGATATCAGTTTCACGATACACTACGCTAAAAGTAGATAAAGTACGGTCCATTTGCACATTTGCATTTCGACCTTCCAAAACACCTTCCGCTGTGTTCGGCAATAGATTTAACAGTTTTAATTCTTTAGTCGGATTGTTATATCGTAGAAAGGACTACAACTATTATTCTTAGAATTTTGTTTTCAACACGTTGCAAGCTTTTTAAATTTAAGGTACTTGTAAATAAGCAATGCCGTTTCTAGGCTAAAATCCTATGCATTTATTTATGGAGCTTTGTCGTTCAATTCAAGATACTTTGAGCTGTGACACAACAGTTGAGTGACGCAAAACAGGTATGAACAAGTGATGAAGAGGTTAGCCTGCTTATTATCTGTTAACACCTGTTCTATACCTGGTTCGAATAGAAAATGAGCAGATATAACACAGGTCTGAACAGATAATGAACTTACTAACCTTTTGTATAATTAATTCTGGGGTTTTTGCCCAGAAACCCCATTACATAGCTATTGATACTTAAAGTGACATAATTACCAAACTTGATACCTAAAATCCAAGTCGTGATAGTCTTATGAAACAGCAATTTGTCAGCGATAACCTAGAATTTCTTCCGATGAACTAAAGCATATTTCAAAATTTTAATTCTACCTCCCTTCTTTTTGAAAATAAACTGCACCACATGAGTTAGGGATATTCGCAGTAAACAGAAGAAAGAAAATGGGAATTGCGTGAAGCAAAAACTCGTTTAGATTTTATTTTTATATTGTTCGAAGCAAAAACAACGGAAAAGTTTAACGAAAATGATAACAAGTAACAGAAGCAAAATTTTATAACTAGAAAAACCACCACCTTCAATACAATATATGACGACCACTGGCATCAATTACAGCTTGATATCTACGTTGCATACTGTTTGTCAGCGCGTTAAAGATGTTTTGCTCCAGATCATTCCATAACTGTGGTAAGATGCGTCTTAAGCCATCTAAAGTTTCTGTAGCAGATTGGAACTGATCTAATCTTCTATGCTTATTCCCATGCTTGTTCAATGCAGTTCAGATCAGGAGATCGTGGAGGTAGTTGTAAATGTTGAATGGCTAGCTTCAAATGACATCTTGGACAATAACAACGCGATGAGGTCTAGCATTATCGTTAAGGAAGCGAAAGTTCTCACCGATAGCACCTTGAAAATTCGGTATAACATTATTAATAATGTTGTTCCTCTATTGCAATCCATTCATATTTCCATGACAAACGTAGAGGTCTGTATGTTCATTAAAACATATGCCAACCCAAACTGTTATAGAGCCTCCTCGAAAAGGATGAACTTCTTGAGCAAAGCGCAGATTTCTAGGAATTCCGCACGCGAACTCTTCGACTATTTGAAGATCGGACATGTCTGGATTCATCTGTGAAAAGTATAGTGAGCTATTGTTGATTCCAATGAACATATTCTTTTGCCCACTCTAATCTTAGTCGTTTATGTTCGCATGCCTTATAATGGACGCCTAGATGCAATGTTAGCTTCGTATAGACGTCGCCTGATAGTTTCTCTAGAAACATGTACGTCGGCTGCTGCTTGAAACCTCCCTTGCAGTATTCTACAAGTTTGCATTGGTGTTGTTTTCCGAGGTCCACCAGTTCTCCGTCGTTCTGAGATAGAACTAGTTTCATTAAATCTATTCCAAAGGCGAAATATGACACTTTGTGATACCCCAAAGCGTCCTGCTACAGTAAGCAGCATATCACCACTTTACAGCATTCATATAGCTTTGTTTACTTCAGCAGCGATTAAAAAAAATTAAACTGAATTTGGGGTGATCCAATGTGATCAATTTTATACTTGACAAAACTGTCAAGGAATAAACAACCCGTAACAAGGCGACAGTCGTATTTGTGCTATTTTACTCTATATCCCTAACTCATGTGGCGCAGTTTATATGTTTTTGCTAGGTAAGGCGTCTATGAAGTTGCATATTAAGGTATTTTATATTATTTGCTTCCAATAGCCTTTTCTTTCATTTAATAGTGTTGGTAGACAGTAAGTGTCAGTTTGATAGATTTGATTTAATGGATTCTTGTTTTGATTTTATACATCCAGGGTTGTACTTGGTCAAGATTATTTGAAGTAATTATTGGATTTTCGTTAGGGACTAGTAATCCTCTATCGCCTGAAAACATTAGGATGTAGGAATTATGTGAAAATTTGCGACAAAGAGAGCATATAAGATCACCTGACGCAAACGGAAAGTTGCAATATCAGGAAGACGTAAAACCAGCTAATAGGCAGCAAGACGTCATAAGATTAGTTTCTTAAAATTAGAAATAATAGGTAATAGGTTAGTAGATAAGCTAAGAGAGTTCTGGACCAAAATACAATAAGATTTAAAACAGGTTTTAATTTGTACATTTTACCCTGTCCACTTTTTTCTTAGTCATATGACTATAGACATAACACGCGCGAAATTTAAAAACCGGGAACAGATTTGAACAGGTATGAACTAGTGATGATCAGGTTAACCTGTTCATTATCTGTTCTAACAACTTTTAGATCTGTTGATTACTCTTTGTACCTGTTAGAAATCTGTTCAGATGTGATTTACACCTATTCCCGACTTTTAAATATCGCGCGTTTTGTGGGCGTGGTCACGTGACTAATAATAAAAATGTGGAGAAAATGTAATGTACAAATTGACCCCTGTATTAGATATTACGGGATTTTGGTCCAGAACTCTCCTAGCTTAACAGAGAGGTATTTAAAAAGTGCATTTGATTTCTAACATGGAAATACATATAAATCAATTTAAAACCTTTTTAAAGAATTTAAAACCTTTTTAAAGGAATAACCCAAGCATTAGTAGCAATAGATGATGCCTAGAACCTTAAGAACCACAAACTATAGTAGCTGTTACCTTCAGAAACTATAAAAATTGTCACCATTTAACTTTTATCTTTTTAAGAGAACAAGGCAGGTCTGCAACAAAAAACTACCTATTGTTTCTTATAGATTTTTACTCACCAAAATCTGTAAAAATATTGTAAAGTTTGTCTTTTCGGGTTCTTAAATAAAACTAACGATAACTTTAGACACCCACTATATTAATAATAAAACAATAAGCACATTTATGTATTTATATTTATGTTCACTCCGCGAAGCTCTGGTATTGAATGGTCTCAATCCCTTCTTCGGCGGCTTTTATATAGCGGCTTATATTTTCTCGATGCATGCAGAACGCTCGAGAAAATGCCAGAGGTACGACGCGCTACGCATCGTTGGATGAGTCATCACATTGCCCTCTTCTTAAGAATGAAGTTTCGTCCCGAAACATGTTATGCTTTGGTTCTCTCAAACGATGGCGAAATCGACAGGTAGGGCCTTTGTTTACATTGTGACGTCATATCGAAATAACAGTCCACTGTCTTATCTTGCCTGGATGTACAGGAATATTCAAGCCGGTAACTGTATACCAGAATTTCAATACACGTATGTTGGAATATTACTTCTAACATGCTCCTTAGAATTCTCCAGTTCAGGTGGTCCAATCCCCAACCCAATTTTGGAACTGCTAATTTCAGAATGTCTTGTTGTAACATTTGTTCGCGTAGGTGGGCCAGGGCCTCCCATAAGACACGATAGGTTGGCTTCAGGCTTGACAGTTCTTTCGTGACCAAATAAAATATGGGCTGTTCTTCATTTGTTATTAGGAGACTCTTCCCAATTGCTGGTCCCTGCTGCCTTAATTTTTCGATTCTGCCAAAGTGTCTAGCGTATCGTCTATTCTTGGGAGAGGATAGCTGTCTTTTTGGTCACCCTATTCAAACGATGATAGTCCACACAGAATCTGGTAAATCCATCCTTCTTCCTGACAAGGACCACTGGTGAAGCCCATGGATTATTCGATGGTTCAATTACTCCTTGGCCTTCCATATCTTGTATAATATGCTCGGCTTCCTCACGTTTTGCCAGTGGTAACCTTCTTGGTCCTTGTCGAATTGGACTTGCATCGCCGGTATTTATTTTGTGCATTACAATATTGGTCTTTCCTTTCGTATAAGTCTCAGTTTCAAAGACGTCTTTATAATGTTTGATTAAATCCTTTACTTGGCTTTGTTCCTTCTTGCTCAATCTTTGACAGGCGGAGCCGATTATCTTGTACAATTTCTCAGGAACCTGCACGAATCCATTCTTTTTCGCCTCTCTACGATGAGCGATGCCGACACTGGCGAACACCACCCCAAAATAGTACCCTTTTTCAATGAAACAGGGTAATGGTTCACATTCATTACCCTTATCGGAACAGTCTTCTGAATCTTAACCAGCATTTTGGCAACTACTATTCCTCGGCCCACCTCGTTATCATCAGCCTTTGGTTCCAACATTCCGTCCATTTCCGACCAAATAATCACCTTCCATACACGCCGCCAAAAATGTCTCACTTCTTGCATCCAGAACATTCTCTGTTGTAATTACTTGTACACTCCCACAATTTTTCCCATGAAGAAAGAATTCCTCATTATTTATTTTTAAAGTGCCTTCTTTCATGTTTAACTGGAAGCCATACGTGTTCATGATGTCCAATCCCAAGATTATTTCTTCTTCTATGCCGGCTACGAGAACACGATGTCGGATTGATGTTGGTCCTATGATAAAATTGACATCTACTTCACCTGCCACAGAAGCTGCTTCTCTAGTAGCTGTCCTAAGTGTCCATTTGCTAGAAAGTAATTCTTTATTGCTGGAAATCAAATCGGGCCGCACGATGGTTTTCGTCGATCCAGTATCTAGCAAGCAAGCATAGGTTCCTCTTTTATAATTGCGTCCACATACAGGCCATTGGTTTGATATTGCAAGGATGCGATTTGGGCAGTCCTTGGGGCTTGCGGATTCTCACACGATTCCTTCGTGGTCCTTTTACCACATTTATTCTGAATGTGCCCGTTTGTTCTACAATTCCCGCATGGCCGCGCACTTTTATAAGGTTTGATCTGATTTAGGACTACCTGCTCCATGAACTCCTCATTTTCCTGTTCGTCGACAGAACAGCCACGAGCATGGTTCCGAGAGGCTTGTTTTGCAGTCTCAAACTCAAGTGCGTACGTTAAAGCATCGATAGAGGTTTTCGGTCGTGCCAACCTCAATTCTTGCTGCGTATCAATATCCCGGAGACCACCTTTGAACGTCTGGGCAGCTGGGTGTTCCATGAAATTATCTGGCGCCATCGGATATGCAAGTCGAACTAGACGAACTATATCTGCCTCAAATTCCTGAAGATTCTCGCCTTTCTTCTGTGATCGATTCTTCAGTTGGGTATGATATATTTGCTCCAAATGCGCATGGCCATATCCCATCTCCAAGCGTTTAATGAGTTGAGAATAATCTTTACGTTCCTCAGGAGGCAATTTCTGCAAAATATCACTAGCATCACCCCTCAATGCTATGATTAAAGCAGTCGCCTTATCGACAGAAGACCATGCATTTGCTTCTGCGCCCGCTTCGAATTGTGTAAGGCAAGTTGCCCAGGACGTCTTTCCATCAAAGGTTGGTAGCTTGATTCTGGTCTTAGAAATAGCCACAAGTTCTTCTTTTATTTCGATGGGTCGTGGTATAACTTCTTCGTTGACCTGCTTGGGATTAGAATGATTCGTGGTAGCAGGTAATTTCATGAGTCATTATTGCCTCTAAAAGTCTAGAATGTTCTCCAATTTTCTCCTCTAGAGCTATGAAAACCTCTTCCTTTAACGATTCTGAGTTTTCCGCTAGTCGCTGTTCTAGAACTTTCTCCAAAGCTCTCAAATTTTCAGAATTCTTCTTTTCCATCATTTCCAAAGTTTGCTCCATTTGTTCCAGACTTTTCTCGAAAGTTCTAGAATTTTCCAGTAATTTCTTTTCTAGATTTTTCTCGAGAATTCTAGAAGTTTCTAAGTTTCTTTCTTCCATCTGTGCTTGTGAATCTATTAGACGCTGTTCCAAAGTTTGCGAATTGCCTATTAATCGTTGTTCCAAACTTTCACACTGTCCAGATTCTTCTGCTCCATTTGTTGCATTTGAATTTGCGCATTCTCTATTAATCGTAGTTCCATATCTTTCGCACTATCCAGATTATTCTGTTCCATTTGTTTCATTTGAATTAACAGCAAATTCACGTCAGCATCTCCGCCTTGAAAGACATAATTCTCTGGATATTCGCCTTCTTGGATCAACACATTGCGAAGCCGTTGCTGGAGGATCGCCTTTTTGCCAGTTGTAACCTCATCCCTCTCTTCTAATTCTCGTTTTAAATCAGTCACTTTTAATTCCGTCAGTTTCATTCTGTTGGCCATCACGATATTTAAAATAACGTAATTTCGCACTGTATATTTATTTAAACGAATACTTAATTAACACTTAATTGTCTACTTACTTTATTATTTATAAAACCACACACCTGCACCACTGCAAAGTTTGTCTTTTCGGATTCTTAAATAAAACTAACGATAACTTTAGACACATACTATATTAATAGTAAAACGAATAACAATATAAAGCTAACTATTAACAATAAGCGCATTTATGTATTTATATTTATGTTCACTCGGCGAAGCTCTGGCATTGAATGGTCTCAATCCCTTCTTCGGAGGCTTTTATATCGCGCCTTATATTTTCTTGATGCATGCAGAACGCTCGAGAAAATGCCAGAGGTATGACGCGCTACGCATTGTTGGATGAGTCACCACAATATTCTAAAAATTTCATCTCCTCAGGTTTTCGTGTTTCTAGTTTCATTTAAAATGAAACTCATGTTCAGCAAAAAGTAAAGAAAAGTGGCTAGTTTGAGCATGTTTATACATGTTTGCCAGGACATTAGTAATGAGCATAAAGAAGCGTATTGTCATATTTGATCATGTTTCAACATGATAAATAAGATCGGGATATTGGTTGCTGTATAAGCACACTCAGTTTACGTTTTGCTTTCAAACGTGATTGTATTCGTATTTCTAGTTATACATCGTGTTTCAAAAAGCATTACATCTAGTCGTCCGTGAATTTATCGTATAAATTATGACATTCTGCGTTCTTGAAATGCAGATATAGATTAAATGATATGAAGGTTATCTACCTGCCATTGTCAAAATTTATCATCGAGAGATATGGTGATGAAACTAATAACAAGTAATTATTGGATTTTCGTTAGGGACTAGTAATCCTCTATCGCCCGAAAACATTAGGATGTAGGAATTATGTGAAAATTTGCGACAAAGAGAGCATATAAGATCACCTGACGCAAAAGGAAAGTTGCAATATCGGAAGACGTAAAACCAGCTAATAGGCAGCAAGACGTCATAAGATTAGTTTCTTAAAATTAGAAATAATAGGTAATAGGTTAGTAGATAAGCTAAGAGAGGTCTGGACCAAAATCCAATAAGATTTAAAACAGGTTTTAATTTGTACATTTTACTCTGTCCACTTTTTTTTTAGTCATATGACTATAGACATAACACGCGCGAAATTTAAAAACCGGGAACAGATTTGAACAGGTATGAACTAGTGATGATCAGGTTAACCTGTTCATTATCTGTTCTAACAACTTTTAGATGTGTTGATTACTCTTTGTACCTGTTAGAAATCTGTTCAGATGTGTTTTACACCTATTCCCGACTTTTAAATATCGCGCGTTTTGTGGGCGTGGTCACGTGACTAATAATAAAAATGTGGAGAAAATGTAATGTACAAATTGGATATTGGTTGCTGTATAAGCACACTCAGTTTACGTTTTGCTTTCAAACGTGATTGTATTCGTATTTCTAGTTATACATCGTGTTTCAAAAAGCATTACATCTAGTCGTCCGTGAATTTATCGTATAAATTATGACATTCTGCGTTCTTGAAATGCAGATATAGATTAAATGGTATGAAGGTTATCTACCTGCCACTGTCAAAATTTATCATCGAGAGATATGGTGATGAAACTAATAACAAGTACAATTAGATTATTAATTTATTTAAGAAGAAAACTTTAAATATGGGACATTAACCAAACAACCAAGGTAAATAACTAATTTGTAGAAATTTTAATCATTATAATTTATAACGAGTGTTCAAAATGGTTACCATTCTGCTGAGTGCATAAGGTAATACGACGTTTCATGTCCTCAAAAATATTCTGCAATACATTTGGTGTTATTTAATTACATTTAATTCTAATTTTCATTCATCAAGTCATTTGAGTTATTTATTCTTGTCTTATATACTTCAGTAAGCAATCCGAAAATAGAAAAATCTAGCAGAGCAAGAACTAGCGACCTTGCTGGCCAAACACATCTGCTTATAACTCGATGGTGAAAGTAATATTCTAAAAGAGCTAAATTTTCACGAGTTGTGTGTGCAGTAGCGCCATCTTGTTGGAAGTAACCCCCATTGAATTCGACTCGTTGCACTTGAGTTAACAATGGTGTTAATAATTATTCTCGGTATTAATGGTATTAATCGGTGGCTATTAATATTATTATGAAAAAGATTAATTCTATTTTTATACGACGGATACAGATGACCATACTCCAACTAAACAGGATGTAAAGGAACTTCGATGTTATTGTTTGGATTGTTTATAGACCATGTTCTGTAATTTTGTTTATTTACAAACCCGCTTAAATGAAGCCATGCTTCATTAGTAAAAAAAACTTTGATAAAGAATTTCGTCATTATTTAAATTTTCTTGAAAGAAGTTGCAATAATTAAGCTTACTAGCGTGATCTCTAGGTAAGATCTGTTAAACAATCGATACTTTACCTGAACACATATTGCTATGAATTATGGTTTTTATATTAACTGCACCACCATCCACAACTAATCTACCCAACTAGGATACTCTGTCGGTTTATTTCCAAAAAATGGGACTTCTTTCTTCTCAGGGTTCCAATCGGAAACGTGGTACTGGAATATTACTAGGTGCTAGTCAAATGTATTTGACAAGTATAATGTTTATTTTATTTTCAGAATTACTTTTTAAATAATAAATGCGCAGTAAAAAGGTTTAATAAATCAATCGAGCATAAGATAAAATTTAAATGAATATTTAATACAAAAAAAATAAAAAAAAAACTATCTTTATAGAGTATAAAGATTAATATTGCATCATTTAACAATATTCAAAGAGCAAAAAATAGATTGCATGTCGATGCGATAATTCACATCAAGCTTTGATACAAAATAATACAAATCTGTATAAAAACAAATTTGTATCTGTATATGCATGGACACACAGTACGTATTTACCAGCTTTTGCTTCAACTACCAGACGCATGCGTTTCTGTGTAACCACTTTGTCAATGATAGATTTACGAAGCAAAAGACTGTAGTACACTTGCGGTCATGTAGTAAGTTTTGTCCTATCCGAAGACAACAGATTACCTCTTGCCATCTTTGCACCGGCGTGGTCGGTTTTGTCCGTCAGATGGCAAGAGGTAATCTGTTGTCTTCGGATAGGACAAAACTTACTACATGACCGCAAGTGTACTACAGTCTTTTGCTTCGTAAATCTATCATTGACAAAGTGGTTACACAGAAACGCATGCGTCTGGTAGTTGAAGCAAAAGCTGGTAAATACGTACTGTGTGTCCATGCATATACAGATACAAATTTGTTTTTATACAGATTTGTATTATTTTGAATATTCAAAGAGGTAAAACAATTCACTGATTATGACCGCTACGTGAATTAAAACTTCCTCTATGACTTCCGAACAAACTTATTTTAAAATAATAATAAAGATTATTTCTAATTTCTCCCCAGAGAAACACACTGTATAAACTTGAAAACACGATCAAAATCTAACACATGCGCGCTTACATGTAACAAAAAATACCCTTGATATCCAAACGAAATAAAATTTTACAATTATATTTTTTTATACGTAGAAATTTTAAAAATATTCTTTATCATATATTCTTACTAATAATAATAAATCTCTTAATAACAATATTGAGTACAATATAAATATCTTATAATATTAATCTAAATTTTTATATCATAAAATTCAAAAAAAACTTACAGTTTTCAAGGAGACCTACAAGACACGTTGTTAATCAAAAAATCAACAATTTCGAGAATACCATCTCGTAGAATATACGGGAATTGAATATCAAATACATCAACTAATTAACACAATAATTCAACCCGAATTTAATTAAAAATATAAATATATTTTTTTAAAGAAATAGAACGTTCTTGTCTAAAGGTATAACTTGATCTCCCTCTCAATACTTCGCTATCCCTTTAACATAGAGACGACCTCGAATAAAACTAGTTTTTATCAAAGCACATGAGATTTAAATAAATCGGATATACAATCAAATTCAAAAAAATATGTACATTAATTTTTAAATAAATTTTAAATATAATTTAGGGAAAAATCCATAGCAATATGTAAACGAAGCTTCAAAGAACGGTAGAAGAAGAACGGTACCAGAATATACGTTCGTTTGAACTAGTAGACAACGAACTGATGTATGTAGGTTTTCTCCAACAAGGTTTTCTACGTGTTCAACAATATTTTGTTGTATACGTGGTCTACCAGAACTTTTGCCTCTTAACACAGATCTTATAGCCCAAAACTTCTCCACGACTAGACAAATGTAATGATATAAAGCGGTATTATCCACAACTGTATTAAGAAACTGCAAGTGAAACAGTCGCTTACATTCCGTGTAGGAATATTGCCATCTCCGTTTAGAAATTGTGCACTTCAGAAATATGCTTCAACAATAAAAATATTTTCTTGTAATGTGTACATTATTTAGTAGTATTGTTTATTAAGTAAAAAAAATATTTGTAAGAAAAAATTATGTTGTTAGTCACAAAATGACAAATGTCAAAATGACATTAGATAAATAGTTTGCTAGCACTAGTTACTCAGTGCCTAGTGAGATGAAGTTTTTTTTGAAACACGTTGCATATTATGGTTCCAAGAGGTTGCGTTACTTCTCCTGACAACATTTAAGTTATATTTGGTGAATACAATGTTAGAGGTTAACAAAGGAAGTAAGTGATTACGTGAAGAAAGTGTATTTAGCTTATTTCAAGTTGAAAATTGAGAATCGGCCCTGTGCTCCTCAAGAGGTGTGCAGAAGATGCGAGGAAGATCTTCGTTTGTGGTTTAAGGGTAAAAAAATACTTTTTTCGTTTTGGCATTCCTATGATGTGGCGTGGACAGCAAAACGATACTACCGACTGCTATTTCTATTAGGTAGATGTGGAAAGTTTCAATACAAAAAATAAAGAGAAAATATCTTACCCGAACCTTAATTCAGCTATTCGTCCAGTGCCTCATAGCTCTGATATACCAGTTATAAATCCACCTTCTCGTTTGGATGATATCCTGAGTGATTCTGAGGATGGAAACACATTACCTCCTCAGAACGAATCTACTTCAGATTTTTTCGTTGACGAGGGACCCAAACTTTTTCTCAGAGCGAGCTCGATGACCTGGTTAGAGATTTAGGCCTTTCAAAAGATACTGTCAAATTTCTGGAAATAAGACTAAAAAATAAAAACCCGCTGTCACCCGGTACCTCATTTTCGTGGTACAGACAATGAAAGAGACAATTCAGCAATTTTTTCCCCAAAGGAGGAAATCTTGTTTTTGTAGTGAAGGACTAATGAAGTGTTTTGAAAAGAATGTAATTCATCTAATTGGCGCATATTCTTTTATTCGTCAAAAATACGCCTCGAAGCAGTCTGCATAATGGGATACATTTTCATGTGTATTTTGCAAAAAAACTGTACATGATGGAGTGAATGGAGATCATTTTTCGATTTAGCAGACTAGAAAACATTATATTTACCAAAAACATCCCATGCAGCTGAAATTTTTTTTGCAGACGTGTACAATCATCAGTAACAAAGGCGATAAAATATATGTAATATCTTCTAAAATCGCTTATTACAACTATGTACAATGTAGCTTGTTTAATGCTCTATATGATTTCATAATATTTTAATAATAATATGCAATTTTTGCAGAAGTGTTACTAGAACTTTCGAAAGATGTCTACTTCTTCCGCACTTTAAAGCTCTAATAATCAAGTGACAGAAGCGCAGGAGAATAATTTTGTCACGTGATTCATAAATTAAATTTAACACCAGCGTGCATACCAGATAATATCTTTGTAAATCGCCCATTCGTCGCGCGCTGAATAATAAATTTCCACTGCATACATAACAGCATATTCTGCATTAATTATGCACACCGTGAACCATATTATTTACTAGCTGAGACCGAAGAGACCATTATGTAATAAAGAACGTGATGTGTGGGTTATTGTAGGGAATGTATTGACTTGTTTACACATTTGAATAGTTGTATATACATCTAGTTTGTCTATTTTGACCTCTGGTGTAATAGAAAGATACATAAACTCTAATGTGATCGGTTCTTCGAGAAAATAGAATTTTAGAATGCCGTAAAATTAATAGGAATTCCACGTTTATTTTATTTTTTATAAATTAGGAAATTTAGCTGAAAAGAAGAGTAAAATTCACTAAAAGTACTGTTAGTCATTATTGTCAATAAATAGGGAATAATTATAAGCCTAAATCTTAATCTTAAATCTAAAATGTTTAACCCTTAACCAGAAGTATTTTCTTTTAGTCACTCTTGAAAGTATGTGTCTATCAGACACGTAGTTAAAAAAATAACGAATTTTCCCTGAATGTGGAACAATAAAAAATCAAAAATATATAAAAACGTATACTATAATAAAAATTCAAATAAAAGAAAACTATATCTTTGGATTACATGGCGTTCAATTTAAAAATTATAATTCTTCACAACGTGTTACACATAACTTTCTAGAACATTCATGGCAAATCGGTTTCTCACATTTAATGCATTTATGACCATTGTGATAACCTGTGCCCTAAATGGCTGGTCAGGATCGCTATGTGATAACGTGTGCCCTAAAGGGCTGGTCAGGATCGCTATGTGATAACGTGGGCCTTAGGCCCTAAGTGCCTGGAGGATCGGCATGTAATAACTGTGGGGCCTTAAGCCCTAAGGCAGAATCGCCATGTGATGTTAGGCCGTTTGAGCAAGTTCGTGGCAGGACGCCATGTGATGTTAGCCTGGTCCTGAGGGCTACATCGGTGAGTCTTCACGCAGATATCGTTGTCCCGTTAAATAATACACAAAGTTCGGGTAACATATAATAATATATAACACTTATAAACTGGATAACAATTATATACATTATGAACTAACTAGCATTAAGACTGTTACTGTCTATCAGAAAGAGAGTATGAAAGTGGACATGATTCTGAATAAGAATCTGTCTCTGAATAAGACTGAATGTGTGAATGTGAATGTCTGTCACTTACATTACTCTCGTTATATATATCCCAGATGATCCTCGTACTACTTATGGAATATAATACAAACCCTGACATGTAGTTTGTGTTTGCAAACACCACGCGTTAGCGAGGTCGTATTTGTAAACCACGTTACATTTGTATTACGGGCTCGAGGCTGTGGCCTCATTGAGAGTGTTTGCATACACATAACTGCATTGCGTTATTACACCATATTTAGTTTTTTTTTATGTATGGCCAAAAAAAAAATTTTTGCTTTGTTTTCAAGTTTACCGGTAACAGCCGTCTTAGGTCCATCTCTGTTATTCCCAAGTATATTTTGAATAAGGGCCCCTACATGTTCTTGTAAATTAGGAATAGAGTCTACGATTTAGATGTGGTCTAAGAAGAGTCATAGGTAAATTTTCCGTAAAAGAAAATCGCTTTATAGGGGAAACATCTTTGTAGCATAAGTATAAAAAGTAACTATTTATCACTGATATATTTACCAACATATAAAATGCAGCTAATGGCCATCGTCGGCTTCTTCTATTAGTTGAATAATTGGCACATTTATGATCCATGGAATCAACACCTCCTTTTGTCGTATTGTAAAACCTTATCATTCGCGGCTTATTTATTTCCATAACCGTAGCCTTGCAGTAATGCAAGCTTGAAATCAGCAAAACGGCTTTGTTTTTCTTGAGCACGTAGTAAAGTGATGTCGTCGGTAAACCCATACATTGAAGAAGCGACTTCAAGAGATTTATCTGCTAGAAACTCTTTGGGAACTTCTCTTTCTTATTCTTGAGAGTTCCAAGATACGTCAGATTTCATTTTCCCAGCTCCTCTACTAAGTCAATTGAAGAGAACCAATTGTCGGCAGCTATAATCCTGCTGCTATTAACAATTGTCGGAAACAATCTATGTATTAGTTGGTGTGAAAATTGAGAATTTCTTTTTTCCATCTGATAAACCTAAGCCGTCCGATTCCTTTACGCAATAAAGATACCCGTAATAGAAATAACTGGTATGAGCATATGTTAGTGCCAAAGCTTCAAGACCATATTTATTTCACTTTGCAGGCATGCAAACTTTAAATTTGCAGCGGCCTCGAAAGAGGAATACATCTTTTGGTAATTTTTCACAATTCAAATATTCCTGATATTGCAGTTGATAGATTATCTTTTTTTCATTCATCCCTAGTTGCTGAATTGTCAAAGCGTAAAGTCAATATAAGGATCTCGAATCTTTTTGCAAATTTGCTGCACGAAAAATAGGGCGCCCAGTACTTTTTGTTGAAAATAGTGATAGAATATCTTCGCGATTAGTAGACTTGCAAATTGCTGTCAACATCATAAGATCCAAAAGTACTTTTATCTCTATTTCATCTGTAGCTCTATAATTAGACTTTTGATTCTCTTTCACTTTTAACCTTACAGCCTCAAATTTGACGTTGATCCAGGTAATAATTTCCTGTAATACTTCCTTGTCAAATAAATGTATCAAATATTTGGGTTTTAGGGTCTAATGCTCGTAAGGTATTAGTCATTCCTGGTTTACTCTTCACAATATTGTGTTGAACTATTTTCAGTTTAGTTGGACGCTCCTTGCACTCTATTTGAATTCCTTTTCGGTTAAAAAATATTCAGGAAATGCATCAGGCTTTCCTTACAAATTTTGATATGTGTTTGCATTTATGTTGCCAGTATTATTTTCATCTGTATCGCTATCGTATTCATTTTCATCAGAATCATAAATTATTTGGTGTGTTATTGACTGTTCTGTATAATTTGGATCATAGTCCGAATCGTCTACGGGTTCATCTAAGATTGAATCTTCTTTTGCCTCTAATTCTTCGAAAGACTTCATAATTTTCGCTTCAAAGTTAGGATCATCATAGCTAAAGACTTCGCTTCGTCGTCGCTTAGGCGCACTACGTCCATCAGAAGTGCTAGGAAGTGCATCCATTGTGTATGTCACAAAATCTAAAAAATCTGCGTAATCATGTTTCAGATATAAATAAAAATAGATTTTCTTACCAATATATTCTGCTTCGTATCTGAAAGTATTTGTCGAATAGAAAACGAAAAATACGAACATTTTTTGTTTAATCACAGATTTAACAACATTATTCCTATATATTTAATCAAGTTTAGATTAATATTTTATATTTTATCATACTGTATATTTTACCGTTTATATTTAAGCAATTAATTGTTTTGTAAATAGTTCGCATATCCAGGTCATTTACTTATTCTAAATAATAGTTTATTTGCCTATTCTGCACATTCGTATTAATAGTTAGTACATTAAAATAACATTTTGAGAACCACTAGAATTAAGTTATAAGTAGAATATGTTTATATACTGAAATTTTTGTTAAATAAATCATTAAGGAATGTTCTGTCCTTTAATCAATATTCATGGTCCTTCGAGCTGGATAATTTACAATATTATGTGCCTGCAAAACACCGTAACTTTTCACTTACTAGAAGTATACGTCTGACAGACGCTGAAAAATATAAACATTTCTAGTAGAATGTGTCCATACACCGTAACTTTTGACAATTGACCTGTGCTCAACAAACGACAAATCGGCACTGGCCGTATTTGGCATTAACTGTCACTTCAAGTCACGGGAGGAGCATACCTAGAGGATGGGATAAACAAAAGGATTATTAAATTTAGTATTGCAAAAATAAAAACGGTACGTGTCTTCGGACACATACTTCTGGTTAAGGGTTAACATGATTATTGTCAAATTTATATTATACGCTATTACTAAACACAAGTTTATAAAGCTATGTAAATTTTCAATTTGGTTTATTATTATATTTAGTTTATAACTTCATATATCATATATCATAAAATAACACCATTCCTGAAGACATATAAGGATCCATTTTTGTGCAAGATATTGCAGCATCCATTTTTTATATTCAACTTGGGAACTCTTATATTTGAGAATTACTGATATTTTCCATTGTTTTGTTTCCTTGTTGTTAATAAACTATTTCTTGTAATTGTTATATTACTTTGGTGTTTGATTATTATTACAGTAACAATTTTCCACGTATTTATCTGTGATTTATTTAGCTTACTTACTATCGGCGGTGTCTGTGTTCATTGTACCAGCTCGACAACATAAATACGGTGGCGCCTATTATAAAAAAAGAACCTCCCTAGCTCGCCTCTTAACTGAGCTAGTCTCTCAGCCGAATATCTTCGGGGCAATCGTGTTATTGGGGTAAGTTAATGAATCAAGTAGGTTTTACGTTTGTGTAGGAATGGCGCAAATAACAAACCACTGGGGCAGACTATGACCTGGAGGCGTAATTGGACCGTTCTTTTTTAGGAATGAATTCGGCCATGCTTGAACTGTAATGGGAGTACGATTCGTGACATGATCGAACTTTTTGTGGGATCAATTCATCAACATGGTGCCACATGCCATACAGCAAAAAAAATCATTGATTAGTAAGACATCGTTCTTCTGGTCGTGTGGTATTCAGAAATGCTGAAGTTAAGTGACCCTCCACATGTTACGATTTGACGCTATGCAATCTTTTGCTGCGGGGTTTTTTTAAAGTCCAAGGTAAATGCTGACAAACCACGAACGATTCCTGAACTGAAACAGTTATTGCTGAAATTGAGCCAACTTGGAATAAGTCTTCGAAAATTTTATCAAACCAATCAGGGTATACCAGTACAACTATTTGCCCAACATAATATTCCGTAATTAGTTTCAACATGTCTACTTTATAAATTAATAAAAAATGTCCAATTAAATAATAAGTAACTGCGTTACTTTAGTAATCAAGAAAAAATATATATCCTAATTATTGAAAAATCGTTCGTGTAACAATAGTGCAGTCAATAATTGCGAAAGGGTGAATGTTTTACTCGAAAAGAGAAACATATGATGCTTAATGGTCTTCAACTATTAAAAAAAAAGCTATGAGTGTTACTGCTGCTGCTGTATAAGCGAGTGAATCCCTTAATTGCTCAGTGCATAGCTTACACAATATAAGAAAGGAACAAAAAAGGGCCATTTTCGAGTCCAAAAAAAGAAAATAAGCAGAAGAACGAAAGTTTGCAAGTAAATGTTCGCCTACATACTTACACTGAAGATATACAATTACTTGTACGATAAAAACTGCATAGATTTTTTTACAAAATATTGCACCTACCTCGAATACGGTTCCTTCAAGATATTGGTTTCGAATTTCAAAACGTAAAACGACAAATCATTCTTATTGAACGGGATGATATTCTTAGATGAAGACATAAATATTTACGAGACATCAAAATGTTTAGAGAAGGTAATATTTGTTAATTCTTTACATATACCTATTATAATAATAATTTTATCATAGATTAATGTAGGGCACTCTGTAAATAAAACTTGGCATGATATTACTATTAAAAGTTCTCGAGACGCATTTATTCGAGGACTGAGTACAGGATTAAAATCTCCAACTGGTCTTGGTCCTCGCTTTGCTCGGTAATAAAAATGGATTTCTTGTGGGTGCGGAATTAACAATTCTGTGTAAAAAAATACTGTTGATGCTCATAATGAAATGGATGTAGAAACATTTGAAAAATGGTTTATTGAGCAGTTATTACCAAACGCTCGAGAAAATGCCGTTATTGCTCTAGGTAATGCGACATACCACAGCAGAAAGACTGATAAGATTCCTACCAAACGCATGGAGGAAGGAAGATATAATAAACTTTGCTGATTGAAAAGAATAAACCTGTTGAGGATATGTTAAAAAGAGATTTGTTATTTTGTGTATCACAAGTTCGACATAAATATGTTACATATGTGAAAAAAAAGCTCACCGAGAAGTTCTGCGTTTACCACCCTATCATTGTGAGCTAAATCCAATATAGATGGCTTGGGCACAAGTAAATAACCATATAAAGATGGACAACACTACATTCAAAGTAAAATATATGTCATCTCTAATAATAACTTAAAAGCTGAAAATTCAGAAAATTACTTCAAACATGTATAAAAAATTGAAGATGAGGTGTGGATTGTCGATGGACTGATGGAATAGACTGATGGAATGATGATTCCGAGGCTGATTTATTAACAAATTCAATTAATTGATTACTCTAACATTCCGTCAACAAGAAATGCATGTTCAAACCCTTCATCGTGATATTAAAATTCTAATTTAAACTTTTCAAATTGTATACAAATAATGAAATGTATTTTTAGTACTATAAAAATAAATAAAGTACTATTGTTTATATTGTTGTCACTTTCAATACAAAAAAGACATTCAAGAATTATTTCTATCACATTATAATTTATAAAATATTGCACATTCGATAGAACCTAATTCATTGGCTCCAAAGCTGAATTATTAGCAGATCTAGTTGATTGCTTTAACATAACATGCACGTTCAAACCCTTCATGCTAATAATCAGTATTATATTTCTAATTGGAAAACTGTTATTTAATATAAAGAAGATTGTTCTCATTATAATTACGTGGTTAATTTACGAAGGTTATGTGTTATGATAACACCGTCAATAGAAGTTATTTTAAAATAAAACTTCAAAAATTATTTTATCAGTTGGCAGATTGTATCGAACCATTCGACAACTTTGTAAGGTTCCTCCATAAAGTCCATACGGCCCCGTGAACGTAAAACGCTCTATAGTTAGGTACTTTGCATGGGCTCAATAAAGCTAAATCTACTGCTACCCATTTGTACTCGATTGTCAGCTGTGTGTTAGAATGTTAGTATGCAAGGGGATAAATATATCGCGATTATTCTAAAACCTTTGATTAGGTTCAGCATTCTTTAATACTCAGTAACTGATTATTTTTTTCCGTAAAATTTAATTTCACACCATTTTTAACATTAAAATTTATTGTAACGGAATCTAATTTTATTTTTCATGATTTGCTTGTAATTATCCTTATTTCACCAAAACTATGAATACACGTAAGTTTATTAAGAAATAATAACATTGAAACTTAAATAAAACAAAATCGAATAGCATCAAATTGCACAACAATTACAAACCCATTATCTGAATTTGCATGGGATAAGGTGTCTAAAGTAACGTTTCAAATCGAATAAAAAAAACTTTAAAAACGAAAAAATAATGTCACTACGACAACATCAAGGAAACATGTCAAAGGAACAGCCAACTCTCAGACGAGTCCATCGTGCATTGAATTGTCGATCAGAACCACATTGTTTATTCGGATACAATTAAAGATTCGGCAAATGAGTTCATAACAAAGGGCTCATCCTCTTTATACATCTTCCACCTGACATGTTCGGAAATATTTCGTTGCCCCAACAAGCCATCGGCCGCCACCGTCGGTATACGCTAAATATTTCATGAGAAAGAAACAGTGTGCGAGTCAGCTCGAAACGGTAATTGCACGTCCAACCAGAAAAAAAGGTAATCAGTTTAATAAACGTTGTCCATGCAGTTAATGTAAGCATATTTAACGAGTCGGGCTGTAAAGAGACGGCGAAACCGCTAAACAATGGCGCGTAACAAGCGCAGCCGATTTGCAAACAATGGCTGACTCCTTGAGCTCTCGAATAAATCTATCTATCGGAAGACATCTGACCCACGAACGGGGCGCGCGGTGTGTCTAATACAATTACACCAACAAATACTTTCCTATATAGCCTGGGAAAATTATCAACATCTTCTACAAATATAAATATTATACAAGAGTACATAGGCAAAAAGTAAACCTTGAATATTTAATTATTTTCTAAAACACTCTTAACAAGTTATTCTGATATTATTTTAAACAAATATTAGTTTGTGCTTCTCTAATTTATCGAAGGCGTTGATGAATTAATTTAGTAAATTATTAATTTCCCGAATCCTACGAATATAGAGGGTATAAACGAAATATGCTGACATAGTTTAATATGTAATAGCTGTAATAAACCTAAGCATAAAATGCTAATACACGAAAACTATATCTCGACCGAGATCAAAGAAAAGAAATATTTAATAAATGCGCGTAGCTCGATCCGACTCTGATAAATTTAGTATTCCTTTATGACTGCAGCGCTACCTGTACTGAAGCGTAATAGTTGGAGTTGTAGATGGGATTATGCATACTGTAAGTCAGAAGTCAGTCTGTTATCAATTTCCGTGAAGTATTGCTTATTTAAATCACGAATTAACAAATATCGCCTTACTATACGGTGAAACTGGTGGAAATGTTAGAACTACTAGACGTATTTATGAAGGGTGGTTTCTGAAACGAAAACGTCCATTAAATGATTGAATTTTACAAATCGTGTACAGATCGATAGATTGCGGTACATTGCATTCAAGTTATGAAAGCTGTGGGCGTGAAAGACCACGTGGTGTAGTACATAACATACTACGAAGCAAATTCTTACAACCCTGCCACGTGCAACGTGCCCGAAAAGTCACGGATACCAATCATCTGTCATGAATTAACTTTTGTAGATGGTTCAGTTGGAAACTTACACAATAGCCGCACTTTCCCGTTATTTACCGATGTATACATTTACGAGGGACGTTATTCTAAATTTTGACAGCCTTTATTATTACTAGGCCGATTCAAGCTCCCAATAAATGTGTGAGACGGAATTGTAGGTGATCATACTACCTATACGATTTAACGGACTGACCTACTTGGATTTCTTTTAGAATTCGCCATCCGATTATCTAGATGATGTTCCTCTAGAGACACGAGCTCGTATGTAGTTTATGCATGATAGTGCAACCGTCCATTTATTCTCGTGAAGTTAAATCATTCATATCCTCGATGGATAGGACAAAGTGGTAGAATCTTTTGGCCTCCGCGTAGTCTCGATTTAAATCCGTTGCATTTCTTCATATGGAGTTTCATAAAAGGTTTCGTTTATAACGATGCTGATATTGTCAACGAAGACGATCTTCGTTAACATATTTTTCAAGCTGCGGTCCATATCCGTGAAGGCCGAGCCGTGTTAAATCGTGTATTTCGAAAGTTTCCCGATTGGTTAAAAGCTTGTATCTACGCTAATGGCACCTACACTGAACATCTCCTTTAAACATTCCACCTGTTTCACACCTATTTGCCCTTTTTAGAGCAAAGAAATTGTCATTAAAAAAGAGGCAAATAGAAGACATATGAACATTCACCCCTGATTTCATCCCTACTCATTATTTTTGAAGATTATTTATTGAAGCATTAAACACGGCCGACGTATTCGCCTGATATAGCACCGTGTAATATTTTTTGTTATTTTCACGGCTCAAAACAGCGCTCCACTTCGAATCGATTGAGGATAAAATAAACTTCGAAACAGCCTCTAAAGGACATATCGACTGAATCGAGATTAGGAAAAATAGAATAAATGCATTGTTTCGGAACGCAGCTATTTTGAATGAAATTAAATAAATTTGGGAAAAACACCTACGTTTTATTTAACTACAGTAAGGGGTAAAGTAGTATACAGTAGAACATTCTTGAATGGATTAACGAAGTTTTCGGTCCAGCGGTGAAGAAATACCTTTCAGAGAAGACTTTACTTCTGAAAGTATTGCTGATTATGGATAATGCTCCTGCTCATCCTTCAGACCTTAAAGATAACTTACTAGAGGAATTTAAATTAAATCAAAATCCCTTCCTCAGCCTATGGATCAAAAAGTCATATCGAATTTAAAAATCATACACCAAAGCACTATTTCAGCCATGCTTCAAAGTGACTGAAGGCACAAACCTTACACTCCGAGAGTTTTAGAAAAACCATTTCCACATTGTAAACTGCCACAAGGTCATCGACAAAGCCTGGAATTGGGGCACCAAAAGAACCCTCAATTATGCTTAGAGAAAACTATGATCTGTTTGCGTTCTACGACATGAAATCGAGGGGTTTGCTCACGAACAGGAGTCATCAGTTGTCGATGAAATTGTGACCAATTTCATGTCACAATCATGGGATTGGAGGTGAATGAGGATGACATTCAAGAGCTAATAGCGGAACATGAGCAAGGGCTAACCACCGTTGAACTGATGTATATGCATCATGAGTAACAGCAAATGGTTATGGAGGAGATCTCATCTGAGGTTGATGGGGAGGAATGGACAAAGGAGTTGTTCACCTCAAATAAGATTAGAGAGACGCGCAGAATGTAAGAAAAAGTGTAACATTTTGTAGAAAAGCATCACCCACATAAGTCCGTACGATCCGCGAATCAAATTTCCGCGAAATCCTCAAAAGAAAGCAAACACAATTGTCATTGGATAAGTTCCTCGTTAAAATAGTAAGGAAAAAAAATTCCAGTGACCCAACAAGCCAATGATTCCATTGTGTAGTTAGTGTCATAAATCATCCCAATAATCCCGTTTCTCATCGTCATGTACACATTTTTATTTTGCACTAGCTCCCCGTAGCCCAGCGTTGCTCGGTCACATTCTTAGAAAAATTAGAACTAGCTCTGTGTAGCAGCCATTGTTGACAGATATAACATTTTTGTTCATTCTCTAGCTCAACAACGAATCATGAATCATTATAATCAATCTGAGAAATTTTTTCCAATTCGCGAACATACTACATACAGTTGACTATGTGAGAAGCAATAGTTTTCTAAATTCAAACCACAAACTTGTAATGCTCACCGTTGCTCTTTGTTGATGGTCATTCAATCGAATTGTAAACTGTTACGCTTATATTGAAATCATATCAGTAGGTATCGTAGATGTGTATGTACAATCGCAGGATCATTAACTTCTATTCAAACGCTCTGTTATTTCCTCTTATCTCCTAAGTAGAGTAAAGAAATCTTTTAATACACTAATATACAAGTTATTCTCTTGGATTTATAATTAACTTAAACTTTTCTTCATTATTTAAAAATCATGTCTTCTAAATGCCGGCACCACCCGGCGAAGCAAATTTCCATCTATTCCAGTGATTTCTTCTAGAATGCGATCTTTTAGTTCCTCAATTGTTGTAGGACGCCTTGCATAGACTTTTGTCTTCAAATACCTCCATAGAAAAAAATCGGGTGCCGTTAGGTCGGTGGGTCTAGTTGATCCAGGCAAATTTCCAAATCGCAAAATCATACAGCAGCAATTCTCGCAGAATCCTCATGGACTTTCTGGCTGTGCGAGTTGTTGCTCCATCTTGGAATAACAGAGCATCATTTAATAATCTCCGTCTAATCAATTCTGGTATGGATATGTTTGTAATATGTTTATGTAACGCTCGGAATTGACCGTTACAAAACGGTTATTTTCATCCTCAAACAAGCAAGGACCAATGATATCAAATGATCCTACGCTACACCATACAACGACCTTTGTACTATGGAGATTTCTTGCAAACAATTCGCGAGGATTTGCAGCTTCCCAATATCTAAAATTCTGTTTGTTAGCAACGCCATCCAAATGAAAATTTGCTTCGTCGGTCATTGACAAATTGAGTATTGATTCTCGACACCGATTTAAAAATTCTTGACAAAATGTTAACTTCGCTTCCTTATCTGGATGGCTAAGGTGCTGTGCCATTTGGTATTTGTACGGATAAAATTTTAAATTATTGTGAAGGATTATGTAAAGACTTTCCTGAGCAAGTGATTGCCGATTAGCAGATCTGGTAGGACTTCTCGTGAAAGTAGCACTCACTCGTTCAATATTTGAATGCGCACGTCCAGGTTTTTTTTATGTTCTGCACAGAACAATTTTCACGACATTGACGAACCCATGCCTATTTGTAATGTAAATTTCCACGAAAAACACGTTGCACTGAATAATTCATACTAGTGAAAAATTTTATAAAATTTTACACAAATTGTAACTTTGTTTATGACACTGACGCGAATTTATGTCTAGTAATTATTCGATTGGTTTGAAACAGACGACTACTCGATAAAATGTAATCCCGAAGCTGACCTACTACAGAAAAAATAATCGCATACTACGTTTAGATTTAAATCGCATATCAAAATGGGTAGTCTAATATGGAGAAACCTGTATAACTAAATACACATTTTTATACGGTTTTTTTATGTTCATTAGTAATTATGGCCCTTTTCAATAAGTTTTTTTTTAATATTCAATTACATATAATTATAAAAAATGACAGTATATCATATTTTTGTATTGTCATGTTTTATATGTCACATTGTCATGGTTTCTATATAATGATTTAAAATTGCATTACGATTGTTTCCTATAGAAATTTAAGTAATTTTACATGTTGTTAATTCTTTAATATTTGCCGATAACATTTGGAAAAAAAATATGATAACAACCTTCCACACAACATAAGAAACACTCACACAAAATTTTAACAAAAGCGATTATGTAGTTTGTGAGTCCATAAATAACAAATGAAATGTTTTTGTTTTTTATATATTTTTTTTATGTCTTAATACATAAAACAAAGTCGGGTTAGTTACACCATTTATAACTCAAGAACGGCTGGACCGATTTTAATGATCTTTGATTTGTTGGATTCGTCTCTGCCACGAATAACAGAATGACTATTAAAATATCAGAAAATTCACGAAAAAAAATTATACAGAAAATTAATTTTTAAATAAATTAAGTTAGGAACTCCGCCATCTTCCGCAATTGACAGCTTACGTCACGCATGATGTCCAATGCAAATCAGTGAAATAAAAGTGTAAATTTTTTTTGTTTCATGTTGTCTGTGATTTGTTTTGAAAAAAGCATATAATTGTGTAACAAACGAAGACAAAGCCACCAACTATCCAACTGAATTTTTAAACTCCTTGGATGTGCCTGGCTTACAAGCGCACAATTTACAACTGAAGGTTGACTCGGTAGTCATCATGCTTCGAAATCTAAACCAACCAAAACTATGCAATGGAATGCGTTTCGTGATAAGAAGACTGATGATCAATGTGATTCACGCGACGATACCCAAAGGAAAATTCAAAGGTGAGGAAGTTCTCATTCCGAGGATTCCGATGACTCTAACTGATATGCCCTTTGAGATTAAACAAATTCAATTTCCGATTCGTCTTGTATTCGGCATGCCGAATAACAAATCACAAGGTCAATCCTTGAGTGTTTGTGGTCTGTATCTAGAAAATGCATGTTTTTCTCATGGTCAATTGTACGTGGCATGTTCACGTGTCGGCAAACCATCCGCTTTATTTGTTCTTGCACCTGATAACAAAACGAAATATGTCATATATCAGAAGATCCTTCACTGAAGAGAATCAACCCGAGTGCAAACCATGCAGCAAAATACATAGCTTCAATAAAGCAAATGTCTTACTGACACGCCATTGAAATACTTGATTTTTGTACTTTTATTGAATTTTTATTTTCTGTATCTATATATATATATATATATATATATATATATATATATATATATATAGATAATTATTTCGTGACCTTTGTATGTTATGGTAAATTTAAAACCAGACCTTAAATCGCCAACTAATTAATATACATAGATATATATATATATATATATATATATTATCCTAGTAAACTATTAAACTTAATAAATTTTTTGTATTTATTTTATTACGTTAATAAAATCCTAAATTAAATTTAGCTAAAACTTAACACGACATTTATTGACTGTTAGGTGGTACGAAGTTCGCCGGGTCAGCTAGTATTTTGAATAAATGATTTTTATACGAATATACATGTGAGTTAGAGCGATTCATCTCAGCTTTTATTTGTTTTTTATGGGGAAAGTCGCCTTGATATACGAGTGCTTTGGATTACAAGTACGTCACGGGAACGAATTATACTCGTAAACCAAGGTACAACTGTATTTCTATTTTTGTATTTCTATAGATTTACAAAGGATTACATTGAACGCGACAGTAGCTTCTAACCTACCGTTTCACATGTTTTAAAGGCGTATTCTGAGAACTAAATTCTCAGAGGTCGTACATATATATAGACACAAAGAAATCTTCTGTATGTCTCAAGCTTCTACGAATCTTCAAAATATACGAAACCCTCTGAAAGAGAAGGAAATTCTAAGTTTAATTTTCAAATTTTAATTTAACCGTGTAAGTTACTTACTAACCCAAATTAAAGAAAAGGTTTTAATGTTCCAATGTTTGAAGACATCGAGTTTAATTTCCCGATGTTTTAGACAGAGTTCGTGATATTTCACAGCGTTTAGGATAATGGATTTCTTGGACACTAAGTTCAAAAACAAATACCATAGCGGCCATCTGTGTTACTCCCGCGCCTACAAATTCTTCAACAGCTGCGGTAATACAAGATGTCTGCTATCCGCCGCTGTATAATATTTTCGATTGTCTTATTATTTCTTTTACTTGTCTGGATGTAAAACTGATCGCGGTTCGCGATTTATTTATACACAGGAGTAAATCACTCTTAACTAACTTCCTGCTGGACACCACTCTTATAATTATAAGCACCTGAGTTGTTCGATAAATCACCCGATGCCGGGGTTGATTATATCATCTCGAACTTGTACGCGTTCTTGAGGGTGTTTTTATAGCACTCGGAACTCGTAAGCGTTCCATAATTTATACTTAATTATAATTACGACGAGGAGATACATGGTGTCGATAGAATTGCATTCCTTACTTGCAAAGAGAACGGTGAAGAAATAAAAAAACGACAATGTAACGAATAAATTGTTTCGTTAAAATATCATTCCCAAGAGATGTATGGGATAATTGTCAATTTATCCACCAGATACGTCGATATGGATAAAAAACGACCAAAACATATTAACGGTGGTTTAGTATAATACAAGTTTAAATTTAAGTTAACGCAAGCACTGTTAAATTTGTTATTTAACCCAGACATGCCTAATGTACTATATGTAGCATACTTCTAACAAGTTTTAACATGCAAAAAGGCAACGGACTGTCATTGTATAATACGGTACGTTATGTTCATTATACATCCGATAGTACATACGAACGTACGCAGTATGTATTGTTCTATAAAAGTACGTTACATTAGTGTGTTAAAAAGAATACATTTTAAAAATGGCTTAGTATGGTATCCGATTTGAAAGGTAAGTAACGGGTTTTCCAATAGGGGCGCTCGAACTTTGACAATGTATAGCGACTGTGTAGGTGACGATACAGCTGCCAAATTTGGAGCTTCGAATAACTAATGTTGGGCAAATCACCATGGAAAAATACAGTGTTGGACAAAGTGAGCAAATTATTAAACTGTACTATCAAAATGAGTACTTAGTTCGAGCTACGTTCTGTGCTCTACGTGATTTTTACAGTCCTGTTGAGGCGACTATTCGTGGTTTGGTGAACATATTCGAATCAACTGTTTCGGTAAAGAATCAAACAACATCCGTAAGTCGTCGCAACGTGAGGTCTGCAGAAAACATTGCTGCAGTGAACGAGAGTGTGCAGGACAACTTGAGGCAGTCAGTTCCTCGTCGCGCTCAAGAAAATTACCTTTTACAGACCCAAAATTGACGAATTCTGCGTCAAGACTTAGTCCTGCACCATACTGAACGACTATAGGCAGCGTCGAGCGTTCGCTGACCGGGGTGTTGAGCTGTTGGGTGTTGGCCCTGATTTCGAGGCCCATTTTTGAATAAACGGCTATGTCAGGAAACAAAATTGTCGCATTTCGGGACACAGCAATCCATACGAGACCCATTACTTGCAAATGTATCCAAAAAAGTTACTGTTTGGTGCGGATTTTGGAATCGCAGAATCATTGGCCCGTACTTCTTCCAAAATGAAGCTGCCGCCATAACTGTGGGCCGCGAGAGGTACAGCTCGATGATATTTAATTTTTTGTAGCCTAAATTTTAAGATATGGATCTCAACGGCATGTGGTTCTAAGATGGCACTGCTTGCCACACAGCGCTTGCAACAATGGATCTTCTGCATGACAAATTCGATGGCATGCTTGCTTATCGTTTCGGCGACGTCAACTGGCCACCGAGATCATGCGATTTAAAGCCATTTTCGACTTTTCTTGTAGGGCTACGTTAAATCACGCGTCTATGCGAATAAGCCGGCGGCGATTAATACCTTAAAAGTCAACATCGTCATTCTCACACAGAATAATATTTTGCAGGGCAAAAGAAATGTCGTCTAATAAATACTCAAAGTAATTTTTCAAAAAAGGCTAGGTATGCGTCAACATTTAAACGATTATGCAGTATTTGAATAGGGAGAAGTTGCCATTAAAGATACCACACCAAGTGTTAATTGTAAATCTTTATTGAAAACTTTTACTTCTAATTGCGTATGCATTTTGTAAAGTCCAATACAAATACTAAGTTGATGACAAGCCGTCAAACAGTAAATATATCTTTAGTTGCATAGCTGTCTTAATTTTACATTTTTTACATTATTTCCTAAACGAAGTCCGATCTAAAAAAAAATATTCTTTGTTTTATGTTTAGAATTCGATTTTATATACGACATTTCATGTTGGCAATCCAATTATGAAACAGCCAGTACATTAGCTAAACCTATATCTACGAGTGTCTTCTTCACTGTAGAGGTCTTACACTTGAAGATGCGCTTTCTATGTTCGAAAATGATGGAGAACGAGACACTGGTAATACATTAGATTCTGAATCCATTAGTAGGGACAGATTTGAGTACATACTTACTACCTGAGACTACCTAGCACATAATACGAATATATAACAAAGTAATAAATTCGTTCAAGTCAGACCATTGTTTGAAAATGGAAACAAGAAATTTATTGAATATGCTCTACTTAGCGAAATGTATTCCATATCTGAAACCATGATACCATATTTCGGATGCCATGGCTGTAAGCAATTCATCAATAATAAACCTATTCGATACGTGTTACAAATTATGGGTTGGCCCAAATCGAGTGCGATATATCAACTGGTTTAAGCCTTACCAAGGTTGTTCTACCAATATAAGTGAAACATATTCCGATATGGGAGTTGGTGCTGCGGTGGTATTAGATTATGCAGAAGTACCTTGTGGAAAATGGCTAAATAAAAATTTCCATAAATAGCCTTATGAAAAAGACCTCTACGCTACAAACACAGTCAGAGAAAACCTTTTGTTCCGAAATTCTTTAACGGATTTCAAAGTACTAAAAAGACAAACTAGAAGAGTCTATGGCTATCAAAAAATTGCAGACAAAAATATTATTGTTTTGAAGTGGCATGACAATAATGTGGTACGTCTATGTTCTAATGCTTTAGTTGTGGAGCCCACTCATTTAATAAAAAGGTACTCACGAAAAGAACAAAGAAATATTCAAGTCATTTTTCAAGGCAATTGTGCAGTAAATTCTCATAGTTCTGTTTTTTTTTCTTTTCTACATATCAGCAACCTCATCTAATCAACTTGTATAACAGAAATATGGGCGATATTGACAGATTCGATCAAAACTTTAGCCTGGACCCCATATCAATACGAGAGAAAAAATGGTACTTTCCACCTTTTCCCCCTGAAGCACACCAGATGTTGAAGTACATATTTGTTTCCTATTTAAAGCTATTAAAGCATACGTAATAATTTGGTCCGTTTTGTAAGTTAGAGTTCATAAGCATAAGCATCGATAAAGGTCTTTAACAAGAGAATGTCATGATCTGTAGTGAGAGAAACGTATATAAAATCACTGTCAATTGATTCTCAAGTCTTGTCATAAAAGTTGCAAAGTTCGTAATCGTGCATAAACTCATATTGGTTACATGATCAAAATGGTTTAATACTGTTGAAGACTCTATCATAGATAATTTTTTACTACTGATAATTGCTCTTTCATGTTTGGTATGGCTAGGTCTTTTCCCAATGCTTTCAAAAATTACTGCGCGTTTACTTCCGATTTACTTCTGTTACTTCACGTTTACCTCCGATCGAAATATTTCGTTGTATACACAGGATTTGTTACGTAACCCGCTCGTTGGAAGTTTTCTATGTTAATGCCTTAGGACACTTGAAAATTTGTTACATGTAATCTTAATACTCGGCGTGTTAAAATAAAATATGTACACTCCTGAACCACTTTAGGTTATAGCCAACATTGATATTTTAATTTGGAATGGTATACTTTTTATTGCTTTTTTAGATTCCTTGTAAAGTACTATAACACTTTATATACCTAATTCCGCCTAATTCCGAGCAAACGCAACGATGCGAATGTATGAATATTTCTCCCGCTTCCAATACAAATCCCCTGAACGCGTTTAGCCAATCACAAAACATTCGAAGTCTCTTAAGCGTTTGAATAGTGATAATGCCGCGTTATACACTAGAAGAGAAAGCCGAAATGATGAAATGGTACCACGCTGATAATTCTTATCAAAGAATATGTGACTTATTTGCCGGAGTTCCTAATGATACGTTCATTTTAGTATGCGCTGCAATAGAACTAAATTCAAATTTGACACATAGCGATATTTCCAACGATTTAGGCATATGCTGCTCTTCCGTTAACCGCATACTAAAATTAAATGGTTTTCGTAATTATAGATATTCCAAACATCATCAATTATTTTACGGTGATGAGTTTAAACGGATGAATTTCCGTTATTATATAATTAATTTCTCATTATGAACAATTTATTTTATTATCTGTAAGAATAAATTTTTCTTTACATTACTAGAATTTAATTTAGTTTTTATTTATTTCTGAAGTTTATTTAGTTTACTATGAATAGTGTTTGTTACCTTTATTATTAAAATTTAATTTATTAAATCTCTTGATGCCTTATTTGCAATTTTCTTAACAGCTTATTAATAATTTTATTACGCTTTGTGTGACCATCGTCAGTATAACGTATTGCAATTTATTTATTATAAAATCATTACAATAACACAGGACTAAACAATTTATGGTCCTTTAATAGTAATTTGGTAATCAGATAATTTTTCTTACGCGGCTCAATAATATGTAAGTATGTATGACATATGACATCGATGTTGACACGCCTACAGCTTTCAGGGGAATTCTATTTGGAGCGGGAGAAATATTCATACATTCGCATCGTTGCGTTTGCTCAGAATTAGGCGGTAAAGGTTTCTTTTGTAAAAAATTAACCGTTTTGAATTATTTTGATTTTTGTGAAATTTTTAGTTTTTTCAATGTACTTTTTAAAAACACATATCTCAGGCGTATTTGATCTGAACTACGTCATATTTCTACGGAAGATAGCAAAGGATATAAGATTCCGAGTTGTGTCTAAACATTTAAGAAATCTCTTACAGGTGTCTTACAGGTCTTACAGGCGAAATTTATTGATTATTTAAGTAATATTTATAAATCTATTTCGATGCATAGAGGCAGTGAATCTGCTAGTTGACTCATCTGTGGTCCACATCTCGACGGTGTTTCTTTTTCTGCCATGTAACGCTCCTGCAGATATCCCTATTCTTATAAATGCATCTAGTTCCACTTCAGACATTCTACTGTTTTTCTTTTCCGTAATTTTCCTGGTTATACAAGTTGTAAACTCGAATAGCTTCATCATTGGTATGTCTGCATATAATACACTTCATAATCTTTACCAATGAACAAGTTGAAAACATCTACAATGCTGTCCAGAGCATCCTATTTTGACATAAGACCCGGTTTGGCGACCACACAATAACCCATCTTAGCAACATGTCTTAGACTGCTATATCATACCAGATTTAGCGGTATATTGTACACCATTTACTGCAACAAGGTCGCTATTTTCTTGATGTAGGTTTTCGTCTGATATAATAGTATCATCGTCTTCTTCCTCAACATACTCAATATTATTTTCTATTTCTTAAGAACCATCATTGGCATCGCCTAGAAGCAATTCTTCATGATAATTTGGATCCTGATCGTCTGTGCCTGTGTCTGAGCTAGCATAATCTTCCTCACCTAACCTCAAAATTTCAGTTTCTATTTCTGCCTGTGTAAGGTGGTGCTTGCTCTCATAACTACTTATGACTAGTCTCTGCATAAAACATGAATAAAAAATATTTAGACAAAAGTGAAATTAATATGCATACTGTAACACACAGCTTTAATTTTTGCACACTAATAATGCACGTCGTTTACTAGTATTCACACAGTTGATTTACCGGTTGCTAGATAACTGATTTACCGTGTTACCGATGGACAAATCAGCTGTTACTTATAATAAGAATGGGTCCTTAAACAGCCGCATGGGGTCTCGGTGGGACCCCAGCTATCTATTTCAAACTTAGCTAAAGAGAAAACAATATCAATTTCGTAGCAAATTCAGAATTTAGTTACACAACATAAGTGCATATAATTGAAAGTTAAAATATAAACGAATTACATGTCAAACATGCGATCTGGGGTCCTCAGGTCCGCGTGGTAATCTAAGGTTTAACAGCGAACATTTATTTATTTTTTCAAAAGTATGTCGCGTAGTCATCTCTATTACTGCAGTCGAAGCCAACAACTGTCGCCCTACACTTTCTAATCTTAATTTCTTAATTAACTCACTATCACCAGCGAGTTAAGTATATTCGACACTTAATCTCCATAACTCGAAGCAATTAATTAGACAAATTGATGGCGTATACTTCAACAGCGAGGTATTGTTATCAAATCACGCAAACAGCATTATTCCCATGACTACACGACATTATAAACTACATCTAATAAATGATAAATATGGGTCTATTATGGCGGGTCAAAAAAGAAATAATAATCACCAGAAGAAGGAGACAAAAATACGGGCAACGCTCGCACACAAATACGACACAGTTTAAATCATCCAACGACGGAGGTACTGGATATTACTTACGGGGATGCCGTGACGTATCTATTTAGAAAACATTGTGGACCGAGTGCGTGCGTGGCGTATACGTCCATGTATAATAATCTATTGCATGTTTCTTAATCTAATAAATGGAACGGAACAGCGCTCCAAACAAATCTCGTTCTGAATTATTGTTTAGCATTACATACTCACATTACGTCTTTATAAAATTTGACATTAATAGAAGATAAATGTGAGTTTCGCAACTGTTTAAATAATTGTCAAGTAGAAAATAACATAGACCATAAACATATATAACGTTATTGCGTAAATTAAAGACGGTATTTGTATATGACTGCGTTATATATAACAAAAATTTCGTGTACGCCCGGTACATGTAAACCTTTATGTCAAAACGCTTTGTATGTTATCTTGTCAAATACGGAGTTAACATTACTACAACCACGCAAATAGTAATTCCAATTTATAATGGGAATAAGCGGGTCATTCTATACTAAATGTTCTCTGCTCAATAAATTAATTTCCTGCTGCAAATACTATAGACAAAAGCCTACGGTATTTATTTGTATTAAAATTTGGAGTCGGGTGGATTATAACAACAGTTTTTTTGAGCAATACGAGAGATGTCTTTTTTAGTGTTGCATATAGCCATAGAATCAAACAATAGACCAACTCAAAGTGCTTTATTGCTTTTCAAAATACAGGGTTATTCAAAAAGATGGACCAATTTAATTATTTGTGTTTCATGAAATATAAATTAGATATGAACAGCCAATATACCGAAGGAAAGAGAAAGTTCCAAAATTTTGTTTGCCACCATTTCATAGTGGTTTAGGCTCTGATACACGCGATCAAAACCTATAGCTCCTTAAATAGTTGACCAAACAAGATGAAAATTTAACGACAGGGGCTTCAAGTCATGTATAATCAACTGAAAGGTTTTGGTGCAGCTTGTCACCTTAAACCTCTAGCGATGTTGGAAATGTGTGTACCGTTTAAGAAAAGGTGCAACTGTACAAGAGGTGAAATTTTTGCTGCACAAACATAGCAAGTCATGCTTGAAGTGTCTGTCAGCGCACTTTCCCGTCAAAAAATTGATTTGCCCTACTGGAGAGTCATATGGGGTCAAATCTTCAATTTCGCTTTTCACAACCGCTTCTTCCTATTATACTGAAGTATCCACAGTTCCATGAACTAATTGAAGTCTTATTGGCCGACAATATCTCTTGGAGGCAGGTCGTGGGTTTTTCCATATAATGCCTGTGGTTTTTCCATCGATCTATTGAACCGGAACTTAAGATGTCGAAATTCTTTCATCTGCGATTGATGCATGTTGACCTTGCTGTTTATACGAGGGTAGCAACAATTGTTTCTGCAAACTAATATTCCTTTTGAATCAAAGGTATCAAACATGCCATGAATCAAATGTTTATTGCTTTCTATTTTGACAGTTTGAACTTAGTTTTGATAACTGGAATAATCAACTTCAAATCGAGTGGTCGGCAGTAAAAATGAATTTGACAAGAGAAAATTGTATAGCCATGATTTACTATAATTTTTAAAGTTCTTCAACTCCAAAACAAAGTCTTTCAAGACTTCGTGCTGCATTCGGTGATCAAGCTCCTACAAATTGTCAGTCGATTGGCTTTTTGTTCATCGGTCATCACTCTTAGAATCCATTTTGCCGCGACCTTTCGGTACCTTAAATTTTCATGAATAATTTTTTGAGTGGAACCATAAGATAAATTAACAATGTCAGGACTTCAATATATGCCAATCCGACGATAATTCAAGTCGTTGGTGGTTGTCCGCGTCGAGGTTTATCTTCCACTGATTCACAACTATCATTGAATTTCTTATGCCACTCAAACACTCTACATCGTGATAAACTATCATCTGGGTATGCAGTTTTAATCATTTCAAAAGTTTCAGTTTATCCAATCGAACACAAAATTTTATCGTATATCTTTGGTTCACACTCATTTTCTTCGATGAGTACGTCAAACACTGACAATTCAGTAATTAATTTTTAATAAACGTCGAAATTTAAATCAAAGCCTATTTGAGAATAGGTATGTTAGAGATGGATGGGTCATGTTCTATTCTTTGTGTTATAAAATTCTAATTGCGAAAGAAGTTATAGTACCAGTCTCGTTATATTTTGATATACCCTCGTATATGTGAATCAAAGAAGCATCTATTCTGCCTTTTATGTATTAAACAGAAGATGGGCAGTTATTTCAACACTAAATACATAACTGAATTACAAAAGCAATAGAGAACCGGGATAACAAGAATTTATTAAGATTTAAACGAGAAATTGAACACAATCGGTATATTAAGATTACTCACGAACGTGTAGGCGATCGCCGCAGACCGCTTGCACTCGCAGAACAATTACTTATTACCTACAATTTCTTTTGTATAACGATACTCGGAAAATAGTACGTACAGCGGGTGCAATTAAATACATATTTGGATAGCTTTGGTCGTTGGCTTGACAGTCTAACACTTTACAGAGACGCATTTTTGCTTCTTTCTGCCGTTTTAATTGGGCAGAGATTCTTAATAAGTACATGAAGTAATTATCTTCTTAGTCTTATGATTTATAATTTTATCATCCAAGATGATCTGTAAAGGCATACAAATGCCATATTAGAATGATCCAAAGCAATTTATGATCGATACAGTAAAACAAGTAATTAATAAATATATTCTTTAAGCTCGAATTACTTGTATATAGGTACATTAACCCTAAGATGAATAAACCGCGTCGATCACACCCGGAGTAATATTTGATTACTTATAAATTGTATTAAATATTCTATGGCCTAAACAGATAATCATTTAACTGTTCGTCAGGTCAAACAATGTTTCTTAATTTTTTTTAATTAGAAAATAATTTTCTATTATCACCATCCTGCATTTACATAAACTGAGTCTGCGGGGCCCACAGGCAATTTTTTTTGTATTAACACGTCTCAGCTTGTTATTTCTGGCGTGTCTTGTGAGACAATTTGAATTAAACGAATCTACCTGCTTGTACAAGTTAGAACCTGTATTATTATAGGATTTATAAATACCCGCGAAGCATACTTTGTCACTCTGTTGAATCGCAAGCTGCATTAAGTGAAGTGGTAGCACGAAAGCAATAATGGCATCGAAAGAGTATCTAAAAAGTGTAAGGTTTAGTGATCCGAAGTTCAAAGAATCGTTCTTGCAATGAAATTTTTTTTTTTATTTTAAAAGCTCCAAAGTGCAAAGTCTAACATTTTTTTTCTAATATTTACGAGAAGTCGTTTTTATATTCCCGGACTAGACATTTTTCAATTTTAATAAATTTTTTCATTATAGTGTTTTAATATCATACGTGTCTTGGTAACGACTTTGACAATTTACAAAACAATTGCAGCAGTATTAGTTCTAATATCTGTCAGTTTGTGTTGTCACGTATCAAAATGCATAAACTTGAATATCGACCAGTTATAAAATTCTTGACAAAACAAGGAAAATCTCCAAAAATTATTCGTAAGGAAATGTTAGCTGTATATGGGGATAATTGTCCTTCAAAGTAGACTATTTGCGAATGGTCAAAATTGTTTAAACATGACCGAGAATCACTGGATGATGATCCCCGTCCAGGTCGGCCTGTTGACGCGATGACCTCCGATGTTATTGAAAAAACCAAGTGTTTTTCAGAAAGCACGGTTTTCATAATTCTACACGAATACCTTGGAATGACAAAAGTTAGTGCCAGATGGGTTGCGCGAATGCTTTCGACAGTCCAAATGAGTGTGCGAATGAAGACGTATGAACAATTTTGGTGCTTTGGGGAGACGAACCAGGTTTAATTATCAATCGACTTGTCACCGCAGATGAGACCTAGGTCCATAGTTTTAACCCTGAGTCAAAACAAGAATCAATGCAGTGGCATATTAAGAAGCTTAAAGTCACCCCTTCCACAGGAAAAATAATGCCAACGATTATTTAGGATTTTCAGGGAAATCTGATGATTGATTATCTATGCAAGGGTAGTACGGTTACAGGAGAGTATTACGCAAGATTAATACATCGCCTTAGAGATTCTATTAAAACGAAAAGGTACGGGAAACTGACGGAAAGTGTCCTGTTGCTTCACGATAATGCACTAGTCCACAACTCAAGATTTGCAAAAGCTACCGTTACCGAATGTGGCTTCACAGAAATAAATAGTCCAGATCTCTCTGTGCGACTAGTTTTTGTTTCCTAATCTCAAAAGAACCCTAAGGGGAACAGAATTTAAGGATGATGACGAAGTTGTAGCGGCCCTTGAAATGTATTTTGCAGACAAACCAACGGAATTTTTTTATAATGGATTTCAGATGCTATTAAAACGATGTAATATATAAAAGCAAGGGGGGGCTATATCGAAAAATAAATTTTTATTGCTGTTCGAAACTTTTTTTTCATTCCTGTCCGGGAATATAAAAACGACCCCTCGTAACTTATTTGTCCAGTAGATCCAGCGATACACTCCACGTTACCCTGATCACTTTGTTCACATGACTTTAGTACACTTAGAACTATTTCTAGGCACTGCACTGGCACTACACTAGTTCGAATGGTTTTAGTCTCTTAATCCGCCGAACAAGTGTTGTTGTGAGTAGCGAGATCACTTCGACATTTTCGTGGTTTTCCAACCTCTTCTGGTGTTTTCCTGCAAACCTTTTGATTTCGTCTTCAACCTTGGGTATCTTCAGGTCGAGATTTTGGTGCATCTCCAGAGTTGGATGCCATAAGGCCATACAGGTTTTAGTATTTGCTTGTAAAGAAGCAGTTTCTTCTAAATTGACAATTCGGAATGACATCCGAGAAGCCAGTACATTTGTCTGTATTTGAGGTTCAGTTGCTCACGTTCCTTCTTCACATGTGTTTTCTAACGTAGCTTGACATCCAAAGTCATGCCCAAATACTTTGCTTCGTTGGCATGCGGGATTGTTTGCTGGTTGACTAAAACTGGCATGTAATCGTGTTTTTTATTGGTGAAATTGACATGTGTCGACTTCGCCTCGTTTAACTTGATGTGCCATTTCCTTGTCCAATTGATGACATTGTTGACAGCTGTTTGTAATTGGGGAACAAAACCGAACTAGCGAAAAACTCTGAGCTAAAATATGCCTAGTTGAATAACTAATTGCCTCAACATTAACAAAAGTCTATGAGTTCGACCAAGCACGTCACCATTTTTTCGAAAAAGTTTGATTTTTGGGACAGATAATGTAATAATCATTTGTTAATATTTTTGAACACAAAGTACAAACAGATTGTAAATTGAGTAGCGACTAGTTTACTCTTTATTGGAATAATTTTACCTATTATCCTACTTCATAATTTAATATCACACTACGTGAAAATTTATTTCTACTGGTTACTAACTCAAAAGGCAGACTAGACTTTCGAAATACAGGGTCATCGAAAAAGGTGTGCGGGATTTTTAACCGAAATAAAAATCTTAATATAAATGGTAGAATATTTATTTATACATCAAAAGACGAAGTAAATCTTAAATTTAATTATTAAAGTCAGTGGGCGCATGCGCAGACGCCATACTGCCGCACGCCTTCATTTCAATGCGGCTGGACCTGATCAGTCAGTTCACAGCCGTTATGACTATCGCACAGCAGAAAGCGCAGTGTGTTTTGTCGTATGTTGAGTTCATATCAGTTGTGTTAGTGCAGCGTCATTCTCGGCGAACTTATAGACAAAATCCGCCTACAGACAAAACCATTGTTCGTTGGTTTAATCTGTTCAAGGAAACTGGAAGTGTTGACATCAAGAAATCTCTAGGACGGCGACGGGCATCCGAAGAGGATGTTGAGCGTGTAAAGCAGTTATATGCCCGAAGACCTGACGCAGTTTAGAACTTGGTATGTCTATAACAACTATTTAGAATATTCTTCATAAGCATCTTAAATTACATGATTACAAAATTCAATTAAGACAGCAGATTGGCCTAGGCTCATTGACTTTGCCGTACAGATGCTACGTAACGTTGACGTCGATGGAAACTTGTATCTTAACATTTTATTCAGAGATGAGACTACATTCAACATTAATGATTGTGTAAACCGCCATAACTGTCGTATATGCGGAGAACAGCAACAAAATGAAGTTCTCCAATACGTCCGTGATTCACCAAAAGTTAACGTTTAGTGTGGACTTATGCAGGATCGTGTTATCGGCCCTTTCATGTTTGTAGTATTACAGGCATTATTTATTTGGACATGTTAGAAATGTATGTGTTCCCTCAAATTGAATAAATTCAAAGGGAAAAGAGTATTAATGTCATTTTCCAGTAGGATGGAGCTCCATGTCACTGCAGCCTAATCATCCAAGAAGCTCTCAATAACAGAATTTCTGACCGTTGGATTAGGAGGAATGATCCTGTTTTGCGGTCACCTAGAAGTCCTGATTTGACCCCATTAGATTTTTTCTTTTGGGGCTACGTTAAGAACATTGTTTATTCTGAAAAAATTCGTGACCTAAAGCATCTAAGAGAAAGAATCAACGTAGCAATTTCAACTCCTGAAATGCTTCAGAACACTTGACGAGAGGTAGACTATAGGCTAGATGTCTGCCGTGCAACGGGGGGAGCTCACATTGAAACTTTTTAGATAAAAAATTTAAGTTTGCTGCGTCTTCTGATATACAAATAAATATTCTATCATTTATATTAAGATTTTTATTTCGTTTCAAAATCCCGGACACCTTTTTCGATGTCCCTGTATAATAGTTAATATTATTCAATTTCTATAAAACAAACAATACGCATTTTCCACGTTTATCTAAACTTTTAAATTAAAAGAGCTTAAAAATAAAAGTAAATACCTGACAACATACAATTTTAAATTATGTAGCATACGAGTTTGTGATGACTCATCCAATAACGCGTCACGCGTCATACCTCTGGTGTTTTCTCGAGACCTACGAGAACGCTCTAGAAGAGTATTCACCACGATATAAAAGCCGCGTCGAAGAAGGGATGGGACATTCAATCCTAGAGGCTCGCGCAGTAAACATAAATATAGATACATAAATATAAATACATAAATATTATTCGTGCTTATTGTTAATAGTTAGTTTTATATTGTTATACGTTTTATTATTAATATAGTGTGTGTCTAAAGTTATTGTTAGTTTTATTTAAGAACCCGAAAAGACAAAGTTTACAAGTATGTGCTTTAGGGAGTATCCCAGACACGTCTACTACGGTCTTCATACCGAAGTGATACATTACATTCTTTCTCTGTGACTCTAATAATACTAACAATATAAGATATACCGTTTCTTTCAGTTGACAAAAGGTTCCTCTTGCTTCAGACTATTCAAGTCAATGAATTTCTTCGTTCAGAAAACACATATATACATACAATACAGAATGCAGTATTCAACACGTACGATATTAATTGTAATTGTATAGGCTGAATGATTAGAATTGTACAGTGGATTCGAATTTAATTTGCTGTATTGGCAGACAATGAATACAGCGGATTAATGGCTCCCATACTAAGTTATTCATATCGCTCCCGACTAACCAACGCCCTATCAATTAAGATTATTATTATTAAAAAAACTAGAGTTGAACTAAATATATAGAAAATAAGATTGTACTTTAGGAAATATAGCTAAAACTAAAACAATATTATGTTTAATTGGTTATCTAAAGTATTTGAGAAATTTTAAAACTATTATAATTCTGGGCAAGCAATATTATTCAGAAAAAAAAATAACAACCAAGCTGCAAATTAAATTTTGATAAAAAATAGTGGATTAATTGAGTATCATAATATGGGAACAACATTTTATTTTAATTTTCCTGTTACTTACTTTTGAATTACAGCTTAAATTATATTATATTAGATTTCTTATTTCGATGTCCATCTTCTTTTCATGTAATATTATTATTATCATCCTGTTTCCCATTTTGTTTCGGATTTTAAACGTACGGATACGTGTTTCGAGCTGCTTTTCTCTCATAAGTGTACGACGCGGAAGGTCGCCAATGCTGAATCGGTTCCTCGTAAACATCGATATGCTATATTTTACATAGTATATTGAAAGCATATAGGCTAGGAATAGTGGATACACATTTCAATGTATACAGTTTCCTTCTAGCAATCAGTAGATGGAGTGAGATATCTCTCATAGCCATGTATCGTACAAGTTTGACGTATGCGGCGAGTCGATGCAGGATAGGTGACATTTCACGTCGTACACCGATAAGGGCAATGCAGCCTGATACACATGTCTGAACGTTGAACCAATGCGAGTTTCGTATTCATTGTGTATTCATTTTATGCGTATAGAAATAGGTTTTAATATAATATGTGAGCCAAAAAAAGTTTTTCAAGTAGACTATGAACGAGAAAGATAACTATAGCAGTCATGTCGGAGTATAATTCATACCTAGTTTGTGAAATAGCATCTGTCACCCATTGATTAAATGACAATCTGCGAATATCTTCGTTTGTTCTTACAAATTTTAAATTAAATTATGTCTTATGTGTTTAAAGCAACAAAGGAGATATATGATTGAGATTTATTTAGGAAATGGCAGAAAAATCGATGGTGAATGGACTTCTATTCTCTAAGAGATGCTTACGAAGAACGAATTTGTAAATGACGCTGTCCCATATGACCATTTCTGTGTTTCCATTTGTCGTTTTGTTAATTTATTCAGAGAAAAAAATAGGAAGTGTGAATCGGATAATGGGAAGTGGTAGACTAATTGCCGGAAATTAAATTACTGTCGAAGCGGTAAGGCAAGTAGTCGAAGAACCTAAAAAAAACCTTTCGTACGACATTTAGAGCAATAATTAAGTCTTTCTTGCGGTACCTATTAACGTATCCTTAAAAATGATCTACATATGCATTCTTACTGTAAACAAGTAACACATGAGATACTTCCTGCTAATAGACCACAAGGACAAGTATTTTGCCAACGATATATTGAACAATTCAATAGCAACGACGAAGCATTATTAAAAGCTATGTTTACAGACGAATCGTGGTTTCACCTCTCTGGGTATGTCAAGTTTCAAAATCTGAGAATGTGGAGTACAAATAATCTACACCTTTTTTATAGAGACTCCATTACATTCGCCAAAATTGGAGTTTGGGCAGCTATTAGCCAGAGAAGGACCTTTATTGATGATTGGACCTATATTTTTTGAAGGTATGTTAAAAATTGTTTTTAAAAACGTTTGATTAGATTTCTAAAACACCATGTTGGCACAATAATATCATTTTTTTTACTTTTTAGGAACGGTACCAATTAGAAATTTTAGCTCCATTTGTTAATATGTTACACGATGATGAGCTATAGGAAGGCCATTTTGAGCAAGATGGAACTCGTGCACATACTACCAATGCAAACACTGCTTTCATGCAGGCATTCATGGGAGATAGCATCATCAGCCTGAATACAGATACTTTCTGCTCGCCACAATCTTATGACTTAACACCAGGTGATTTCATTTTATGGCCTCATTTAAATAATTAGTCTTTTGAAACACCCGTTGTTTTGCTACAAGCTTGAAAATTAAAATACAATATTGATCGTAATTAAAACATTTTGAAACAGGAATATTAAGGGATTTAAATACGACTACGTCATGGCTGATAGATACTCCATGGTTATTCCGTGAAGAAACTTATTGCACGTAAAATTCTAGACGATTACAATTTCGCCCGATTAACAATTTTGCAAAAATATACACCTTCGTCCGGTCAGTAGCTCAGGTTTAAATTTTGGATACATGCTTTCGTCCGGCAGGTAAAAGCAGGCAAGGGAGAGGTTTAAAATTGAAAACTCTACACTTACACACTCACACAAATACAAAACCACACACCCAGAGAGAGAGACGCAAGCTGCCAGCAGCAACCAACACACAAGTTCATATCCAGAAAAGACACAAGCTGCTAGCAGCGAACAACACATATGTTCACACCTTGCTATCTGTTTTTGGAATACTAAGGCATGATTTATTATTATGCAATTGGAATGTATCTTTGAATAATTTAAACCATAGAAACTCAATTATTTGACATTTGTATTCTGTCATTTATATTTTATATCATTGCCGACACATGTAGGGTTGTTTTAAATATATATACTTTGAAGTAAACCAGACCTTTAATCGCCGACTGATTGAATTTACCATATCATACCAAGGTCACGAAAATATTATATATATATATATATATATATATATATTGTTAAAAAGCAAATTACGCAACAAATTATCAATTGATATGCGTCAGAGTATAATGATTGTGAGATTTGTCTTACAGAGAGATGGCGGTTCTTGTGTTACGTTTAATCCATCCTGCAAAATGGTAAAACTATTTAATGGAAAGATATATAATTTTCAGAGACAGCGATGCTGCATTTCAAATTTTGAACGTTTTTTTATATATAGGGACTTTTAAGCAGATTTTAAAGTTGGATTCAGGGGTTTTTTGGGTTATTTTAATTTGATTAATGGGGCGAATTTTTTTAGGAGTTGGCGACCCTGTTAAAACTACAACATTGAAAATTTAAATACGAGAAAAATGTTAATAACCGTAGAAAAGAATTATTGTTCTGTGAACAACTTCAGATACTAGTTTTGTGGAACATCTATCAAGTGGCGAAAAGAAGGGGAAATGTCGGACAGAAAAATGTACTGCTACTGTCTACACTATGGGTGAAGATAATTTGACATGCCGTTGTAATTTGACACATGCATATCCTGAACTAAACGGTCCAGCAACAAAATCAATTTCTTAGTAGTGGCGGCATAACGTAAAGCTCCAGAAGAACTTAATGGGCATCCAAAAAGAATTGTGCAGTAACTGTTAACAAAATGAACATAGGGATTTAACAATTAACAAAAAAATAAAAGAAGTGTTTGAAACTATGGAAAATACGAATTTCGAAATTAGTAAGAACAATTTTTTATTATCAACGGCAGCAACCATTATATAGTGATGTTCTCCTGTAAGACAAATTTTAGCACCTTCAGATTTCTGGTTGTTCCCAAAGTTGAAGAAGAGAAGTAGGTCAACATTTTTCATCAGACACTAAAGTTCGGACAGTAAATAAGAAAGTTTTGTCATGAACAGAACGAAGAAAGGGATTCAGCGTTTGAAGAAATATGTAACACTAAATGGTGATTATGAGGAATAGTAGTTATGTGCGTTGGTAGTACAATGAATTTACTTCATTTTGGGACTAGTTTCAATATTTTGTCTTTTCTTATTCTTATTTTATAAAGTTAAACACCTTATTTATTAATTCGCACTCGTACATACAACATAGCAGCAATGATTGCTGAAACTAATCATCAAATTATTAAAATGTTAAGTGAGTTTTACAGAAATTACAGTCGTTAAAGTAAATTATTTCGACAAAATAAGTACTATTGTGCATTCGGAAGGGATCTTAGTTTTCGTAATTTACGTGGATAAAAAATAACGACGCAATAAAATTTAATAAAAGAGAACTATTAGCTTGATTAGAACTCACTTTGCAAAAACGTATGTTCCAATAAGAAATTACTCAAATCCATCCTCAACAAAATAAAAGTATATACATCATTCTATTGCAAAAATTAATTCAAAAACTTAAGTTATAATAAGTTTTCTAAACAATGTGAAGGTTTCTGATATAAATTACAATATTTGAATTTTATAAATTCCAGATTTATAGGTGCTATCTTTGTAAACAGAAAATGCAAGTAGTAGACAAGATTCTACGTAAAACATTCAATAAATTATCTATTGGATGAACGATTAAATATTTAGAATTGACTAAAGCTCATAAATATTCAAACAGTATAACATCTTGTACAAACTAACAAATACTCTTATAAATTCCTTTCATAAAAAAATCAAAACACTAGAATACAGAAGAGAATGTTAAAACAGGATACATATTATGACATTCACTTCAACTAACTATATTTTTCAACTTTGTAGTTTGCATTTTCTACACTTTTCATGAATTAATTCAAGAAATATGTACTGTCATAAATCAAATCGACTAAAGAAGTATTCAAACAAAAATTCCAAATATGCAAAACGCATATTTTGCATATTATATGCACTTTTTTAAATATTTGCATATATCATTAATAAATAGCATATTGTGCATAATTGAAAGAAGTATTGAATAATGTAGCTCTTTGGCAGGCGTTTCAAGAGTTCAAGATAAGCAATTTTATAAATCCTCCAATATGAAGTAATTAATTTTATTATGTTTGCAGTTCTCAAGAAAAAAAATTATAAGGTACAAGCGTATGGGTATTCCCAGTCTTAAATTCCGGGAATTCAAAATAGATCATTTTAAACCGTTAACAGGAGGTTTATTGTACCTATATTTACATAAGTATAGCAAGCGCTAGATAAGTTGGCGAGCGGAGAGGTAAATTCGCGCAGGATTAGAAGTATTGAGGAGATTTGTATTTAGTTTTACATCAATTTTCAATATACCATAGGTGGCGTAATCTACACATCTATAACTTAATAAATTAATAATTTATTAGAGTAAAATATATACACGTGGACGTTTATAAAAACGGCTTCTGCGCACTCCCTTCTCTCACCATCTTATTTGGCGCTTGCTATAGATAAATAATAAATCGATTTCTGAATTTTATTTTTGCTTTTGCTTTTCAAGAGACATCATCGATTTGTGTTTTGTAGTGTTGTGGTATTTGGTTTATTTTTGTTAGTAAAATTTCCAAAGTCAGTAAAGCGTCAGTGTGGGTTAAGTTAAGCCATACAAAGAACTACGTATAGATAGGGAAAAGCCTACTGTTCTGCATGCGTTAAAATTGTAAGTATAATTTTTGAATATTCAATAAAGAGGGTGGTGCGAAATCGGCCGATATCTAATATTTTTTCAGATACAAAAAAAATTAAAAGCAAGTTACATTCTTTTTGAGGGACATACACAATGAAAATACAGAGAAATGTACAGGGAGTTTTAGTTTGCCATGTCTCGGGGCGCTTCCGTTTAATATTTTGAACTTATTTGTTAGGGATTTAGATCTAAGTATTGATATTATTGCTCTTCAATTTGATATTTAAATTTTGTTTTTGTCTTCATTTCATATACCATGTGATAAAAAATATCAAATATACCAACACGTGAAAACTTCTGTTCATATTACTAAATTGGGTAAGATGCATTCCGGAGACGTTTCACAACCCGCATTAACTCAATATTTCCAACGAATATTCAAAAAACTAAACGAACAAGACATATTTAACTAAGACTTATGTCATGCAATGGTAACGTCAAATTCAAAGTTCCAGGTGAAAAACCACTACGAAGAAACAACGTAAGTTCCTTATATTCGACGGTAATTGAGGAATTTAAAGCTAAAAAACTTTTTACATATGTATTGACGAAACTACCGTTTAAAGAGTAAAGTTGTATTGTTCATTTATTGAATGGTGTTAGCGACGAGATTTTACCTCACTGCTTCTAAACAGTTAGAAAAAAACAAATGCACTCACAGTGGCCATATTTGTTCAAGAGGAACTTTCAACATATTTTCTTCCTACGCCTGTTCCTAGAGATAATTGTTTGCTCATTTTGTCAGATGCAGCACCGTACATGATAGAGGCTGGGCAAAATTGGAAAATCTTTTATCCGAACTTCATACATGTAACATGTTTTGCTCATGCTTTAAATAGGGTTTCTGAAGAAATTAGGAATTATTTTCCTCTTGTAAATAATTTAATTTCCAACATGAAAAAATCTTCTTTAGAACGCTTATAAGGGTTCGGTTGTATAAAGAAAAACTAACAAACACTCCTCTTCCACTTCAACCTGTTATTACATGATGGGGTACTTGGGTGGAAGCCGCTTATTTTATTGCGAGGATTTCTGTCAACTAAAAGACCTAATTTAATAATTGTCTGATAAATCTTCCCAATCCCTCACTGATATTAAGCAATTACTCGAACACAAAGAAATAAAACAACTTTCCTTTATAAAAAACAATTATAGCTTTGTTTCCAAAACAATAACGCAAATAGAAGAATCTAATTGGCCATTAACTCCAAGTGTAGAACTAGTAAAACAATCTGAGGCAGCTTTTCAAAATGTCGCAACTAACTCGCTAAACATTAAAAAAGTAGCTGCCAAATGAAAACGAATTCCTTTTTTTTTAGAAACATGGCCATTCTAGATTTTTTTTCAGTGTTAAATATATCAAAAATATATAAAATTACTATTACTATTGCTCTACATAATGTAACTCCCTACTTCTTTCAACAAAATAAGAAAAACAAAGAATGCAAAATGTTACGTTTTGTTGAAAATTTAATTATGCACATTTGTATGTCATCAGTAGAAACCGGACGCAGTTACGATGGACCATAGAAGTAGTGTATAATATCGTTAAGTACAACACGCCGTTATTGAATAGCACTATTCATTCGGTTAACCGCATATCTTTTTTTGTCGTTGAACTGTGTCGCAATTACTTCAATATTACAGTTAAATTCCTTTCTTCATGGGCGTAGATAGAAGTGTGAGGAGTTTCTATAATTTATTTTATTTATTAGTCAATAATTCGATAAATAAAGTAGGGTGAATTAGTTTCTCTTTTTCATTGTATCAACTATTAATTACCATACTTCGTAATTTTTGTAATAGATCCTGTTTAATATCGTTTCATCGAATCTACTTCTCCCAATTACTTTGATGTAAGTGTTGCAGTGAATTTCCTTACGTTTCAAAAACTTACGCATACATTTTTAGTTTTCATTCATTTAGATCTAGAACATTGTTTGAGTTACATTTTCAGATATGATATGTAACAACGTCGTGAATGGCATCGTGAAACAATGGCGAGTTGGATTAAGGGTCAAACTGATTGTATATCCGTTGCCAGTTAAAAGATTCCAAGAAGTCGCACGTAAAACGTCACTTAGCATAGCAAACATATACACAGAAATTATACCCGTTGGAATTTGAGAATTTTAACGAAGAACTCTGTGAAACTTTAGTGTCGGCAAATACTCTATTAAATAAACTTAACAACCCCACCTTCAAAACATTTCTTCAAAAATATACTAGTCTAAATGTTCCTGATGAATTCACCTAACGCAAACATGATGCTTCTAAATGCTTAACAAAAGCAGTAGAACAATTAGAAGCCGTCTTTCAAATCAGTACCTATGAATAAGTGCCGACGAAACTGTCGATATATTAGAACACTCTGTGGTAAGTATTGTAGCTGGTGTACTACATCCAACTATTCCATATACCACATATGTAATAGCAATAAAAGTTATAAATACAGTTAATGCGGAAACAGTAGCTAAAACCGTTTACGAGAACATGCACCAAATGCTTCATTCGGACGACAGGTACAAAGTAAAAATACTTTTATTTGTCAGTGACAGTGCTGCTTATATGTTAAAAATAGGCAGACTATTAAAGGAAACATATGCTAATATAGTGCATATTAGTTGTGTAGCACATGCTATATGAATATATCCGGAAGTTGATATAGTTGTTTCCGCATTTAAAAAAGTTTTGATAAAAACACCATTGACAGTGGCTCTTTACGTGAAAAACTTCCATCTTTACCACTGCCTCCCTCTCCAGTAAACACTAGATGAGGAACATGGTTGGAAGCTACTAGTTTTTATTCAGAGAATTTCGATAGTTTTAAAGTTTAGTTACTTGTTTAAATGACGATGCGTGAAATATTTCTAAGTGCAAGGAGCTAATACAAATTCCAAATTAAAAAAAAATCAGTTGTACTTTCTTCAGGAATACTTTGGAAATTTGTCAAAACTAATCACTTATTTTGAAAATTAATATCTCAAGTTAAATGATCGATTAACCACATTATATGTGGCTACTAATAATTTGAAAAATATTCTAAGTGACTTCGGATGTGGTATTCGGCAAAAGTTTGACGCAGATTTTAATGAAATCCAGATGTAAATATTGCGGCAATTATGTATGGGGACAATTTCTTAAAATCTAACTGCTAAATACGCTGAAATAAAATAATATTTCTAGTATGCATCTATAACCAGTTGCGATACATAAAGGACGTTTTATATCTACGAGGATGTATTTCATTCAAAGAGAACAAATTTTGCAGAAAAGAACCTTGAGAAAGTATTGCTAGTTAATATTAACACTCCTTTACTCAACTTGAACTACAAAATGAACAAATAAAAATGTATTTCGTATTTTATAGATCACCACCCGTTTGTTTTCCAATTATATAAATAAAATTAAAAACTCTTTAAAAATACAAATTTTCAATAGTACGCCCTTGGGTGATGAGCCATCGGCCTCTCGTGTCCGGTCCCTATTTATAAGTATTTTTTATTTGCATATTTTCAACATTTTTGTGCATATTTTCACTAAATAATTTGAATATTTCCGCGCATATTTTTGGGATTTTCACTTGCATATTTGGGTTTCCCTATTTATCAGTAGCGGCAGTTCTTGGGCGTTTTTCATAAAATTGATCACTAAGAAAAAAAAACGATGTCTTTTGAATTCGTTATGACAATTAAAAATTGTTGGCTTAGATGGGGCTTCATCCCCAAATTTATTTCTAACCCGATCTTCACATTATTTAGGTGATAATCACGATTTAAAATCGTAAAAAAAAAAACAGCTCGAAATTGTAGTGTAGTCAAATTTATTTTTGGGTGAACACAAAGCAAACTAACTACACGCTATTAACTCCCAAAACATAAAAAAGGAGCTGCCAAATGAAAGCGAATTTAATTTTTTTTTAAACCTGGCAATTCTAGATTTTTTTAGTGTTTAATATATCAAAAATGAATAAAATTGCTCTGCAAAATGCAACTACCTACTTCTTTCAACAAAATAAGAAAAACGGAATGCAAAATGTTATGTTTTCGTGAAAATGTAGTTATGCACATTTGTATGTCATCAGTAGCTGAAAAACATATTTAATTTACCTGCCATTTACTCGTTATTCGAATACAAATAAGGTTTTCGCTAGATTCCGTTTCCTAATTATTATTTAGTTTTATTATTATTTATGAAAGAATCTTACTAAATTACATAATGGAGAAGAAATCTTTGTAAATTCATCTTATATGAAATTTTACTGGAACATCCAATTTAATTTGCATGAATTCTCTTTTCCAAGACAAAAAAAAAGCAAACAAACTTCTCGACGGAATTCGAACTTCTCGTAATTAAGGATAATATCCACTGCAAGAAGTTAGAAAGAGTGCGGGTTTTTATCTCTTCCTCTTCGTCTTTTCGGGCATGTCGAAAGCTATTCCGTGTTCAAAATCACAACGAAGTAGCACAGTAAAGTAGACGCGGTTGGCTGTTCGGTCGGAGGTTGTTTTAATAACACTTGTTTGGAATAAATGGTCCAGCGTCTTCCGCCCATACATCCGCGCCTTGTTATATCGGACATGGTAGTCGGCAGAGGTAACAGCGATGATTGAGGAGAAGTGAGAGGAAGGTTTAGTATGAGATCTGCAGTGTTGAAGTCGCTGCACGCCCTCGCGCCAAGACGGACACTTGTAAACTGTGTGAACAAGTTAAAAGTGGACTGGATCGGATCTATTCGAAATCATATCTATGCTACGCCAATTGCGTGGTCGATAGGTGGGAAAAGTTTGTAGTAGTTTTCATCAATTTAATGATTGTAAGTAAACTAACAAGACTTGAAGCTATTTTACCGTTGATATTAGACGTAAGATATCATTAATAGATAAAAATGAAAACCACTAGTAGGCAATATATAAATATTAGATTGATTAAATAACTGAAATTGTTAGTTTAGTGGTGAGCAATGCTTCAGCCATAAATAAGTACTTACAAGGGAAGATCCCGAATCCGGAAATTCAAAAAATTATAAAACTTTGAGAACATGTACATCATATATACAGAGTCAGGCAAATGTGAGGGATCACCAGATTTCTGTCAAAATTATTACAACTTTCACTTGTTCCGAGATATTGCGTCATCGGTAGTTTTTTTAAATGGATCATCCTGTATATTTTAACATTTTTGGATAGACACATTTTCAAGAATTACCTACAATGATATTACAATTGAAACAGACATGTAATATACACATCTGTAACTGTACACATGGACAATAAACCTCGTATTTTCAGCATTTACTTCTGCTTAAGACACGTGTTTCTGCCATTACTATTAGGCGTCATCAGTTAAGCTAGTGAAGCAATGTAATGCAAATGATACAAATCTTTATGAATAGATTTGTATCTGTATATAACATTAAGATGATATTAATTTTACGTATATACAGATACAAATCTATTCATAAATATTTGTATCATTTGTATTACATTGCTTCACTAGTAATAGCAGAAACACGTGTCTTAAGCAGAAGTAAATGCTGAAAATACGAGGTGTATTGTCCATGTGTACAGTTACAGATATGTATATTACATGTCTGTTTCAATTGTAACAAAAGCGTTATACGTGCATAAACGTACAGATATACTTAAAACCTTTTTGTATAATTACAATGATATACTTATTGGAAAAGGTTAGTGACAAGGAAATTTTGAGAACACGACAATTCATAATAAATGTTCAAACTGATGACCTTCTGCAGCCTGACAATATCCTAGTCTATTGACGAAGGACCTTAATGACTTGTGAATCACGTCTTGTGCTGTCTCTTGAAAGGCCATCCTAATTCTATCTTCCAACTCTTCGAGCGACTGAGGTTTAGTTTTATAGACATTGGGTTTCAAATGCCCCCAAAGGAAAAAGTCTAAAGGACTTAAATCGGGCGATCGCGGAGGCCATTCAATATATCCTCTTCGACCTATCCAACGCTGTGGGAATACTTAATTTAGGGATGTACACACTTCAATTCCATAGTGACGATGCAGTGCAGGATTTATGGGATTTGGAAATAAATGAATTAATGCTGGAACAATTTCCTCCCACAATAATTGTAAAAATGAAAGGTCCTATTATGTATCCTCCGATTAAACCTGCCGATACATTTAATTTTTGAGGATATTGTGTGCAAACCTCACCTAACTTTCGCAACACCCTTGACAATGTTAAAATATTTCTTTCATGTAATGTAGTATTAAAAATATTGCATGCATATTGTAGAGATCTCTGCCTGTCTCCAAAACCAACCATTATTAACAAAGTAATTATTTCACGTTCTGTTATTTCGCCCATAACGAACGTCCATTTTTGTTGAATGGAAACTATCTGTCACTATTGAGTATGACTGTCCATAATACTAAGTAATTCCAATTCTTATATTTTTGCTTAAAAGGTTTGCATTGCAACATAAAAAAAAATGGTGGACGTACACGTATGCTGCGTATACAGCATACGATGACGGCTCGCCGTTACGTCGATGAGGTGCTACGGCCCGTTGTGCTTCCCTACGTTCGACGGCGGCCACGTCTTCTATACATGCACGACAACGACCGACCGCACACTGCACGTGTTGCCCAGATCTTTGTGGAAGAGAACCATATACGGATGCTTCCATGGCCGGCACGTTCTCCGGATCTCAATCCGATCGAACACGTCTGGGATATGATCGGTCAGAGACTTCAACGTTATCCGGCTCCCCCGGGTAACGTTGAGGAGCTATGGAGGCGAGTTGAAGCAGCATGGTTGTACATCCCTCCTGCTACCATACAACGACTTATTGACTCCATGCCTCGTCGTGTAGCGATGGTACGCGCCGCTCGCGGGGGATACTTCCGCTATTAATGCATCCCTTCCCAGCAGGGCTGCGCCACTCTTCAGGTGACGATTAGTTATGATACGTTAGTACTACTTCCATACCAAATTTCATTGCGTTAAAATAACTTCTTCAGATTATACAGGGTGTGCTCGTCACTTTTTTCCAACAGTGTATATGAAATAAAATAAGCAACTACACTAATAAACTAAAACAAAAATGTAATCTAAACACACCCCGCAAGAATGTCGCCATAAATATTATCCGCACATTGGTACATAAAATTAATGCAGCTCTTAGTAGCGCGTTAGTTCTAGCTCATGGTAGGTAGAAAGTAGGATTAGATCTTGACGTCATTCAAGGCACGTGAAAGCTATAGAGTTTAATATTTCAGGCGAGTCAATTCGACCATTAATCAACTTACACATAAATCGCGCAAGCATTAACCCCTCGACAATGTTTTACAGATTTCAAATTATGTCTGTCTAGAAAGCGGATGTAGTCAGTATTTCTTTTGTCTATCACATCTGAAGTAAACGTATTTCAGAAATCTCTTTTGAACCCCTTTCAGTGAGGAGTCATGCTTCGAGTAGTAAGGAGACCATACTACCGAAGCATACTTCAATCTACTCAAAACAAAGGCCTGGCACAACGATTTCAGAACAGTTAAATCCTGAAACTGACTGGTAGACATAATAGCGAAGACCAACATTCTAGAAGCAGGCGAGATGGTATCCGAAAGGTGCAATTTAAAGGATATATATATATATATATACCAGTCGAATTTGAGTTGATAGAGTTCCTTTTCACTTTCTAATTAATTTTACGCGCGTAAGATACAACACAGCATTTGTTCACATTAATTTTTATCATGTTTTTATTACACCAATCCGCAAACATGTTAATATTATCTTGCAAAATATCAACAGCATTCTGTGATTCTACGGATAAGTATAATTTAGTGTCATCAGCATACGCCAGCACAGAACAATCGAAAGATGTAAGGAGATCATCCATGAAAAGCAGAAAAACAAGAAGTCCAGGATTAGAGCCCTGGGGCACACCAGATGTTGAAATGAATTGGTAAGAGTAAAAGCCGTTATAAAATACATAATTAACTCCATTCACAACGTATGAGGCAATAGGTTCTAACGCAGATGAACTAAAGTCGAAAGAACTCAATTTGTTTAATAAAATTTGATGGTCAATAGTATCCAAGACTCGAGAAAGGTCCGTGTATACAACGTCTAGTTGACCATTATTATCCAATACCGCACAAATATTTTGTATGAGGCAATAGGTTCTAACGCAGATGGACTAAAGTCGAAAGCACTCAATTTGTTTAATAAAATTTGATGGTCAATAGTATCCAAGACTCGAGAAAGGTCCGTGTATACAACGTCTAGTTGACCATTAATATCCAATACCGCACAAATATTTTGAGTCATGAACGTAATACCATCACGATATTTAATCTTCAAATTCTGTTCACTACTTACCAATCGGTTATTTAAGTCAGCCTTAGTCCTGCGATAAAGATATCTTTGGGACTGGGCACAATCCGTAGAAATAGATAGACCATTTATCATCAGACCTGAAGTTACTAAAATCCCGAACCATTATGAACACAGTCTCCTGAGATGAGAAACCAATTCGAATTGGACGCTTGCGTTTAACATTTGTTGCATCAAATCGGCTCAACCTAACAGGATTAAGATCTTGGGCTTCAACTTTGACAGTAGATAATAATTTTGTAACAAGGCTTTTGTTAAACTCCTGCTGCTCATTCCTAGTCTTGTCATTCATCTCCTCCCTACCGTAAACAATAACGTTGCATTTGCGCTTTTTCCGCTCGTTAATTTCATGTATTACCTTTTCTGTAATAATAAGTGGATCCTCATAAGCTGGAGTGGATTTACTGGCAGCCTCCTCAAGTGACTCTATCTCTTTCTGTAGTGAGACAATTGCCGCTTTCAGACTGTTAAGATCATTGCCAATTTTCGCACAAGAGCGAGAAGTTCAGTGAGTCCGGACCTTAGACTAATTTTCCGTGCCTCTGCATTAGAAAGCCCAACACCATCAAATATATGTATGTATTATGCAATTTTCTTTTCTGGGGAAAAACACTCTGGGAGAAATAGATTTTTGAAAATTGGAAATTTTCCATTCTGATTTTGCGCATAACTTGTTAACGGTAAGAAGTAGAAAAAAGTTTTAACATAAAAAATGTTTGCTTGAATTAGTTTTATTGAGCAGGTAAGAAAAAAAGTTAAATATATCTAAGATAAGATAATTATTTCTTGACCTTTATACAATATGGTTGATTTAGATATTCAGCGATTGAAGGTCTGTTTTACATTAATATGTATTTAAAATAAGCTTATTTTAAATATATACATATCAAAGTAAACCAGATCTTAAATCGCTGACTAATTTAATCCACTTTTACATATATATGTATATGGTAAATTCAATTTGTTGGCGATTTAAGGTCTGGTTTTACTTCAATATATATATATATATATTTAAAACAACCCTACATGTTTCGGCAAATGATGCCTTTTTCAAGGAATATAAATAATTATCTATATATATATATATATATATATATATATATATATATATTATTTTCGACGGGTACATATTGCCATGGATTTTTCCCCGAAGAAAGAAATTAAAAGAAACTATAAAAGACAATATATTTATGTACATTTTATTTCAGAAAGATAATTATAAAGATTTGATATTTTATGTAAAAATTTATTATAATGTGTATTTTTGTCCACAACTGTAGAACATACGGGTCTGTGGGATGTTTGCAGTTCCCGCCAATCTGGAAGTTATGATAATATATATATATATATATATATATATATATATATATATATATATATATATATATATTGTAGCTGTTTTGATTTATTTTTATGTTAGGTAGGGGTATCATGCTGTTTCCAGGAGCCTCATGCTTTTAGAGATTTAGTAGTGTTGAGCAGATAGGTCGTGTTTTTTTATTGCTGTTGAATAGAACTTAATGTTATTCAATTTAAATTTTGGATAAAGTCGGTTTGTGGTTTGATTGGTGTTTTGATGTGTTAAGTTAATTCTCGAGTGATTACGAGTCTTTAAACTGGTAATTTTTATTAATTTATAAGACCTATCTGAAAAAAAAATCTCTCATTTTAGTGAATTGGATACATTAATTAATGTATGTATATTTCTCTTAATATAATTTAAGTATATAGAAGAGCTCAATAATTTAGTAATTTTAGATTTGTAAAACTGTTGTAATCAGAGAAAATATCAAGAAAAGTTATCAGATTGTTTTTTTTTTGAGTGGTTTTTGTTCAAATAAAATATTTTAGTACGTTAGTAGGCGGGAAAACTTATTTGCTTCATGTATGTGTGCGCATGATTAAATTTTGGTTGGGTGCGAAAATAGATAATTTTATATTTTGACGTTTGATTTATTGGGTTAACGTAATTGTTGACATCTGATAATTTTTGTTTATATTTAATTAAAATTTTTGCTCGCGTTCAATTTTGTTGAGGTTTGTAGAACTTTTGCTTTAATATAGCATTAAAGTTTTTTCTCAAGTTGATATATGTTTCAAAATAACTTTATACTTTGTAAAGTTCAAATTTTTTTTATTTTTTTTTATTAAAAGTTAAGGGGGGAAAATTTGTGTTTAAATTCCTAATACCTACTGTTTTACTTCTATTACACATATCCGTGAGGATAAACTCTGAAGATTAAGGAGCTCTATGAAGGCGCACCAGACTGAGCATAGCAGGGAATCTACTTTGCAGCGTGAATTGAAATTAAATAAGCTATCAACATCAAAATTCACTGCAATATGTTGGAATAATAATGGTTGTGTAACAGACCTGTAGTTGCAGTGTTGAAATTAATGTTAAAAATTAATAAAAGTATTGACTACATTATAAATTATTTTGCATTAGAGTTAATAATAATATAACAGCATCATCCTCTCAATTTTATTACACGTTAAAACACCTACCAATATAGATTTTTTGTTAATTTACAAACATACAATGGGTTATTCTGCATGATGATGACACTCCTCAAAGAAATATTTAAACACAGGAATTTGTTACACCATGCACATCGGATGATGGCAGGGCTACCACATATGAAACATATATGATTGTTTCAGCCATTACTTAATGAAATTCCATTATAACTATTATCAGGATAAAATAAAACAAATATTAATGAATTTTACTTTTTAATTAACACTGTAACGATCGTTTCGCTCCAACCTGAGCTTCATAATTAAAAAGTGAAATTCATTAAAATTTGTTTTATTTTATCCTGATAATAGACATATGAAACAACCTGGAGGATGAATAAAATCTACTGTGTGAAAGCAAAAGTTACTGGATTTTCAAATTCATTCGGTCTTTGGTCAACGTATTCACTTTTATACCAAGTGTAAGCAAATACGTCGTGACATTTTGGCGGAGAAAGTTGATTATGAATAAATTATAAATTTTAAGTTTTTCCATATGCGAAAACCATATACCAAGAGGTTGTAGTTTTGAACGGGATCGTATTCACATGTTTGTTGGACGGTATACTGGTTTGTAATGTACCCAGGACATTGGCCGATCCAAGAGTCCAAGAACAAATGCCGCGAGCTCGCACATTTGGCAAATAAACATTGGTAAACCATTGCTGAAATAGTTCGTTTGTTAATTTTCCAGGTCTAAATGCTGATAAATGAGCATTCGAAGTCGAAACAAAGACTGTGATATACGACCGAAATTTCCACTTTGCTCTTTGAGAACAGTGGATTAAGTTTCAATAACTTACGCATACATTTTCAATTTTCATTTACTTAGATCTAGAACATTATTTAAGTTACTTTTTCAAATACGATATGGAACAGCGTCGAGAATGGCATCGTGAAACAATGGCGAGTTGGATTAAAGGTCAAACTGATTATATATCCATTGCCAGTGATTCCGAAATTTATTGCAGTCTGTAAAATATCGTTAAAAAATTCCAAGAAATCGCACGTAAAACGTCACTTAGCGGCGAAAACACATACACAGAAATTAGATCTGTTGGAATCTGACAATTTTAACGAAGAACTCTGTGAAACTTTAATGGGGCCAAATATTCCATTAAATAATCTTAACAATCCCACCTTCGAAACATTTCTCCAAAAACATACTGGTCGAAATGTTCCTAATGAATCCACCTTACGCAAATATTATGTTTCTAAGTGCTACACGAAAGCAGTAGAACGCAATAGAAGCCATCTTTCAAATCAGTGGATAAGTGCCGACAAAACTGTCGATATAATAGGGCGCTGTGATGATGCTCGAAGTATTTCTGAGTGCAAGAAACTAATACAAATTCCAAATTAAAAAAATCAGTTGTACTTGCTTCAGGAACACTTTGGAAATTTGCCAAAACTAATCACTTATTTTGAAAGTCGAAATGTCAAATTAAATAATGGATTAAACACATTGGATGTGGTTATTAATAATTTGAAAAATATTCTATTAATAATTTGAAAAATATTCGGATGTGGCCTTCGCCAAGAATTAGACGTAGTTTTTAATAGAAATCCAGATTTACTAACATTGCGACAATTGCGTATGGGCACAATGCATCAAAACCTAACTGCTAAATACGCTGTAATAAAAGAATATTTCAAGTATGCACCTATAACCTGTTACGATGTAGAAAGGGCGTTTTCTACGTACAAGATTGTATTTCATTCAAAGAGAACAAATTTTACAGAAGAGAACCTTGAGAAAGTATTGCTATAGGTCGTTCCACGTTCACCCTGCAGTGTATATTCTTAGGGATATATACATCTTCTTTTCTCCTTAAACAATTACAATAACCCTTACTCTTCTATCTCTCTAAGCGTTGGCAAATGTATCCATATTTTTGTTAGTGATTTTCGATTTATAAAGTTAATGAAATTGACATGTGATAATTTAATTTATTTTACGTCTGTCAAATATTATTGTTACTTTCCCGTTGTTATTATTATTTATTTGGTATTTGTATTGGAATTCTTCACTGTTTTTATAAACCGTTGTGTGCTAAATCCAATAGAAATAGCTTCGGCATACGTAAAGAATAATATAAAGATGAACAACATCACATTCAATGTAAAAGATATGTCATTTCTAATTGTAAATACATATAATATTGTAACAGCTGAAAATTGATTAAATTACAAATATGTAAAAAAATTGAGGATGAGATGTGGATTGTCTATGAACTGCTAGATTATGTTGAGGCATACATTTGCAAGAATCAAGTTCAAATGATGATTCCGAGGCTGATTTATTAGCAGATTCAATTAATTGATTACTCTAAGATTCCGTCAATTTCAAATGCATGTTCAAATCCTTCATCCTGTTATTGCAATTGTAATTTAAATTTTTCAAAAATGAATTGTATCCAAATAATTAAATGTATTTTTAGTTCCATAAAAATAAATAGATTACTATTGCTTATATTATTGTCACTGTTAATACAAAAAAAGACGTTCAAGAATTATTGCTCCCACATTGTAATTTACAAAACATTGCACATGTGATAGAATCTAGCTGAATCAAAGCTGATTTATTAACAGATCTATCCTGTTGATGGCTTTACATCAAGTTGCCTGTTCAAACCCTTCATGCTGATAATCAATATAGTATTTTTAATTGGAAAACTACAATTCAACACAAACTAGATTTTGCTTAATTATAATTACGTGTTTAATTTATGTAGGTTATGTGGTTATGTTCTATGATAACACCGTCAATAGAGGTTATTTTAAAATCAAACTACAAAAATTATTCTATCAGTTGGCAGATTGTATTGAACAATTTGACAACTATGTAAGCTTCCTCCATAGAGCCCATATTGCACTGTGAACGTGAAACGCTCTATAGTTAATATTAATACTTCTTTACTCAACTTGAACTACAAATTGAACAAATAAAAATGTATTTCGTATTTTATAGATCACTGCCCATTTGTTTTCCAATTATATAAATAAAATTAAAAACTCTTTTTTCTATTTTGCGTTCGAAATGAACTCATTATGAAACCCAAAACAGTATCGAAATGAGCTCCATTTCGATACGCTTTTTTTCATTTTTCAATGTTGGCGTTATTCGAATACATAAATAAATAGCATTGCTGTCATTTGATTTTAAGAATTTATGTACATTTGACATATATGATATATGTCCGTATTTTACACAAACAACGTATTTTGTATACAATTGACAACAACATATATATGTTTCTATGTCCCTCATGTTTATATTTTTAAATGAAGTATCAAGTAATGTTAACGAAAATTAGTAAATAATATGTAATAGAATATACTTCGCGGATAGCAAGATTTAAATTTGAAAATGTCAAGTATCAATGTGACCAACTGCATGCTTTATATAAAAATTAAACTCTGAACTTTCAAATTAAATAATTCCAATTTAAGCAATTTATTAATGTAAAAAACGCAAAATAGAAAAAATAGTATAAAAAACTCGTTTCATAAGGCCTTTTGCCGTACTCCCTCTTTAGAAAACTCGCCGCAAGCGGCTCGTTTTCTAAACTGATCTCGTGCGGCAAAATGGTGCCTTATGAAACTCGTTTTTTAATATACTATAAAAATACAAATTTTTAGTACGCTCGTGGACGATGAGTCATGTGCCTCTCGTGTCTCTCTCCCCAGTCCGCTCCCCAGTCATAAGTGATATAAAAAAGACTTAAAATGAAGGTAAAGAATTTATGACGGGGTAATAAACTATCCTACAAAGCCTCTTAATAGAATCCCTTCTAATAAAATAAATATATTCCTAAATAGACGGTTCGTAATACTTAAAATTATTCTAGAACATTAAGATTGAATATAAAATAATTAGACATATAAAAATACTCTAAACGAATCTCTAATAGAGCATTGAAATTGTCGATTTAATTATTTGAGGTACTTTCATAAGGATTATTAAATATACAAAATTGTTTATTTCTCTCGGAAAACTCAAATTTTCAGTGTGGTATAATCCTTAGAATTAGTTTTCATTACGCTGAAGACATTACCATTAAAATAATTTCGACAAGCAAAGGAAACTATTCGCAAGATTTCACAACCATATGTCACAATGAGAGTACTTTTTATACGTTTATGCAAAATAATCCGAGTAATAGTTCTGCCGTTTTCGAAGATACAACGAGGTTTAAGAGCACAATATCTGAACAGATACATGAGAGGTCTCCCACACACAAAGTAAACAACTGAGCTCGAAACAAGCACACTAAAACCTGATCACAATTGTGTACAGCCCGCCTCTCTTCAAACGCGTTCTTCCTCACTCTTATTTAACGAAAAAGACGGAAGATGCACGCTCGTATAAACCTTAATAACGTACATGTTATGTGAATTCTTCTAGTTTTGATTTTTAAAATGATAAAAGAAAACATCCACCGGCGCGGAAAAATATAAATTCAACCATTTGTATGCCTTCGGTGTGAATGATCAAGGTCTTCAAAACTGGTGTGTATTTGTCATTTTTACCTTATTCGGGCGACTCGTTACATGTTCTGGTCATGTTCGTGGTTACACTGCGTCCACTATTCATCCGTTGCGTCTATCTTCTTGAGTTCCTATCTTTTAATTATATTTTTCAGTAAAATGAGCAAAATTGCTTGATCTTACATACACTTTATTAAGTTTACACACTAAATCATTATCATACAGATAAAACGAATGAATTTCTACACGAGATCCTTTTTGCTGTATATCAAAATACGAGGCGGTACCAACAAGTTCTCGAAATTTGAATCGCAAAACATTTAACTCCTTCTAGGTAAATTTCTAATAGTTCCTTTATGCGCTTCTTCTTTTTCTTCTGTTTTGGGTTGGAAGGCAGCACATCCAGGCACTTGAGCACACTGCTCTTTGTACTATCCCCAATATATCTCTCAGTTCCACTCTGCTAGTCTTGTGTCCTCGATAAAAACTACTGTCCTCCTCAGAGGAAGCTTGAGTGCCGTCGTAGGATCCAATAGACATGTTCCGAAATATTTCTGTATGAGTCCCTTCAGTTCCTCACACGTGCATATAACATGAAGGCTAGCTTTCTCCTGTTTTTCATCTCTCCTACACCAGGGCTCGCTAACCAAGCCCATGCTGTACAGATACTTCCTTAAAGTAAAGTACAATGTTCGGTAATTATGCAGGTAAATATTTTAATTTCTTTTTTGTTACTACGAATGAAAACCATCCATCCAGCCCTCTTTGTAGTGTTTTAGTATGGCGTTGACCTCCATTTCTTTTTATGTTCTATTTCTAGACATAACCATATCTCCTTTTTTGCGGAATCCTTAGCGATTCCTGGTGCTATGAAGTTCCTTCCTTGGCCAGTTCGTCGTCTCATTGCATTTAATTCCCTCATGTCGTGGACCAATATCAGGGCCACACTATTGCCTTGTGCCAGTTTATTGAGGACCTGTTTTCAATATTTCACCAGTTTAGACCTGGTAGATAAATTATCAGTAATTATGTTGATTCTTTGTTTGCGCAGCCGACTTCCTGAATTTCTTCGGCACAGGCTGCGACTGCAAACAATTCTGCCTGGAAAACCGACATATGTTTTCCCAGACATATCGATATCTTTCTTCCAGTGCACATTCCGCATATGTCTGCACCTGTTGCATGATTGAATTGTCCCATCCTGGTGTTTACAAATTTTTTCTAGTTTCCACTTCCTTTGTTTTTAATATTGCTCTCGCTATTTCCTTCACGTTATCCCAGATTACTTAGTCCCGAGTGACAACCGCTGCGAAATTGGTGACCGTCAGTTCCCCTCACAATTTTGAGAAAGCCTGTCGTCTCTCTGCTCTCCATCTAATGCAAGAGAAAAAAGTGCGCTCCGGTGAGTCTTGTTCTATACAGTAGCCACACATGTGGCTCTCTATTTTTCCTATTCTCTTTACAAACGTGCAAAACTGTCAATTCCCTGTTAATATCTGGCAAATATAGTAGTCGACATTTCTGTGTCTGCGGTAAGACCATGTCTTTAACACCAATATTTAATTAATAATAACGTTTTATTATTTATTAGTTAAGATTAGATTTTGAAGACCCTATCGTAAACCTTGGGCTTTATTGCTCGTAGGTACAATTTCTACCTATCACCAATAAAACAGAAAATTCCCCATTATGGCGTCAAACAATACAATATACTACAAATACGCGCTTTTAATTACGTAATAGTTTGTAGGAGTAGTGGTATATTTTTATTTACATGTAACACAGTCTTAACACATTCATAACATCATATCAAGCAACAACAGAACAGTCGTACATCAAGTTTCTATCATTGACGCAAAAATAACAAATAATCTCCGCAGTCGCAGGAGAGGTAATTGTCGTGCGATTCTGCGAAGTCTGCGATTATCCATTTTCATTTACATAGTTCATAATTAATAAATTAATTAATTTATTTTCTAACAAGAAACGTTGTCGCCTGCATCACTTTGACCGCATTATTCGATGCCGAAGTCCTCTATAAAAGTGAAAGAAAACCTGTGCATTGAGAAGTTTGGTAGTGCAATTGCTTAGCTCAAACAGATAATCGTGGGGCATCATGTGAAAAATCAAAGGTGTTATCTCGTTATTGATTTTTTTTGAATAGTTATACTTAGTCGTAGTTAATAAACCATTCATGTTTTAAACTGCTGTTTTTAGTCTAGGATTTAGATATTGAAAACATGACCAACCGAAAAAAAAATATTTATATGAAAGTCACAAGCGTATGCAGCCTTACAACCTGTACACGGTTAAGCAACATCGGGTTTGTGATTCTAGTAACTGGGGTTGAAGCATCACTGCCAGCAACCGTATTCATCGCAAACAGTTGGGTCCTCGAGCTGCATAAATTTGGTCTTTGGTCACAATTAAAAAAAGGATATTTTGCATATTTTAAATACTTGATGCATATTTCATATAATACTGCATATTTAAATATATTTTCTTCAAATTACAAATTTCCTTCTAAAAACTCCAGTAGGCGGCAAGTTGAATTACAATTACTCGTTTTATTTACAATAGATTAGCAAAATTTTTCTTGCCCGATGTAATACCACATGATAAAATTATATTAATGTTGTCCGATGCTGCCCTTATATGCGTTAAGCCTTAGTTAATTTAAAGAAATATTTTCCTAATTTAGTTCATTCTACTTGTATAATACAAAAGTATTTTTAATAATATAAAATATTATTAAATATCAGGTGTGACAAACACAATATAAGTTGTAGATCTCGGTTTCCGGGTTGGAACCGTGTCGAGTTAGGCGTAATTGCCAACGTTTCGTCCACTGTTTCAAGGGACATCTTCAGGGCTGTACGTAGACGTTCGTCGTTTCGCAGTAGCTTGAAGAATTCTTCAAGCTACTGCGAAACGACGAAGATGCCCCTTGAAACATTGGACGAAACGTTGGCAATTGCGCCTAACTCGACGCGGTTCCAACCCGGAAACCGAGATCTACATCTAGAGAACGACCGCGGAAACCTACACCTACATTTACAATATAAGTTCATATATTTGTGACTTCTCCAGAGACGTAGATACGTATTTCACCTTTCTACAGGATCATCGGTATGCGCCTGCAGACTTCGCTATCTCACAGAAATTATTAAGACAGAGCGCAGAAGAATATTCAGCGCTATCTACATAACAACTGCTGAACTAGCAAAGTGTTTCCATCAGACAGTAACAACTGTATCTGTAGGAACTGTATTGCCGTGCCTTCACTCTTTAATGGACGAACCGCACGCATATATAACAAAATAATTTAAAACATTCTTGAGTAGGTAAAACCTCATCAATTTTGTATAATACAAAAGTATTTTTAATAATATAAAATAATATTAAAAATTGGGTATGAAGAACACAATACAAGTTCACATATATTTGTAAATGTATCTTCTACAGAGACGTAGATACGTGTTCGATGATCCTGTAGAAAGGTGCAATGCGTATGTATTGTACCGATTTAAACTAGATGAGAAATATTTACATGTTTCCTAGGCAACGGGAACGTAGCAAAGTGAGTAATTTGTTGTTTTAAAAGGATTTAGGTTGGTATACGAGCCGTAAGTAAAAATAATAATATATATAATAAGTATAATAATATAATAAGTAAGTATAAATTCTAAATACTATATGCTGAAATGTACGTGCTTGTACGTATGATTATAAAATTCAACTCTGCATGTAATATTCAATTTTTATCAAGAGTCGGGAATTCTGGTTTCATCTAAATTTGAATACACAAAACCGAATTATAAAACAAAGCGAGGCAACGATGGTTGATGTTACAATAACTTAAGCAACAAACTTTGAAGTGCCTTCCTAATTAGATCTTTAAAAAATCTTTGAAATAACTACAAATCGGACGTTTAGTAATTCTCTTAATTGTGCAAAACGTGTAAGAATAAACATTTTTAATTAATTACTAATAATTTGATTGAACATCACTTGAATAAACGACTATTCTAAAGCATTGGTCAAAAGGTTTTTATTTAGCACCTCTACTGAAACTAACCTCAACCTTGATTGAAGAAGCAACCATAAACGGTTAGTAACCCTTGGACATATTTAAACCTGTTGCGTAATAAATATTCCAAAGGTACTGACTACAAAAAAATCAAGTGCTTCTAGCTAAAGCATCAATGAAGTGATTCAAAGTAAGACTTGGGCGTCTAGCCATAAATATCGTAATTTAAACGATAATGCGCCATCTCATCCGGTCGATAATCTAGTGGTAACGTTATGGCTTATCGTGCCGGTGGTTCTAAGTTCATATCCGGGGATTTGATGTCTAAAAAGATTCAGTGGGTTTTCTGTTCGTGTCACCGATAGCCAAATAACTTTAGTTAATCCACGGGCATGAGCCCGGCAATAATTCATAACCTGGCAATGCTCTCTATTTTATTCTAATTCGTTACGCTTGGGTACCACTCCCTGGCACTTGAGCACAGTGCTATTTGTACCATCCCCAATCGATCCCTCAGATAAACTCTGTTCCTCTTCGTGATTTTTCTGCTCGCGTAAGGTGAATGCCATCGATAGCAAAATATCTTAAGTCGCTTCAGTGGCGCGAACGTAATGATTCATGGTCCGGCAATACCCCCTATTCTATTCTAATTCATTAGGGTTGGACGATAATAAATACAAGCACTTGAGCACAGTGCTCTTTGTACCATACCCAACAGATCTGTCAGTTCCACTCGCTCCATGGACACAAAAGTAATAATAATTCATGACCTAGCAATGGCGCTTATTCTATTCTATTCTAATTCGTTAGCGTTGGACGCCAGTAAGTCTAGGCTCTTGAGTACTGTGCTCTTGAAATAGATCTCTCTCTGTGCAATAGATCTACCATTTCCACGCTGTTAGTCTTGTGTCCTCGACAACAGGCGCTATCCTCCTCCGGGGAAATTTTAGTACCCTCCGAAGAAGTCAATAGATCACTTCCGAAATGTTTCTGTTTAAGTCTCTTGTTTCTCACAAATGCATATTACAGGAAGGCTAGTTTCCTCCTGTTTAACACATCTCCTAACTCAGGGCTCACTAAGCCCATGCAGTTCAGATGCTTCCTTAAAGGACAATGTCCGGTAATCAAGCCTGTAATAGTTTTAATATCTTTTTTATTACTGACTGAAAGTCTGGAATCACGCTCTTCTAGTAGAGGCTTAGTAAGGAGTTGACCTTCCATTAGCCACAATTGTATTTTGTATTTTTCAAAACTTAAAAAAAAACTTGGAGGCGCCGGGTATCGATTCCTGTACCTCTCGCATGCTAAGCTAGCGCTCTACCAACTGAGCTACGCCCCGATAGATACACTTATGCTTTCCCTATCAAAGCATGAAACAGCATGAAATTTTATTATGTTATTTATAAATATAATGTTTTTGCACTCATTATTTTAAAGTTTGTGTATACCTACGAGGTGTGGCAATTTAATTCGCGGATTGGTATAAAATCCATGAATACTATTGAAGTAATTCAAAAAATGTTTGATATTTATTCAAAATAATTTCCATTCACATTAATACACTTATTGAACGTTCTAAAAATATATGAAAATAGTCAACAAAGGCACCCAAAGAAATGGTGTTCGATTCGGCAATTACATTTTTCTGTATATTTTCTACGTCTTGAAATTGTTTCCCTTTGAGGACAGTTTTTACTGTAGGAAAGGGGAAAATATCTGCCGGTGCCGAGTCCGCTGAATAGGGTGGACGATTAATCTCAACAACAATGAATGTGACTGTACATTGTCAAATAATAATAATAATAATAATATTTATGAAATTTTCTAACAGATCACCCCAATACAGACAATAAAGAAATAATAAATATGTGAAAAAAAAATTAACAACAAAGTATAATTCAATAAAATAATCAAACTACCGAAATATAAAATAATAGGGAAAGAAAAGAAAAAAACATTAAACGAAGAAACAAATTACCAAAAAATGTCTGCAGAAAATATATTTAAACTATTAAAATTCTTGGCAGAATGTACGGGAGCCCTCAGCAAAATATTTGTTTGAGCCGTTGGAAGTGTAGTCACTCATGAGCTTGGACGAGGTACTCGAAAATTTACTTCTGCAAGTAAATCAGTTGAGTCAATCTTATAAAGAATTTTATTTTTGATAAAGCTTGGACTAATTAGGCATCGTCTTGCTTTCAGCGAATCAACTCCGTGACGAATGTAAATGGGGCAAGATTCTACCTCATTTTGGCTCTCGTTTAAAGTCTGAGTGGTGTGTTCCATGGTTTTATGATGAAGAATTGTCTTAATGGTTAGAATTTGATAAAACAGTGTTTCTGTTCGCAATAGCGGTTTTTAAGTTATAATTAATCTGGTAAAAGTAACAAGGTATTGTCCTACCATTATTTTATCGTGAATAGTCACGGATTTAAGAAGATATATTTTTCCCGACAATGTGCTGAATCCGCCATTTTATAGACAGCGAAAATCATTGAACAAGGTGAGTAATTCCGAGGATATCTTGTAGAAGCTCTCGTTATCCTAAGGAGGCGTTAGTTTTACTAAATAGAGTATTTCATTTTCCTATATTTTTTCTCTCTTTCTTATCTAACAGATCAAATTGGTAAGGGCGTTAATAACCCCATATTGTTTCATATTGTAAAGATATACATGTTTAAACATTCAAAGGCAAATTAGTTAAATTGCCATACAGAATGTACATAAAACTTTTTAAATCTATTATGGAACTGTTTGCTTTATCAGTAGAAACTATTTTATTTAGAATTTCGTTTTCATTTAACAAATTAAACATTATATCACAAAAATTAGTGCGTTTTACTTTATTTGTATGGCTTATATTTTAATTTTTTCAGAGTTTTGAACACCGAACTGTACGATACTCCAAAATGTTCTGGCTTCATCTAAAACTGATCCTAAAGACCGTTCTTCTACATAACACAGGATATTCAGCTTCATGTGTTCCGCTAAAACGTGATTGGTTTAAATTTATTTTTCGTAGTGACTCACAATAGCTTTTACACCCGACTCCAGTTCCTTGTATCATCTTAGAAGCGTACTGTCATAGTCTTTATCATTAAATCTAAACAGTGCCTTTTGAAGTAGTAGCACGTAAATCTATCTAAAATATCATAAATTTAGAAACAAACATTAACATTGTTAACCACAAAAACTTACATTAGCAGTGGGTGGAGTCAGTCAGATTTCCTGACGTACAAAAACACAAGCGCACTAACGCGCGGCAAACAAGACTCGCGTATCCGAACTAAATGTACATTGGCGTGCGTTTTTGTCACATAATACAAAAGCTAGTTAGCAAAAAAAATAACTGCCGGAGTCTGATAGACTCAACCTCACCGGTTACGTGTTAAACTACTCAAACATAGGACAAGATATATCACCGTACACATATTTCAACATCTCGTTTCTGTCGCAGTTTTACCCAATTTACAGCAAAATTTAATATTTAGCCGTTGCTTCATTACGATGGACAGAAACTCGATATGCGCGTTAGCGTCCAACTCAGAAACTAACAGCTGTTTTATCTTCCCTTGAGCGGCATTTATTGGTAAGATTGTGAACTATTACATGGTCTTTTATTTTTGGTTCTATTTGAGGTGACTCCACTAGGACAGCGTCAATCCGAGAAGTAAATTGCCACATCTCGTATATACAGAGTTACAGGCTACAGGGTTATTCAAATTCGATGCTCATAAACCGTAAGAGATACAAAGAAAGTTAAATTGGGGCAATGTTGCAAAAATTAATGGGGATTAATATGCCGCAAAGAAATTTCCATTATCGTTTTTCGTTTATGTAAAAATCAAATTTTCGCATTTTCTTCTTTCTTCAATAACTTGGTTGGCATGCAGCGAATTGAAAAACCAAAAGCAGTTCTCCGTAGTAACTTTTTCTGCTGCATTCAGCGGTTCTCATCATTTTTCGGTTCAACGATTCTTCACTTTACAACCGTCATCAACTAAAAAAATTTAAATACGGATGGATTTTAAAATCGCTTTTCTGCTTATCTTTGTAACATTATTATTAGGATATTATTGTGAGGGTATTTCTTGGTATCGTCACTAATTTCCGATCAAAATTCATAATACATAAAAAATATTATGAGCCAGGACATGGTTCAAAATGAAAACTTAAGAATTTATTCTTCGAAAAGAATTAAAACAATTGATTAGAAACAACAACGAGATTCACAATAAATGATAGAAAATGCCTTCTTCATGTTCAATGCACAAGTTAATGCGTCGATTAATAATTAATAGCACGACTGATGTCGCGTCGTCTTAATGTCGAAAATGCATTTGTAACTTGTGTACGCAATTCTACTGAATGTTGTATGGATTTCGCATCTTATTTTTAAAGTTCCTTAGAAAAATAAATCGGAGGCGATTGGTCGGGTGACCTTACAGGCCATTCAGCTACCCCACCCAATCCACTGTCTTGAAAATTATCTGCGCAGGAAGTCTCTCGCTGCTCTTAGGTTGTGGGGAGGTGCTTCATCTTGTTGGAACCAGAGAATACGAAGTTGTCCGAGTGGCAAATGACTGACAAATGAATGTAAATTTGCATTCATTGGAGTTCATAAAATCGCCATTTAAATCTAATCGCCGTTACAAATCTCGAGATTAACATATGCGTTTTCCAGAATTTGTGGTTATTTTGATTTAATATTTTCCAAACTTTACTCTGGCGTAAATGCAATTCAACTGCTATTTCATTTGTCGATTTTCTGGGATGAGCAATAATCTGTAATTTTTTAAAATATATAGACTTGTGCATAGAAAACCATACTATTTTGCAAATAAACCTGTTCTAATACTCTTCGTTAATCCTATTTCCGTATTTTTATCGTGGTTTTAGAAAAGAATCGTATTCAACCAAATTTCGTTCTAATCTGCAAAAATTGAAGGAATGCCGTCTCCTCCTTTCCAGAAATTCTTGATGGGCTTCACTGGTATGCACAGAATTTCTGCTTTGTATGAAATACAGTCTCAAAATGTCACGATTTTTTTCATTTGTGTAACTCATTTTTACTTTAAATGCAGAATGACAGATCAACAAATTCAGGTAACTGACATAACGAAGATATTTAATTTTTGTTTCCAAGGCATATCTGATATTTTTAACAAAATTATAATTATTTTTAACGCTGGCATAAGTTTTTAAATGGTTGGCCAGCAATTGCAATTGCATATTGTTTTTTCTAATCAGTTGTTTTAATTTTTTCGAAAAATAAATTCTTCAGTTTTCATTTTGAAACATGTCCCGGCCCGCAATGTGTGTTTTTTTTTTAAATTTTGATGATAAATAAGCGACAATAAATACCCGCATACTAATGTTATAAAGATAAGAAGCAATCATAAAAGTGATTTTAAAATCCAGGTCCGTATTTAAATTATTTCAGTTGATGACGGTTGTAAAGTGAGGAAAATTTGTATCGAAAAAAGGCTTACACTGTTGGATGCAGCAGAAAAATTGACTATAGAGAAGTGCTTTTGGTTTTTCAATTCGTTACATAACAACCAAGTTATCGAAGAAAGACGAAAATGTGAAAATTTGGTTTTTCCCAAAAATCTCAAAAACCAAAAATGATAATACATATTTATTTGCGGCATTTTAATTCCCATTAATTTTCACAACTTTGCCCCAATTTAACTTTCTTCGTATCTCTTATGGTTTACGAGATCCCAATGGTGAGCACCGAATCTGAATACATAGGTATATAAATAAATCCAAATAAGTTGAAATCCAATATTTTATTACAAAGAAAAGAAGGCTCCTAAAGAATATTGGAATAGCTAAATTTATTACAAATATATGATTATGTTTGCAAGAATTATTAGCATTACGATACTGTTACTGCAAGTGACTAAGCTATAATTCGAATTTTATAATCTCGATTAAATACCGACGCAATATTTTCCCAGAGTTAATTAGATATAATTTCACACATGCTTCAATGGCTTTCATAATAAAATAATGCGATATATGAAAGTATTCTTCTCACAAAAGTTTACTAATAGTATCTACTATATACGTATATATTATTCCTTTATTTATTGTTACAAAGTGAATCATATTTGATATAACACATACATAACTAAGAATTCAAATGTCTCAGATTATGATATGAATGATATGAATATCTATACGTAATTCTTATTGCAAATGATCGCCTTCATAATTACATCTTATCCAATACTTACTACAACTAATAAAATAGATCCAGATCTGGCGTATCATCTTCAAGTCAATAAAACGTTCTTTGAGCGGGTTAATAGAAATGGAAATGTTTCGGAATAAGTACACGTCGGCTTCGGACAGCTGCCATTTTTTTGTAGTAAGGTGTCAATCAATGACACCTGCGTGACATCACAAAGGAACAGAATAGTAAATAGTACCGGCCGCGTAATAAATATTTGTTGAATTATGTATTTAAATGAACACTGAAGATATCTTTTGTAAACAGAACTTAGCGAAAAATATCGGGCGTCTGTATTAAAATAATGTACCGAATGACAATGATTAAAGCAAATATTTAATTTCGTGACCCTGAGAAATTGGCTTGCCTAGTCATTCGCTTCATCTTTCTGAGTTATATTTTATATAAACATGTATGACATATGGTTAGAATTACTAGTAAATCAATATTACCTAATTTCAGAACTGATACAAAACGATATTTGAAACTAATTTTATGTACAAAAGAAGTGCTCTAAATATTGGCCTCCTACTAAATTACGTATTTGCAATTACCTCTTCAATTGCGTACCATAGTTCGTGCAAATAAGGGTATAAAAGAAAATGCAGAGACGAATCAGGTGATCTATTTGCCCATATACCTACACTTATAAAATGGGTTTGAAAAAATTGATATAAATAATTCATAGTGTGGAGTGTATGGCGTGAATCCTGCTGGAGATATCCTATTATACCCTATCCCTATGTCTTTCTACCTTGCTCCCTTGCTTGCGGTGGCACGCAACACGTGGTGCGTTTGGGTTGGTAGTATCGTCGAACGCCAGAGGAATGATCGGATGAAGCAAACCTAATACCACGTGTTGCGTACCAACCCAACCCGTGCTGCTGCTGCTGGAATGTAAAAAGTGTCCATTTTTACACGATAAGTCGTCAGAACAGCGCCACTTTCCGTTCCTGTTACGTCACGGCAGCCATTTTGAATTATATATATTTATGGGAAAAGGAACAAACAGTTTAGTGGTCACTGGTTCGCGAACTTAGCAGGATGTGGTATACGTGAGCGAGTGATTATAAATACGCTGTATTTTCGTATTGCGACCAGCTCGAAAACGTGTCTTTCGTGACACTCTATTGTATAATGATCGAAAATTTTGTTTTGATGGACGATAGTCCCCCAAACATAACGGTATATCGGTGTTTTCTTAAATCTATAAATAATTATTTATAGATTTAAGGAATCTATTCTAAAAATCAAGCACGTTAGCAACACTAAGTTCGAGAATTGTAGCCAGCTTAAGAAAAAAAATTTAAATCACTTATAGTCACCCGTTGTAACTGTGTCTGATATGCAATAATTGTGCTTCACAGAATGGTATCGAGTACGCTTGGGAGTTAGTAAGAGTGCGCGCTGCCTTTGTGAAGTTATTTTTGTTAGTTTTGTTAGAGGCGTTTCTGAAACACCTATATAAATAAACCTTCTTACTGAGGGATACACTTGCTGAAACTCCATATCGTCGGCTTAAGATGCAACTGGCTTAACTCCAAAATCGAAAATTTTTCAGGAGATGCAAAAAAACAACTCAGAAAGTGAAAGCATAATAAAACAAATATCGTTTGGGAAATAATTTTATTGGTTTGTTACTGGATTACAAAAAATAATCATTATTGTCAAAAATTGATTTTATTTATGAAAATCCGGGAGTTAGGTCGTTTGCGATATACATTTATTTTGTCCGAAGGGGATAGGCAGCTAGTACCTGTTTCCTTTTTAATTTAAATTACTTACTACATAGAAATAAACTTAGAAAACATGTACAAAAATAGTAACATTCTAATAATACATTATATCACTATTCGTTTTGTGACGGAAAACAAGAGTAGATTTACAAATGTGGTAAGCTGTCATAAAACAAATGAAAGTCCTGAGGAATAGAAGCTCTAAGATCCATTAAATCTTGAAACTTATCTTGCTTAATTGGTATAGGAGTTGGATACATCAACGGCAACTCCTCTAGATTCTAAATTTTTTTGTCCTTTTTTGTCGATCTATAAGGCAAAGGTGCCCATTCCTCTCAATGTCTGATTTTAAAGTGAATTCCGTTTTCATTATATTGAAGTGCTCTGATGTTAGTGACAGTCGGATCACCTGCTGTTCTGCCTGGACGCATGGAACTGATGTATTGGACACCTTGAAAGTTTTTAAAATAGGTATGATCTAAGTACTCCACCTTGTAGGGTTTAGGATATACCGCCTGATTCTGAGCAAACGCAACGATCCGAACGTATGAATATTTCTCCCGCTTCGAATAAAATTCCCCTGAACGCGTTTAGCCAATCACAAACCAGTCTGTCGCGCAACCATTTAACAACTAATGTCACAATTAGTGTCACCACTGTCACCCTATACGGAGTCTCTTAAGCGTTTGAATAGTGAAAATAAGAAAATAAGAAAAGAAAATAGACATTACTGGTTCTGTACAAAATTTAAAACCATTATTCCCAAATCGCAGAGTTCCTAATGATACGTTCATTTTAGTATGCGCTGCAATAGAACTAAATTCAAATTTGACAGTTAGCGATATTTCCAACGGTGTAGGCATACGCTGCTCTTCAGTTAACCGCATACTAAAATTAAATGGTTTTCGTAATTATAAATATTCCAAACATCATCAATTATTTTACGGTGATGAGTTTAAACTGATGAATTTCCGTTATTATATAATTAATTTCTCATTGTGAACAATTTATTTTATTATCTGTAAGAGTAAATTTTTCTTAACATTACTAGAATTTAATTTAGTTTTTATTTATTTCTGAAGTTTATTTAGTTTACTATGAACAGTTTTTGTGACCTTTATTATTAAAATTTAATTTATTAAATCTCTTGATGCCTTATTTGTAATTTTCTTAACCGCTTATTAATAATTTCAGTACGCTTTGTAGAATAACGTATTGCAATTTACTCATTACCATAACACAGGACTAAACAATTTATAGTCCTTTAATAGTAATTTGGTAATCAGATAATTTTTCTTACGCGGCTCCATAATATGTAAGTATGTATGATATATGACATTGATGTTGACACGCCTACAGCATTCAGGGGAATTGTATTCGAAGCGGGAGAAATATTCGTACATTCAGGCCGTTGCGTTTGCTCAGAATTAGGCGGTATACGAGCAGTTTCACAAACATTAACGTAGTATGCTGGGACATTAATAATTCTGGTTTTTAGTTTTCGCTCAATAATGGAGTGCATTGAATCGCATTCCATTTGAGTATGCCCTTTTTCTAAAAACTTTTGCTCAATTATGATTTTATTCGTTTGTGCAAGTTCCAAAGTGCGTTGGAAAGAATTGCGTTTCGGTTTTGTCCCGTACATCCATCACTGTATAAAATTACTTTTTCAAAAGAGCCTTTTTCCGGTATAATGTATGTCTCAAATAACTTGTAAATAATAGTTGCAAATGTGTTGGCTGTTAGTCCAGCATTACCCTCATGCCAGAGGAAACAATATTAAAGAAATTTGATAAATATTCTTTTTGTTCATTTATTTTTGCCGTTCTAGGATTAAGTTTCTCGGAGGAATTTTTATGTGTGCTGTTAAGGTCATCGTCGGCCATATCATCTGAAACATCGTATGTATTATTCTTTTTAATCACCCAATGTCCGACAGTTCTAGTTGGAATAGCTAGTGTGTTGCAGACTCTTACTTTTGATGTTGTGTCAAGGAAATAAACATAGGAGAATTCCCTTCTTGATTCGTTCTCCGTTTTTCTGTTCCTAGCTCTGGAAATAGTTTTCTTTTCAACCAGCGTCCTTAGAAATAGTTGTTTTTCATTCAACGAAAAATTCCAAAACCTTGTAAAAACAATTGTTCTTTGCTGATCTGTTATCTCGTTACATTTCTTTGCCGATTGACCATTGCATTTGCACCTTGGTCTTATAGTTTTCAATCTTTTTTGAATTTTATAATTCCATTTTTCTTCTTGCTTTTTTTACCAAAATATTCTTTTCCTTCTTGCCTTAATATCTTATTTTTATTGTTCTTCCATTGTTTTTGATCTACATGACGTCTTTTCTTGCGTGTTCTTACAATAGTTTCGGTGGCGTGTTTTTTTCTAGTTCCTCTAATTTTTTTCGCTTGAAGTGGTTTCATTTTCACTCTGTTCATATGATTCATTAGAAGGATTAGAGACTTCGAGTACTTCGGAAATAGGGTAGGATTGTTCGCTAGAGATTGTTTCTGGAACTAAACCTTGCTGACCTTCTGGTTCAGTTTTATTTTTACTTTGAAGCGCATTTTAACACATAAAATCCAAGTTAGCAACTTCTATTTCCGCGAGGTTTAATAACTCTTTATCAATAATTATACTGTCATCAGTTAATATGTGATCATTAGGTGCTGACATTAAATGATCTACTAGATTGCTACTATCTGTAAACAATGTATAAAGGTCATCATCTTGAGCAGAAGCGGCACTAACTGTTAACACATTGTTTCTGTTTGCATCATTTTCTATATTGGCCTTTTTTTTTTAATGTGTATTCCAGCCAGTGAAAGTATCTTAGACGCACGACATTGAGGATTCATTCTGAAATAGATAGCGTTCGTTAGAAATTTATGGCGAATGTCACAGTATAAATTTTTACTAGTCTGGGTGCGTCTTAACATGTTATCTGCGTACCACACGTCTTTTGTTGTCCCTCGAATATCACGCGAATAAAAATTTTATCGAACTAGAAAACAGTTAAAGTAAAAAGGATACCTAAGTATTATTAATTTTATCTATCAACAGGCAAAATCTAAACAATAAACTTTAATTTTTTAGGTTATTTAGATGTTCGAAATACTACTTATCTAAAAAAATTATCAGTACTTACCTTAAATATTAGTTTTTGCACTTTAAATTACAGAGACGAATGTTCACGCATCACTGTCATAATACTAATGGGAGTTATGCCAATCGCGTATTATTGTAGAATAGGCAGGAGATAGGCCAGATTCGAGTCGTGTTTTGTGGCGGCAATTTTGACATTTCGGGAGTTAGGCGTGTTTCAGTCGATGCGCATAATTTTGATCAACTTAAAACGTCATTTTGAGCTAAAAGTGGAGTTCGGCCATTTGCATCTTAAGCCGACGATATCATTGAATAACTAAATACATTGTACAGATTTTAGTATCAAAGTATTTACTGTATACCACTATAATGTTTCACCGTACTACGGCTTCATCAGGTGGATGAATGCTGTCTTGACGATGAAATATAGGGTTTATATAGTTTATAGTAAATACAAGCCATTATAAATTCATTTTGAGGAATGAGGAATCACATAGATTAGTTTGGTGATTTGAAGTTGAGCCTAACTTTTTATATCTATAAATTTCTAATGTTTCAAGGAAATCTAATATCTTCCTTTTATCTTTAATATGTAGGAGTTTAAAATGGCAATTGAATTTATGGTTATGTTCTATGCAGTGATTGGCAAAGGCAGATTACGATCTTGTATCTATACCTTCTTTGATGTTCCGATATCCGGTTGGCGAAGGACCTTCCTGTTTGGCCGATGTAAATCACAAGTCGGCTTATAATCCCCCGAGTTCATATTCCTATCATTTCTATCCTTTTTGTTACTTAAACAACTCCTAGTGAGCTACCAGTTTTGCAAGCTGCTATCCCATTATTCGCTTTTTTAATTAAATTATTAATTTTGTCTGAAGTCTTTCCTATATATGTTATGGATGAATAATGAATCAGTTTTTCTAGTTAATGTTTTAGGATATATTAGTTCGCGGGTATGCGTTTTTTAATACCTAATAATAATACATTATTCATCCACCTGATGAAGCCGTAGTTCGGTGAAACAATAGTGTAGCGGTATAAAATAAATACTTTGAAACTAAAAACTGTTCAGTGTATTTATTTTTTTTCTATGTTCATGCAAAAAACAAAACTTTATTGAACTATATTTAGTGAAGAAACCGGTTCTTTATTGCGCGTCGCGTGCAATAAACACTTACTTTTTGCACCTGTTGCTTAAATAACTATTAAGTTAATTATTATTATATTAGCCGTTGTTTCAATTTAGAACTTACATACAACCCATCTACTACTTTAAGCAATTGTACAAACTATTTGACATAATAATAAGTAGTGACAACGAAAAATATCTTGTCGATAGTAATGCAATCTATGGTTCAAGCAGAGAATCGTTCCGACTACCTCGTAAGTTTGAGAACCTATCACGACCTTTCTAAACGAAAATACTTTCTACAAAATTATGTAATTGCAAAATAAATTTTCAGTTGTACGTTGAAGATTTATTGCAAGTATTATTTTTTTAGTTAAAATATTTACAATTTATTCAGAAAAGTTAAATTGGGACTGAACACCACAATAGAAAGAAATAAAAATGTAAATTTCGAAGGAACATGACAAAGAAACTTTGACAATAATTATTTCCTTTAAGATAAATGCATATCTATTTAATATGGGAAGAACACGAAACCCATTGATAGAAGCCTAGTTCAAGTACTCATTTATCAATAAGAGAAACTCGTTAAAACATTTAAATTAATAGTATTCAAATTTTATCGTCGGAACGTTTGGTCGTCGGTCTGTATCACTTAGTGAATGTATAAATTCTAAACGTTGTATCACAAGCATACGGACACATTTGCCAAGAGTGGATACCTGACGGAATTTTGGAGCCGCAATAAAACCAGGGCCCAGTCGGTAGCGCGATAAGTGGCATCTCATGTTCCAAAAGAACACGTCCGTTCATTATTCGCTGGCTCGCTGAAAAAAACTACTTCGAATTATGGTCTTGTTGGCGGGAATTTCAGATCATTTTTCCCTACGTTATTTCTTTTAGTCATTTTTTCTCTACGTTTCTACCATTTGGCAAGTTTCTACGCTGGATACAATGTCGACTTCGAGCCGCTTTTTATCCATAAGTTAAAACATCACCTCATTATTTTTTTCTGCCGACACTCTTTGATGGAATTTATACCGAAATAAACTGTACCGATCTGCCTGTTTTATGGTTGATTATTTCCTTCCTTCTCGTTCGCTATCTTTGTTACCGTCGGTTTTTGTTAGACTTAATTTGTCGCGCCATCTCCCAAAAAGACTTGGGAAAAATGAACTGTATTGCAATTTTTAAATACTGGAATTGTGAATATGTAATTACCTAATGTCCAATATCCTAAATCGAGCATGTTCGTTTGCGGAATATCTCTCTACTATACATTGAAAAAACTGTCAATCTATAGTAATTATTACATTTACGCGTATTTCAATAGAATTTAGTATTTCTAGTTCCGTGTTGAAAAATAAAAGGCATTTCAAAAAATAAAAACTAGTCTAAATGATACTATTTGGCCCTTCGTAAATACGAGGACGATTCGTGAAGTAAGTTCCGTTTCCGCCTAGTGAGTAGAGGAGTTAGAATATCGGCGCGATTGCAGCGCTGCGGTGTAATCTGGTTCAGTGTGAGTCTGGCTGTGCTAGTGAGAGAATCGTTCGAACATTTATCGTGCTATTTTGGTCGTTTAAAACGGCTACTGCAATTGAAAATCCCGCTGACTGTGAATTGCGTGATGTTATCCGATTTTTGCGTGCAAAGACTGAGATTCATTGTGAACTTTGTCCTGTTTATGTTGAAAATGTCATGAGTGAGAGAAACCCAAATATGCAAGTGGAAAACCCAAAAGTATGCGCATAAATATACAAATCATGTAATCAAAATATGCACAGAAATGTTGAAAATATGAAAATAAAAAAATACTTAATACCATCATAATTTCGGGTTGATGCGTTCGGTCTCTAATCATGAAATATCGATTTCGAAGATATGTACCAAGAAACGATTCGCGATAACATTTTTGACCCTGATAAGTTGCGCGTCCATTGAAGTTTACAGGCTTTCGATAGCTGTTTATGGTAATAATTGTATGGATGTCAAGAATGTTCGCCAGTAGGTTCGACGCGCAAAGCTCACTCATAAATAAGTGAAATGAAGGTGTTTAATGAAATGCGATCAGGTCGACCAGTATCAGTGACGCATAAAAAAAATCAAAGGCAAGTGAATGTACAGATTCAGAAACTAGACATTAGTCAAGAAAGAGGCCATTATATTGTTCAGACGTTGAATAACAGAAAATTTTGGACCAGATGGGTCCTGCAACGGATGTCATAAAAGAACAATGAAAAAACATATATCAAGAACCATTTATCTAATATCGACGTGAAGGAGATGATTTTGTCATGAACATCACCACCGGAGACGAATCTTGGAATCGATGAAATATCGTCCTGATTCTTCACGAATACGAAAATTCAAAACAGTTCAAAAAGTCATGCTCGCCATTTTCTGACATGTAAAGGTCATTTATATTAGAAAATCGTATGAGAAGAGTAATGTCGGAAAGAACGATTTTTTCTTGCATCATAACAACACCAGACCGCAAAACAATGAAGACAGTAACAAGCCTGAAATTCACGTTTGTTTGGCACCCTTTCTTACAGTCCTGATTTAGCACTCTCAAACTTCTGGTTTCTCAAAGTTGAAGGAGGTATTGAGAGATCAATATTTTTCATCAGACATTGAAGTTCGAACACCAATTCGCAATTGGATCAACATGAAAGTTTTTCGTGGACGGAATCAACAAATGAATTTAGTGTTTGGAGAAATATGTTGTACTAAATGGTGATTATGTGGAAAAATAATTATGTACGTTGGTAGTACTACAATCAATTTACTTCGTTTTGAGATTAGTTTCACTACTTTATCTTTCCTTTATTTTTATTATACAGAGTTGGAACCTTATATATCAATTTGCCTTCGTATGTTGACATCGCAATATTAGTAATTATGCTGCAAAAATACATTCCTACATATTACTTATGTATTAGTTTCATTCATTATAATCAGTATTTAGAGTGTGAAGGATATGTCCAAAATATTTTAGAGTGTTATTTACAATTTTTTTTCGCCTTAATTTAGATATCACCTAATATATATTCGGCAAACAATTAGAGTGAAACAATTAACGATATTATTATTATAAATAAATGGTGTAGTAGTAAATTTTTATTTTGTGAAAGCTAAATATTATGCACATCTACATATTGAAATATCTGCATATCTACGTCATATATGTATGAACATATATACGAGGGTTGCTGCAAAATTTTTTAGAAGTTAGTACTAGATTGGGTAATTGTAGTTAATAGTACAAACATTCAGCCTATTTTTTTTGGTAAAATTTATAGGTAAATCATAAATGACAGATTCAAAAAGTAACGAATTTTGTTTGTGAATTCCTCTAAAATAGTAAAGGTAAAGAAATTCAACAATGACTTTGCACGTTTTTTTTGCATAAATTAACTTTGCAACAATATATCGATAGATTAAGGACATTGTTTAAAACTGATGTGCAGAATTTAAGCGAAAACGTAGAAGATCGAAAACGAATTTCGTGAAAGGCGTCCATTAATCTCTGTTGTTGCAATAAACAACTTCGTCGTAAGACAAATGATGCCCCTGAATCAGCATGTGAAGTCACAAAGTGGATAACATCTCTTAAATATTTCAATCATTAGATATGTTTCCACAGATGTTTTAGCCAAGCTAATACAGAGTGCGAAATAAATGTTTCTTAATGCCGAAAACATCCGTATTATTTCTAATGATGTTACTTACGTCTTTAGACGCGCCATCACCATAACTGCGACGTCTTTAGAGCAAACGTACCACCATAAAATATTATTTACTGCAGCCTACAAGCACGAATTCATACAGGGCATGCTCAACATACATCAGCTCTAGCAAACGGCTGAAGCTGTACTGAAGCCCAGAATAACAGAAAGGACAAATAATTTTTTTGTTAATTTAGATCTTTGTGTGCTAAATCCAATCAGCCATTTTGAAACAATGTTTGGAATATTGTTTACCTGGTTTATTTAAACGATAATGTTTTTTAACAGAAATTTAACTTCTCAAAAGGGTAAAAGTGTTAAATTAAATATATTAAAACATTTATAAATACTGAAATAATAGAAATTTTCTATAATCAAAAGAGTTTTAATGCTTTTAGTTTCCTATTTTTATTCCAGGCTCTTCAAGTATGTATATACCGGGTGCGGCAATAGTGTGTCGGCGGAGCTTAGCATGAAAACTAATAAAGTTGTAACAATGAAATTTTACGTACACATGTAGTATGCTACAGTGCATTTTCTAATTTTATTTATATATTTACAGCGTGTTCCAAATTTCCGCAACCACTTTCAATTTTTTTTTTTTAAATAGATTGCTATACTTTCTTGTTATTATGATGATAGCCACCCAAATTATCTTTGCAATGATATATGACAATGTGCACTTACAACTGTTAGTTTTGGTTTTATTGCAAATTTTGTTAAAATCTTGACAGTTGCAGCGTCTAACATTTTAAGTCTTAGCCTGAAAATGGGTGCAGTGCCTCACGTAACTTTTTTGTTACCAATTTATGGACTAACACGTTATATGTTTTGAGGGTGAACAACGTGACAACATATACAGAGTGTTAAATATGTCGTGCCAAAGTTATCGAAGTTTAAAGGCTATTTTCTCTTTTTTTTTAAATTGAACCTATAATTCTTTTATTAGTCAGCAAATTCCTTGCAAAGTTGCCGTTAAAATGGTACCAATAACATAGTACTTATATCTAGTATTTTCGAAGTTATAACCCTTTAATGGGCTATACCTATGTTTATAATATTCAATATGATTGGATTTCTATTGCTAGCGCCAAGAACAGATACCATGTCTATTAGCTCCTCCTTCGAAAAAATCATTCTAAAGAAACACAACTATAAACTATTACGGCATGGAAATAAAAAATAATGACAACAAAACGATATAACTGACAACAAGATAACAACTAATAACGAACAAACGGAAATTGATAATTAACTAGCCGAACTTAAATTATAACAATTAAACGCGATTACAGTAAAGAGAAACTATTGAAAAACACTTTATATGGAAATTTTAAGTAGATATTTGACGTTTGGTTACACAGCAATTTTTGCTTAATATCATTTCATGGCCAACCACCCAACTATTAGATGCAGCACCGCATATTGAATATTATAAACATAGGTATAGCCCATTAAAGGGTTATAACTTCGAAAATACTAGATATAAGTACTATGTTATTGGTACCATTTTAACGGCAACTTTGCAAGGAATTTGCTGACTAATAAAAGAATTATAGGTTCAATTTAAAAAAAAAGAGAAAATAGCCTTTAAACTTCGATAACTTTGGCACGACATATTTAACACTCTGTATATGTTGTCACGTTGTTCACCCTCAAAACATATAACGTGTTAGTCCATAAATTGGTAACAAAAAAGTTACGTGAGGCACTGCACCCATTTTCAGGCTAAGACTTAAAATGTTAGACGCTGCAACTGTCAAGATTTTAACAAAATTTGCAATAAAACCAAAACTAACAGTTGTAAGTGCACATTGTCATATATCATTGCAAAGATAATTTGGGTGGCTATCATCATAATAACAAGAAAGTATAGCAATCTATTTAAAAAAAAAAAATTGAAAGTGGTTGCGGAAATTTGGAACACGCTGTAAATATATAAATAAAATTAGAAAATGCACTGTAGCATACTACATGTGTACGTAAAATTTCATTGTTACAACTTTATTAGTTTTCATGCTAAGCTCCGCCGACACACTATTGCCGCACCCGGTATATACATACTTGAAGAGCCTGGAATAAAAATAGGAAACTAAAAGCATTAAAACTCTTTTGATTATAGAAAATTTCTATTATTTCAGTATTTATAAATGTTTTAATATATTTAATTTAACACTTTTACCCTTTTGAGAAGTTAAATTTCTGTTAAAAAACATTATCGTTTAAATAAACCAGGTAAACAATATTCCAAACATTGTTTCAAAATGGCTGATTGGATTTAGCACACAAAGATCTAAATTAACAAAAAAATTATTTGTCCTTTCTGTTATTCTGGGCTTCAGTACAGCTTCAGCCGTTTGCTAGAGCTGATGTATGTTGAGCATGCCCTGTATGAATTCGTGCTTGTAGGCTGCAGTAAATAATATTTTATGGTGGTACGTTTGCTCTAAAGACGTCGCAGTTATGGTGATGGCGCGTCTAAAGACGTAAGTAACATCATTAGAAATAATACGGATGTTTTCGGCATTAAGAAACATTTATTTCGCACTCTGTATTAGCTTGGCTAAAACATCTGTGGAAACATATCTAATGATTGAAATATTTAAGAGATGTTATCCACTTTGTGACTTCACATGCTGATTCAGGGGCATCATTTGTCTTACGACGAAGTTGTTTATTGCAACAACAGAGATTAATGGACGCCTTTCACGAAATTCGTTTTCGATCTTCTACGTTTTCGCTTAAATTCTGCACATCAGTTTTAAACAATGTCCTTAATCTATCGATATATTGTTGCAAAGTTAATTTATGCAAAAAAAACGTGCAAAGTCATTGTTGAATTTCTTTACCTTTACTATTTTAAAGGAATTCACAAACAAAATTCGTTACTTTTTGAATCTGTCATTTATGATTTACCTATAAATTTTACCAAAAAAAATAGGCTGAATGTTTGTACTATTAACTACAATTACCCAATCTAGTACTAACTTCTAAAAAATTTTGCAGCAACCCTCGTATATATGTTCATACATATATGACGTAGATATGCAGATATTTCAATATGTAGATGTGCATAATATTTAGCTTTCACAAAATAAAAATTTACTACTACACCATTTATTTATAATAATAATATCGTTAATTGTTTCACTCTAATTGTTTGCCGAATATATATTAGGTGATATCTAAATTAAGGCGAAAAAAAATTGTAAATAACACTCTAAAATATTTTGGACATATCCTTCACACTCTAAATACTGATTATAATGAATGAAACTAATACATAAGTAATATGTAGGAATGTATTTTTGCAGCATAATTACTAATATTGCGATGTCAACATACGAAGGCAAATTGATATATAAGGTTCCAACTCTGTATAATAAAAATAAAGGAAAGATAAAGTAGTGAAACTAATCTCAAAACGAAGTAAATTGATTGTAGTACTACCAACGTACATAATTATTTTTCCACATAATCACCATTTAGTACAACATATTTCTCCAAACACTAAATTCATTTGTTGATTCCGTCCACGAAAAACTTTCATGTTGATCCAATTGCGAATTGGTGTTCGAACTTCAATGTCTGATGAAAAATATTGATCTCTCAATACCTCCTTCAACTTTGAGAAACCAGAAGTTTGAGAGTGCTAAATCAGGACTGTAAGAAAGGGTGCCAAACAAACGTGAATTTCAGGCTTGTTACTGTCTTCATTGTTTTGCGGTCTGGTGTTGTTATGATGCAAGAAAAAATCGTTCTTTCCGACATTACTCTTCTCATACGATTTTCTAATATAAATGACCTTTACATGTCAGAAAATGGCGAGCATGACTTTTTGAACTGTTTTGAATTTTCGTATTCGTGAAGAATCAGGACGATATTTCATCAACTAATAATAAAGAATTAACAAACAGGTGTTTGTAAAAGCTACTTTGTTTGATATCATTTCATGGCCAACCAACTATTAGATGCACCGCATATTGAATATTATAAACATAGGTATATCCCATTAAAGGGTTATAACTTCGAAAATACTAGAAATAAGTACTATGTTATTGGTACCATTTTAACAGCAATTTTACAAGGAATTTGCTGACTAATAAAAAAATTAAAGGTTCAATTAAAAAAAAAAGAGAAAATAGCCTTTAAACTTCGATAACTTTGGCACGACATATTTAACACTCTGTATATGTTGTCACGTTGTTCACCCTCAAAACATATAACGTGTTAGTCCATAAATTGGTAACAAAAAAGTTACGTCAGGCACTGCACCCATTTTCAGGCTAAGACTTAAAATGTTAGACGCTGCAACTGTCAAGATTTTAACAAAATTTGCAATAAAACCAAAACTAACAGTTGTAAGTGCACATTGTCATATATCATTGCAAAGATAATTTGGGTGGCTATCATCATAATAACAAGAAAGTATAGCAATCTATTTAAAAAAAAAAAATTGAAAGTGGTTGCGGAAATTTGGAACACGCTGTAAATATATAAATAAAATTAGAAAATGCACTGTAGCATACTACATGTGTACGTAAAATTTCATTGTTACAACTTTATTAGTTTTCATGCTAAGCTCCGCCGACACACTATTGCCGCACCCGGTATATGTCAGCTTTTCAATAGTAGTTTAAAATAACATGAATTATAAAATAACATGAATTATTTAATTGTAACTTCTCTAATATTTACTTCGAGTATTAATTACAGCTATACTAAGCGTTTATAGGCATGGTGGAGGCATTTGACAGGGTATCACAAAAGCTGTTTGGGAGGGGCTAAAACGCGGAAAAGTAAATGAAACACTATTAAGAGGAATACAAAGTCTGTACGAAAATAATAATAGCTACGCAAGGAAAAACAACATGCAATCGGAAACTTTTGACATAAGCGACGGTTTAAGACAAGGAAGGTGTATTGAGCCCAACACTATTCATACTGGTATTGGACGACGTCATGAAAATGGTACAAACCAGGACCCGTAAAGCACACATAGGCCACTGACACCTAGAACCAGTTTACTTTTCGGAGTGTGCATTTGCAGACGACCTGTTGATAGCTGCAGCTATTGAAAGAGAACTGCAATCAAACCTCACGATATGGGAAGAAGAACTTCTGGAAAAGAACCTAACGATTAGTAAGAGTAAAATAAAGGTAATGGTGATAGGAAAGGAAAATAAAAGAATCAAAATAGTACTGGGACAAGACGAAATTCAGCAAGTCAATGAATATAAATACCTAGAAGTAACACTTGAAAGAGAGGGAAATATGGAAAATTAAATAAAAGAAAGAATAAACAACACAACAAAGGTATATCATACTCTGAATAGAGCATTAATAAGGAAAAGAGAAATTAGTAGTAGAACAAAACTCACTGTTTACAAAACCATTAGGCCTATACTGACTTATGGAAGTGAAAGCTGGGTGATGAACGCCGCGCAGAGAAGTAGCTTACACGCCATTCACATGAAGTACTTCCGTACACTTAAAGGAATTACATGCAGGGACAAAATCAGAAACGACGATGTAAGAGAGGAATTGGGGATCGAGTCCATAATGAATACCATTGAAATGAATCAGCTGAAATGGTTTGGCCACCTCATCCAAATGACGGAAGACAGGTGAAACGTATATGGACAGCAAAAATACAGGAACAAAGCAGAAGAGGGAGACCGAAGAAATCATGGAACGACGAAGTAGCTGGAATACTAAAGTAGAGAAACAAAAGCTGGAGAGAAGCGACGCACTGACCAAGAACAGAAAAGCATGGAGAAAGTTTGTGCACGGGCATTTATAATTTAGGACTGACTATTAACTTTACGTACATCTTACACCTCAGGGTAAAAGGTTATTGATTATGTATGTATGTATGTATTAATTACATTAATTAGTCCATTAACAAAGGTTTAAATTTAACAGATGAAGTATTACACTAATTAGGGTTTGTAATGCTACCCCAATCATTAATTTGTGTGGAAAGATTATTTCAGAGATAGTTCTTCCATACATGAATTCCATACACAAACCTTCATAAGAGTATCTATAGCCAAGATAGTTTTCGCACTTCCGACCCGACAGTAAAGTATTTTAAGATATTCACGTGTGGCGAAACTTAGCCCGAAATTAAACGCGAATCAGCTGTTTGGGTATTCCGAGGCGAGCCTAAACTGAAATTGCTCTCACATAGCCGGTTTTTCCGGCTGTGATTCAAGATATTTAATGTTTTTGTTTTTATTTCATCCTGAAAATACTTTTGTTACGGATGTTTGCATAGGTTGTTTAACATACTTTCATGAAGGTTACACGTAAAAAATACCATATTTAACCGAAAATAATAATAATAATGATTTTTATAGAATTAATAGAGGGAAAAGCACAAAACGCGGGAAATACTAGATTACAACATAACCTACTAGTAATAATTACAAAAAATATGAAATATTGCTGTAAAGAAGTTCTCATGTGGACTTTTTACATCAGGTCTCCTCGCACAAAATTTCCAAAAAAACAAGAAGTGGTCATACGAAAATTCATCTACTTAGGGACCATCAAAGAAATTTAAAACATAGCAAATGAATGTACAGGTCATTCTACAACAGATGGGGTAGAGAGTACATAAACGTCAAATTGTCACTTAGGGACTTTTTGCACGAAGCCCTTCAAATACTGTACCTTAACCAAATGTTTAACACTATTTTTCAGGATTTTTCACTGAAGATGGCAACTTAGTTGCGGAAATAAGTATTTATAATTTCTGATTTATAATGTGGTTAGGGACTTCTCTTATTTCTGTCTGTTTCAGATTTCAAGCAACAGAAAATAACGAACAATTAACAGAATATACGAAAATCGAAAAGTTAACGATTTAGCTATGTACAGAAGGAAAAAATAAGCGCAGTAATATACTCAATGATGGAGAGGATTAAAACCTTGGAAAAAAAACAAAACCAGAAACAATTTGGTTACAGAAGATAAAAGAAGGTCATAAGTGATGCAGATAGCAAGAGAAAACTAGAAACAAAGAACTGTAGATAGAGGTAATTAGGAGAAGATAGTATGAATAAAAATAATTGGATTCGCCGGCTAAATATAAAATAGAGCTAAAAAGCAAACAATTCTGAGAGTACAGAAAATAACTAACAGTTAATGTAAACAAAAATAATTCATGGTTTGCCTACGTATAGAAGGCAAGAACAGACGTAGATATCATACTAAATGATAGAACCCTAAGAAATTGAAAGAAGAAAAGCTAGACCCCAAGCAACATGAATATATAAAAAAATAAAGAAAAGCCTTGTAAGATGAGAAGTTCACAGATGGCAAGAGAAAGCTAAGAAAAGAAAGCCGTGGATAGTGGTCATTTAGAGGATGAATAAAAATAACAAGATATATCAAACAAATTAGAAGTAGAAGTAAAGCTTAATAAAATCTGGGAGTACAAGGAATAAAACACCGTTCATATAAGAGAAGATCTAATGAATGAGTTCACAGATGGCAAGAGAAAGCTAAGAAAAGAAAGCCGTGGATAGTGGTCATTTAGAGGATGAATAAAAATAACAAGATATATCAAACAAATTAGAAGTAGAAGTAAAACTTAATAAAATCTGGGAGTACAAGGAATAAAACATCGTTCATATAAGAGAAGATCTAATGAAAAACAAAGAGTTAATGGCTTGACTATGTACAGAAGGCAAGAACCAGCGAAATCATATACTCAATTATAGAGTTGACTTGGAAATTGAAAAAGAAAGAAAACACCACATACAACTTGGTCACAAAAGATAAAGGAAGGTCTTAGAAGGTCGAGTTTGGTAAATAGTGAGTAAAAAACTATCAGACAGAGATTTTTGAATAGAGGTTATTAAAAAAAAAGATGAAATAGCGAGATACAACAGACAAATACAGGTATCTTAAGAGGTCAGGTTCGCAGATATCGAGAGAAAATTATGGAAAGAAAACAATGCGATATACGATAAGAAAATCTAGAGAACTTCCAATAAGGCATTACTTATACATATATCTAACAAAAATTGCAAGACAATAGGACATTCTTGGTAGAGTATGGCTTATAATTTGAAACAGATAGAAACAAGAAAAATCCCTAACCACAATATAAATTAATAAACTGTAAACCGATTTCGGCAACTAAGCTGCCATCTTCAAGGAACGACCTGAGAAATAGTGTTAAACATAGCGTCTTTGGTTAACAAGGCGATTTGGTGAAAAGCAAATCTTTAAACGTTGTAGCTTAGCCAAAGACACTACATTTAACGCTATTTTTCAGATTGTTCTACTGACGATGGTAACTTAGGTGCCGACATACGTAGTTAGAGTTTATGATTTATATTGTGGTTAGGGACTTTTCTTATTTCTATCTGTTTTATACATTCTTGGCAATTTAATTATAATTAATTAATTAAGAATGATATGAACATGACTTTATAGATCATTTTTTTCTGAATTGGAAGAGAATTGAATTCGCTATATACATTATATAATAATATATACAATATGCATTCCAATAGTGACTAAATGAAAAAATACTAGAATATAATTTATATAAAATATTTATTGACGTTTCTGATTAGTGTGATAAGATTCGTAGTTAATATATGGACAAAATTTAATTAAATATTTTCTTAAACCATATTCTGTCAAATACCAAAGTAGTTACTGAAATTAGTTTCATAAGTTATGATAAATTTGGTAAATACAAAAACTAATTATTATGTAGGGCATAGCCTCTAGATGAGATCTATGTCGAGCATATACGCATGTATATATTTGTATCTTCATCATTTCATTTATAGTTAATTATTCATGTCATACGTACTATTAACACCGACAAAGATAATAAAAGAACTAACTGCAATTTTAGTAAATGAGCTTGTCCTGAGATAAAGTCGACAGTCCGATTAAACTTAATTAATTTATTGTCTAGTCGTTCAGCTGACCGACTGAAATAGTCAATTCTTATCTAAGATACAACATCCCACGTGAAACAATTCCTTGGTTTTCACTCTTGCTTCATTGGTTAACTATCGCTCAAAGAGTGGTTTCCTCAATGACTTCCCATATAGGCAGATATTTATGTTCGTTCTAATATTAAAAATGAAGAATATATATTCTCTCAATAATTTAAACAAAATTTGTTGTGGTTAGTATTGTTTTTAAATCTGCCTGCAGATTGTTATGTCTCTTGCAAATAATAAGTTCTTGATATTGTATTCATGTCATCTATCGAATAGTATTATGAATAATGACTATAATTGTCTCGCTGTTGGAGTAATTTCAATATCTTTTCAGTCACTTTAAAATTTGATATTGTATTAGAGGCACTATTGCACGATTAGTGCCATGACTCATATTCATACATCTGTTGGGTTTCTAAAAATTGAATTTACTTTTATGTTATCAGGTTCGAGTATCGAAAAGGCATATCTAAAAGTTATTTTAATGTCGTAATACTGTTTAATTGAATAATTTTTGAATTTGTTAGTCTGTATAAAAATTGTTTTAATCATTGTATTAATAACAGTACCTTTCCCTAATATTTTCCGAAAATCCCAAACATCTCAAACGTTTTACAGAAAGCAAAAGTACTGGCAATATTAAAACCTGGTAAGTCCCCTGAAGATCCTGGAAGCAACAGACCTGTAGCTTTCTTATCTCTTTGCTATAAACTTCTAGAACCGCTTGTCTACAATAAAATGGCGCCCTCCATCGACGAGGTTATTGATAAGGAGCAAACCTGTTTCAGAACGGGAAGGAACGGCTTTGATCAAGTCTTGGCTGGCGTTAACAAAGCACATTGAAACAGGTTTTCGAAGGGCTCTGAAAATATCCGCTGCTTTTGTCGATCTCTCCAGTGCCTATGACACAGTCTGGAAGAATGGAATGATTTTTAAATTCCAAAAAAAACATCCCAAGCAAACTTATCCAGAATATGCTGAGCAATCATCGAATCGCAGTTTGGCTAAACAATCGAACTGGTAATGACAAGACTTTAAAAAATCTCCTTCCTCAAGGCTCGGTTCTGGCTCCTCTAATGTTCAACATTTACACCAATGATGTTCCGCCCAAAAAAATCACGGAAACTTCTATACGCAGATGATCTGGCTTCATGCACGAGAACTAAGAATTTAGAGAATGGAGAATAACAGCTGGCTGAAGATCTGCAAGCTCTAGACGAATATTGGCAGAAATGGAGCTTAAGACTAAACCCTTCAAAATCCGAATTATGCGCTTTTCATTCGTGTAGCAAATAAGCCAACAAAGAGATGAATGTTGAATTTGGTGGTAATCAAATCAACCACAACCCCCGTCCTAAATACCTAGGCGTAACGTTAGGTCAGTCTCCTACATTCAAGCAGCACCTCTATAAAACTAGTCAAAAGACGAAGAAGTTTTAAATTTCTTTATATTTATTTAACGTTTTATCGCCCAATATACAAGTTTTCAGTCACAAATTGTTTTAAATTTTTTAGCTCACGAGTACGTTGTCGCCATCTGTGTAATATTATTTCTATGGTATGTCGCCCTCCTACCGCCTCGATTGTCGTCTAGATATAAGGGATTCATTCTAGTGCCGTGAAAGAGATAAGTTGGGTCGTTCAAAATGATTTTTTTTACACTCTGGAGGGAATTCAGATGTACGTAATTCTGCGCTGTTTGGAAATCACATATTTCGGATAAGAACGTAGAGTGTATACAAATTTGGAATTTGCCGACACCGTTTGAGAATTTGAAGCGAGAAGAAGGAAATAAAAACATTCTATTTGTCTGAGTTTTGGACGGCAGTTCTTGGACATGATTACGGAACAAACTCTCTGGAAGTCGTAATCAAGGCCTACGAATCAATTACTAACGAATCAACATCAACTATCGACATCTCCCTGGCATCTTCGATCCCGAAGGACAACACATGTGTGAACTCGTATGATTTTACCGACTTGACTTTTGAAATCCTATATTTGCTAGCCTTTGGGTTTCTTTTTCATTTATTATCACCCATTTATTATTATTTTTTAATGTATTATACTCCAGAGTTATTGTTATATATTCAGTGTGGCACACATATACAGGGTATATGTTATATTTTTATTAGTTTGTACAGAATCTTGTTCTATGATTTTGGATTTAAGTGATTAATATACCATAACTGTTTTCAAGACTTTTCTCTACCTTCGTTTTTTTTATCTTTAGCAAGTTGGAGTTTCATCATATCTTTTCAGGTTGCAGGTATCCTGTGCAGCATTTTGTCGTTTCTTTTTGTAATTAGCGTTTGTATTTTTGTAGTCTGTATGCGCATGCGCCTAAGATCGCGCAATCCATTTTCTCTGTTTTCAGACTGAGCTTCCGTATGCAAAACGGAGTGGCACTACCTACCATCCTTTATTTTAGTCACCCACACATGTCTTCACTGACTAAGGGCATACACCATAAATAGAAGCTCCCAGACTATTGTGCGATACGACTACGAATTTCGATTTGATTTTGACCATCTTCATATGCCATCGCTGCGCCTGTGCACCGTAGGTGGCAACCCGTAATAACATATTACATAAACTTGCCAGCGATTTATGAGGAGCGAATGAGTAAACCATTGCACTGACTTACTCTTTTTATGAATCGCATGCTACTGTCTGGTATCGAAGCTCTCACACCAAGCTAATATACAAATTAACGATACAATGAAGATCGTCACCGGTATTGTTAGATTCACACCTAGTCTGTGACTACCAATTCTTCTTAACATTGCCTCGTCGGATATTAGACATCTCGCGACAGCACAGATTGAATGAGCTAAGATTACCAACAGCAACAATTGGGATCATGAGTATTGCTTCTGCAATACAGTTGATCCCAACTTATCGATCATTTACTATAATATCCTGAACATAATCAATGTTTTCCGGGTTGGTTACAAAAATTGGTCTTTAACTTCTGATCTGCCTCCGTTAAATTCTATAATCTAGTCTTTAATAGTGGCACCTGAAGTACGCTGACATTAATTTGTGTTCAACTTTTTTTGCCTCATAACTTTTTCAAAAACAAATACTTAAAGACTGAACGAAAGTCGTTTTTTTCCAAAATCTAGCTTTTTGTCAATCATACCGTTTTCGAAATTTCAAAATTTTATGACCGTTCACTTGTGAGTATCAAGCTTATTTATAAAATTTCATAGTTATAAACTATAGCATCGATATTCAATTATGTTTATTAGAGACTCTCAAGGCTAATTATACATAAGGGGGTATTCAAAAGTAAGTTACATTTTGAAATTGCCGTGGTTTTGTTAAATAGTAAAGTATATACTAAATAAGAACATATTTGTGTTCATAAAATAATGGGGTTTATTCCTCAAACATACTTTTAATTTCCGTTACCATGGCAACAAATTTGTTGATAAAAATAAAAGTCAGCTTTTCTTACTGAATTTGACAGACATTCACCCTGTGAAAAATGGTTTCGACGTTGCAAAATCGTATAAGTCTTGTTCAGTGCTACTGTGAATATAGTAAATTTCAGAAGAAACAATAATTTGAGAAACGGGGCGGTGCAGTTTAGAGGCTTACCGCGAGCTAATTCGTCAATTTGAAGAAATTGTTTACGTTACTGATCAACCAAAATATGGAAGACCTAAAGTAGCGAATTATATTACTGCTGCTGAAGGTTTACGTGATATTGAAGAAACAGCCGGAAATAATAAATACGGAATATGTAGCGCTAATCAAGTTGCCAAATGTCTACAAATAAATTACACCACAGTTTGGCGAATTTTCACAAGATATCTAAAAATGTATGAGTATAAAATGCAAGTTTTTTTATTTAATTTGAAAGAAAGGTGGTATGATTCTGCTCTTCGTGTATTAGCACAAATTCGACAAACTCCGCAGTGGCTGGATAACATTTTATGGACCGACGAGGCGTATTTTCATGCACAATTGTAGTATGCACGATTACAATATTGAAAATATCATCTTCATGCAAGATAGCGTACCTCTCAATTCCCATATTAACACTCCCGTCAAAAAATCAAAAAATTGGCAATCGTATCATAAGCAGAAACTTTCCCAATCCTTAGCCAGCGCGTTCTCCAGATACTAATCCGGCAGATTATGGCTATGCGGCTATATTATGGAATAGGTTTTTTAAATCATCCTGCGACTCTTCAGCAGTTCAAAGAATCAATATCACAACAAGTGGCAGATATTCCAGTTAATTTATTCCACGATATTGTCCATAGTATAGAAGAAAGCCTGCTTCTTGCAGAAGAACAAGACGGCGGACATATTCAAAATTTGCGTTGAGGTAATTTGGTTTGTAATAAACCCCATTGTTTTACCAATAAAAACCTCTTTTTAATTTATGTATAAGGAAATTGCGGTAGTTTCAAAATGTAATTTGCTTTTGAATAACCCTATATATCAGTATCCCGTCGTATGTTTTCATTGCTCATAAAAATTTAAATCCTGCATTCAATATTATAATAGCTTAATGAGACGATTGAGCGGCAAGATTTTATTCGATATCCATATTGATGTAATTAACGGAACGTACTGTCATTGACATCACCTGCAAAAGGCAAGATCGAAAACATATTTAATGTCATTCCCAATATAAATGTTGTTCATAAACTTGAACTGGTAAAGTGGTATACAAAAATATAGGAGCCACTTGCAAAGCGTATAGTTTGACTGGAAAGATTAATGGTGAACAATTATTTCAGCACGAATACCCATCAGTGTAACAACAGGTCTAGCAATACCAAACATTGTCGTATACACAGTTTCAGTTTGTATTGGATTCGTAACCGGTCATTGTTGTAAATTTTTATTCATACTTTCGTATCTCTACGTTCATAGAATGGCCAATAGTTAACCATGTTTCTCAAATACAAGAGTATTTAAAAAACTTTGGAAATTTCGTAGTATGTGTGGATGTTTAAAAGTACGTATATAATTTTTTTCATATAGGTGCACATATTTATGCAAATAAGAAGTAAATACTATGTAACTACACATACGAGGGCTAATATTTAATATAACAAGAAAAGTTTTAGTCCATTATGTACCAGTGTCTTATATATAGTACAGCTAAAGTACTATTTTTTCTTGTGCGGCGATTCAAAGAATGTTATATTTTCAAATATGATGTTATCGCTTATAGTTCGTAATTTCAAAATGTGTTTTTCTTTTGTTAGAGATAACTATTTGATTATTTATTATTTATTACTAAAAAATTGCTAAGTAACGATCGATCTTCAGCTCCTTGCTCTCCCTTTTATTTTACCTATTTATATTATATTTATATAAAATGCCAGATTTACGTCTTTAGTGGGCACGACAATAAAAACGGGAATGTTTAGTCTATAAAAGTCCATAACCTTTCCAAGTTCAAGCCTGTTTATAAATAAGATTAATCGAGTATCTTCTAACGAGCAAAGACTTTTTGTTGGATTCTTGTTGCATATATTCTACCTTCAGAAAAATTATATTGGAGTGTAGATGAAGATACTGGGCAACAAATAGTGAAAGAGGCGATGTCTCGAAATACGTATTTGACATTGAAATCCGTTGTTCATTTTTGCGATAGCAATGAACCAGATTTAACTGACAGATAATAAAAACAGTCTTTTCAATTATAGACATATTTTTCATTGTGTATAATTATTACGTCGCAGATGCTACAAAATTCGTCCACTCATAAATAAAGTAAACGAAGCATTTTGACAATGGGGTGTGTTCTTCATTCACCTATCAATCGATGAGATGATTGTAACGTATTGAGGTCATAGTCGCCTCAAGCAATTTAAACAGTCTAAGCCGATTCGATTTGGATACCAATTATGGTGACTATGTAGTTGAGATGGCTGCTTTAAATTTTCTGTTTACACAGGCAAAGATATCAATGCTACTCCAGGTATACTACAAGGTTCTCAAGTTATCATAAATCTTTTGAAAGATATCCCAAACCTCAAGGATTTTATTTTTTGATAATTTTTTTAAAAAGAGAGATATACACATTCACCTAAAATCAATTAGCTTTCGAGCTACAGGTAATATTAGGTATTATTGTTGTTGTGTACTAAAATTAACTTTGCCTGAATTAGGGAGAATACGTGAGAATAGGACGGATAATTGTTCACTGATGAACTCCTAGGAACTTTCCAAGAAGAATCGTGGCGAATATGATTATAGATTGGATAAGACGAAGAGATAAACAGCGAAAATGTCAATTCCCCAAATGTTAAGAAAACCTCTGACATACTGTAGTAAATGTGATGTAACACAAACTAATTTTTTTCAAGTATATATTGTATTATACACATTGTACCACTCATATATATATATATATATATATATATATATATATATATATATATATATATATATTGAAGAAGCGCTGAGATGGTTAAACTAAGAACAATATGTATTATAAATGTAGAATAATAAATATAAGTTAGATGTTGATGATTTGAATTTAAATATTGGGCGCCATAAAATTTAACAGTTCTTAGTCGTTCAACGCTATCTGTGTACTTTATAAATAACCAGCTAATATTTGTAGAGCAAGAGTACATAAATTAATTAAGATATATCCCAGGATCTTCGTAGGTGAATGTATTACCCCGTAAGAACAATGTAATTAGTATATCTATAATGCTAAACTCAACAATTAAACAATAACAAATAAAAGATTAAGTTAAATTAAAAAAATAAAAATTTATTGATGTAAAATAAGAAAACTATAACAGAAATTCAATGTAAAATAAGGAAACTGTAACATAAATTGTATGATATGTGCTATACGACAAAAAACGGAATTACTAAATGGTGCACATGTGTTATTAAACAACGATAAGGTTAGGTAATGTGAATATTATATAAACAAATATTAAATGGTACTTAAATTAGACACAATACAGGTGAGTACGAAATTATCTTCAAGAAATATGTATGTTTTGATGATAAGATTATAATTGCTGTTTTAAAATAAAAATTCAAGGATTTAATGCAAATAATAAGTTGGATTGAGTAGTTTTAATTAGACAAATATTGATTTATAGGTTTTATTTGTGGAATAACGTTGGATGTGAACCTGTTTTCCGATGTATTCAGTTGTGGTGTAGGCTGGAAACGCTGTGATCAGGATCACCAGAGTTCGGCGTCTCTTGTTGTTGATATCGGCGTTTGCGGCGAACGATAGCTCCGCTTCTACTGATTTGTCGGGGTCCCAATTCCAAATGATGCTATGCTTGATAATTGTTGTTTTGGACGTGATAAACTCTAAATTTGTTTATCAAAAGTTGGGCCAATTATTTAGGTATCGAATGATCGAAAATTTGGTATGATATACTTGGTTTATATTTTATTAAATAATTTAAATTTAACGATGTTCAAAAAATACGGCCATTTGTTTTAGAATTTTTATATCAGACGCCGTTTTTCGGATTTTTTATTCCACAGCCTATTTTAATTATTATCAAAAAGCCTCGAAGTTTTTACTTTCTCCACATCAATTAACATGAATATATATAATATTTTAGTTTTAATAAGATCGTAAAATTGGTAGAATAATTATCAAATATTTAAAATGTACTTTTCAATATAGGTTGTGTTACAATTCGCATATCAAATATCGCTTTCGCGGTTTCATTATATTTTTAAATCAGTGGGCGTGGTCAACTAGTATCGATACAAAATCTTGATGTAGATAAATTAGATATCTCTAATTTGTCGCGTATAATTTGAATTATGAAATTGAAAAATTTAAATATAGAAAGTAAGTTAAGAAATAAAAATAAGTTAATTATAAATTTTTAAAGTTAACGTCACATTAATTTATTTACATTTCGATACTAATTTCACAAATTCCGTCCGCCAATTTAATCTTTATGCAATGTTTTTCTATGTGTTGTTTATCTGTATTTATCATTGTAGGAGCTGGAATTCGGGTGCTGTTTGACCCATTACAATAAGACAGATATTTTCTAATACACAAAAACTGAAAAATGAAATTTCTTCTTGTTTCATTTCAAATACGCCTTAGATCAATAATTAATTAAAAAAAAGTAACAAAAACAATTATTTCTATTAACGGCACTTAAATGGTTAATATACACACGAGTTAGACATAAATTTGAATCATTTTTCAATTTAGCCGCCGTCAACATAAACGCATTAATCGTCACAGGGAATCAGTTTCTGTATACCCACCTCATACTATGTCGCTATCTGCGTTTCCTACTAATTTTGCATACATATTTCCAACTCATCATTAGTACTGAGCCACTTTCCCAGCCATACTTTCATTCTAACGAACAAATTTGAAGGCAAGAATTGTACAATACCTCCATATACGACTATATTAAAATATTATTTTTAGTTATGGGAAGAGTATATTCATGTGTAGTTCCGTGTTGTTCAGTTATGACTTCCCTTCGTCATAGATTTTCGCGTCCCACCAAAAAGCTTGAGAAATTTAAAATGTGGGTTGAAGCTATAAACAATCCACATATTCTTGTTGTAGACCCTCACTCTGTCTACATAATGCAGTGGATTTTTCCCTGCAGAAGAAATTGAAGAAGATAGGAAAATTATTGTATTTATTTGTAAAATTTTATTCTAGGGAAATGACTTTTAAAATTGAAAATTTTTATAATAATTTATTGTAATATGTATTTTGTCCATGTCTGTATATTGCACGAGCCTATTTAGATATTCGAAGTCTGCGCCAAGCTGAAAGTCAAAGTGATGCAGATATATATATTATTATTATGTTGACTTATATATTTTGATGTTAGGTAGGGATGCCTTGCCGTTTGCTGGTTCTTCATCTTTAGAGATTTTGTAGCTCTTTAACAGATAGGTGGTCTTTTTTTATAAATGTTGAACAGAACTTAATTTTGTTTAATGTAGTTTGGATAACTTCGTTTGCTAATTTTTATAGTGTTTTGATATCTTTAAAATTCAATTACGGGTTATTACAAGTCTTTTAAACTTGTAATTTGAATAAATTGACCTATCTGGAATCTCTGATAATAGTTTTTGTGTAACGTGACGTATACAAAACTAAATGTATGTATTTTTAATATTATATTTATATAGATATATTTGTAGTAATAATTCTATTGAAATTGAAGCTTCGTAAATTTATAAATTTAATTTGTAATATTTTTTGTAATCATTTGAAATATTAACAAAACGTATTAGACTGTTTTTTTTATGATAGTTTTTATTCATTTAAGTTATCGTAGTATATTAGGAAGGGGGAAAATTTATTTGTTACAAGCTTGACTTGCGCTTGTTTAATTTGAGCTGCGTGCGAAAAATAGTGAAAGTTCTATTTTTGACGTTTGAATTTTGAGGGGATAAAGTAATTTATGACAGCTAATAAAGTTTGTTTATATTTATTTAGATTATGTTCGGAATTCAGTTTAGAGTTTTTTTCCACTCTTGTACAGTCATATTTTATAAGAGTTTTTTCTCTATATTAAGACGAAATTTAGTCACAATTCTGCTTTATACTTGATAAAGTAGTTTTTTTTTTTTTTTTAGGTAAATTATATGTTTGTGGTGTTAATGGTAGTTTTATTTCTTGAGTTTAATTTGTATTATTTCTCGTTTACGCTACGATATTCGTGAGAATAACCCTGACGATTAAGAAGCTCAAGGAAGGCGCCCACCCGATTGAGTCTAGTTCGGCGAGACTACTGTGGATTGTGAACATAAGTCAATAAGCAAATTTAAAACAACAATTCAAAAGCACAATTCATAGCACAATTGACGTGAGCCAACGTGGGGCGAACAAAGGAAGAGAAGCAAACAAAAGAAATATATAGAAGAAACAAAAAGCAATTACAATAAAAATGGAAAGTATGATAAATTTAAAACAAAGAATGGGTAATGCTAGTTACATGCATGAAGGAGGACACAATGAAGAAAGCGGTCAACAGATGCTGGACATGATGCACACAATGACACAAATGATGATGAATATGATGCAACAAAACCATAAGAAGATGGAAATGAAGATGAATATGATTCAACAAAAACAAGAGGAGATAAAACAACGACAAGAGGTTATAGAACAACGACAAGAGGATAGGGAGAGAAGATTAGAAAAGAAATTGGAAGAGATAATGGAAAGGGAAGAAAGAATGAAAAAGAAATTGGATCAAATCATGGTGTTCGAAAATAACAATCAAATAAATAAGGAAAACATAGTAAGCGAAATTCAATTAGTACACGTCGAGGTAAAACAAGTAAAAGAAAAGGAATTGATAATGCTGGAGCAAGAAAAGGAATTAATAAATATGAGGGATACTTTAGAGGTGATGTATGGGGGAAGTAAAACAGCTGCAGGACAATGGAAATGGTTTTGAGGATGAAGCTAATATTAAGGAAGATATAGTTAAAGAAGAAGTCAATAGGGAAGTTGGAGAAGAAGATAAAAAAGGGGTAAGAAAAGAATTTATAGTAGATATAATTAATTTTAAAAATGAAGAAGTAAGAGAATTAGATATAATTAGAACAAATTCGAATTTAGAATATCAGATGAGTAATAGTAATGATAGTAAAATGATAAATGAATTAAATAAACATGTAAATGAAGAAATAAATCAAACAATTGTCATTAATAAGATTAATGATAAACAAATAGAAATTAAAAGGAAATTGGTTTCTCCAAGCGGAATTTATAATTATAATTTGAATAACTATATAGTAGATAAATACAATGATTCCTGTAATTATATTTTAAAATACAATTGCTTTTCAAGTAGTGAAAATCATAATAATGTCAACAATGATTTTATAAAAAGAAATACTTTGAAAATTATGAAATATAAGGGTACTAAGTTTAAGATAATTAGACCCACATTTAACATTAGAATAAAGGTAAAGATGAAAATAAATCAGAAATTGTTTACAGTCGGATATTTTAGATAGGCCCAACATAATAAAAAAATTTTGTTGTATACTATTAAAGATGAATATGCGAGAAGTAATGATTATTGCCTTTGAGATAATTAATTGGGAATTCGATGAACTAGAGTATATAAAAATTTCGGAAAAGTTATAGGATATGATTTTGATATTGAAATAAATTTTAACGTAGGATGTATATTGAAATTAAATTATTATAAGAAGAGATGGTAGTAATAACTACGATAAAGTATTTGGATAATTATGGTTATAGAAAAAGTATACGAAAATAAAAATGTGTTTACAAAAATTCGTCGAGATAAAAAGTTATATGATGTATTTATATTGAAGAAGAAAATGAAATAAATATTTGAATGAAAATAAAAGTGTATTTACATAAAATTTCGTCGTTATATGAAAAAGTATATTATGGTAGCTACGATTATAGAAAAAGTTTATATAAAAAGATATATATATATAATGAAATAAAAATTATGGTGATAATGAATAAATTTATAAAAAGAATTGTTGGCATGTTAAAAGGAAAATGAGTATGATATTTGAATATGATGGTTAACGAGTTTTGGATTAGATTGACAAGGTAATGATAAGGATTAAGCAAGTTGGTATATACAGGATGAATTTTATAATAAAATTATTGTTGATGAAGTTAGAAAGAAATATAATTATCTGCGAATATAAAAATTTATTAATTATGGGAATTAATTTATAGAAAATATTAAATTAATATTATAGAAGACAATGTATTGGAAGAAGAAATTAAAGTTATGATATGGGATTATTATTGTTGTTGTTGATTAAGGATTAATGATATGGTTTTATGGATTTGATTGTTATGATGATTTGATATATGAGATTTTGATATTATGTTTTTCTTTTATTTATGAAAATCCATTGGAGTTGTCCATGTCCAGGAAATCGAGGAAGTGCTCGAATATATACTACGATGATGACTGTTACTTCGGCGTGTTCCTTCGTCTACGATGCATGTAACGAAGCCTATTCAAATTATGTCCAGTCAAAATGACATAAATAAATTATGTCAAGCTAAATGACATAAGCAATAAAAATGTCTAAAGTTATATAAGACATTGCTATTTGAAAAATTTTATACAAAATTTATATGGAGATGCTGTAATTGTTCGCTGCACCACTACAGCACCAGGAGGAGAATGACCCTGCTGGACAGCAATGCAACATGTTAGTGCGGGGAGGTATGACAGAGTGCGATACTGTCGTATGTGTTTAGTGCGGAAAATTATCCTTGAACAAAGATTAGAAATGTCCTAACTTTTTTTTCGGATAATTTTGGGGAAATGCAGTGGATTTTTCCCTGCAGAAGAAATTGAAGAAGATAGGAAAATTATTGTATTTATTTGTAAAATTTTATTCTAGGGAAATGACTTTTAAAATTGAAAATTTTTATAATAATTTATTGTAATATGTATTTTGGCCATGTCTGTATATTGCACGAGCCTATTTAGATATTCGAAGTCTTCGCCAAGCTGGAAGTCAAAGTGATGCAGATATATATATTATTATTATGTTGACTTATATATTTTGATGTTAGGTAGGGATGCCTTGCCGTTTGCTGGTTCTTCATCTTTAGAGATTTCGTAGCTCTTTAACAGATAGGTGGTCTTTTTTTATAAATGTTGAACAGAACTTAATTTTGTTTAATGTAGTTTGAATAACTTCGTTTGCTAATTTTTTTAGTGTTTTGATATCTTTAAAATTCAATTACGGGTTACTACAAGTCTTTTAAACTTGTAATTTGAATAAATTGACCTATCTGGAATCTCTGATAATAGTTTTTGTGTAATGTGACGTATACAAAACTAAATGTATGTATTTTTAATATTATATTTATATAGATATATTTGTAGTAATAATTCTATTGAAATTGAAGCTTCGTAAATTTATAAATTTAATTTGCAATATTTTTTGTAATCATTTGAAATATTAACAAAACGTATTAGACTCTTTTTTATGATAGTTTTTATTCATTTAAGTTATCGTAGTATATTAGGAAGGGGGAAAATTTATTTGTTACAAGCTTGACTTGCGCTTGTTTAATTTGAGCTGCGTGCGAAAAATAGTGAAAGTTCTATTTTTGACGTTTGAATTTTGAGGGGATAAAGTAATTTATGACAGCTAATAAAGTTTGTTTATATTTATTTAGATTTTGTTCGGAATTCAGTTTAGAGTTTTTTTCCACTCTTGTACAGTCATATTTTATAAGAGTTTTTTCTCTATATTAAGACGAAATTTAGTCACAATTCTGCTTTAAATAGTTAAAGTAAATAGTTAAATAGATAAAGTAGTTTTTTTTTTGTTTTTGAGGTAAATTATATGTTTGTGGTGTTAATGGTAGTTTTATTTCTTGAGTTTAATTTGTATTATTTCTCGTTTACACTACGATATTCGTGAGAATAACCCTGACGATTTAAGAAGCTCAAGGAAGGTGCCCACCCGATTGAGTCTAGTTAGGCGAGACTACTGTGGATTGTGAACATAAGTCAATAAGCAAATTTAAAACAACAATTCAAAAGCACAATTCACTGCAATATGTCAAAGACATATTCCTATAAAATATATTACATGGAATAACCATTTGATACTCACTAGACTAGGTGTTCAATATGTCCACAATTTTGTTCTTGACAGTCAATAAGCCTGCAAATAAAATTTTGATGCACACCATTTGAACCATATCTTAATCAATAGATTTAAATACAAGTCTTATTCTAAACTTCATATCTACCACTGTGGTTGGAGTAGTTTTGTATACCTGTGCTTTGACATAACTCCATAAAAAGAAGTCTAATTTCGTCAGATCTGGAGATCTCGCAGGCCAGTTCACTGGTCCTCCTCTACTCATCCATTAAATAGTGAGATAATCCCTCACCTGTCTGCTATAATGTGGAGGAGCTCCATCTAATTGTAACTACATTTGTCTGGTAATTTTTAATGGTAAACTATCAATCATATCTACAAACTGATTTCGTAAAAAAACTCAAAAATGATTGCCCGTTTATCGTATTCTCGAAAAAGTTTGGTCCTATGACAAAACGTCCAAGAATTCCGCCCTATACATTAAGAGACCATCTATGCTGATTGTCCAGAGGAATTATCATTCTAAGATTTTCATTACTATAATAAAGAAATTTGTAGCTTTTAATAACCCCATTTTTATGAAATGTGGCTTCGTCTGTAAATAACACGTTGTGAAATTTATGTTTTCAAGTAATTCTGTTCGTTGAAGTTCTCGATATTCCAACTTGGCGCTTTAACATACGTGCTGATGTATGAGGATTTTCCACTACAATCTCCAATACTATGTGTTAATTTTCTTCAGTGACCATCCGTTTTTGCCTTTGCAATATCCTTTCATAATGCACGTTTCCTGTTCTTTCAAAACGTTTTTTTAGTCTAGCAAATGCATAAATATTAGGATGCCGCTCAGCGTTTGGAAACCTTGGCGCGTACATGCGACATACAAGGAAACAATTCTGATCGCTTGTTCCTAAAGCGTAAACCATATTGATAAGTTCTTGTTGTGAAAAATTAAATTTTGAAACATGAGGAAACACACACCTAATTGACTTATAGAGCAAATACTACATTAAGCAATTTGACAGTTTAGAATTTTGATGTGTGTTATTTGTTTTTCATGGCCGTCGTTGTTTTAAGAACTTATTGAAGTGGACAGCTTTTTGTAAAACGATTTTAAAAACGAAAAAATTTCGAAATTTATTGCAGATAGGTATATGATATGCTTAAGTAATAATAAAGTGCTTTAGTTTAGGAGTAAAATAACATAACAGAACACTATGCATTCGATTTTTTAAAAAAATGAGACTTTTCCACCCGAAATTTGCGATGTTGCTTTCCCTTTCCCGAACACCCTATATCAAAATAAATAATTTTAGAAATTCTGAAAAGTTATCGCAAGTATAATCTACTCACATACCAAATATTTTGTTTCTGGGATCGACTATAAGGAACACATGATATATATATATATATATATATATATATATATATATATATATATATATCATGCAACTTACTTTGCAATTACATACATACTAATTTGATATTTGTAAATATTTCATATAAAAGCTGAAAAACTCCAATAATTTATCAATTGTTATATTTAATAAACGGCTAAGAAATTATCTAAACACTTATATATATATATATATATATATATATATATATATATATATATACACTTGTCACAAAAAGTATCGCATCATGTAAAAAAGTAAGAATTTTTTGAATTATGGAATAAATCTCAACTGAAAATATTGTACTTATTTCGTAAATGGCATACTTTACTTATTTTATCTGACAGTTAATTTTTATCAGACGTTTTTTCTTTGTTAATGTCAAAAAACGTAAAAAGTGGAAAGTGTAAGAAAAGGCGTAGTTCATTAACACTGTTAAAAAGTAAATTTGCTTAGGCATTTGTTAACTGTTTTTTCATTAAACAGATTTTGGACAAAAATGAGTAATTTGACACCAGTACAAGCAGCCCAAATTGTGGCATTAAGTGAGGATGGAAGATCGCAGCGATATATAGCCCAACTTATAAATCAACCAATCGAGTGTATTCAGAATATTAATAAGGTTCAGAGAAACGGGAGTTTACCATAGAAGACCAGTTCCAGGACGTCTAAGATGTACCATCCCTGCAGATGACCATTTTCTACGTCTACAAGCCCTACGGGAACGTCATATTACTGCACGAAAACTGCGCAATGATCTTTCCAGAGTCCGTAATGTCCAAATAAGCATTAATTCTGTTAGAAACATATTAAGGGAAGTTGGAATTAGAGCTAGAATGCCTGTTACTGCACCATTGCTAACCAGAGCACACCGTGTGGCACGTTTGAGATTCGCAAGACAACATGTAAATTGGAATGTAAACGACTGGGCTAATATCCTGTTTACAGATGAGTCCAGATTCTCAATTTTGGTCAGATAGACGTATTCCAGTTTACAGAAGCGAAGGCGAGCGATTTGCACGGTGCAACATAAGATCAGCAAGGAATTTTGGCGGTGGCTCTATTATGGTATGGGGAGGCATTTGTTTAGAAGGTCGCACAGAGTTAGCTGTATATCGCAGGGGATCTTTGACAGCTGATCGGTATATAAGAGACGTTCTAGAAGAACATGTGGTTCCGTTTGCTCTTGTTATTGGAATAAATTTTGTTCTAATGCATGATAACGCACGTCCGCACGCTGCAAGAATAACAACCGATTATCTTCGAGAAGTAGGTATTCAAGCTTTAGCATGGCCAGCAGTAAGCCCAGACTTGAATCCAATAGAGCACGTCTGGGACAACCTAGAACGCCGCATAAGATCTCTTAATATCGCTCCAGACAGCTTAGATGACCTTGAACACGCATTATTAGAAGAATGGGAAACTTTAGATATGGAGTTTGTAAGGAATTTGATAAGAAGCCTTTCACAACGGATGCGAGCTGTTATTAGGGCCAGAGGTGGCAATACTAGATACTAAAAATCGTTTACTTTACTTTAAGACATTTTTTGTTACTTTAAAATTTTCTTGTTTTGGAGAATAAAAATTATCTTTGCAATTTCCTCAAAAATTTTCAAATAAAAAAAAACCAAAGATCTTTTAAACTTAACGAAAAAATCATTATTTAAAAAAAAAAAGTATATATGTATATCGTGAGAAGCATTTTGTCAAAATCCATTTATTTTGAAATGATGCGATACTTTTTGTGACAAGTGTATATTTAATATTTCAAAAACTATTACGGTTAGGTATAGACAATGGTATATGAGAAGCATGTCGATTTTATAGCAGACTCTAAAAATTGAATCAAATATAGGTGTTTCGTTTGAAAAAATTATGTTAGCTATTCTGAAACAACCAGTATAAACGAAAGTATTTTTAAGCTATGCCCCTTTAAGAATTAAACAACATTTGTTTTAAAAGTTTTTTTGTACCTTCAAACGGTATCGAGATATCGACCAACACCGCACTATTGAAACACCCGGTATATATCCCTTACGCAGCTAAAAAACTAATTTTATGTAATACTTAATTCATTATTGTGTTTTAATTGCTTAGATATAAAGTAAATAATAGTAGTATACTTTATGCACAAAGGCACAGAAACAATAGTTTTTGATTAACTTATTAATAACCTTCATTAGTAAAATTACAAAAGATACTTGACATTATTTAGACGAATTTACATAAAACTAGCAATTCTGGAAGGACCCAGTGACAGCTGGATTGCCTTCAGCAAACGTTGATTCATGTTTCATTGTTTGGGTATCAAGTTTCTGTAAGGAAAAGCCAGATTCAAAAGGTATATCTGCCGGCATCCTTGAAACCTTATTTTTTGAAGATATACTTCAGCAACCGACGTACTCTTTCAAGCACTGTGTTGCCTCAACATGGCCATTCTGTCTCTAGCCTCCGCCAGAAGAGTTGCCGATGCTTCATAGCGACAGTGATTTATACGTTCTACCCAGTTTTCTGCCATCCAGTATAGTAATTTGTCATATTCTCTGTCGTGGGTATCTCTCGATTCCTCAAGCTTGACAGTATTTCCCTAATAACGATGATTTCTACTTTGATAAAATTTTGTTAAAATAATTGAACATTCGGATTTTTTTAAATATTTATATTGTGGATGCAATAACGAACTAGTATGACACAAAAGTTTGTATGCACTGCGGGTATTAATAGATGTGTATGCCCTCGAGCGACTTACAAACCATCGGGCCAGAGGCCCTCGGGTTTGTAAGATCGTCACCATTAGGACATAAACATCTACTAAATTCCCTTGGTTCATAAATAACTATTATGTTCGTAAGAGTTTTATACGAGGGATGCCCGGTTACTAAGGTACATCTGTGAATTATAGACAGACAACTTTATTTATAGAAATCAAGCATACACTAAGTAAAAGCGTGAACTGTTAGCTACTTTTCAACATAATCGCCGCCAATGTTAAGGTACTTATCCCAGCGAGGTACAAACTTCTGTATACCCTGTATACCCAAATTTTTAAAATATATCCGTACTTCATCTCGAAGTTTGTCGTCGTCTCCAAACCTTTTACCCGACAAATAAATTTTCAACGGTAAAAACAAATGAAAATCAGAAGGAGCCAGGTCTGAACTATGGGGCGGATAGACAATAACTTCCCAATTGTGTTTATGGAGCAAGGCCTTCATCTGATTTGAGGTGTGCGGTCTTGCATTGTCATGCAACAACATGATTCCTTTCGTCAACCTTCGTTTCTGTCGAACGACTTGGTGATGTTTTTCGAGAGTTTGACAAAAAAAAATCTCTGCTGATTGTCGTTTTCAGTGGTAAAAACCCTATGATCAAAATGCTTTGCATATTGCAGAGCACAGTTGCCATCGTCTTTTTTTGCGGACTGCTGAACTTTGAATTTTTTCAGTGTTGGTGAACTCGGATGCTTTTCTACGTCATCGAGTCTTTTTTTGATTAGGGGTATGATGGTATACCGACGTTTCGTCTCCTGTAACTATAGACTTAGTTTTGCTGGCGATAGCGCGATGAAAGTTCTATTGCCGCCGCCATTTGTTGCATTTTGTGTTGGTCGGTCAACAGTTTTGGTACCCATCTCGCGGACAATTTTCTTTAGCGTAATTCAGATACGATTTCATGAACAGAGCTTTTAGGAATGCTGGTCAGTAGATCAATTGCCCGTATTTTCAACCGACGATCTTCTCGAATCAGTGTATCGACCTTTAATTGATTCTCATCCGTTTTCGTTGTTGATAGTTTTTTTCGCACACATTCGGGATCATCGTTCAGAGCTGCGCGTCTACTTTTGAACTGCTTGCATCAAGCACCAACTAATTTTCGACTCATAAAGCCCTCTTCATAAGTGTTCAGTATTTTCTAATGAATTTCGGTAAGTGTTTCATCATTTTCATGCAAAAAACGAATAACCGCTCGCACTTCAAACTTAGTATGTTTCGATCGGAACTGACATTGTGCGGCTGTCACTGCACCTAAGCACCTAAAGCAGTGACCACTGCACCTAAAGCAATGACAAATGCCACCTAGGTAGGACATATGCGCATCTAAAATGCGTGCAAGTTTCAACCTGGCCGGACCGACTTAGGCGGTGCGTTGCGCAAAAGTAAGTTTGGAACCGGACATTTCTCGTATGTCGCAGTGTACAAATGAACAACTTTCGATTTAAGAAGAAGCAATATGAGTACGTAAGGAAATATCTATATTTTATCTGCTCTGACATTATTTTGTGAGCCCTTCCATACAAGACAAATATATTATTTTCTGCTTGTTATATATAGTATTAATTAACATTTTCCCGCAAACGTACATAGACATAAACATACGTATTAACAATTTATCACGGTGTATAGCGACTTACATCAACTAAAGTTTTCCAGCATCGCAAACAATTTTCCATAATGAGAAAATTATAGAGTTCATTAAAAAATATTCGAGATATTCTGTACATCAACGTATGCCGCCGAAACAGTAAAAGTATAAGCGAGCATGTAAATTTTATTACGTTATTTACCTTAGGTGAAATACTTATGCGTTACGCAGAAGCCGAGAATACTCGAAATTCCATTAGTAAAACAGCACATGAAGTCTTAAATAAGACGACAACGTAAGAACACTAAAAAGTCTGTGTAACCGGTTAGTTCAGTGCCAAACCCTATATATGTAAGGCAAATAGTTATAGACACAAGTTTATAGTTTAGCACAAATGAATCGTTATTTTTTTCTGTTTTAACAGACTGGATGTCAGTTTATTTATTCGGAAAGTACAAAAATGCAATTCTTATGTTAAATGAACGACTGCATGGAAGAGGCTAAATATGGACCAAGCACATTCCGTGTTACCATAAAAATAGCCGGATATTCGCGTTATGCGATGGAGGGAGGAATTTAATTAATTTCGAATCCCTCAGACGCTGACTGTGCTAAAGATACTGTATGTTTTCTTTCCATGCACATTTACTACATTTACTACATACAATATTTACATGATTTAACACAGTAAATAGCTCAATAATCTTAGAAAATACTAACGGATTTCTGATGAAAAGGATATTAACATTCACCAGTTAATACAAAGAATACATAAAAATATAAATATATTTATTGTTTTATACGATACTTGTAGTATACATGAAAACGTCAAAAATGCATAATTGCAATCTTATATCATACAGGCGCAAATGTTAAAAGTATGTTGGAATTAATCAATATAACTCGACTACGAATTAAAAAATTCTTCTAGATTGTAAGGTCAAGATCCCTTAAAAGTTCATAAAAATATTTGGTTTGCGCATCTCTCATTTAGTGCTACATGTAAATTATTATACTCCTTGAAATAAAACAACAAAAGACACAATTAAAATTAATTTTTTATTATATAAATAATGTCTAAAGGAATATAACATTTACACTAGAAACAGAGAAAAACAGTTCAATTAACTTTCTAGACTTCACTACTTTACAGAATGCTAATAAAAGACATGAATTTCGTATTTATCACAAGCCTATGCATACAGATACAACAAATACATGGCTCTTCCTTTCATCCTTTAAATCATAAATTAGTCGCGTATAAATTTATGATATTGCAAAGTTTGTCTTTTCGGATTCTTAAATAAAACTATCGATAACTTTAGACACACACTATATTAATAATAAAACGTGTAACAATATAAAAAGTAACTACTAACAATAAGCACATTTATATATTTATATTTATGTAACTTTAATCCGCGATGATTCGGTATGGAATGGTATCCAAATCCCTTCTTCGACGGCTTATATATATAAATATATATATATATATATATATATATATATATATATATATATATATATATATATATGGGCCGCCGACCGTCTCGATTTTTCTTAGTCTGGGTCTTTCTGTTTCTAGATTAGCCGAGAACGCGCGAGAGGTATTATGCGTGACGTACTGTTGGATGAGTCATCACATTGCCCCCTTCTTAAAAATGAAGTTTCGTCCCGAAACATGTCATGCTTTGGTTCCCTCAAACGATGGCGAAATCGACAGGTAGGGCCTTTGTTACATTGTGACGTCATATCGAAATAACAGTCCACGGTCTTATCTTGCCTGGATGTACAGGAATATTCAAGCCGGTAACTGCATACCAGAATTTCCATACCAGTATGTCGGAAGATTACTTCTAACATGCTCCTTACAATTCTCCAGTCCCGGCGGTTCAAACCACAACCCAATTTTGGAACTGCGAATTTCAGAATGTCCTGTTGTAACATTTGTTCGCCTAAGTGGACCAGGGCCTCCCATAAGGCACGATAGGTTGGCTTCAGGATTGACAGTTCTTTCGTGACCAAATAAAATATGGGCTGTTCTTCATTTGTTATTTGGAGATTCTTACCAATTACTGGTCCCTGCTGCCTTAATTTTTCGATTCTGCCAAATCTCTCTGGTGTTCGGAGACCGCTTTGGATAAGTGTCTGATCATGGTCTTGTTCATTCGCTCTACCATCCCATCTGATTGTGGATGCAAGGGAGATGTTCTCGTCTTCCGTATGCCCAAAAGTCCACACATCTTTTCGAATAGACTGGACTCGAAATTTCGCCCTTGATCGGAATGAAGTTCCAGGGGTACACCAAAACGACTGACTAACTCCTTCACAATCGCGTCTGCTACAGTTCCAGCTTCTTGATTTGGTAGAGCATATACTTCATCCCATTTGGTAAAGTCAATGGTCTCAATGGTCTTAACTACTGCCAACAGTTCTCTCCTGGTTACGCAGTAGTTCCTCTCTGGTTTGGACAGGGTCTTGCTGAAATATCCAATAACGTTTTCTTGTCCATCTTGGATTTGAGAGAGCACACCACCAATCCCGACGTTACTGGCATCCGTATCCAGAACAAACATCCCAGATGGCAGTGGATAGGTTAAAACAGATGCACTGATCAACGTAACTTTTAACAACTCAAAGGCCGCTTGGCATTCGTTGTTCCAAATGAATGCTCGATTTTCTGTTAGGCGAGTAAGTGGTTTTGCAATGTTGGAGAATCCAGGAACGTAGCATCGATAATACGTGCATAATCCCAAAACACTTCTTTGGACTGAATTTCAGGTTTACATCTCACAACCTCTGGAATACTACTTCCAAATTGCTCATCATTGAGATATACAAGGCAGGTATTTCAAGACAGTCCTCTCAGTACAGTGTCCATGAGTCGCTCAAAAGTAGCTGGGGCGTTACACAGTCAAAATGGCATGACTGTAAACTGCCAGAGTCCTGTACCTAAACTGAAGGCTGTCTTCTCTTTGTCATTGGGATCCATTCCCACATGCCAATAACCGCTCTTCAAGTCGAGAGTTTTCTCCCATTTTTCTCCTGCCAAGGTGTATAGCGTATAGTCTATTTTTGGGAGAGGATAGCTGTCTTTTTGGTCACAATATTCAAACGACGATAAGTCCACGCAGAATCTGGTAGATCCATCCTTCTTCCTGACAAGGACCACTGGTGAAGCCCATGGACTATTCGATGGTTCAATTACTTCTTGGCCTTCCATATCTTTTATAATTTTCTTGGCTTCTTCGCGTTTTGCTAGTGGTAACCTTCTTGGTCCTTGTCAAATTAGACTTGCATCGCCGGTATTTATTTTGTGCATTACAATAATGGTTCTTCCTTTCGTACCAGTTTCAGTTTCAAAGACGTCTTCATAATGTTTGATTAGGTCCTTAATTTGGCTTTGTTCCTTCTTGCTCAATCCTTGACAGGCGGAGTCGATTATCTTGGACAATTTCTCAGGAACCTGCACGAATCCATTCTTCTTCGCCTCTATACGATGAACGACGGCCGACACTGGCGAACACCACCCCAAAATAGTACCCTTCTTCAATGAAACAGGGTAATGGTTCACATTCAGTACCCTTATCGGTACAATCTTCTGAATCTTAACAGCATTTTGGCAACTACTATTCCTCGGCCCACCTCGTCATCATCAGCCTTTGATTCCAACATTGTAACATTTCCGTCCAAATAATCACCTTCCATACACGCCGTCAAAAATGTCTCACTTCTTGCATCCAGAACAACATTCTCTGCTGTAATTACTTGTACACTGCCACAATCTTTCCCAAGAAGAAACAATTCCTCATCATTTATTTTTAAAGTGCCTTCTTTCATGTTTAACTGGAAGCCATACGTGTTCATGATGTCTAATCCCAAGATTATTTCTTCAACTATGTCGGCTACGAGAACACGATGTCGGATTGATGTTGGTCCTATGATAAAATTGACATCTACTTCACCTGCCACAGAAGCTGCTTCTCCAGTAGCTGTGCTATGTGTCCATTTGCTAGAAAGTAATTCTTTATTCCTGGAAATCAAATAGGGCCGCACGATGGTTTTCGTCGATCCAGTATCTAGCAAGCAAGCATAGGTCTTTCTTTCCATAATAGCGTCCACATACAGGCCATTGGTTTGATGTTGCAAAGATGCGACTTGGCCAAGCGTGCTTGGGACTTCCTGATGCTGGATCGATGATTGCCCCCGCTCGTCGACCCGCTTTAGTTTACCTGCTGCTCAGACGATGCTTATGCTTTCTTGGCCGCCTTACCACATTTACTCAGAACGTGACCAATCTCTCCACAATTCCAGCATCGCAGTACTCTTTTATTTGGTTTGATCTGGTTTGGAACTCTACTAACCACCTGCTGAATGAACTCCTCATTTTCCTGTTTGTCAACAGTGCAGACACGAGCATGGTTTCGAGAAGCTTGTTTTGCAGTCTCAAACTCAAGCGCGTGCCCCAAAGCATCGATCAAGGTTTTCGGTTGTGACAACCTTAATGCTTGCTGCGTATCAATACCCCGGAGACCATCTATGAACGTCGGGACAGCTAGGTGTTCCATGAAATTATCTGGCCCCATTGGATACGCAAGTCGAACTAGATGAACTATATCTGCCTCAAATACCTGAAGATTCTCGCCTATCTTCTGTGATCGATTCTTCAGTTGGGTATGATATATTTGCTCCAAATGCGCATGGCCATATCCCATCTCCAAGCGTTTAATGAGTTGAGAATAATCTTTACGTTCCTCAGGAGGCAATTTCTGCAAAATATCACTAGCATCACCCCTCAATGCTATGATTAAAGCAGTCGCCTTATCGACAGAAGACCATGCGTTTGCTTCTGCGCCCGCTTCGAATTGTGTAAGGTAAGTTGCCCAGGACGTCTTTCCATCAAAGGTTGGTGGCTTGATTCTGGTCTTAGAAATAGCCACAAGTTCTTCTTTTATTTCGATGGGTCGTGGTATAACTTCTTCGTTGACCTGCTTGGGATTAAAATGACTCGTGGTAGCGGGTAATTTCATCTGAGTCATTATTGCCTCTAAAAGTCTAGAATGTTCTCCAATTTTCTCCTCTAGAGCTATGAAAACCCCTTCCTTTAACGCTTCTGAGTTTTCCGCTAGTCGCTGTTCTAGAACTTTCTCCAAAGCTCTCAAATTTTCAGAATTCTTCTTTTCCATCATTCCCAAAGTTTGCTCCATTTGTTCCAGACTTTTCTCGAAAGTTATAGAATTTTTCAGTAATTTCTTTTCTAGATTTTTCTCGAGAATTCTAGAAGTTTCTTAGTTCCTTTCTTCCATCTGTGCTTGTGAATCTATTAGACGCTGTTCCAAAGTTTGCGAATTGTCTATTAATCGTTGTTCCAAACTTTTCACACTGTCCAGATTCTCCTGCTCCATTTGTTGCATTTGAGTTTGTGAATCTATCAGACGCTGTTCCAAATTTTTCGCACTATCTAGATTCTTCTGCTCCATTTGAGTTTGTGAATCTATTATTCGTTGTTCCATTTTCATCAATTCACGAATTCACGTCAGTATCTCCGCCTGGAACTTGAAAGACATAATTCTCTGGATCCTCGCCTTCTTGGATCAACACATTTCGAAGCCATTGCTAGAGAATTGTCTTTTTGCCGGTTGTATCCTCATCCCTCTCCTCTAATTCTCGTTTTAAATCAGTCACTTTTAATTCCGTCAGTTTCATCCTGTTGACCATCACGATATTTAAAATAACGTCCGTTCGCACTGTATATTTATTTAAACGAATACTTAATTAACACTTAATTGTCTACTTAGTTTATTATTTATAAAACCACACACCTGCACCACTGTAAAGTTTGTCTTTTCGGGTGCTTAAATAAAACTATCGATAACTTTAGACACACACTATATTAATAATAAAACGTATAACAATATAAAAACTAACTACTAACAATAAGCACATTTATGTATTTATATTTATGTAACTTTAATCCACGATGATTCGGTATGGAATGGTATCCAAATCCTTCTTCGACGGCTTATACGAGGGTATATCAGATATAAACGAGACTGATTTTTTTAAACTATTAATGCTTTATTGAACAAGGTTAATACAAATGTACTATTTTTCTACATAATCTCCCGCCCGCGCAATACATTTTTCCCAACGGATTGGAAGCTTTTTAATCTCGTTATCGTAAAAACTTTTAGGCCGGTCACTGGAGCACAAATGTCTCTACCGCTTGGTCGCTGTCGAAACGCTGGCCTCCAAGAGCTTCTTTTAGAGGTCCAAAAAAATGGTAGTCACAGGGTGACAAGCCTGGACTGTAAGCAGGATGTTCCAAGATTTCCCAGCCGAATTGTTCCACTTTTTGCCTCGTAATGTTTGCCGAATGTGGTCTGGCGTTGTCGTGAAGGAGAATGACATTTTTAACGGATTGCGTCTTTCTTTTTCGTCGTAAAGACAATTTTGCGGCATCCAAAACGGTGCAATAATATTGGGCATTAATTGTGCGGCGATCATGAAGAAAATCGACGTGAAATGCACCTTGTCGATCAAAAAACACACTTGCCATGATCTTCCCGGCAGACAACCGCGTCTTCGCGGCCTCCAGAAAATTGTTTATGCCATGCAAACACGCGAGGTCGTGAAAGGGTGTTCTCCCCGAACTGTGCGTGCAATCTGCGTAAAATATCTGTCGGATTCACCCCCTCATTGGTCAAAAACTTAATAATTATCCGCTGCTCCACGGAAACGTGCACTGCTTGCTCACTCATGGTCACTGCACTACTGAACGGTCTCGACGGAATTTCAGACGTTGCTCTCCCCACCCTAAGTGCTTTGTCTACATAGCCACCTACTTCGCCGATTCAAAAAACTTTTGTACGAGTCATTAAAAAAATCAGTCTCGTTTATATCTGATATACCCTCGTATATATGGGCCGCCGAACATCTCGATTTTTCTTAGTCTGGGTCTTTCTGTTTCTAGATTAGCCGAGAACGCGCGAGAGGTATTATACGTGACGTATTGTTGGATGAGTCATCACAAACTGTCCCGTAAAAAAACAACAATCAAAATTCCGTTATTTATTATCCGATTTTATTAAAACAAAAAGTAAATTTAATAACGTCAAATATATAACAAAATAGAAGTGTTTTATTTGCTTTCAGTTGCTTACATTAATGTCAAACGAGAGTCAACTGTTTAATTTTAAATGAAAACATATATATTTTTGGCTATATTCGGAACGGATTTTTCTTTTCTGAATTCAACGATGTATAACATGTCTATTTTGGACAAACGTTTATTGAAAAAAAAATAATTATACACAATAAATTTCATCTATGTCTTCCATTAATTTCCATAAATTTTATCAATGTGAGCTTATTAAATCTTTTTTATTGTCCTGCTTGAACGTTTTGTTACAAGAAAAAATTTAATTGATACTTAAGTTGTAATTATATAGAATTTGCGTGGTATCTTTCGTCTAAAGAAAGAGAGAGTCGTGTAGGAGGCTTTTGAAATTAAAAAGGATACTTACCTTAACCAACTTATATGTATTAGAATGCGTTTGTGCGGGAAATTTAAGATTTCTTTACAGATCATGTCCTTCAACATATATATGAGACACGAGGGGTCACACGCGCCCACATAGTGCCTATACAAACCACAAAAATATGGTCGTAAAATTTGTGTAGTGCAAATTGTTAAAGTGCACAATCACCTGCCATTGCATATGAACATGGAAAATCCATTTTTGACATTGCAGAGTTCTCTGATGTCCGGTTTTGATTGTTTTGTTAATGTTTGCCAATGTTTTTATCTTTTTTTATTGTATGTATTGTTGCACAGATAGCATTTTCTATAGTGCTTGTTTTTATACATTGAAAACAAATAATAATACAATAATAAGATTTATTCACGACGAATTAACACATTTTTTCTTACCGGAGCCGGTACCGAGTTTTGAATATTACTCGTGCTGTCAGACGCAGTAGCATATACCGATAGGACCAGCCCGCTACGGGCCATACGGGACAATATACGTATGGAACGTAATGCGATGTGGCAACGTATGTACGACGCCACTCCGCGTGCGCATACGTAAGTCCGATGATCGAGAGCAATAGATTGCCCGTCATTCGTATCTAGCTGTGCAAATGTAAAGGTTGCAACAGTTGCAAGTTCAACTGTTTAGAAGTTTCGAGACAATAATCCCTAGAAATCTCGAGGGAGTGAGGCGGGAGTTTTACAATAGGCTCGGCTATTGTTTGGGGAGAGAGGGCGGTATTTTCGTATCCTATATTTAGTGACTATCTTAGAATTAAAATTTATTTTGCAGAATTATTGATTTTTTTACTTTTATCTTTTAAAAAACGTTATTGTTTTTTTATTACTTAAAATTACTTTTCCGTAGCAGCTAAGAATACAATAATAATAACTTGGAGATATAACGACCTTTCTATATCTGAAACAAATGGGCAAATTACGTATACAGAACGAATATACAAACGACTATATCCTTGCGCGGTTTAAGTGTTACTAAATTCATAACTCTGCAATGTATGGTAATGTTAGCTATTGCGCGTAGAGGGGATTCGGCTGTTGCCACGTATGGCTCGTTGAGAGCTGGTCCTATCGGTATGGTAAAAGCTGCATCTAATATGAAGATTTCTTATCCGAACTTAATTCATTGAATTTTCTTAGGTCACGAACTTATTCGAGTAGCTAAAACCATAAGATTGTAGTTCCCGTAGGTAAATAAAATTAATAACATGCGGCAAACAAATATTTGCTAAAGCTCCTTTACCCTATTACCCCCACAACCTGTTCTAACAAGATAGGGAACAGATGCCGCTATATACTACAAAAATACCTCAGACAGTTTCAAAAATTAATAAATGAGTTTCCAGCTATAGCTAGCAATGCAATACAAGATTGTCAGACCGTACTAAAAGAAATAGGCATTTATAGAAACCAATTACAGCTACGAAAGTGACTATAAAATCAATTGAGAAGCAAGATTTGCAGATATTAGTTACTGCAGTACAGATGATTAAAATGTTTCGAGACAATACGTATATTGTATCAAGAGGTATAAGTCAAATAATACTGAATAAAATAAACCACGTTTTGCGTAAGAATGAAAGATTCGATCCATTACAAAAAATTGCATGAATTTTAAATGGTGAAATTGTTTTTCGGCTTACATGAATATGTTAAACGATAGGACACAACCTTACAATCGAACATTTAGAACAGTAAAAAAAAGTTTAAGTATATTAATAAGTTAAGCACGTATTACGCATTTGTTACAAATGAAACAGACATGCAATATACACGTCTGCAATTGTACAGATGGACATACACCTCATATTTTCCAGCATTTACTTCTGCCTAAGACACGTGTTTCTGCCATCTACTATCAGGCGTCATCAGTTAGGCTAGTGAAGTAAGTAAAGCTTAAACAAATCACTTCATAAGGTATAGCAATTTTTTTCCTTTCAGGTGGCACCATATAATCTAGTGACATCTGACGGACAAAAAAGACTATGCCGAAAGTGGCAACCTTCCCTTGACCGGTTATGCTGGAACAGAAGCGAAAAAATACGTATGTAGGTGTAAGTCCATTGACACGATGCCAGACGGCAGCAAATATACAAAAAAAGGTTTAAGTATATCAATACGTAAAGCACGTATTATGAATTTGTTACAAATGAAACAGACATGCAATATACACATCTGTAACTGTACATATGGACATACACCTCGTATTTTCCAGCATTTACTTCTGCCTAAGACACGTGTTTCTGCCATCTACTATCAGGCATCATCAGTTAGGCTAGTGAAGTAAGTAAAGCTTAAACAAATCGCCTCATAAGGTATAGAAAATTTTGTTCTTTCAGGTGGCACCATATAATCTCTTTTATCCGTCAGATGTCACTAGATTATATGGTGCCACCTGATAGGACAAAATTTGCTATACCTTATGAGGCGATTTGTTTTAGCTTTACTTACTTCACTAGCCTAACTGATGACGCCTGATAGTAGATGGCAGATACACGTGTTTTAGGCAGAAGTAAATGCTGGAAAATACGAGGTGGATGTCCATGTGTACAGTTACAGACATTTATATTTCATGTCTGTTGCATTTGTATTTAGAACAGTATTTAATAATTAGTTGTTTTCTGGATTAGTAGTTTTTTTATAAAAGTTTGGTTATAAAATGTATTTTTAATAAAAATAAAATGTTATTAGATCAATAGTTTTCGAGATAGTAGTTTTCTTTATCTAAATTTGCTTAAGAATTTGTATTTGGTGTAAATAAAATATTATTAGTTAGGTATAGGAATTTTTGTGTTGTTTATCTAATTTTTATATATTTTCTAGGAATTTATGCCTTATTCTGCCTTGTTCTGTTTTTTGGGTGCCTCTTAATGCGGCCTCTACTAATTATTGTAATATTAGCAAGCTGCAAAATGGATTACATACCAGCTTCCAATTCCTACAAACTTTTATATAATCAAATGATGAGTTTATGTGTCCTTTGTTACTTTTTGCTGCCGGTAATGAGTTATGAAATTTAAAGGATATCTTGTTAATAATATACCTGTATAAACTTCCGGTTAGATCAAAATATTTAAGATTGCAGGTGAATGATTTACTACTGCTTATAAACCTAAAAATTCAATACATTTATGTGTTTGTCTTAAATTCTTTATCCTAAAATAAAAATTTTTATGTTACTTACACACAGCAATTTATTTTCAGACGATGTCGACATGAATTTTCTACGGTACATACCTGCAAAAGAAATAATTATGATAATTATAAATAACATACAGTGTATTCCCGATAATGATGTCGAAAAAGTAACTATTCGGTATAGTATTCAATACACGCACGGAGCCGAACTAACGGATCAAATAATTACCTATTTGAAAATACAATCGTTACTTTCGTATTTGATTACTTTTGTACAAATCGTTACGTTCGTACATATATAATAAACGAGTATGTATATAGCATAAATCTATGGGTAGAAGATGTCATGTTCACTGATTAGCTATACTCTATACTAATCTATAGCATACTTCTTAAATATACACATATCAAATATAAATCAAAAATCTTGCGGTTCAATTTAATTGCGTAATTATAAAATTCAGATTTACAGAATGTGCAGCCAATTTAATTTGTGATAAGTAAATAAATTTAAAATAAGTTGATCATTTACCAGTGATTCCTTTTAAATTAATCACATATTTGCAAATAAATACAAAACTGTAACATAGACAAAAACGATACACAATTTGGATTTAAAATATAATTTGGTTTGATAAGATCAGGAGTCCCGGTTAGAAATTTAGTTGGGGAAATATTCTTTTAATTGTCTTTTTTTGGCCAATATTTCGCCACATAATTGAGGTGTTTCAACAGGGTAAAGCAAAGGCAATTAACCTGCACCTAATATAGCATATTATATAATAACTAAACAATAAAAATATACTTACGAATTAAGCTAATGTGTGGAAAGGTTTTAAGACAGCATACCTATAATAAGTAAATTGCCCACAAATACAATGATACTAGAAGATTAAAATTTATCCATCGACAGTCAACATCATTTTATTAGTTTACACTTTACCAATTGTTACAGACTGCCGCAAAACGTTTATATCTAATATATTAAAGTTCATTTTCTTGTTTGCTTACATCTTTTAAATATTTCATCACGCATCATATACGCTATATTAAAATAAATATAATGTAATACAATTTGATAAAATTTATGCAGATTATTTTAATATTTCCGCAAATTCAACGAAAAGCAGCTACATATACTATTACTATCAAGCGAGCCACAAATTTGTATCCTAGGTAGGTTATTAACGACTGGGATCATATAACCGACGTCTGAGCTTAGAGAATTGACGAAGTGTCATTTGTAAATCATCATAAATCAAATTGTCAAGTGGGTAGGTACATTTGCAATTTATTAGCTATTTGATAATGGCTTTTGTATTTAGCGGACACCAGAAACGGCACATGGTTGACATTTATTTTAGAAATGGTAATAAAATTAATGGTGAATGGATTTATTCTATTAGGGATGCGTATCAGGATTTTTTAGAAGAATTTCAAGATTTTACTATCCCATATGATCAGTTTTCCGCATGAATTTGCCGTTTTGTGCAATTATTCATGGAAGCAGGAAACATGGATCACAAAAAGGCGAATGGCAGGCCAACAGTTAAAAATGAGGAAAATGTTGAAGCGGTAAGGTAATTGGTAGAAGAACGTCATCGGCTTCCTGTGCAACCTTTACACCAAGCATTAGATCTTCCTTACAGCACTTACAGACGCATCTTTAAGCATGATCTACATTTACATCTCTACCTCCTGCAAGGAACTCATGAAATACTTCCTGTGGACAAACCGAACAGACAGGAATTTTGTCAGAGATTTATTGTACCATTTTGTTGTTAATGATGGAGGCATTAAAAAGGTTATATTTACTGATGAATTCTGGTTTCATCTCTCTGGCTACGTAAATTCTTAAAATATGAGGATGTGCAGCGCAAATAATACCAACTTTGTTTGGAAGCACCACTGCATCCACAGAACATTGGTGCTTAGGCAGCTGTTTGTCAGAGAAGGATTATTGGACCTAAATTTTTTGAAGGTTTGAAAATACAAAGTTTTATACAGTAGCCAAAAAATGCTTACATCTTTTAGGAATATTAAACGCTGCGCGTTACACACTGGAAATCTTGATACCATATGTAAATATGTTACACGATGATGAATTACAGGAAGGCTACTTCCAACAGGATGAAGCTCGTGTACATACTACAAATAAAAACATTGTTTTTCTGAGAGAATTTTTTGGAGATCGAATTATTAGTTTAAATACAAACCCAATTTCCTACGATTTAACACCGTGCGATTTCTTTTTATGGCCGTATTAAAAAAATTATATTTTTGTAATACCTGTTTTTGAACTTAATGACCTGCAACAAATTATTATTATTACTAATAAGATTGTAATAATTCACTTTAGATCCTAGAAAATGTTATTAACTCCGTTAAGAGAAGAACTTTACGCTGCAGAGATGAAGGCGGTGACCATATTACGCACTTTATCTAATGAATATTGTTACGTAATAGATTGCGATTTGTTCTTCTTTTGATTTAAACAATAGGGTAAACGGATCATCAAAACCCCAATCGACAAACTCCAATGGATGACTTCACAGATGATGCAGATTAATTTCTCCAAAAAAAAGTTTCTTTTCAGAACCAACACATTTGTGTAAATGGATACGACAAAATGTTATTAAGAAAAGTCGTTCAGATTAATAAATTATGATTTTCCACCTCCAAATCGTCAAAAGCATTTAGAGAAAGGTAGTCAACACATTAAACATATTCATTATAATTAACAATTAAATATACAAGAATGACAAGAGCCCAAAGTCCCTTGTATACTATATCAAGTTTTACTCCTAAATAAGTTTATTTCAGTCTTTTCTACTAATTTTGTTAATAAGTTCTGCTGTATTAGAAGGCAAAACACCTGTTGATCAAAGAGGGCGTCACAATGATAGCGAAAACACAAGAGTGTAAAATTAAAAATTCGCAGGTATCGCATTGTTTGGTCATAAAACGAAATTTCTTATATTGTATATATTTATATATTTTAGATATAAGTAAATTTAGCACAAAAGAAGCAAAGAATAACATTTCAAAATTTAGATATATTCAACGTGCATTTTCAAGTGTAATCCACTATATAACGTATTTTATTAACATATTCAAAATTGTAATATTTGCCTTAGATTTAAAGAATTTACATTTACTAATCTGTTTTAAACCATTTATTTATTGCCTGCGGTAATTAGTGAACAATTTCAATAGACCCTTCAATACCTGCTTTGTTAATTATATTAATATAGATAATAAGCTAATGATATCCAAATATGCAGGTACCATAAAATCTATTGTTAAAGAACGGTACTGAAGGAAATACATTCAGAAGATTTATGACAGCCTATTAATAAATAATTAGCAATTTTATTTTAATTTTATATTTATTTATCAGTATGATCTTTAAGACTATCGGAAACATTGGGTATTGTTTGCATGTAGATTCAATTTCCAAGAAGTAATAATGTAGGTGAATTCCACAATAATCACGTAAACACATACGCACATTTTAGTTATGTTGAAGTAGTGGTCGTTATATATTTTATATATATAACACAACAAACATTAGATATACAAGACATAATAGACATACATTCTACAACAATTATTCTGTATACAACAGACATACAATATCCAACAATCAAACAGTAAAGAATTAATTTTAAGTTTACATTAAGTGCTACATTGTGAGAATTATCTTATGAAATTAGGTTTAAGTGTTTTTTGTAAAATAAATAAAACATTCAGAAAACACAACAACTTTCAATATAAGTCCTACCAACCAAAAGAAATAACCAGCTTATACGAAGTTACGCCCCGTGAGCGGTGGGTCAAACACAAAATTATAAATGGTCCTTCGAAAATCGAGTACAACGCAACATTTGTACTTTGACCAGATATAAGATAGACATGGTCCTTTAAACCAAAAGGAATATACACGCATTATGGAAGAAACCGAACCAAACGTCGATATTTATCGTCAAATTTCAACATGTTAAAAATGTACAATATATTTTTGAAGGAAACTTATCCTCTTCAATACAAAGTAATTTAAGAGGGCAAAAAATCAGATCATATTAAGAGCGAAGTGTCATACTATTATTATTTAAAAGTTTTCCGTGTCATTATAATAAACGGTTTTGGAATACCACGCACTGATCTGTGGTAAATGTGAAGAGATGAAAGTGAAAATAAGTATAGAGAAAAAACATAGCATTGAAGAAACCATTGGAAATAGAACTCAAGTTACACAAAATACGGGCTAAAGTATTTTTTAGTAAATTAAAAGAGGCAGAGCAAATATCTGAAATGCAAGATGTGGAATCTTTATGCTGGGACTTTCAAAAAATATTCCATATCCCCAGTTGGTTGTTTCCGAAAGATTTTATATTCATCAACTGTGGCTCTATAACTTTTGCGTATACAGTGCCAAACAAAAAGATGAAGTGATGTTTTCCTGACCAGAATCTGAGGGAAATAGGGCCTGGGCGTCAATGAAGTTCTGACCTACCTCAACATTTACATTGAAAAGTATGTTCCACATACAACGAGAAAACTGCATTTATTTTGTGATAGCTGTAGTGGTCAAAACCAAAATACCTATATAATAAATTATTTCTTCACTTTGGTTTATTCAGGGCGGTTTGTTAGCATTAAATTGCGCTTTCCGGTGAGGGGCCATAGCTTCTTGCTATGCGATAGGCTGTTTTTGGTAATTGAAAAAGAAAGACGGGAGAGTTGAAAAAATTCAGCCATACACAGAGTGGCAAGATATCATCTCACGAAAATTTACTATTACGATGGCGTATTTAGAAAAAAATTTCCAGGACATAAAGGAAAAATATCAAGTGAGAAAATATAAAGTTTTTAATTTTCCAAATATCATAAAAATGACGTAGAAGTAACTGGGTTAATGTCAGTACTTTTAACAAAACGATTTGGGTTATTAAAACCGAATACTAAGGATACTACTGTACCTTCTGCTCATCTTTATGATCAGCAGCTTAAAACAAAGAACTCCAAATTAGCTAATGTGCTCGCATTGAATATTTATTTGGATTAAGACAAGCGATAATATTATACAAACCTAAACCAATGATGAAGATCATCAGCAGTCAGATTATGAATAATTTTCTCTATGTACTTTTTTAGTTTTTGCAAGAATAAACGATATTTTGTGTTAAAGTTGTTTATTTTAGTATTATTCTTTGCAAAAAGTACCTTTTAAGAATGACAATGACTAAAAAATATTTTCTGTAGTCAAAATTGTGTTTGTGGTTGGTTACCATTACGTGACTTGACATTAATATTAGTACAAATAATCAGCTACTTGCGGATAAAGTAAAATAGATAAAATAGAAATACGTATCTACGTCTCTGGGGATAGGATATATTCGGACACGTTCACAAAAAATATTAATAGTGAACCTGCATTTGTGTTCTTCACACCAGATTTTTAATAATATTTTATACTATTAAAAATACCTTTGTATGATAAAATAGTTATTAACTCAAGAATCTTTCTTGTGTAAATTCCTAAAATTATAATATTGGGACTTGGGCCTTGTCATTCCTGTGCATTTAATTAAATATTGGAAATTATATATTTGTTATACACATTGTTGTTTCCAACGTGTTCCCATACTTGTATATTTTGAGTTACATTTACTATGCTTAAACGATAAACGTTAATAGCATATTTTCCCTGTTCTAAAACTAATCAATATATAATTGGTTGAATTTAAACAGACTAAATACTTTTTGCGAAAACTTACTTCTTTACAAGAAAAGTATCTTCCATCTGGCACGATTCTATCGATAAAATCATAGGAAAATAATTAGCGATGATTTAATTATTATCTAGACTATCGTGCGGATTATTAAAATAAACCTGGGGATGGAATTTTAAGGCGAGCCTTTTCAATTAACATTGGATTTCGCATTTCGAAACGATAATTTGTTGTTGACTTATGCGGTGTAGCTTCGAGGTTACTTTCTGCAATCCGTACAAATACGGATTGCATCTTAACTAGCTCTAAAGCTAGTTAAGATAATGCACAAGCTCATTTATCAGCATAACATCTTTATTACAATGTTCCGGCTGAAATATTGATAGGGCACATCTATAAACAGAATATAGTAACTAGCTCACTGACTGTAAGACTTATAGTTAAACGGTGTATACCTTTCAAGTAACTGATTGAAAATATTTCTCATATTAATTTATGGACAGTTCTGTTGTGTATCAATTATTTATTATCAGTCGTTTGTATGATGAAGATGTTAAAGTAAATACCATACAATAAACAACAAGCAAGTATTATATAACTAAACTCTGGGCAAGAATGGTATAAATTTACAGCGTGATAACTAGCATTCGAAATTTGGAGAGGTTGCAGTGGCATGGGCCTATGCTCATCTCAAGTAATATAAAGATAATCATCAATTAAGGAATTTCAGCATAACTTTTGTTTTATAAATAATTATAAAAATGTATTTATTCTTTCAATATAATATGTCTTCCTTAGCTTTTTTGAAATGTCTCGTAATATTTGACCATCGGCATTAAGCTCAATTCCCCTTTTGCATAGTTTTATGTAGCTTGAAACAGAACCAGATATTGTAGACAGAGTGCCGGAACCAGTGCTTGTCACAAGAAAGTTCATTATCATGTGACGATAATAGTAATTTTCATTAATAAATTGACAGCCTAATAGTATTCTGTATCTACGAGGTGCTACCCAAATATTCTGGGAATTCTAATGTGGCGCGCGAAGGGATGATAGTACAGATTTATAGCGCTAGTTGGTGTAAGCTACGTCTATACTATGTCAGTCGGTCAAAGGGTATTTTGCTAGATGGTGACAAACAGTTTTTGTGTTTATATTTGTTGAGTTGTGTTTCAGTTATTCTGCGACATTACAATGTATGATGTGAAAGAACAAAGAACATGCATCAAACTCTGATTCAAACTTGGTAAAACGGCAGCGGAAACTCTAAAAATGCTGAAATAAGAGTTTGGTGAAAATACAGAGCCACTATAAAAGAAATAGACAATTTCGACGTCCTGTAAAACAAAAACTACCAGTCATAACAACATAATTTTTTCGGTGCTATGTTAAGAAACTCTCAAAGTTTCGATTGTTGCTGTTGGTAATATTTTATGTGTTTGCTTGTTGTTACAGAAGCTAAAATGGCGGAAAATCCTGGGGAAAATGCATATTGCCTATTGGAATTTGCTAAAACACAACCAGCAACGGTTGTCCAACGACATTTTAGCACACGTTTCCAAAAAGCACCACCGACTAGACAGTCAATCTACGAATGGTATAGGAAATTCGAGACAACGGGATGTGTGCGCAAAGAGCGCATCATTTCCTGTGATGAGTCAACTTTCTACCTGAGTGGAACAGTGAATAATGAAAATGTTCGATTATGGGGAACTAAACCTCCGAGGGTTATAGTGGAACATGTGCGCAACACGCAATATGCCTTTTCCACAGGATTTTCCGCAATTTTAGCTTCTGCAACAACAAACAAACACATAAAATATTACCAACAGCAACAATCGACATTTTAAGAGTTTATTAACATAGCACCGAAAAAATTATGTTGTTATCACTAGTAGTTTTTGTTTTACAGGACGTGAAGTTGTCTATTTCTTTTGTAGTAGCCCTGTACTTTAGGCCAAGCGAAAATGTACGTGTGTCGATTGATGATGATAAGGGTTCCGGAAATCCATCGACGGAAAACACACCTCAAAAGGTGGCGTGATGCTATCCTGCAAGGCATAAGAAGAAAAATCCATGAGATTCGTAACATTGTCGGCCTTTTGTACAGCGTTTATCAGCGTACTATTCCCGGCGAACCCAACATGAGGTGTATTGCTGCGAAGGTTGTGGCAAGGTTACACAGCATTGAACAAAATCGGCACCAGGATCATGTGTGCACAAAGCTGAACGAAACTGTCGAAAGGGATGTGAACTTCAGAAACCATGAATGACTACTGGTGACGAATCACGGGTGTACGCCATCATCACCGCGACCGAAGAAAGCACAGTAAGTTCGTAGCAACAGCAAGTCGATGTTAATTTACTTCCATGACGCTATTGGCATCGCGGACAAATAATTTTCCCCACCAGATAATGGATGATTTTATTGAGATGTTCTTTGGTGACAAAAAGAAAACATTCGAGACGCAAGCGGACTGATAAACGGCGTAAAAATTTGTGTATCCACAGTTACGAATATCAGAATTAAGTGTATTCCACACAATCGTCAGATGTATTATAGCATCTCTTATTGTTAAAACTTTCAGACTCTCTATTAATTGACCACTTTTTCTACAATTGAACTTAAAAAGTTTTTCTATAGTAAAGTTTTATTAATTTTAAAACTTTCTGATCTAGTGGCTTTATTAATAGTGTGACATTAGATGGCATAAATATTACGAATATCATTCCATCGGCTGTTCTTAGCTCCTGTTTTGGTGGGTGACATTAACTAGTAGTAAAATAGCTCTTGAAGGCAACACATGGGATCTTGAAAACTTCTTTACATACAAATGCGTAAGGGAATGCATTATTTTAAGCATACATGTTTTTACATTAACATAAACTTACCTCAGACAAAATTCTTAAAAAAAAACCCACCCCTTAAAGATTTCACAAGTCATCCATGGATTTTTTCAATGTTTGTAAATCACAGAATTTTTGAATTTATTAATGCTCTCGGGTTTCTAGATTTTCCAATAATTAGAGGTATCAATTTATGTTAGCCTGTAGATTTGCAGCCTAAGAATGTCAATCTTTGCTTTGCCATTTTTAACTCTCGGACTGTTTTTTTCTGATAAGAGAAGTTTCCAAAATAATCCCGTCTCATCTGCATTATATATTTGTTGATCACTTAAATTTAGTTCTTGTATAATTCTGCATAATTCTTGTTTAAAGAGGTCGATCAATTCTGGTAGGAATGATCATTTATCTCCTGTTATTTTTAGAAATCCAATGCCATAATGAGTCTTCTTTTTCTCGGATTATGTCGCCACTTACAGGTAAATTTCGCTCTTCTTATTTAAGAAAACATCTGTAAAGTCCTTTTTCCATTAATTTGTATGCAGATGCCTTCAATTATTTAACATATTGTCTACAGCTTCTAAAACAGTTGATTTAGCTATACCATATTTTTTCGCCAATACTGTCCTACCTTTTTCAATTTCTTCTAATATTTTTGACTTTTCTTCCAATGTTAAACACTTAATCTTTGGCTTAACCATGTTTATAATGAATATAAAACTAAATTGATAACAAGTTGACTGCTCGATGGGATAGATCTAACTATTAATGCTGCTTATATGAATTGTAAATAAGTTCAAACAAGTTAAAAGTTCAACAAACACGTATTCATTCTATCGAGAGGTAAAGAGGTAAATGTTTTTCACACTATACGGCTGCCAGTAAAAAACGTTGGGGTGAAAAATCTGTTCATGTTATCCTGCTGTTCAAACTAACGTGTCCATTTTAGAGAGCTTGTATTGTATTTTCATGTCAATATCGGTGTGGAAATCTCTTCCGCCCCGTAGTTACAGCAAGAGGCGCCGAAGCATTTCAACAGTGGTCTACATATAGTAGTAAGTAGCCTACGTGTAGAATGGCGATACTTTTAATAAAATATTTGTTGAAAGAAATTCAAAAGTAAAAAGATAATTCTTAAAAAATTACAATATTAGGGAAATTATGAAAATTCAGAAAATGTATTAATATTTGAACCTTCATATTCTATAAAGTTAAACATAGGTTATGTTATAGCCTGTTAATCCATGTATAAAGTTTGTACGCATTCATTCAACAAATTCTCAGTAAATGGAAAATATTTGATAATAAATATTAAGTAGAATAATATTGAATTTCAAGTTCTCCTTTACTGGAAGAAGCAAACTGTCTAACGTATTACATATGCCGACAAATCATATGTAAACAAAGTGATTCGTTGCATCAAAAGTGAGTGGCGACTCCAAACAACTAACTTCAGTAACACAAAGATAAACCCACACATTAACCGAATGCCGAAATGAGATGAACTGTTCTCTGTCACAGACTTGATCGTATTATAGTGAGTTTTGTAATTGAATGTCTTTCGTAGCCGCAGTACTGTCATGTTCTTGTCAACATTTCATTCAATGTCGTTTCAGTGATTTTAATAAAAACACTAAATAATAGGGATACATAAAAGCAATTGATATCATACTATTCCAGAATTTATAACTAACAAAATTAAAAATGATTTAGTCACACTTGTCGATTATTGTTCTGGGAACTATGTTAGTAAAGTTTAAATTATCTATGGTAAATAACCAATAGCTACTATAATAAAGGAATTATTTATGTATGTCGACTAAACTTTACTTTATCTAAAGCAAACCTCGTTTCTAGTACACTCAATATGATAATTATATTATTCTCTACTATAACTCTTTTCTAACTAATACCGTAAGATTAAAACAAATAGGAAAATAAATATGTTTTGTCATGTTGAGCATATAGACTATATTCTATATAACATATAAATATATCTAAAAGGATATTCCTAACATGCCGACTTCAGAATTGCAGACTGTATAATAGGAGATAGGTCGATATTCCATAAACCGATAGTTAATGGGAGCGTAGACTGAGAGGTAACGTTGTATATGATGTAAGTAAGAGTTTTTGTTGAAGTGAGTGTAGCGTATGCAAAACGCTTCGAAGCAGTATTTTGTGTGAGTATTGTATAGGCCCTAAAATTACAATTGCAGTGGCAGCTAAGTACTCACACCAGGAGGAAGACTAATGTGTTAGTAGGTGAAGTGAAGGTAAGGTATACCAAAAAAATTTGAATACATCAATACGTTAAGCACGTATTACGCATTTGTTACAAATGAAACTGAGATGCGTTACACACATCTGTATCTGTACATTTGGACATACACTTCGTATTTTCCAACATTTAATTCGTGTTTCTATCTCAACTAGACTTCGTCAGTTTGACTAGTGAAGTAAAGTTTGATAGATCACCTCATAAGTATAGCAAATTTTGTCCTATCAGTGTCTTTGGACGAAGCAAATGTTGTAAAATACGAGGTGTATGTCACGTGTACAGTTACAGATGTGTAATGGATGTCTGTTTGATTTGTAACTAATGCCTAATGCGCACTTAACGTATTGATGTACTCAAATTTCTTTGGTATATTTGCTGCCATCTGGTATCGTATTAATGGAGTTACATCTATATTCGTATTTTTTTCTTCTGTAACGGAAAAGCTGGACGAGAGAAAATCGCTATTTTCGGCGTAGTCTCTTTTGGCCGTCAGATGTCACTAGATTATCTAGTGGCATCTGATAGGACAAAATTTGCTATACTTATGAGGCAATCCGTCAAACTTTACTTCACTAGCCAAACTGATGAAGTCTATTGAGACAGAAATACGTGTTTTTGGCTGAAGTAAGCGTTGGAAAATACGAGGTCTATGTCCATGTGTACAGATACAAATGGGTGTAATACATGTCTGTTTCATTCGAAGCTAAGGTGTTATCAACAAAACTAAAGGGTAGATGATCTTCCAAAACACGGGGAAAGCCGAACAACATAGAAAAATAAAACTATTACCATTTTATTTAAGAAAAAAAAACGCAATTATACTCCTTCAAGAACTATTCAAGCTAGCCAAGAAGAACATAAATACTAGATTAATTAATGACAATTGAAAGCAGATTACGTGAACATATTAGGCCGACATTGTGTAGGTAGGTAGGTACAACACAAGTAGCAAGATAAACTCAAAGTACAGAGAAAACCGCAATTCAAGCTAGCCAAAAGGAAACTAAATATTACTGCCTCCGTCCAGAAACAGAAACAGAAATAGACACTTGTTATTTTCTCAAAACAAATTTATTCCTTCTAAGCTAAAGCACAAATTTCATAAAACTAAAGTTAGTTAAGCATATTAAATCAGAAATTAGATTAAATCGACCATATTTTGGACTTTTGTCACAGGTTCCCTGTACAATTAATAACAAAAGGTATCATCCCATTTCTCATAGTGATCCTTTCTCATATGGGGCAATCGATAGTTATTACAACAATCAATTGTCGTAGCTTCTATCATACACTGCTGGCGAGTCAGGAAGGTTTTATTCACAGTCTCACTATTTAATTCAGCGTAAACATCTATGACGGCATTTATTAATTCGTCGGCTGTTTGAAGCGTTTTTATCCAAAGCTGACATAACATTTTAATGTTTAAGTTTATTCTTTGGCAAGCTTTCTTAAAACTTATATCCTCAGGATCAATGTACAGTTTGGCATTATCTTGCTGAATCCAGATGGTTGAAAGACGATTCGATGTAAACCATTTCTGTTCAATTGCAAGTAGCAATTTTTCGATTATCATTCTTCTGTAATCTCTCTAGTCACATTCGAAATAACTTTAGTTTCCATTGTACCAGCAGTGCGATTTTTACTGCTTGCCTTAGCAGGTTCTTCAAAAACGAAAGGCCAAATGCCAAGTTTATCATGAAAATGCTTATTCCGAGATTGATTGTAGCGAGGTCGACTAACAGCGGCTAGAAACATTACTTTCGTAAGGAAGCGTTTACTTTTACAGGTTCGATACGGTTTCTGTTTACCATCTAGAGGGTAACATGTATTGAATGTTTTCGTGATGTATAACCACTTTTCGTCTACATGAATTTTATCAGTCATATCCTTGAAATGACGTGTTTCATCAGCTACTCTTTCTGGCTTCAGCATTGATAAGCAGTTCTTTAACCGTGAAATGAATTGACATTCGCCAAATGTGGCTTCATAGCATTGGAATGTCGCCTTATTTGTTCTGATTTTAATCGATTATGAATTGTACTTTTACTAATGCCCATGGAATGTTTAAAAGAACGGATAGTACGAAGATTATTAAGTGGAACTGCTTTAATTACTTCTATATCAAGTACTCTGGGTTTTCGACCAACATGTCCCTTTTTATGAGCGGATACATCAGCTATTAGTAATTAATCATTTAATGATTACTTTTCTCGATACCATACCCTGCTAATAGTTTTCTCGGATACTCTGAATTTGCTGGCAGTAATTTTGATGGAGCCACGCTTTAGCTTACCGTTGCTACTGAGTTGTAACAATGAATGGTAGAGAATTTGCTATAAGTTTGAAGCCAACTTAGGTTTCTTTTGAAAAATTGCCGCCAAATTGATTGAATTGTCCATATTTGAAACAGACCAGTTTGAAATTCTTCCTTTAAAAAAAAGTTTTTAAAGATATACTTTTATTTTACAAATAACGCAGAAATCTTTAATATGTTTACAAATTACGTATTAATCTTTACTCTTAACTTAACTTCTAGCGTTAAATCTGATATTTACTTATCGGAAGTCAAGGCTATTTTCTTAAGTTTTCATTAAATCTCGAATCGGGCACTTATTTGTAAACGGAGGGAGTAGTTTAATAAATTCAATGCAGATTATGCGAATACTAGATCACTTATCGAAGCACAATTATTAAACCGCTGCGGTCCAATAAACATCTATAAGCGTCTGATCTAGAACAAGAAACTCCCAGCAGAAATTGGTCCGACGTTATGTTTACAGATGAACCATCCTTCTAGCCCCGGTCACCCGGCAGGAAGCCATGGTCAACGCACGAAGGACGTATCATACAGCGCACTGTAAAACGCCCTATGCCTAGGGTTGCATCGACAAACGATTTCGGAACTTTATACGTGGTTACCGGTATTTTAAAACCTAAACGAATGGTAAAATTGCACCAAAAAAGACTTTAAAAATATAAAAGTGTAAATACTGCTATAAGAAGAAAACTATCCAAAATATCGAAGCAAATTGTGTAGGGAATGGAAGACTGCAAATGGTATTGCATCAATGGCTTTGCAGTCCCCATGCGCCAACTCGATTGAAAATATTTGGTTTCTGATGAAGCGGAAACGCGGCAAACCCGTTTCTATATTTCTCAACTACTCCGCAATTTACAGAAGATATGACACTCGTTACCTACACATTGTGCTTTAATATTGAACTACCTGCCGCATAATAAAGGATTAATTAATTTGGGAATTCCAATCATAATGGAATCTTCAATATGGTTAAAAGGGATTTCAAATATATAAAATGATTGGCAAATCCTTTTAGCCTCATTTCAGTTAGTTTTATTAGAAGGCACTGTCGAGATGAGTACCTACCTAAAGAAAAATGTTTTTCGTCGAAAAGAAAAACTGCAAGAGGTAAAAAAACGATAGTCCCTTTAGTTTGGTATACCTCTTAGTGCTTTCCAACAATTTTAAAAAATAGTGACAGCATTTTAAAATACAGTGAATAAATGGGTCTCAATAGAAAAAAACATTTTTTTTCTTATCACGAAGACGAAGCTCTCCTAAAGTGGGTGAAAGTGATTCAGATTTAACTGATATGGTTTTTAATGAATCAGTGCTTTAATGTCTTATGAGGCGTGTTTTTATGCTAATTTTTGCAATTAGCTTTGTCCGTATATTTCTTTTAAGACAAAATAAATATTTGATAATTTTGGAAAATTTTATGGCAGTTGGTAACGTCCGCGTATATTTCGCATAAAATTTAAATTTTTGAATCTAGATGCCTATGGTTGACTTAAATTTTCTAAAATCAAAGAACGTTAGTTTCTCTTTATAATAAAATATAAAAAATAATATTTTATTATACGATAATTATATATACAATACAATAACAAGTATTATATATACAGACTGTCCCGTAAAAAAACGCCAACATTCATAATTCCGTTATTTATTGTCCGGTTTTATTTAAACAAAAAGTAAATTTAATAGCATCAAAAACACTATAAGATAGCAGTGTTTTATTTGTTTTCAATTGTTTTCATTAATGTCAAACGACAGTCAAGTTTTTTATTTTAAATGGCAACATATATAATTTTGGCTATATTCGGATTGTATTTTTTTTTTCTGAATTCAACGATGTATAACATGTTTATTTTTGATAAACGTTTATTGCAAAAAAAAACTTTATAAATTTGATCTTTGTCTTCCATTATTTATAAATATTCGAATGTGTCATGAAAATGTGGCGGGCAATTTCAACATTTATTGTAAAGTGTTTTGTTTCTTATAATAATATTTATAATACTTACATTTTCAATGTTTCATGACACATTCGAATATTTATAAATAATGGAAGACAAAGATGAAATTTATAAAGTTTTCTTTTTGCAATAAACGTTTATCAAAAAATAAACATGTTATACATCGTTGAATTCAGATAAAAAAATCCAATCGGAATATAGCCAAAAATATATGTTGCCATTTAAAATAAAAAACTTGACTGTCGTTTGACATTAATGAAAACAATTGAAAACAAATAAAACACTGCTATCTTATAGTGTTTTTGATGCTATTAAATTTACTTTTTGTTTAAATAAAACCGGACAATAAATAACGGAATTATGAATGTTGGCGTTTTTTACGGGACAGCCTGTATATATAAGTATCGTATAATCAAATATTTATTAGTTGTCAGTTTAATCATAACCTTAAATTATCACGATGACTACAGACTTATAGATGTAGTGTGACAAATTTAAAACTGAATCCGCTAAATATTCCATGCTTTAATGATTTATAAAAGCATTCATTTTGAGTGCTTTAATAGGTCTCTTAGCAACGCTAATTGCAAAAATACAATAGCGGTATTCTTAATCGATATCGTATTTTACATTTCTTACTTCTATAAAAAAAAAAAGCTTCTCATAATACAAATGAAATTTTAGTATGATTTTTAAAATAGGTTTGTAAAAGAATGTAACATACACCTTAATTTTTAATCATTCACTTAAATTTAGAAAAAGCTGATTTTGTACGGGGTATTAACTTTAGCATACAGGATGTTATAGTTTTTATAATATCGACAGCTGTTACGTATGTCAACAAACGGTGTATGTTTAACTTCAATAGAGGTACATACTTACATTCTGAATATTGTGAATTCGTAGACGGAATATCATATAATTTTCAAAGGGTTTTAATTTTGGTGTTCGGGTCGTAATTGACGCACAATATTTTGGATTAATATTCTATATAATTACATCTTTCCATTTTTCATACGTTGTCTTTTTATTTCAAAGACAGCCTGTATATTTAGTAGCTCTATGTTATATGTAATTAAATTTTATTTGAATGAATTATGAAGTAATATATTAATATCCACATGTTCTTTTATTGAATATTTATATATTTCTCATTTGGTAACATAATAAAATTAAATATATTTTATACACATTACTGCTTTCTTTACTTTATTACGAGTGAATCTGTGAAACTAGGTTAATTATTATTAAGCATTAAATGAGACTCTCAGGTGCAGTTATTTTTTATACATTCATTAGATAAACATGGTTATATTAGAATTAGATAACAAAATAGCTCATTAAGAAAGATATCCATCATACCCAGAGACTTCGGTATAATCGATTATTTTTGAATCTTAATTATAACTCAAAAGTATAGATAGACAATTTTATAAGTTATGTTGTGGTTATGTACGTAATAACCAATCTCGCATAACCATGTCAGTCAAATGCCAATCACAAACATTAAAGTACAGAAATTTCAAAGATTATGAAATGAATAAGGTTATCACTATTTTTAAGAAGTTATTATGTCAGATTCTTTGTTTTAATAATTATTTAAATTAATTTTTCGAACGCTTTGGAATTAAATCAAGTTCCGCAAGCTTATTATATCGCATGTGCGTTAATATTATATTCAAATAATTTATTATATTAAAATAATTTAATAATAAGACGTGGCAACTCTGTACAGTATTTCCATAAGCGCTGTACTGTTTTCTACTGTGTGGACACATATATTTATGTTTATTTTATTTTTAATGTTTTTTTTAATACACTTTATGTAAAACAGAAACAAAACTAATGGTTAAAATATTCAGTTTTAATAATATATTCCATATAAAGAGTGTTTTTTAAGAGATGTAGGATTATAAATTGAAATAAAAACCACAAGTGTTAGAGAAATGAGAATTTTTTTTAATCTGTAAGATAGTTTTATGACATTAATGATGGTAGATGATTTCGGGCATATGGCCTTCACGGGAGCGTCTGACACGTCATCATGGAACATAAATTTTAAACTACTTTTTCGAGGGTTTAAGACCGTATATTACGAAAAGTGGACTCGATGTTGGTTTCCAAGGCTGCAGTACTTGTTGGCTTGTTTGCGTAGACCAACGACTTCAAATACCTCTACAAAAAATATTTTTGAAGCGTCAAATCACATGATCTTGAAGACCAGTGTACAGGTCCATTTCTGGATATAATTTAATCGCCGAACACTTCCTTCAATAAATCGATGGTTTCGGAATGTCACTTCCTCCTGCTGAAACCAAATGACTTCCAGACCATGTTCATGCACTTCTGGGAATAAAAAATAGTTGGATGCCTCTACACTGGGCGGAATAGTCGGCGACAGCTCGATTATCTTCGTTTTTGAAGAAGCATGGCCCGATTATGCCACCAATGCACCAAACAGTGCATTTTTCGGGGTGAATTGGTAGTTGATAAGTCACCTGTGGAATAGTGTGGCTCAAAATGTGACAATTTTGTTTATTCACAAAGCCACTGAGCCAAAATTGAGCCTCATCACTAAACTCAATTTGACCATAAAGCAGTGCATCGACTTCCAACTGTTCAAGCGCCCAATTATTGAACTGACATTGAAAACGATTGTCGGTTGGGTTCAATTCTTGCACCAATTTAATCTTGTAGGCATATAGGCATGTGACACAAACTCGATGGGCACAGGCCAAGTTCTTGCGCAGGATGAAGAATCGATGAATCTGGATTATCCTCAATGCTGGCCTAAACCGCGACGATATTTTCTTCAGTGCGCACTCTACGCAGTCTCGTTGGTGGATGGGTGTCCAAAAGAGTAAATTGAGTGCAAAATTTTTCAATTGTGTCGCGAATAGTCATCTCAGTTAGCCGATGATGTATGCCGTAAATTGGGAAAAGCACTTTGTGAACATTTTTAACGGAAACCTGATTTAAAAATAAATTTCCACAATTTGTAGACACTGCTCGACTGTAAGTTTTTGCATTATCAAATGTCAAACAATACTGGATAAAATGGCGGTATGATTTGTCAAATTAACTGTTATAATATCAGTTTCTCCCTGTTGAAAAAGAAAAGTATTAAAAAACACATATTATTCCAAATTCCAATAAAAAAGTGAAGATTTTAAGCATTAGTTTTATTTGAATTTTAAATTATGGATCTTCATCAAGTAAAAGCCTAATCAATTCAATTACACTTTATGTAAATAAATGGCAAGTTGGATTTTACTTTTAAGCTTTATTTATCATATAGGCTTTTAGATAAATATATTTTGATATTACGAAACTTCGATTTACGAATTCATTTTCGGAACTCGACTAATACTTGATTTACATAGAATACGAGATGCTGCAATAAAATAACGAAATTGATGCTGTAAAGCATTTTATTTTAAACTAGCTAAACCCGGCCACGCTTCGCTGTGGCCCAGTCCGATATGAAATGTATAGGAAAGTAAATAAAAGTATTTTAGCGAACATAGATTCACCGAGAAAACAAACCATTCATTCCAATATCTTGCCTTGCGTTGCTGTGGCTATTTGGAATGAAAGGATTGGAAGAAAAAAGATGTATTTCACATAAAATTTTTTATTGTAAAGCTAATGGATTGACTACATTTTTTTGATTGTCTGTCTTCTGCATAAACATACAGATCAGACGATGTGCCGACTCTGGAACATGCGACGTATAATTGCCCATGGGAAAAGCATTCGTTTTCTAAATTCAAACCGCACAGATCTGCACTAGCGAAACATGTCATTGCGAATATATATAATATCTAGTAATTTATACTGGAAATTAGTAAAAAAATGTGTTTTAATTCAATTATGGATGTCCAGCAAATATCGATTCAATCAACGACATATACTACATATATACTACATATTTAATTATCATCCCTTTCAATATACACCCCTCCTCTCCCCTACACCGCCCCATTCGAATTTTTCATTGTGCAAAACAGTACTGGAAGTCTTCTACTAGGACGCTTGCCGATTTATTTTCCATAGCTTCAATAGTATGAAAGCTGGTTCCTTTTAGTGCAGATACGACCCTGGGGAACAAATAAAAGTCACATGGTGCCAGGTCAGGCCAATAAGGCAGATGGTCTAACACTTGGATGCTATACTTGGCTAGACACTTCTTTTGGTTCGATTGTGAGAACTTTCGTCACCACTTTCGTATAAACTTTTTGCATGTAAACTTTGCCTTAAGCATTTTTGTAAATTTCTACAGTTTCAGCATGAATTGTTAATCATAAATTGTTAACCGATGGTCAGCTCGCTTCAGATTACCGACTTTTTTCAATATTTTCACCCATTTTTGACGCGGAAAGGCCTCCAGGGCGTGCAACGTCTTCAACGGCTCCGTGGCCATCTTGGAACACTTAAACCACTAAAATACCCGCGCACGTGATAAACATCCATTGTCATATACTTCTTTTAATAAAAGATAAGTTTCAGTTATTCCAAGATTTATATGAAATTTCAGGATAGTTCGTTGCTCTATCAAAATACTTCACTCACTTCTCCGCCTATACAACAAAAAAATGGTCAGATTATTATGTTTACAGGTACGGGAGGAGCGCCAATCAAAAGAGAAGAGTTCGCGCTACCCAGCTGTCGGTCGTACGACTTTGACGCATGTGGCGTTCATATGTAATATCAGCTGCCTCGCTAGTTTATAGCCACACCTCGTATATTCCTCTATTTTATATCCTATTAAAAATGGAGACTTTATTATCGAAATAAGTATCTACAATTTAAAATTTATCGAGTTAAGAGTTGGTAATAATTTATTTACTCTAATACATATAGGGTTTTGTCTTAATTTTTACTTTAACCGAAACTTTTGGTTTTTGAAATGTACTGCAAATAATACAATACGCTAGTTATTCACATAGTCTATAATTAATGTATACACGATTAATGTATTAAAGAATAACCGCTTCATCTGAAATTTCAATGATGCATGTCTGCAAGCTACTAGTTAAATCTGAGGAACGCTGCATTCTTCTGAAATTAGTATAAATTATGGTACATAGAATATGTGTACTTATATTTAACTTATTTCTAGTGCAAATATATGCATCATCTTAACGCGCTTTATATTTATTCTCATATTTAATCCATTTTATTCAGAATATGTAATAATAATCATAATTATAATAATATTTAAGAATGTTGTCAAAAATCCCAACATGGACAACGCAAAAATAGAAAACACGAGATAAATACAAAAATAAGATACGAGGAGATTTTTTGCCTAGCTATGAAAGAAACGAGTTAGAAAACAAAAAAAATATTTTTCGACGTAAGAACCATTCACGCTAACACACTTACTCCCACGTTTCTTTAATAACGGCATGCCTTCGAAAAAAAATTGCTTTGGTAATTTCACAAATTTTTTAAAAATGGCGACAACACCAATACATCGAACTATCGTCCTATTGCTATTCTTTCCAATTTTTCTAAAATATATGAACAGTACTTACACATATTCTCTAATATCCGCTTCTATATTTCTCTCTTCTTCTCTAGAAGATCTACTGTAACAAATCTAGCAAGCTTCACACAATAGGTTAGTGAACCTATTGATTGTTTGGGTCAGGTTGATTGCATTTATTTTGACTATTCCCGTGAATTTGATACTATCGACCATGTAATACTTTTAAATAAATTTTCTTCTTTTGGTTTCTCTACTTGTCTTCTCAGACTTATTGAGTCGTATTTAAACAATAGAATTAATTACGTTTTCTATAATGGTTACTTGTCTCATGCTTTTATATCTACATCCGGGGTTTCCCAAGACTCCAATCTAAGGTCTTTATTATTCTTACTGTTTATAAATGGTTTACTTGTAAGTTTGCCTTATAATGCATTGGGTTATGCTGATGATATTACAGTTTCAATGTAGTATCGAATGAAGCTGATGTTGAACATTTGCAGGAAGGTATTCACTTGATTTTTAATTGGTCTAGTGCTATTCACTTGATGATGAATACAAATAAATGCTTTGTCATGTCGTTTACTAGGAAATTAAGACCTATTCCTTCTTCCTATTCTATGGACGGTCATATAATTTCTAGAGTTGCTTCTGGGATCATGGGGTAGTATTCGATACCTGCTGAAACTTTAATTTGCACGTGCAAAACATGTGCCTTTCAGCGAGTAAAACTTTAGGTTTTATCCTACGATCCACCAAATTTTTCAATAACGTCGATCTCCTCAAAACGTTATATTTTGTTCGTTGTGAGTAGGCTTGAGTACTGATCTGTTGTTTGGTATCCATTTTACGATGCGCAGAATGTTGCTGTAGAGAGAATTCAGCGTCGGTTTTTGAAGTATCGAAGTTTAAAAACATCTGGCATTTATCCGGATCGTGGAATGGACTATACTTTTTTGCTGGAGCAGCATGGCGTTCAGTCACTGTCTGATCGCAGGAAACTGCATAGCGCAGGTTTTTTGTATAGGCTGATATGTGGTCGGACTGACTGTCCGGATTTGCTTTCTGGCGTTGGCCTTCGTATTCCACGTATTGCGTCCCAGCAGTGTTCGACATTTGCCCATCGGACACCAAATACGAACATATTCTGGACGGCCCCATTGACTCACACGGTGGAGAATACCAGGCAATATATTTCGATATATTTACTGGGAGCCGGCGCTAGGCGCGCGTTGGGGATGAGGATCTCAGTCTTTCTTTTTCTTTTTGTTTTAAATTTATATTTTCTTTTTGTTTTAAAATGTATATTATCTCTATTGTTACTTTGTTGTTATAATTATCGCTCCTACTATTATTATTATTTTTTTATATGTATGTCCTTGAATCTGCTTATTGTTGTCATTTAATTGGGTTTGTACCTGTTGGGCAATAAACAATATTATTATTATTATTATTACTAAAATACGTCCCCAAAAAGCGTTATCCACGCCATTATTCGATAAAAATCGATGCCCTCTCAAGTGTTTTTTGAGTTTTGGGAAGAGATAATAGTCACAGGGTACGAAGTCGGAACTGTAGGATGGATATTATAATTCCTCAAAGCCGCATTCTTTGATTACTGCATGAACAATTCGTGCCCTATGCACCCTGCAGTTGTCGTGCAGAAACAGAGCTTTCTGATCAAAATTGTGGGTCTTGTTTCACATATAGCCGCGTTGAAGCTCTTAATTGTGTCTTTGTAGACATTTTCCGTTATTGTGGACTCTTATGGCATTTCCTCAATTAAGAGAATCACCTTTGCGTCCGAGAAAACTGTGGCTCTCACTTTTCCCGCAGAAAATTACGTTTTGGTCTTCTTAGGCGGTGGAGAACTCTTATGAATCCATTGCATGGACTAATGTTTCGTGAGAGGGTCCCAGTGGTGTACCCAAGTTTCATTCCCAGTTGCAATTTTATTTAGGAAAAAAGAAACGAATTCTCTTCACTAATTTGTCGTCTACATAATTTTTGTTTTGGACTGAGCAGCCTGAGAATCCATCGTGCCGACACTTTGCTCATTCTCAAATCTTCGTGTAGAATTTTAAAAACTCTCATTTCTGATATTACTATTTCTCTAGAAATAACTGAAACTTTTACTCAGCGGTAAGTCAGCACCAAATCTTCAACTTACCAGAAATCATCCACACTTTGTGTCATTACGAATTGATTCCCTGTCCCATTTGAACTGCTTACACCAAAATTTGCCTTGAAAATAGGGCGGGCTGTTTGCTCCATGCACTGCCACCATCATCTCATGAATATTCTTCGGGCTACTGCCTTCTTTTTACAAAAATTTCATAACGCTTCAGTGTTCAAGTTTCAAATCACTTATTTTCTCTTCTTTAAACGAATGTGAAAGTAAAAAATATTAAGCGATTCGAACCAAACTCGGGGATGGCACTATACTATAAAATACACAGAAACTTGACGTAGGAAAATTGTCATCTGATGTTCAAGTGTAAGGTGGTCGATATGCAACCATTGTAATATACAAAGTTAGATAGGTCTACTCTGAAGGTACTATAGACAGCTACCACTAGATATGTTTGAAAGCAGTATTAGGGATCTATTAATCTCGAAAGTCTATTATTCAATCCAAGAGTTTGTTCATGATTGTGATGTATAATGTTAGCTGAAATGTAGTTAAGGTTAGTGTGAAATTCTATGTTATTGCGTAGATTTTTAATATTTCGTTCCTTGCATATTTTCTTTTGTACTCTTCTTAAAACAGTAGTATTATCAGTGTTTATTTTATATATGGATATTGACGCTCTTATAGATGTAAGAAGAATTGTGACCACTATTAATATTTTATTTTACTTTAAATTGTTGACTTATTCTATGCTACGGTAGTCAAAGGAATGAAAACAAATTATTATTATTATACATACAAAGATAATTATTTTTTGACCTTTGTATATTATAGTAGATCGAAGTAGTCGGCGATTTAAGTTCTGCTTTACTTTAATAGGTATAGATTTAAAATAATATTACATGTTTCGGCAATTGCTTCCTTTTTCAAGGAATTTTAAATTATAAATGACATTATATTAATGTACTGATGATGATGATTAATAAATTAAGTAAATCTACTATAATATACAAAGGTCAAAGAATATTTATCTTTATATCTATTTATCTATCTATCTATCTATCTATCTATCTATCTATCTATACATATATATATATATATATATATATATATATATATATATAGTTAGGTTATGTAAGTATTTGTAATACATTTTATTTTGTACAATGACAACATATTGACAAATTTGTTTACATTCCTTTTTTGTTTGCTTCTTAATAAAAAACAGGTCTGAGGATGGTCTAAATCCAAGACTGAAACGTCACACAACCAAAACAGTGTTTTTCTTCAAAACGACACCCTAATTCTACACAAGTGTAGTAAGTTATTGATACATAGTGCTTTCACCATCAACATACACGTTGAATTCCACCATACATATATATATATATATATATATATATATATATATATATATATATAGTAAATTCAATCAGTTGGCGATTAAAGGTCTGGCTTTACTTCAAAGTATATATATTTAAAACAACCCTACATGTTTCGGCAATGATGCCTTTATCAAGGATATAAAATATAAATGACAGTATACAAATGTCAAATAATTGAGTTGCTATGGATAAAATTATTCAAAGATACATTCCAATTGAATAATAATCAATCATGCCTTATTATTCCAAAAACAGATAGCAAGGTGTGAGCATATGTGTTGTCCGCTGCTAGCAGCTTGTGTCTCTTTCTGGGTATGAACTTGTGTGTTGGTTGCTGCTGGCAGCTTGCGTCTCTCTCTGGGTGTGTGGTTTTGTGTTTGTGTGAGCGCGTAAGTGTAGGGTTTTATATGTTGGCGCGCTCGTGCGTGTGTTTAGTGACCGGTCGCATAAATTTAGAGAGATCGGATAACCAGCCGTTGCGCAGGGCCGCCAACCCTTTTCCGGCAACTTCTTTACTTTTCCGTGCAGTACTTCGACGGCCCGACCCCCGCCCCATCGAGGCAAGGCGCAGACCAGCGAAGCGCACCCTGCACGGGATTGCTCATCGCCAACCGAGGGAACACTCTTAACGGCTACTTCGGTCGACGACGGTCACACTTTGTGCCATGTTAACGTTTTCCGCCAATGCGGGGGCACTGCATACAGTCGAACGTGTGTGTGCTGTTAACGGCAGCCTAGCCAGGTTGCCGCCCAGGACCGATCCTAGTGGTGTGTACATTGCGGGGCGCCGTGTTTTGGGCCGCGTAGCTTGGTTCCTCTCTCCTGCTGGAAAGGCGGAATGGCACCTGTCTGCCCATCGGACAGACCCCCCTAGAGTTTGGTAGCGCATATGCTAGGGTACAACCCAGTAGAGGACCACATCAGCACAAAACAAAAACAGGGAAAAGCAAGACATGAGTTATTATTATGTATGCGCCCGTGCGTCTTAAGATGCAACCAGACAGGAATCAAAACACGGAACAGTCAGCATGATAAGCAAATGTATATGATATTTAAATGTAATTGATATTTAAATAACTTAAAACATATAACAAAAAAATATATATATATATATATATATATATATATATATATATATATATATATATATATTATGATGGTAAATTGTAGATCGTTACACAATTAAGTTATAGTATATACTGCTTAAATTTTTTATATCATTTCTGTTGTTAATTGAATTTTTTTCCTGTTTAATACTAATCATTTCTTTAATTTGTCTTTTCATTGTGTGTTGTTTTTTATCAATTATCTGTGTGTTTTCAAAATCGAAATGTTGATCGCGTTGTAGTTTGTGTGCAGTTTTGTCTGTTTTAGAGTATTTGTGGGATTGTATTCTTTGTATAAATATTGTTTCGTTTGGCCTATGTAGTAACTATCGCAATCGCGACATGGTATTTTATATATGACATGTGTTTCTCGATTTTTTTCTATTTTAGGTTTAAGTTTTGAAAATAAATGTTTATTAGTATTACTAAGTTTATATGTTGTAGCTATATCATATTTTTTTAAAGTGTATTTAATTTTTTCTGATAGTTGTGGAACATATGGAATCGTGATATATGTTGTGTCATTGTTCAAATTTTTATTGGTGTCTGCAGTGTTGTATATTTGGTGTACTCAACTTATAGACCAAACTATTAAAAAAAGTTATTTAAATATCAATTACATTTACATATCATACATTTGCTTATCATGCTGACTGTTCCATGTTTTGATTCCTGTCTGGTTGTCCGAGTAGGTTTTCGTTTAAGGCGAATGCCGACAACTTTGCATCTTAAGACGCTCCACGGGCGCATACATAATAATAACTCATGTCTTGCTTTTCCCTGTTTTTGTTTTGTCCTGATGTGGTCCTCTACCGGGTTGTAGCCTAGAATATGCGCTACCAAACTCTAGGGGGTCTGCCCGATGGGCAGACAGGTGCCATTCCGCCTTTCCAGCAGGAGAGAGAAACCAAGCTACGCGGGGCAAAACACGGCGCCGCGCAATGCACACACCACTAGGACCGGTCCTGGCCGGCAACCTGGCTAGGCTGCCGTTAACAGCACACTCACGTTCGACGTATATGCAGTGCCCCCGCATTGGCGGAAAACGTTAAGATGGCACAAAGTGTGACCGTCGTCGACCGAAGTAGCCGCTAAGAGTGTTCCCTCGGTTGACGATGAGCAACCCCGTGCAGGGTGCGCTTCGCTGGTCTGCGCCTTGCCTCGATGAGGCGGGGGTCGGGCCGTGGAAGTACTGCACGGAAAAGTAAAGAAGTTGCCGGGAAAGGGTTGGCGGCCCTGCGCAACGGCTGGTTATCCGATCTCTCTATATTTATGCAACCGATCATTAAACACACGCACGAGCGCGCCAACATACAAAACCCTACACTTACGCGCTCACACAAACACAAAACCACACACCCAGAGAGAGACGCAAGCTGCCAGCAGCAACCAACACACAAGTTCATACCCAGAAAGAGACACAAGCTTTTAGCAGCGGACAACACATATGTTCACACCTTGCTATCTGTTTTTGGAATACTAAGGCATGATTTATTATTATTCAATTGGAATATATCTTTGAATAATTTTATCCATAGCAACTCAATTATTTGACATTTGTATACTGTCATTTATATTTTATATCCTTGATAAAGGCATCATTACCGAAACATGTAGGGTTCTTTTAAATATATATATACTTTGAAGTAAAGCCAGACTGATTGAATTTACCATATATATATATATATATATATATATATATATATATATATATATATATATATATATATATAATGATATAAAAGATTCGAAATAATGAGAACTTTAAGAAATGTTCCACGTTGAGGCGTAAAGTTTTATATATGCCGCACCGTTGATAGCTCAAAAAAAAATTACTACAAATAGCAACCGAATGATTTTTTATTATTTCCCATGTTGCTGAAGCCAAAAATATTAGCCAAAATACTTATCTCAGGATCTTAAGTTATTTTTATGAAATTGAAATTACTAAACTACTAATTAAAAAAATATTTATTTTTAAATGTATATAGATTTTATTTTATTTCTTTCTTTCATTCAATTATAAGTTAATACATTAGTATGAAATGCCTTAACTCAATTTTACCAGGCAAACAAAATTTTACTTAAATCTATAAAAACCTTGTCATATTCATGATATTTTCCTGTCAATCTTTTATCACATTTTAAATGTCCAAAATGTGTTTTATCAATTAAATATTTTAATCTTCTATAATTTATTTCTATTCTTTATTTCCTGTTAACTATATCTTCCTTTAATATTATACCCTTTTATAATAACACTTCTTCTTAGTGTTCTTATTATTATCCTATTAAATCTACCTTACTCTCTTTCAATTATATTAGCATATATTCTCAGCTTCATATATATATATATATATATATACATACTCTTATTTCTAAATTAAATTTTCATATCCTTTTCATTTCAGTACCACAAGCCATTTATTTTAAAGTCTTTGATTCTATATTTATATTACTATCGCAATATTGCAACTCTTCTAATTCAATGTAAGCTTGGTTTTTAATGAAATTATTAATAATAATAAAGATTTCATAACCATATATGTATATTATATAGTATTATATATATTTAATAAAGGAACAATAGTTCTTCAATAAGAAACCTTATACTGTTTCAAATTTCTTATAAAAGGAAGAAATAACTAAATTTATTAACAAGTCGTTTCAAACAAATACATTACTCAATATACCGAACAAATATCTCTTTGTATACAAAATTTTATGAAATGGTATACACTGTTGAACACATTCGAAAGCTGCGATGATATTAATTGACAAAAACGATTAGATTTATTGGTATTTTCTATCGTATGAACACATCTAACCTATGAGGAATTTAACACTTCTTCGGAACAAAAGAGTTACAACTGAGAGATGTATTTTCTTCCATAAATGCAAGACTGTAAATGTATTCGAGTTTATCTTGCATCAATTATGTTTTCATCAAGTGAAAATATATGTATGTAACTAATTAATATTCTAGAAAATCTACATACATAATAAAAATGCACTAGGTTTGCTTTTTTAGTATACAGTGTAGAAATGTAAAAAAAAAACGCTTATATGTATTATCATCTCAATAATTGTTCAATATAGTGCTTTTCCTAAATATCGAATTGATATTGTATTGAAAACATATTAATATGACTTGTATGAAAACATGGGCGAGCATCTAATTTTGATATTAAAACATCATCAAAAGTAGTAAGCAACTTAAGAACAAGACTCTTTTTTTTTACATCCAAATATATATACAATGTGTATGAAGATATAGTATATTAAAACACAAGTTTCATAAGCCACCGTTTTGCCGCACGAGTTCAGTTTAGAAAACGAGCTGCGATAGTGGCGAGTTTTCTAAAGAACGAGTGCGACAAAAGGCCTGATGAAACGAGTTTTTTATACTATTTTTTTCTATTTTGCATTTTTACATTAATAAATTGAAATTATTTAATTTGAAAGATCAGAGTTTTATTTTTATATAAAGTATGCAGTTGGTCATATTGATACTTGGCATTTTCAAATTTAAATCTTGCTATCCGCGAAATATATTATATTACATATTATTTATTAATTTTCGTTAACATTACTTGATATTTTACTTAAAAGTATAAATATGGGTGACATAGAAACTAATATATCTTATTGTAAATTGTATACAATACCTATACGTTGTTTGTGTAGTCTACGTACATATATCATAACTGTCAAATGTACTTAAATTCTTAAAATCAAATAAAAGCAATTCGTTCGAACAACGCCCACATTGAAGAATAAAAAAAATCGTATCGAAATGAAGCTCATTTCGATACTATTTTAGGTTTCATAATGAGTTCATTACCAGAGCTGAGGATGTTTGCGGTATAACCATGGTTATATCATGTAACCATAGTAAATTACTATGGTTACATGATATAACCATGGTTATACCGCAAACATCCTCAGCTCTATTCATTACAAACGCAAATTGAAAAAGTAAATTGTGTATTTAAAATATTTGACATGGAGGAAACTGTCCATTGAGAGATTCCTGTATGGTGTAATTAGAAAAGAAAATTATTTTATGGTGAAATTTTTATTGTTAGTGAACAAATGACTACCAATAATAAATCAGTCCAAAATAGCTGTTGAGCAAGTTTACAGAATATGTAATTAATTAGACTCGAGGGTTTTTATTGACTAAAAGAAGAAGATTATTTCCCATGAATTAGAATTTTAGCTTTGAGACGCATTTTGTAAATTTTACTAGTGTGACTTATGCATGCCACATTCAGATTGCTAGGATGCAACAAAAGAAAAAACTAATTATTCTCTGGAGATGTTCTTAGGAATGTCATTCGAATAGACAGCAAATTAACGGGAAAAGAAGAAATTCGTAGATTGACCGCCGCTAATATCGATCCTTAAAAAAGAGTATATTAATACGTTTACCAGATACGTTACAGAAATAATAATGAAAACTAGTTAAATACAGTTTTGATTAAGTTCTTATAAAATTAGGAACCACTAAGCAAATTGTATATACCTCTCCAGACAATAACAAAGTAGTAAACAGTAAACAGTAAGCAGTAAACGCCAAATAAGGTACTTACGTCAAATTAATTGGGAGAAGCAAATTCGATGAAACAATATTAAACAGGATCTATTACAAAACAAAGTATGTAATATAAACCGTTAAAACAATGAAAAAAGAAACTAATTTACCGTACTTTATTTATCTTACGAAATATAAATTAATAAATAAAATAAATTAAAAAAACTCCTTACGCTTCTCTGAAGAAAGAAATTTCACTGTAATTTTAGAGTAATTGCGTCACAATTAGAGAACACAATCCCGGGATCCCAAATCCCGGGATCTCTGGATCCCGGTCGGGTTTTAATCCCCTAAATCCCGGGACTGTACTTGGCTAATCCCGGGATTTTCGGGATTGCCAGTTTGCATTCCGTAAACCGTTGCGCCTTGACAATGACCTTACCTAGATTATGTTAAGGGCACTTATTACATAAAGACAAAAATAAACCTTAGGTACGCCGTACGATAAAAGAAGTACACAGGTACAACCCAAATAATATGTAACTTAGAAGGGACTACCCCGTCCGGCATACTTCATTTCAATACAGTTAAAGTAATTCCCCAACGGGTCAACAGGGGAATCACCCGATGATCTCATATGATATATCATAATATTGTTGCGAGGGATTCCCCGTCGGGGTTTCCCTGTACGAAAGTATAAATACGCTTATTAGGATTTACTTTTTTGATTTATTATTCTACCAGCGACAAGGTTACGCAGGTGACGTCATTTAAATTAAAAAGTCAATTATCTGAAACACTTATTTTAAATGGCGGGAGACTTTGTTCAATATAAAAAAAACAGTGATATGTCGCAAGCGTGGAGTTATTTTTTAGTTGCGAAAGACGGGAATAGTACTAAATGTAAGCGATGCCCTGACATTCTCAAGACTTTGGGTGGAACGATTAAGGGATTACATACACATTTGTCATCAAAACATAACATTAAGATTTTAGCTGACGTTAATCGTTTAACAGCTTCAACAAGTCAAGATTCTGAAAATCTGAACACAGCACCGGCGTCAGCTAAACGAAAGTTAGAAGATATTTTACTAAAGGGGCCGACGATAGCCTGGATGATGTTTTGGCAAGAATGATTGCATTAGATGGATTTCCATTCAGTGTATTCATAACTTCAGATGCTTTGAGAAAATTGCTCTTAGCGAATTAAAACATTTGAAAAGTGCAGGTGAAAGATTCAGTCTATCTTTCTACGAGTGGACATCAACGCCCAATAAACGATACATGGCTATTAACGTTCATTCATATAAAAAAAAATTGGAGCTTAAGACTCGTTCCTATTCATGGAAGTATGACGGCTGAAAATTGTCTTCGTATATTGAAAGAGCGTCTAAGTAAATTTGATATTTCCCTGGAAATTGATATCGTGGCTACTGTAACCGATGGACCGAACGTTATGATAAAGGTCCCACCTTTATCATAACGTTCGGTTATGCTTGTTTGCAATTTGCAACTGTGTCTCGCACATGGTACCAATTTGGCAGTCTGTGATGTGCTTTATAAAATAAAGAATTATTTTCAAGACAGGCAAGACAGCCCTACCTCAGACTCAGATGATACTATAAATGAACCAGCTGTGACTGCTGATTATATGAACGATAGCGATGATGACAATTTAGAAGACTTAGACTGTCCAGTATCAGGTTTAATCTTAATGTAACGATGGAAACATTATCGAGCTGATAAATAAAGCAAAGTTGTAGTGTATTTCAAAAGATCACCATTAAAAAATGAAACAGTATTTCAAAAATATGTGAAGATTGAACATGAACTTCTTTTGGACTGTAAAACCAGGTGGAATAGTCTTTTAACAATGCTGGAACGATTTTCTCTTTTAAAAACCTGCATTCAAAAAGCTCTTATAGATCTCTATCGTCCAATCCGTTTAGAGATGCTTATTTTGACTTGGTAAATAAAATTGTTGATATGCTGACTCCCAATTAAATTAGCAGTGGATGCAATCTGTCGACGAGATGCTAATTTATGCACTGCTGATGCCGCTTTGAAATTTATTATAAAACAATTGTCTAGCAAAACTCAGCACTCGCCAATAAAATGAAAACATCTTTAGAGGAACGTATAAAGCAATGACGAAATGATGATTTAACTGGTGTGTTGAGTTATTTACAAAATCCACGAAAAGATGATTAACAACAGATATAATCGGATTTGAAATGGCTTGACTTATTTCCAGTTCCTACACAGGCTTTAGTGAGGGCGCAAATAAAGAGTATTGTTAAAAGACTAAATAGTCGAGATGATACGGAAGAGGAAGAAAGGTCAGGATCACAAACAGATGATGAACCAAGGCAACAAGCCTCCCAACCCCAATTGACACTAAAGGAAAAGTTACAGCTGGAAATTAATAAGAGCATGGAATCCCCAGATCCTGAAGTACTAAATGAATCGGGGTTGGCAAATAGTATTAGACGCGAAATTAGCCTGTTCGAAAATGGAGGAGTTCGTGGATATCACTTCGAATTAGCATATAAATATCTATTGTCCATTCCTCCAACCAGTGTAGAACCTGAGCGAGCGTTTTCAGCTGCTGCTTATGTTGGCAATAAACTACGAAGCAGGCTTGGATGCTTTGATATTTCTGTAATTGTATTTTCGAAATTCTAAACAGTTTTTTGTATTGTCTTTTTTGTTCCTTATTTTAGTATATTGTGTATGTATTGTGTTATGCAACAATATTAATACATCATTTTTAAGAAATTACTTAGGTTTTTCTTTCATTTGCGCCCAATTAGAGACCACATACTCTAATCCCGGGATCCCGGGATTACGCTTAAAAAATCCCGGGATCCCGGGATTACGCTTAAAAAATCCCGTAATCCCGGGATTGAAAAATATGCTGGGGATTGTATTCTCTAGTCACAATTCAACGACAAAAAACACGTGTGCGATTAACCGAATGAATAGTGCTATGCAATAATTGCGTGTTGTACTTAGCGATGTTATAGACTATTTATATGGTCCATCGTAATTCGGCGTGATGCGTCCGGTCTCTAGTACAATAACAAAACGCTTAATCCATTGAAGTTCGCCGTTATAGAAACTAATTATAATCAATATAGTAAGACTAAATGAATGAACAAACAATGCAAATCTATGTGTAAAAACATAAATTATTCTCAAAAATAAATCACATTATTCAAACTTATATAAGTAAACAAAATTATCTCAAGAGCAAGTGGTAAGGTGGCACGTGTACTTAATAAACAAAAAGATTAGAGATGGAAGTTTACAGCATTTTCACACATATTTCGAGATAACGCTCGAAGAGATGGCAATAAACTTTTTCAGGTTACGGTTCATTCATCACCCGGTCGATCCGTGCCGGCCAGATCTTGTTAAGAGGCAGAGCGGGTACCACGACGAGGTGAGATGACAATAGCGGGCGCGGTTGACCCCACGACCCTCTAAAACAATGATCACGTAAGTCATCACATTATTGGCATGCGTTTATAAAGTCATAACCATACTTTTTTTCATGTAACTCATGCCCCCTCATACGAAAACACATATATACACTTTCTCAGGTTGCTCTCACAACATGAAATGTCGAAACACCCCATGGTGTGAATCGGCATGGTATGCTTCACTTTAGATAAAATACAGTGTTCCATAATGAAATTAAAAAATACTTTATTTCTATGAGGTCGCATGCTTCGCTAAGAATTTTGTGTAATCAATATCTTCTAAATATAAAATGTTTATAAATAGAATCGATTAAAATAAATTTGGATAAAAGAATTGTTACTTTTATTTAAACTTATTAACCCTAGAATACATATCTGGTACAATATCTACTTGTACATAAACCGGGCAACAAGTCCGCCAATTAAAACTGATTATAAAATGCGACAATACAAATTTATTGAAATAAAGCTCCATTCAAGAAATTATTTCACAACAAACAAGCATAGTTATTACATAATAAAAATTATTTGTCCATGACTGTATAATAATATATAGATTATTCGCTTGATTCCTCAATTATAATGACTACATTAACCACAATAGCAGTGAATAATCATCCAATATTTTAAGCGTTGACACGGCTGTCATCTAAAAGTCAAATTAACTACTCAATTTAAAACGTCGAATTTTGAATGAAAAATAATTTTATAAATACCTAACAGTCGTGAACAAAGTTTAGTATTCTACTCGTATACCGTGTGTAAACGAGGTAAGAAAACGCAAGACGCGTCCCCGCCGGTTTACTTCTCCGATATGTTTATTGAATGTATAGTGTAGCATTTGATTGGACAAGCATAGGTCAGCATAAGGATAGGTCACACGTAGGTGTGGTATACACATACGTATGATTAGATAAGCAATGATGCGTCAGGAGTAGGTGTGGTATACACATACTGCAGTGGAATGTGCTTTTGATTGCTTATTAATTATTTTGTTCACACTACAACTTATGCTTCCGGCTGTTCAGTCTAGTAGATTCCTCGAGCTCACTTCTCACGGGTCGATCTTCTCAGATGAGGGCCAGGTTATGTTTGAAGTAAAACAATAAACATTAATAAAAGACACATTTAGCTAGTTTACAATATTTAATAAAAGAAAAAAAAAATCCCTTTACCGAATGTACAGGGAGCTAAAGCAAAATTAACAGTAGCTTAGGAGGAAAGACTCTTTATGAATATGACTCGCACAAAGAGAAAAACCCCCTGTGACTCTCGAACAAACATAAAATTAATAAATAATTGAGAAATTTGTCAAGTTTGACCTCTACTTTAACCCCTACAACTTAAAATGTCAACAACTACAAAGTTATTGAAACCGCGTAACAGTCTTACAGTCATGCGCAAATAAAACACGACAAAATCAACCCACAACTAAAAAAAAATCCAACCTGAATTTAAAACGTTCTAGAATATTATCTTGAAGAAAAAACTCCACTAAAAAAGAAACATGACAATTTTCTCTAATACTCATATACTACTTTAAATATCAAAATTATCACAAATTATACACAAAATTATAATTATAAGCAAAATAATCGGAGTATCAATTATATAAATTAAATATTTTTATCGAACTTACATCGATCTAAGCACTGATAACACAAAAACTACGTGAGAGATACCATACTTTATTTAATTCAACAACGAGATCACCAACTCTCGTAAAAATCGAAATAACGTTATATGCACAGAAATAAATGCATAAACTAAAATAAAAACCCGACTTTACTTAAAACAGAGAATAAAAATAAACTTCTTATCCTCTACAACCGGTTACTTTGCAAGTCTTGATATCTCTAACTAAATTTACCGCGAAAAATTCCTACATCTAATTCAATAGTACCACAACTGTCCGCATCCATACGTTTAAACTAATAAACATACAGAGTCAGTCAAAAATATAATTACAAATATAATAAATATCAATAAAATTCAAATGTTGTTCAAAATTTAAATCTTCCATCTTTTTCTCTCTCTCTCTGGATAGAAAAATCCACGACAATACGTATGATTGGATAAGCAATGATACGTCAGGAATAGGTGTGGTACACACATACGTATTGCGCATATGTATACGCAACGTATTTCAAAGATGAGAGGTCTTGCACTGCAGACAATAATGATAAAAATGCACAAATGCTGTACAATGAAAAAAAAATAAAAATATTCAGAGAAAACAAGCGCATAATTCTACCAAAACGAAAGAAAAATCTGTGTATTTATAAATAGCACAAACCTATGATTGCATACATAATTAAATTCCGGTGATGTACAAACGCTACATCAAGGAAAATATAAACAAATGAAAAAAAATTAAAACTATGCTAACGTAACTAAATAAAATGCAGAAAACGGACGCATAATTCAATCAAAGAAAAGAAAAAATTCTGTGTACCTATTAGTAAATTGCATAAACCTGTAATATGTATTTCAGGTGAAAAAGTACTGATGCACAACCGCTGATTGCGCCACTCGCATCGCTTGGGACGCAAACTTCACCCTGGTGAATAACAGCCATCACTCTATGCTCCTTGAATAATATACTATTATAGATTAGAATAATAAGTAGTGCACATTCTTATACTGTGTTCATTACATATATTAGTTTTACAATTAGCTCATACACTGTATTCTGCCAATAGAACACACTAGAAAAATTGTCAATTATAGCCTGACCAGAATTATGAATATTAAGCACTAAAGTTTGTACTATTTTAAATACAAGATTCTTATGTGTAGATTCTCCAAGTTGGCGGCCAACATAAACTAAATCATTAAGAGCAAAGACAGATTTGGATGTCAACACTTAAGTATTAGCGTTAGGAATAATATGTTCCAAGTACCGTACATTAAGTTGAACGCACAGTTCGTATCGTTCTTGCATATTTGTGACCATATAGCTTCTATAATTTTATCTTGTACCTGTTGTATTGTAGACGGAGGATTATTTCGGAAAACCAATAGTTTCAGCATACCCCAAGCACATGCATCCAATGATGTTAAATTCGGAGAGAGAGATGGAAAAGAAAAATCGGTGAAACGTAAAATTACATTGTTTTCAAACGTCTCCCACAGAAAGGTTCTTGTAGCATGTGCTGCGAGGCACGTTGACTCATCTTGCTGAAAAAGCTGTCTACCGAAGGGTAAGTTCCTTGATCGGCAAAACCTCCGAAGGTCATCTACAAACGGTGTAAAAACTTGAGTAATATAGCTCTTATTTTCTACAATGAAGTAAGGTTCAATACTTCCTCGTCCAGAAACTGCGTACCAGACGGTCACTTTTTCACTATGCAACGGTATTTCTTGCACCTTTTCTGGTCGTTGGAAACCTAATAATCTATTGTTACGCCTATTTACATGACTCGGCAAATGAAACTAACATTCGTCACTGTACCGGATGTTACTGATGATACCGGGATTATTGCAGAGCATGGATTCTGACACAGTATTCAAGTTTTGCAGCATAACCTATTCTCAATTATTGGGTAGTCTGAATAACGTATGAACGTGCATTAAGTTGTTTCAATATCTTCTGAAGAGTCCTCCTCTTCATATTCAATTTTGCAGGAGATCTCCGTTGACTACGACGTGGTGAGTCCATAATGTGATTGAATATACTTTCGTGATTTTCGCTAGTATTCACTGTTTTCTTCGTCCAGCTTTACCTTTTGCTTGGTGTAGCACACTTCCAGTTCTTCTAAATGTGGTTATAATGTGCAGCACAATAGCATTACTTGGTGCCTGTTTATTAAAACGCTCCGAGAATTGATAGCGGACGAATTTAATGCTTGGACAATTTTGTTTATCTAAACCGTATGAGCGAAAACGGTCAACTAAAAAGATTGTTTTTTCGGTAGATAATATTATTTACGAAGCTGCAAACGTATCAGTACATCTAACCAAAATCAAACTTCAATGTTTATGTCAAGTAACAGCGGCAATTGTTAGAGGTTTAACCACCAGAAGCCCTACCGTTTCAGTAGTGTAAATTAATAGCCATATTGTATGTATGTATACACAACGTTCTGTAACTATAATAATGTTAATTAATTGGTAGTAATATTAAATGATTTATTTTTAGTATTAGTATTAGTGGCATAATGTGCTCGCTCGGTATATAAAAAGTCTCTAACAGTTTGGGACGATAAAATAAGACTTTCGCACAAAAAAGGTAATAGCTATTACATTTATATTCTCATCTCGTTCACGAGACCCATAATTATAGATACATCGAATCCGTATTATTTAAATAGGACTAAAACCGAATAGGAGGGGTTAATTCTAGGTCTTCACGTCGGTTATAAATCTACCCTTAGCGCGGAATTTACTAACTTCCTAGCAGATAGCGACGTTTGAAATATGACCTATATAATTTCCTTCGGACTATTATTATACATATTTTCACATCGTATACACTCGTAAATAAGCGTCGACTGTTGTCTGTTGCCAAACGCATGCCTTATATAAATAAAATGTAAGTATACAAACTACACGAATAAATAGTGTAAATAAAGGCGATAGAATTTTTCATTAGCTCTCATTTACATCTTTAGAGTAAATGAAGTAAATGAAATGCGAAAGTAATCGAAAATAATTTAATTTCCATGTCTCTATTGTATCATTAATTCATTAATCATGATACTTATATGCAACATATATTATTTTTGGAACAAGTAAACAAGTACAGTAAAATAAAGTTATTTCCTAATAACAAAATAATTGCTGATATTTGTTCTTGGAATCGAAGGTCTCCAATTTGATTTTCTAAAACATTCCTTAAAATAAGGCACTTGGAATTAAGTTTTCTTAAGAAATGTTACTATCGGTCTTTCACGATAACAGACGAGACACGTGATAAATAGATACAAAACAGGGTTGACAGGGTTATTAGTAAATAATCTATGAGGTTAGGTTAATGTCGTTTTAAAATATTTACATTTACAAAATATACATATATACATAACCAATATTTTTATTTGTCAGCTATGTTTGAATATAATTATTTATTATCTACAACAATTGAGGATAGTTCTTCTAAATTCATGAGAAGTTAATGTTCAAACCAGTATAAGAAATTGTTCCTGGTAATGTCACCGTGGTAATCCAGATGCTCACTATTTGTGTGTAGATTAACCTGCATGTAATACAATGTATCTATAACAAGACAAATACACATTACGTGCTAATATTATTCTGTTAGTAATAGATTGTACCTTTTACCCACCCACTTTTGTAGCTTTGACTGTTTCTATCGACACGTTTTGTCGAGATATGCAAATAGTTTCTCATCTTAGAAAACCCTGATTTCATTGAGGAAAACAAACTTACGTATATGCTCATGTTTCATACGAACATATTCTTGAAAAACGTAATACGTTTTAGTACAGTATGTGGAAGTTCCATTAATGCTGGTTTTTGATCGTCTTTCTTGTAATGAAAATCTATTCCATGCAATATTTTCCATAAATATGTATTACTACCAGAAAAAATTCCATTTCGTTGAGGGTATTATTTAAAGATGAAATCGTATTATGCTGTTCTGTAATTAATTTAAACATTTATTTTATAAATATAAGTACTAAATAACTTTAAACTTACTGTATTTATACATGTCATAAACTGGGTTTCTAATTCCACATTAATGAAAATTATCAACATCTACTCCTTGCTCTTTTTTAGTCCGTTTTCACTTTGGACTAGATGGTTCAACCCCTATTCTTGACGCAGATGATATTTTATTTACTGTGGCAGTATGGATATTTAATGGATATTCTTGTAAACATGAACTCTTTGTAAGCAACTTATTCAAATTACATTTGACAGGATTCAAGCTGGCAACCATGCCCAGTTGTAGTAACATAATATATTCATTTAATAGAGAGAAATACTAGGATTATTAGGTACTATTTTAATTTATTTGTTACTTGGTCCGAAGTAACTGTTTATCACGTATCTCGCCTCTTATCGTGAAAGACTATTAAGTGGGTCTCTTGTGATCCATTAATTTGATAAAGCAATCCACAATATCTGATAAAGTGATCTTTAAACTAAAATTGTTTTATATCTGGCCGTAGCACTCAAACAAACTTACTACAATTTTCTTGTTTTGTTATCAACACATTAGGCCGATGTTCTCAAGTGGATGCCGTACCTATGGATTTTTCTAACGCATTCGATTCTGTTCATCACCAATCGTTGTTCCACAAACTCGTCCTTTATAGGGTTGCTGGAAACTTAAGGTGGGAAAACGAGACAGCGACGAGTGCCAATATTGTGGAGAGGTAGATATAGCGGAACATACGTTCTTCAGATGTGCAAGGTGGGAGTATGTTAGCTGACAGTAGGGAACCTTCTCCAAACAATGACGGACCAGAAAAAGGATTGGGATAGAATCAAATAACTCATAATCCAAATAATGACGAAGGAAAAAGAAAAATGGATGGAATTGGATGGAGGAGACCAATAGCCACCCAATAAAAATATGTAATGAGGAAATCTCCAGTGAAATCGAACTCCTAATCTCCGTAGTATTCGTGGGAATGAAGAGGTAGATAGACAGAGAAGATTATTAGTAAAGACACCTCAAAGGAGGTTCAGAAGGCCTCTTGTCCAGTTAGCTCATGCGCAGGTTACATCCTAAAAAAAAAAGGATAGAAAGCCGTGCTAAGAACACGATTTCAGTCCACTATCTCAGAAGCAGTCATGAACAACAACTGCGGAAGCCTACAAACCAGATTAAATCGCCGTATTTTATTTTAATAAATAAACTAAATTACTCCATAAAAGTACCTATCGCCATTACATCATTATCATTACGTCAATAGGGCGCACTTAGCAAACGCGGCGAACCAGTAGCTATTTGATTTTTTGAGTTTTTTGAATAATTGTGTTGGATACATTTTAAACAACACGCATCTTATGAACAGCTTCTACATATTTTTGTCTAATCAGTACGGTTCAGAGTTGCCTAATTAGCGTAATTCAAGCAATTAGTCTCATATTTCTATTTAACACGTTCTATGTATTCGTTCATTTTGTCTAATTCATTGATTTCTTCATAACGTGGTTCTAATTGTTTTTCTTTTATGAGAGAGAGGTCCGTGCGAGCTCCCCCAACTCATGTTTATCATCTTTCATCTATGTAAAATATTATATTTAATAACGTATGTCAAACACAAATTTATTTCCAATATGATGAAGATTAATATTAAGTATGAAGGCAGTTTCATTTACATACAAATACATTTACGAGAAATTCGATTTTTTTGTGAGCGTATCCACATTCAGTTCTTTATAAGTCTTCGATTATTGTACACTAATTTATGAGAATATTTTTTTGATAATCTAACACTGTCGGTTACTTAGTTAAAACCTTACTACTTCTTCAAAAAAGCCAGCCATTCAAATTATAGTGCTGTACCAAGTTCTTCAATAATAACAAATAAAATTCCAAACACTCTTGCTAGTTCTTATTTATATTCTCGTTTGTTAGTTTGACACATCATTTAAAAGAGAAATCCATTAATTTAATTTGAAAACAATAGACTTTGGCAAGGGGAAATAAGAACAAAACTGCTACAATACAATTTAACGTTTTCTTTACCAATCGCCAGACTATAAATCAATTTCGTACGAGTTAGACAGTGCGTGTGATATAAAAGGAACCAATGGTGATGATACGAAATTACAGGTTGTCAAAGATATCCGGTTGAGAAAAGTGGACATAGATGTAGAGCTTGTACATACATAGACCGCATGCATGTGGGTATGATTAAAAACTGAAAGTTAATATGAGGTTGTCGTTCGACCTATAATAGAGAAATATTTCTCGAGTTTGAAGTCCACATCGCACGGATCACTGTGGCATTATAAACTGTATATCTAGTTTTAAACGAAGAACGAGGCCGCGTGGAACAATTTACCTAGATGATAGAAATAATAAGCTTTCATAAATTGATAGAGGGATACTTTATGTGTACGTTAAATATTGTATGAATAATAGTTTTCCAGAATTGTATTTTATGGTTATTATACGTATGTGTGTATGTAATTACTATAGGCGTGTTGGCTGCACTGCCTCTCATCATATATTTGTTTTCAAAGTAAATAGAACTGCAATTAATACTATATTATTATATAATTATGTACAAATAATAAAAAAAAACTTAAGGTAAAATATATACATGCACTAAAATAATAATATAAAAATCTTCCTTAATAAAATAAGCGGTATATATTAAATACAAAAAACCCAAATTGCAATACTTATTACAATATTACGAATAACTACTTGATGTTATTTTAGAATTTTAAGTTATGATTTATGATATATTCCAAAAGAGAGAGACAAAATTTTGAACAAACCCAAATGTAGATTAGTTCTTTCTATAGCTTCAATTTAAAGATTAATAGACTATGTAAGTAATATATACTAAGAGAATCTCAGTTCTTGTAAAATTATAATTTTCTAGCTGTTGACTTCAAATATGGATGCAGAACCCAATACCAGTGCTGCTAAAAGCACAGATGTATGTTCTCCTCCAAAGAAACGAGAGAAAGCAAGTCATTTGAGCAGTGCTGAAAGTAAACAGCTATAACTGCTTATAAACAAGTTGTGACGGATACACCCGACATGAGAAAAGGTGTCATGATTAAACAGATTTCTCAAGTACTAGGTAACTTTATAGAGTGTAACATATATAACATATCTCCGTCTTACAAGATATGATTGTAGGAATTTCAAGACCGACAGTATATCGGGTTATCAACGAATATAAGAAAACAGGGAAAACTTCAGAGCCAAGAAAGATAACTGGTTGACATTCTGTACTGGAATCTTTTGATGAGGCTGTCAAAACTGCTGTTCGTTAAATTGTTCACAACATGTTTCGATAAAATGAACTGCCCACGTTAGATAAAGTGCTGGCTCAAATAAACAATAGTAGCGAACTGCCAAACATGAGTCACTGAACTGCTTAATAAAGTAACTAAATTTTATGCGAGAATATTTGTGGTAGGTATATTTATATATCTAGATATAACCATGCTAAACATTATAGATACCTAAACGTGGCAGAAATAGTGTTATTACTGAGAGAGATGATATCGTAAGATGGAAACGACAATATCTAAAAGATATTTCATTATACAGATCCTGAATAGACAAATTTTCTGTTTAGATGAAACCTGGTTGAATGAAGGCCATAGAGTGCAGAAGGTAGGGATTGACACAAATGTTTTAATCCATAGAGAGGCCTTTGTGGAAGGACTTACATCAGGATTACAAAATCCGTCTGGTAAGGGACGTCGCCTGATAATATTACATATAGGCAGTTCGGATGGTTACATCAAAAATGGTTTGTTACTGTTTGAGGGAAAGAAGACCTCTGATTATCATGAGGAAATGAATGCCACAGCGTTTGAAGATTGGTTCATTAATACCCTATCTACAAGATAATGCTGTCGTAGTGATGGATAACATTGTGGAGAAAAGCAGACATACAAAATTGGTTACGAAATAAGGGGATAAAGTATGAGGAGGATATGGTTAGAGTAGAATTATTGAACTTAGTAAATATGGTCAAGAGTAAATACAATTCATATGTAATTGATGAAATTGCAAAGTCAAAAAACAAGACTGTTCTTCGTTTATCTTCGTACCGCTCCGATTGAACTTGTGTGGGCACGAATAAAAAATAAGGTAGCTGCAAAAAATAGAACTTCTAAATTAAATGGAATTAATCGATAGCATTATGTAGAAGTTGCTTAACTTCTACATAATGCTATCGATAATGTAACTGTAATAATTTGGCAAAAATATATAAATCATGTTATTAAAGAAGAATCTCGGATGAAAGATATTAATGGAATTATCGATGATGTTATAGAACCATTCATAATTTCTCTTGGAGACGACAGTGATGATCCCATTTCTTCACCAACGTCAAACTGAATTCAACAATTTTCAAATAGTTTATAAAATAAGATATTTTTGTTATTAACTTGTTAATTTGTTTTAATTAATATTAATTGTATATACAGTGTTTGTCAGTAAAGACATGTACTATTTGAGCTTTCTTTTCAACAAATAAATGAAATAACATGTGTTTTTTAGATAAATTTACTTATTTTCATGTACTGTAATTACTATATTTACCATTCTGCTGTTTTACCTGTGGATTTATGTCTGAACAATCCATATACAATTTAATTTGCTACAGATTTCATATTTCAGACAGATTTTCAAATTTAAATTTACCACGACAAATTAATGTATGGGCTGTAATTAGGGCTGGGGGTCTGTTCAGAATGTTCTCTCCCTTTCTCCTTTTCTGGAATATATCATAGTGTATAAGAGCATAAACATTCGGTAGACCCGTATACAAATATCCGTAAAATATTAAACAAGCTAACATAACGTTTTAAATATTAAACAGTATTTGGTAATACTAATAAAAATTCTACATTTCGATTTCCACAATAATTCTTAAATATCATCTTCATTTTATAAATAATTAACTTGCTTAATATTATAAATTTGTTATGGCATTTCCTCAAATTTACTGTACCATTTGAATATATTCTCACCATGGAATATTGTATTTTTACGTATGCATATACTAAGCTAAATGATATTTAGAAGTTAAAGATCTGCATATGAAAATTTAAATCAAGATTTTTGACTTATATTAAAACCATAGGTAAGAACGGTTAAATTATTGCCAAATACATGTATCATTAATGAAACTTTCACGTTTAATAATACGAAACCAAGAATATGAAAGAAAAAATGACGTCTCTTGCAAGATTTTTCACAACAGCGCGGCTAAATTTTGGCCTCCGCCTTCTAAATTTAAAAATCACCCTTAAAAATAAAAATAAAAATAAATACCTGAAATTGATGTCCTCGAGAATATTAGTTATTTATACACCGAGGGCGCTATGGGAAGATTTATGTCAACTGTCATATCGCTGACAGTCGTTACGCAGTTGGTGACACTTTGAGATGTTTTCAAGTTGTCAATGTTTAGATCCTCTTAATTTCATTAAAGAATGTTAAAGTTCTGCTTCTTCTTTAGACCTTGTTAAAAACTAAAATTATTAGTTCTGTAAAATCTATATCATTTCATATTCATGTGCAAAAAGATGTATCCGATGATAAATTAATAAATATTTTGTTAATGTTGTTCAAATTACTTTTAATTAATAAGTTACACTTGATACTGTCTTTTAGATATAATTTGGAATACTTTTTGTCGTAATTGATTTAGTCTTGATTTGAAAAAATGTGGACTACTAAAGATGCTTAAAGTATACGACCGTATCTTATGGGATATCAACAACGACTGGGAAGGAAGCCGCATTTAACAAAAGACGAATAGCGTCCCAATTTGGAAACTGATTCACACATCCCATTGGTTTGCTTAAACTCAACGGAAGTGAATCAGTAACATATATAAGTTTTGAATAAATATTTCAAATTATCTATTATAATTTCCTTCAGAATCAAATTAAAAACCTACAACTAAATAACATATTTTAAAGCTAGATAGTAAAGCTATTCAAAATTCGTAATTATATATCCCTTGATCTCCTTTGACTTTCATTAAACATTTATTTACTTTTAAATTTTTAAATATTTTAGTTTTTCAAAATTTTATTTGAATTTGAAATATAAATTAATTAATTGTATATTGTTTGAGATAATTTGCTTCATAATAATAATAACTACTAGTCAAATATGTTCATTATCACTGTGTTGTAATATAATTATATAGTAATATAATAAATTTTATGACGTTTTGATAAATATTTTATGGTTAGAATTTTCAAATTGATTGTATAATTTAGAAAAAAAGAAGAGAATAGATACCTACCTAAATATAGTTGTATGGAAATTTATTTCTCTTTAAAGAACTTATAAACCCTGAGATTTATACTACATTTATAATATATTTAATCATGTTATTTTTGGCATTGCAACGTGGTGCAACTTTGATATCGTATTTATATATATGCATGTATTATTTAGTAATAAGGAATTATTGACGACTCCTTTGTAACTATTATGATGTCTTCAAAATACATAACTAAAATACAGGAAACCGTTATACTTGATGTGCTTAAATATGAGATGTTATTTCTTAGTTGAAATGAAAATAAGCGGGCCTTAAATTTTTAATAAAGCAATTTGCGTTCAGCATAGTCTATCATCATAGACGAAAAAAGGTAATAATAGAAAAAAAATACAGTAATTTGATATCATAACGTGCCTTTGTGTTCATATTTTCTTAAAGGTTAACATCCGAAATTGTTCACAAATATGTACAGATTAGGAGTTATTTACATCGTAAAATACATTATTTTATGATTGTTGCACTGTTACCTATACAAATTGATCTTAAACGGTAAATCAGATATTAAGAAGCTCTTAAAATTTTACGATCGTTTCCAGAAGTTGAAAAATAGCGCTTCTTATGCATATTTTATATCCATAAAATGATCACGAAATATCTTTTCATAAATGTAGTAGTAATGTTGCTTCGTTTTTATCTTCCAATAATTTAATATCAGGGTGTAGTTTTAATTACAAAAATAACGAGGAATTTGTTAGATAATGTCTGGATTTATAGGTTTCCGGTGACATAATGTATCATAAATGTCATAAAACGTTAATTATTTGATCAATAAAAGTTCTAACTATTTAATTTTCCTTTTATGATGTCATGCTTGTTTCCATAGGTTAACGCTTACAAGTTTAATAAACAAAATGAAAGAGTAAGTACATTCTTAAAATTGACACCTTTTGATCCACAAAATGGGTAGAGTAAACTTATTATTTAAGTTATATGAGTACAAATTAGAATGTTCTGAATTCCCATACCGGGTTTGCATTATCAAAGCGGACCATAGGAATATAACATGTACACACTGTAACCTAAATTTGATAGCAGTGATTTAGTGATAAACAGATAAATAAATTCAAATTTCACTTACCTACGTTTAGGTGCAAGAAATAATTTGAACGGCGGTTTACTTGAAGAGCGTGTTCTAGGATTAATAAATGTAAATAATCGTTCAAGTCTTCGTGAAATTGGTGCAGAATTAAATGTTTCAAATTCTGTGGTTTTTAGGATTTTAAAGAATCATAAATTGTATGCCTAGAAATCCCAATGCCATCAGGAGTTGTTTGATATAGACGAAGAAAGCGTCGCGCCTTCTGTGAAGATATGCAGGAAAGAGCAAATGACAATTCCAATTTTTCAAAGTCGACATGTTTTACGGATGAATGCACGTTTACATTAAATAACGAATCAAATAAGCAAAATACACGAATCTGGTGTCAAAAAAAATCCTAGATACCATATAGCAACACGCACGCTGTACCCTCAAAAAGTTAATGGTTCCTGTTCGCAGACCTCTTCCGCGGGGGTTGAGCTACCTACCAGGCGCGTCCCTAGGTGGCGGATAAGGGGACGGTCAGGTCTCTCTTGGGGGACCTGATTTGTGGCAGTCATAAGCGGGATGGACAGGTCTAAAAACCTTCTAATACTTAGCGAAAGCTGTCACCGGGGACCAGCTCTCCCAAGCTACGGTATAAGGCAACGTGCTTAGATCTGAATGGCCACTGGGGTATATGTGGTCTCAAACCTTCCCCTGGGGGCACTAGGCGGAACCCCCTTGTATTTAAGCCTTGGTGCGTGTAATGGAAGCTCTGCGGGCATTGACCTCATACTTCTTCCATACTCGTGGGAATTAAATGAACCGAGACAAAAAAACAAACTATTAAAAAGATGGAGTCTGAAGAGAATCCAAAACCTAAGGAGTCTATAGAGACTCCCTTGGCAATGGAGACTGATGAGACTCCAAAAGACAAAACTGAAACGCAACGAACTGAAACTGAGAACGTTTCGAAAACAGAGGTTCGGGCGTGAGTTACAAGGCAGCTCTTAAAGGTATTAAGACTGCAATAGTTCCTAAAGACAACCCGGTCAGCTTAGTGACTGAGGGAAATGTAGGAGATATACAAGAGGCCCTGATGATGGCCATAGATAGGGCGCAGGAGGCGCCGAGGTTTGAATCCTCCCGTCTTATGGACGGCTACTATGGAGTCATCTGTGCAGATGAAGACTCGTACAACACTACGAAAGATTACTTGGAAAAGGAAACTGTTTGGAAACTCGTGAAGAACGAGGAGCTGCCAAAACAGCAACGAGTTTTAGCGTTTCTGCCAGAGACTAAAAAAGAGGATCTGACAGTGGGCTTGAAAAGACTCGAGAGGCAAAATCCAGGGCTTAAAGTGGACCGATGGACTACCCTCAGTTCCAGATCTTCCGAAAAGGGCCTACATGTGGACCTTCGGATTGACAAGGAGTCTGAGGAAACGTTGGTGAGGACTGATTGGGGACCTTACTATCGCTTTCAGAGGGATAGCTTTGTAACCATCGAAACAAAACAAGACCAGAAACCGGTGATGCAGGATGAGGGTACTCTAGAAGAACCTCAGGCATCAACCTCTAAGGGTCAAAATGTTGAAGATTTTCCAAATAAATCTTCAACATAAGAAAACAGCCACAGCGGCACTTTGTCAAAGGACGCTGGCTGAAGATATCGATATCCTCCTCATCCATGGAGAGCCATGGATAAGTAGAGGTAAGGTGGAAGGACTACATATTAGGGGAAGGGAGTTGTTAGTTGGTGTCCCAGACACTAAAATTAGAACTTGTATCTGTTTCAGAGACGACCTGGACGTGATGCCTATCATGGAGCTATGCAGTGGGGACATGACGGCAGCCAGGATCAGACTGAGTGTCGATGAGGGGATATTGGAGACGACAATTGCGTCTCTATACCTACCCATTGACTCTCCAGAGCTACCAGGGCCTGATCTTCAGGCCTTGGTGGCATATCGGCGCAGATACCAATGCTCATCATAAGGCTTGGGGCAGCAAGGATAACAATTATAGGGGTAAGTCTCTCTTTAGCTATCTCTGTGGTACTGAAATTGACTGTCTGAATCAAGGTGATAAACCAACATTTAAGAGATCAAGGGGGGAATCAGTTATAGATATAACCTTATGCGCGTTGGGAATACGGGATATTGTAAGAGGGTGGCATGTATACGGCGAGCCGTCGCTCTCTGATCATGCGTATATCCGCTATGAATTATGTACAGATTTAACGGAACCCAGACTATACAGGGATCCCAAGAGAACCGACTGGGGCTCTTACAAGGAAGACCTGTTAGCTGCAACCCGAAATATCCCTGTTAGAATAGGGAATGTGGAAGAGCTGGAGTTGGCTGTTGAATGTTGCAACGGACCATTCTTTCCTGCTATGAAAATAACTGTCCCCTTAGGGAGCGCCGTATAGCTAAGCGGACTGCCTGGTGGAATGCAGAGTTAACCAATTTAAGGAAAGAAACTCGCCGGTTATTTAATATGGCGAAGAAAACAGGTAATTGGGAAGCCTACAAGGCTCTCCTCAATAAACACAATGATAAAATCAAAGAGAGCAAAAGGAAGGCCTGGAGAAAATTCTGTGAGGACATCGAAGGTGTTCCTGACATGGCCAGAATAAACAGAATTCTCAAAAAAGATCCTTCCAACGCAATTAGATCTATACAAAAATAAGACGGGAGGTGTACCATTACCGTGGAAGAGACTTTAGAGTATCTTCTGGGGTACACTTTTCAGGTTTGGCGCGTATGGATGATTGTGATACAAATCAAGCTTCACCTCTTGGAGGGCGACTAGGAATGATTGGGAGATATCAAACGAGATTTTCAAGCCCCATTTAATTAGATGGGCGATAGGATCGTTTGAACCATATAAATCCGCAGGACCAGACAGAGTGTTTCCCAACCTCCTTCAAGAGGGAATTGGTGAAATTATGGGTCCACTATTGGAGATATTCAGGCCTAGCCATGCTATGGGTTATATCCCTAGGGCATGGAGAGAAACTAGGGTAGTGTTTATTCCGAAGCTCGGAAAAGTAACATATACCCACCCTAAATCATTTAGACCAATTAGTCTTACCTCTTTTATGTTGAAGACTATGGAAAAAATGATATATTTAAATATTAAAGAAGGGGCTCTGGATAGATCTCCTCTACACTCACTGCAATGGGCATACCAGATGGGAAAATCAGGTGAGGGTGCCATACCTACAGGTGAGGGTGCATAGCCTGGTGAGAAGGCTCGAAAGGAGCCTACACTACAAGGAAATTGCACTTGCAGTCTTCTTAGACATAGAGGGAGCTTTCGATAACACCTAGTTGTCTTCTATTATTCGATCTTTAAGAGATCGAAAAATAAAAAGCACCACAGGCAACTGGGTTCATGACATGCTGCGTAGTAGAGTAGTTCATGCCCAAATGCAAAACAAAACGATCTCCATGAGGACAACAAAAGGGTGTCCTCAAGGAGGCGTATTGTCACCGCTACTATGTAGTCTAGTAGTGGATAATCTCCTCAGGATATTAAATGACCAGGGAATATGGACGCAGGGGTTCGCCGATGACATTGTCATAGTGTCCCAGAGGAAATTCCCGGGGAGAGTGGCGAGGATCATGCGAAATGCTCTGCGAATTGTAGAAAGATGGTGCCTTGAGGAGGGATTAACTGTCAATCCTCAAAAAACCAAGTTGGTAGCCTTTACCAACATGAGAAAACTAAATGATCTGGGCAGCGTAAAGCTGTTTGAACAAGAGTTAGAACTAACCAATGAAGTGAAGTATCTAGGCATAATACTTGATGCGAAACTGAATTGGAGCAGACACCTAGCCAAAGTGGTAGACAGGGCGGCGCAGCTCTTCTGGAGATGCAGCAGAGCTGTTGGCATGACCTGGGGACTAAAACCAAATGTGGTACACTGGTTGTACACAGCAGTAATAAGACCAACAATTACCTATGGAGCAGTTGTCTGGTGGAGGAGGACGGAGCGAACATCGTCGGTGGGGCTCCTCACGACTCTCCAGCGACAGGCCCTGTTGGGAATCACGGGAGCTATGAACAGCACGGGAACCGCTTCCATGGAGGCCATCGTGGGTCTCCCTTCGCTGGAACTATTTATAAGAGCGGAGGCAATAGCTGCGATACTGAGGCTGAAGCCCAATGACGTATGGTGTCCTAATAAGGTTGTAGGGAGCCATACAGATATCACAGGATATCACTATACTGGAAGAGCCGATATTTCAAATTCCGGTGGACAGTATGGCACCTGAAATTATGTTTACAGCTAAGCATACTTATACCGAACAAGGAACAGGCAAAAAGTCGCTCGATCGATTGTGGTGCCGGCACCTGGTACACTGATGAATCACAATCTAGTCAGGGGGCAGGTGCAGGCATATGCGGAATGTGCCCTAGAAGGAAGATATCGATATGTCTGGGGAAACATACTACGCTTTTCCAGGCCGAATTGTTAGCAGTCGCAGCCTTACGCCGATGAAATTCGGGAAGCCGGCTGCGCAAGCAAAAAAATGAACATAATGACTGATAGTCAGGCGGCTATTAAAGCCATTATGAACCCATCTACCAGGTCTAAGCTAGTGAAATATTGTAAACAGGTCCTCAATAACCTGGCGCAAGACAATACACTGTCACTGATATGGGTGCCAGGACATGAGGGAATTAAAAGCGATGAGATAGCCGACAAACTGGCCAAAGAAGGTATGTGGAATCACTAAGGATTCCGCTAAAAGGAAGATCTGGTTATGGCTAGAAAAAGAACATAAAAATAAATGGAGGTTAACGGAAGGTCAACTCCATACCAAAACACTACTGAGGGAGCTGGACGTAAAATTTTCAGCCAACCTAATTCGTAGTAGCAAAAAGAAATTAAAATAATTACCGGGTTAATAACCGGACATTATCCTTTAAGGAAGCATTTGTACAGCATGGGCTTGGTTAGCGAGCCCTGGTGTAGGAGATGTGAAAAACAGGAGTAAACTAGCCTTCAAGTAATATGCACGTGTGAGCAACTGAAGGAACTCAGACAGAAATATTTCGGGAGAGATCTATTGGATCCTTCGAGTGTACTCAAACTTCCCCTGAGGAGGATAGTGGCTTTTATCGAGGACACAAGACTAACAGAGTGGAATTGAGAGATCTATTGGGGATAGTACAAAGAGCAGTATGCTCAAGTGCCAGGACGTGGTGGCGTCAAACCCAAAGCAGAGAAGAAGAAGAAGAAGAAGAAGAAGAAGAAGAAGAAGAAGAAGAAGAAGAAGAAGAAGAAGTAATGGTTGGGGTGAAACTTTATGCCATAAAAGTATTGGTCTATTTGTTATTAATGGAAATTAAAATTCATACACTTATTTGGAACTTTTAATGAACGAAGTAGGTCCTGCATTAGATGATGTTTCAAGGAATGATCGGAAAATATGGTTCCAGCACGATGGATGTTCCACCCATTATGGAGAAAACGTTAGAAGTTATTTAGATAGAACATTTTCAACTCAATGGATTAGGCGAGGCGGTGCCATTAACTGGCCAGCCAGATCTCCGGAATTGGCTCGTTGTGATCTTTTCCTGTGGTGCCACCAAAAAAGTAAAATTTATAAAAACCGACCCCCAAACATTAATTCTTTGCGGGAAGAAATTTTTGCGTATTGCGCTTTAATAATCAACAGGCAGTTGAAAAATGTCATCAACTCGTTCTACAACAGACTGGGATATTGTTTGTGTCAATAAAGGGGACTTTTTGCATATCTTCTGTAACTAAATTGTTTTTTTTATTTGTAAAATATATTTAGCTTATTTTTGAGTATGTTCTGATTGTAAAAATAATTAAAAAATTATATATATAATAATTATATATATATATATATATATATATATATATATATATATCGTATATACATATAAAAATATATATGACGAATGTATCTATCTATATTATTGTCTAAAATCTTAACAAATCTATTTTTTAAAATAGTGATACTAATATAAAGCCAAATTCCTATGGTCAGCTTTGAAAATGCACACCTGTACACGAGAGGATCATTTGAGGCTTTAAATTAAACACAAATAACAACAATTTTTTTTTAATGTTTCATCATATTCCCTTTAACTTTAATACAATTGGACCAATGGTAGCGGAGTGATATTATACCAGTTTTATAATCATCCTCCTATGTCTAAAATTTCCTTGCGACGAGAAATAGCTTGAGTAGTAAGAATAAGCGGATGTCTGAAGAGGCCAGATTCGGTGAATAAGAATAGTTACTTTGAATATGGTATGGTCAACCAAAACGTTTCAGGTTAAAAAGATACAGGGTGTTGAAAGTCTAGTTAATTTCCACGCAGTTCTACAGATTCTCGCATTTGAGGTGAAAAATATTTAATTCACAAAGTGTGCCTTTAATGTTTTAATGATTTCTAGCCTTTCCTGTTATAGGTACGTCAAAATCTAATTTTTACATATTCGAAGTACTGTTATCTTTCCATTTAAAAATGGCCAGGCTTAATAAGTTTTCTAACCGTGATTTACGGGATATGCCCTGCGTTTGTGCTCAAGTTATGAAGAACTTTACCCAACCAGAGTCATCGCCAGAGAGCGGACTGAAGCGATTGAATAACCAATTGCCCCGATAAAACGTTGTGGCGGTATCAGATATAGTATACATGTTATAACAACCCCACTATTTGCTTGCTCGATTGCATTGGTCCAGCAGATGTTGTTATTTCCGTCATTATGAATAGGACATTGTGTGTATTCCTACATAAATTTAATTCAATAGTGGCGTGTAAGACGGAATATATATTTTTATATTATTTCGGTAGACTTCTTTGAAATAATCGCTTAAAAAGTTATATCCGCTAATTTCCAAAGTATATTCTCGTACTTATATGCTGTTTTGCATGCGTATACATTGTTCTTGAGATAGTATATTTTCTATTCTCTTCTATAAGGGATTGTTTCTGGTTTCGTTTCTTTCAGGGTATTTAGTTACAACGTTTAGTATTTTAAAAAATCCGTTTTATATTGTTAAATTGTATATTTATACTATATTTTTTTATAAATATTAAGTTTAATTTACTACCTTATTATTAGAAGTTTACGTTTTTCCTTCTTATTCCATTTCTTTCTGTTCTTAGAATTTCTTAATTTTCATTAGCTAAGGAGAATTATCGCAGGGCAACCATGGTAGAATGGATTAGAGGCCATACAAATTTGTTGCATATTAGTAATGATACTGAGATATATTGCAGTGCCTGTTCATTAAGTTAAAGGCGTCCACAAAAGTGTAATTTGCCATGTTTCTTCGAAAACTCAAGTTAACATATGACCATCTGCACCTGACACTTTTAACGATGAAGTGTGTGAATCTTTCGTGGAGACCAATATCTCATTCAAAAAGCTTAACAATCCAGTACTCAAGAGGTTACTTACAAAATATTCTGATTGTTATATACCAGATGAATCTACTTTACGTAAATATCACTTACAAAAATGTTATTTCATAAACATTGAAAAAAATACGAGCCAACTAATCTGGTCATTATCTTTGAGTAAGTGCAAACGAAACAACTGATGTAATAGGATGAATATGTGTTAAATGCAGTTGTTGGTATTCTTCATCCGCCAACTTGATACCAAACATACTTAATTGCAACTAAAATACTGGCAGTCGTAGAATGGTGAAACAGCTGCAGAAGTAGTTGATCAATGTATTCATAATATTCTGTCATCAGATAACAACTATAAAGACAAAGACGCTCTTATTTTTGACTGATGCGGCAGCTTATATGTTAAAAACAGGGAAGTTATCAATGCACTCTTATCCCAATGTGCTACACGTTACCTGTGCAGCACATGCACTACACAGAGTATGTGAATACATCAGGGGTCATTTTCCAAATGCTGATAAGTTAGTTTCATCATTTAAAAAGATATTTCTCAAAGTTGAGACAAAAAGTTGATGCCATACTTAGCAGAAATCCAGATTTTAATATATTATATCAATTCTGCACAAAGCCGATTGAAAAATCTATATATTCGAAGTATGGTCCACTCTTGCAACATTTTAATCACGCACCCATCACCAGTTGTGATGTGGAACGGAAATTTTCTATTTTTGAAGGAATTTTAACATCTAAAAGAACTAATTTAACACAGAATCACCTTGAACAAATTTTAGTTGTTCATAGTAATGTTTTACACTTTCAATGTTTCACAGAAAATACATAGTTTCGAGTTTTGTTCTTTGAGAATTATTTTTATTCAAAATTCGATACGCAATTCGCTTGTCGTTTATTATTATTCGTTTATTACATTCGCTCTATTGTGCATTGACAGATACATATTAACTGCATATGTAGGATGTGCCACAAATGCAGGTGATCACACGTATTAAATTGTTCGAAACTCACGGATCGCTTACAAAAACAAACTTAATGCGGATACAAGGCAGACGCCTTGGGCTATGAATCATCAATCGCTCGAGTCCGCTCTCTGGTCACTACAGACCGAAAAATATTTCTAAGAATATTCAGTCGATTAGGTGAAACAGGTTCGTTTTATAATAAGAATCCTGGGGGACGACCGACAACTGTAACAAGAAGAGATCTTGATTGGAATCGCTGAAAATCCTAAATTAAGCACTAGGCATTTGGAAGATTCTACGAGAATTATTTAATCAACCATCTAACTGGAGGAAATTTATTGAGTTTTCGATAAATGCTTGGATGGTATATCTCCGAGCGTATGACAAAATATGTGATTCATATAAGATGTTGCCCCACCACACTTTAAATTTATTGTACGAAACCATTTGAAACAGCGTTTTCCGCATCGATGGATTGGCCGTGGTAGTGAATTTCCTTGTCCAGCTTGTAGCCCAGATTAATATATGAGTTGCGAGTTAAAATAAAATCTAACGTTAGATTTTATCTGCGGAGTCACATGAAGGCTTTAGTACACGCTAATGAAATCAATACACGGGAATAACTTGAACAAAAAATTAAAAAAGTCGCCATTGTTATTAGAAATTCTTGAAATATCTTTCCGGATGTGAGACGTCATTTGATAAAAATCATAAGAAAATGTATTGAACTTAACGGTGGACATTTTCAACATTTACTAAAATAGATTAAAACAATTTTTTAATAGTGAATAAGCTGCGTAGTGTTTTCAAAGTTTTTTTTTCAACACGCTGAAATATTTTACTTCGGTAAGCTAGGCTCAAAACTACTATTTTTATGTCTATTACCTCTAAATGCTGTTTAGCCCATAAGTTATGGAACATCTTGTATAGTTTACCACATAGAATTTTTCAACAAAGTTGTTGAAGAATTCTGTATATATTGTTCTTGTTAATGTTAATTGCTTCGAGGACCGGCTTTTATTTAGATTTTAATAAATGAACGCAAGCAGTCAGCAAATGAAAGGCTAGTAGAAACGCATATACTTTTAAGCCAATTGGCTTAAACGTAAACATGCGAACTAACAAAATTACTGGCATCTAAGTAGGTAGGTACCTACTTAATTGGCCTGCAAATACCGTCTCCAAAATCTTAAAAACAGCAAGCAAAATTTCTCCATGTCAACCATTCTATAATTCCATACTTATTCTCAATTAATACACACCAAAATTAAAAACCTTAAGTAAATTATAGGCATATCACCAAATATAGCACCTTAAATATTATTACATAGAAATCCCATTTTTTATTGATCGGCCATTACTAAATTAACGTATTTTATCGACAAGAGTTGTCCTAATCATTCAATTTAGTAAGTTGATTAAATTTGCCTAATTTATACGTAACAAATGTTAATTTTATTCAACTCAAAAATATTATTTAAACATATCTTTCACTAAATTATATAGCGAACATAAAATACATTATTTTATTATATCGTTATATACTTATTTATTAGTTCGGAATCGTACAATTAATTAATCAATTAATTTAAAATTAAACACATCCAAGTGGCGTAGCCTTTCGCGTTGACAACGTGGCCACACCAAACCAAGAGATTTCGAATTTAATAAAGTTGATGCAATCGCGCCGGCCGTAATTATTAATAAATGTGTCCGCCGATGTTTCGATTATTTCTTAATTTTTAATGAGATTTGGGATGGTGCGGTACGTATGCGATCACCCATCATCAAGAGTGGACCGAACTGAACAAGGAACGAGAAAATGGTTAAATTGATGCGTACTCGTATGTGTTTGAAGCTCAGTCCACTGATATCTAATCAATGAATCGATGATGATGAATCCCAAGCGCGATCGTCCGATATCGTGGATCGGAGGCGAAGACCGGTCCGTCCACTCTCCCCTTTCCTCGTCCACTCATTCCTCTTCTGCACCGTCTTCCTCCTTAATACTACCCGACACACTCTCAAACACGGACAGGTACAGTCGGAGCTAAACTATCAGGTAGGTAGGAATATACAATTTCTAGAGGAGTATGTTCGGAATAGTAGTTCGCGGCATTCTCAAAATACTTTCATGTAAATCGAAAGACTAGAGATAGACAATTAGTAAAATAAATTAATACCGGAGTAGTTGAATTTTAAGAATATAACTTTTATTAGTGTTATTAATTATAATAGTTTGTAAATGATATATTAGAATTAAATTCATTGCTTTTGTTATTTAAACATATACTTTGGATGTACATACAACGGAACAAAGTATGCAAATTCAAAATTGCAGTGCCCCTAATTATTATATCATCATAATAATTACACTGTTTTTAAAATACAGTCTGCGTAATAAGAAACGGAAGCTAATATTTCTAACAAAAAAGTCTAATGGAAAAAGTAGATATATTGTTACAAAATACATCTTAGATTCTAACACGCTAATATTTAATATTGCCTCCAGTTATTTTTGAGAATAGCTCACAATAATTTCCCATATTAACCAACTTTGTTACACTTGAAAAGTTCGCACAATGTCGTTATATTCAAAATCAAGTATATCCTCTCAGTATTGCGTTTCTGTATTTGTTACGTCACCATTCAGCTATCTTGATTGTCAACTTATTGCTGGGTATTCTCCTAAGTAATGTTAGGTTTTGCTAAGTAATGTTAAATGGCAGTTTTGCTTAGTCATAAAACCAATAAGCCAGAAATTATCTTCGTTGCTGAAGATAATTTAAAAAATTCGGAATCATTCTCAAGTTTTTCTAATGGCAACTAAATCATCGACTAAAAAATTATCGTTTGGCAAATTGACAAATTTGAATCTTTGCTAACGTTGCAAACAACTGCAATATTCTCTTCGCTACTTGCACTTCTGTATCTCACTGACACGAAAACGTTGTGAAGTGAATGTGTTGATTCGAATTTTTGCACAAGACGTTCAATTGTTTTTCGCCTTGGTCGATTATAATAACCGATATTTTAAGTTAATGTACAGGCAAATGAATGTGAATTTTGATAAAAAATCTGAATCATTCTAGACGTTGTTCAAGCGTGATTCATTACATGATGAAATGGTAGACATAGACAAACATAAATGTTAAAAAATTAACTGAACAAGACTACCACCTGAAAGAACTCTCCCATTTACAAATGGGTCGCTTTTAATGGAAATCCTTTTATACTGTAAGTAAGATAAAAATATATTCATTCAGTAAAATAATAATTAAAGTTAATAGAAATAAGACCTTTTTTCTAAGTTAATAAGTTTATTAGTGATCTGTTATGAAAACATAAACACATGAATGATATGGAAATGAAAAGTGCAAACCTTTTACATAAAAGACAATAAAAGCATTAAAGAAGTATGTTGCATAGTAACAATGGTAATTAAAAAAATTACCGTTAGAAAAACGCAATTCCTACAAGTGAAAACTAATTCATGGCAAAAGTAATTAACACTATTTATAGTTCATATATAATGCATACCGCATAATTTAAAGATGTTTCTGGATAAAATTTGACGCTTAAATTTAGCTATCTATTGTGTTACATAATCATAAGTGATTTTGGCGCTAGTAATTGGAATCTCAAAACAGGCTAGGCAAATAAACACTAGTTGAGGGTCTATTGCTCGAATCTGCCATTTAATAATACTTTCGCAGTGTAATCTCGTTGATATATGTGCTAAATTACACCTATTAAATACAAAACATTATTTACATGTTTAAGAAAAAAAAGTTCTTTCTATAAATATTTGTATAAAGATCTGGATTACCGATCGATATAGAGAATTTTGTAATACGAAATAAAGTAGCGTACATGAAATAGATAAGTAAAATGAACAAGAAAAACAGCTTAACATACTATGTATCACGAGAAAGTAACAATATGCTAAAAACTCATTTTGTGATGTCAAGAACCAGAATCAAAATAGTTCCTAAAAACAAGTAAAATCCAACCAACAGGCTAGATGATAAAAGGAAGTATTCTGAATTTCACACATACTACTAGTCTACTACTTGTTTCTGTAATTTTTTCTCTTCTATCTTGCGTTCTAGAGATAATCCTACAACGAACTTTCTATTCTGTACGGTTTTCTGCCAGTATTTCAGCTTCTTTTCAGATTAGGTTCTTTTTTTAAGATTTTCAACATTTCACTGTTTCATGTTCTCTTTGGTGTACCATTTATATTGGAGCATGTTCCCGTTTAACAGGCTGGCTTCAGACCCAATCGCAGTTGTGCTTAGCTTAACAACGCACATTGAGGCAGAGTTTCAGAAACGACTGAAGGACAACTGTGGTGTATGTTGACCTGATTGAAGCATATGATACGGTCTGGAGAAATTCCTCAAGTAGTACCATGTAGCCGAATAGCATTTTTATTAAACAACATGCTTCACGATAGGCCCTTCCAAATAATAACAGAAGAGAGCAAGAGTAAAATTAGACATCTTAATAATGGATTGCCTCAAGGATCAGTACTTGCACCTGTCCTGTTTCATCTGTATATTTCTGACATGCCCCACACAAGGCCAAAAAAGTTTGGTTATACCGATTATCTGGCTCTTGCGTGCTGGAGTGAAACCGTAGAGGGAACTAATAATAAACTTTCAGAGGACCTGTACGTGCTGGGAAAATACTTCGCCAGCTGGATACTAATCCCGAATATAAATAAAACAGAAGTGCCGTGCTTTCACCTCAGTAATAAACAAGCACATTCAAAGCCACAGTTAAACTTCAATAACAACTTATTACGTTATAATCCTTACCAAAAATATCTGGGAGCAACAATGAATCGAACACTCTCATATAAAAAAACATCTAGAGAACACCACAGGTAAAATAAACACTAGAAATAACATAATCCATAAACTCTGCGGTACTGCTTAGAACACCCTTAGAACGTCAGATCTTAGCCTTGTTTATTCAGTAGCTGAAAACTGCGCCTCAGTGTTGCTAAACAGCTGCCATGCAAAGAAGATCGACATCAAACTCAACGAAACCATGAAAATCATTAACGGTTACTTAAAAAGTACACCTTTCCCTTGGCTCTCAGTCATATTGCCCCTCCAATCATCCGGAGACAGGAAAGCCTGGTAAGAGAATATAATAAAATAGTATCGAATCTCCACGTTCCAGTATACAGTGATTTACTTGATGCCGGCCTGTCCAGACTGAAGTCTAGATCTCCTCAACTAGTGCTAAGAAAGCAACTTATAGTACAAGTTCTAAACTCAAATGATAGATGGAGATGATAGATGGTAGATGGAGTATTGGGCAACCTTGAAACCCGGTCAAACAGCCGATATTATTGATTTTACTGTGGCTTTAAAAGGAATGGTGCTGCCTCGACATGGAAGACGCTCAATAGAATAAGAACATCCCTTGGAATTTGTAGTGACTCATTCTATAAATGGAGACTGAGACACCAATTTGCGAATGCGGAGAACCTCGCCAGACTATTCACCATACTACAGCTGAGTGCCCCCTTACAGCATATGGAGGTGAGCTGAGTGACATTTTTGAAGCGACAATGACCTTGATTGTAAAATTTAAGTTTTAGATGAATATTTTTAATCCATGTAAGCTATACGCTAAATAAATAAATAAATTTGATATACCACGTTTTCCCTTTCTAATCACTGCTGTTTTCCATATCTTTTTAATTTGTCCTTCGCCATTCATACGCACGATGTATCTGAACCACATAAGTTGTTGCTTTTTAGTTTTGTCCCCTGTCAGCCACTGTTTGTTTTTTTTATTTTATTACGACGCGTAACATCCACTGCTGCTTTCAAATAACGCATCTCACTAGCCTGAATTTTTCCTATTATTCGTTCAGTTAGAGTCCAAGCTTCACATCCATAAGTCAACGCCGGCACATAAAATGTCTTAAATATCGTATTTTTGTTTCTAAAGAAACTTGAAACTTATTTTTTTTTTAATGAATGGCCTATTTAAGAAGTAATAGAAATTGTTGGAATCGACCTCAAATACTTAAAATCCTGGTCTGATTTAATTTTATCATTTTCCATATTGGTATCTATTTCTCTACATTCTTTTGCAATAGCTTCTGTTTTCTTTATGTTTAATTTCAGGTCAAACTTTTTCAATTCCTCGTTCCAATTATTTGAACTATTTAGTAAGTCCTTTTCTGTGTAGGATAGTATCAGTAAATCATCCGCATAAATTAGTTACATATATCTGCCGCTGATTATACACCAGTAAACCAATAAATAGCAGCAGACTCAGGACCCATCCTTGTCTTACTCCGCTATTTGTAATAAACTATTTTAAACTGATATTGTGAGATTCTCACTATGTTTCTTATTGTTTTATATAGGCCTTTCATTGCTCTGAATAACGTGTCATCTACTCCTCTCTTTTGCTGTATGCTCTATATTTTATCCATGGGTGCATTATCAAAGGTACTTTCGAAATTCATGAAGCATACGTTAATTTTATAGCTATATTGTACCGCTCTCTTGTCTTGCACAAAATAACATCTCCATTGTGCGTCTGTTTGGTTGGAATCCGCTCTGATTGTCAACAAATGTATGGCCAACTTTATCTCTTAATGTTAGTTCAAATTATTATTTCGTACAGTTTACACATAACACTAGATTGAGATAGGCCAATAATTATTACATTCCATCGCCTTTTGTAACAGTCAACACTATTATGGCTATAATCCAGTACCGTAATCTTGCATGCCCTATTTATTACTTTATCCAATATTTTTTTTCCAATCTTTTTCAAATACTTTATCATTTCTGCCTTTACTCCATCATACCCTGCGGCTGTTCCATTTTTTTACCTTTTTAATAGCCATCTCTACCTCCTCCAAACTTATCATTTCTTCCACACCAGAACTGCCGTTTTCTTTCATACACTGCTCTAGTAAATTATCTTCTCTAGATCAGCCTAATTTTTAATTGAAATATTCTAACAATCTACCGCTTATTTGCTCCACATTCGTTAATAGATTTCCCTCTTTTTCTTCAATACTAATAATTCAGTTATTATTTTCCTCTATCTTAATGTTTCCAGAGCTCTATATAATAGTTTTGTATTTGCATGTGTATCTTCTTCAATTTTTTTCCAATTCTAATCGCTTCAAATACGTTTTCCTTAACTCTCCTGTTCAGTTCTATCACTCAAGTAGTTTTTTACTTGACTATTCTTTTGTATTTTGTTTCATTCTTAATTTCTTCACTTCACCATGTCGTATATTCTTGCTGTGCCATATGCCTCTTCCGCCACTTCTAATATTCTGTCTTTATACATTTTTCATATTTCCTCGATGTATTGAATTTCATTTCGCTTTATATATTTCTATTTGCTTTCCACTTCCTCATGATGTATCTACTTAGCTTCTTCTAACAATTTGTAGACGTTATACTTTGATGTGATTTTCTTTATTTTTCGCTTACTATTTGTTATCAGTGTGTTCAGTAAATGTATATAATCCTAAACCCTTTTACTGTAACGGTGTATCCAAAATTTTGCCATTCTTCGTTTATAAATTTCTTCCATATTTTCCAGGCTTTAGCCATTACTTTGCTTGGTTCCACATTTTTTTCCTCTTTTCTAATATTTTCCTGACCGTATCGTTCAATGTCTGTGGAGGTCTTTCTCTCTTCTTCCCTATTTGTAACCCTGTTTTCCAAATATGTTTAGAGGATCCGTCTTCTTTCATTCTTTTCACATGCCTCCACCAACACAGTTGCCTTTGTTTTATAAATGCCAGAATTGGCTTTACCTGCAGTGCTTGTCTAATTTGTGTATTCTTTCTTCTATCTCCTCTATCCCTTTTACTCTCCTGTGATACTTGATTTCCGTAGTTTGTATTTTGCTCCTCATTCTTGCTGTTAATACCCACGATTCGTATCCATACGTATGTTAATACTGGTCTGTACACTGCTTTATATACCTTTATTTTTTTCTGCCGTGTAATTACTCTCCTCTTCACGAATTTATCATTAATTGCGTAGAACAATTAAATTGTCTTCTCTATTCTTGTATCTATTTCTTTATCTCGTTTTCCCGTTTTATCTATATTAACTCCCAAATAACTGTACTAGTCCACCTGTTCTATTTTTCTCCCTACAATTCCATATTTATATCTTCATCTCCTAGCTTCATGACTTTTGTCTTGCTTTTGTTGATCTTCAGATTATTCTTTCTTTACTCCTCATTCCAGATGTTGAAATTTTCTTGTAGTTTCTGTAAACTGTTTGTCATCAAGCCACATCATCCGCAAATGTTCCCTCGGATGTTTTTGTCTCGCAAGTTCCTGTATACTACGAACATCTTTTTACTTCTTCTTGTGCAAATCTTGAGAATCTCATCCATGTATATTGTAAACAGAATCGACTTAATCCCCCTCCTTGTCTTAGTCCGATCTTCGTTGTAAATCCTTTCAATTTCATATTTTTGTTTATCACCTAGTTTCTACTGTTCTCATAGTCCTGTTATTCTTATCGTTTTATTGTTCAGTCCTTTCTGCCTTAAACTCTTTCAAACTTTATCTCTTGGTATGCTACTTAGTAAATTGATTTTAATTATCGAAAATGAAATATGTTTTTTAAAGTTACTTCTCTTATGCTCATTTAAATGCTACTAATACTTTTTTAATACTTTGTTGGAAGTACGTAATACATGCCGAAGTAATATTATGTCTACTTCTAGAGAATATAAAACGATGAAATGAAACAGAAATTGGCCCTTTTATTTCTTCAAATAATCAAGCAAGAGCTCAATACTATAAACAACTCCAAATCACTTGTCTTTTTAACTCTATGAATTCACATTGATTGGTTCTTTACCTGTACGCAGTTTGCGGACGCTTTTATAGGGACCGTCAGGGTAATACAATACTACAGCAATCCTTGTGCAAGAAATAAATATAGACACATATTACTGAGCAACTTTGAGCAATATTTTATAACATTTTAAAAGGTTATTAGCATTGAATTGAGAAAATCGTCTTCTCTTATCATAGAAACAAAAATCAGATTTAAAAACGATGTGCCAAAAACAGCCAGTCCATCCGAAATTGTGAGCGATAATATTTTCTTGTAGACCAGTGTCTTCTTCTTCCTCTTCTGGTTATTTAGGATGGACGCCTTTAGGCCCAATCCAAAAACTTGAGCACAGAACTCTTTGTGCCACCTTCAATAGATCTCTCAGATCCACTCTGTTAGTCTTGTGCGATAAAAACTCGATAAAACGCACTATACTCCTGAGGGAAAATTGGGGTACACTCGTAGGATTCAATAGATCTCTTCTGAAATGTTTCTGTCTGAATCCTTTCAGTGTTTTTCACATTTGCTACACAGCGACTCGCTAACCAAGCCCATGTTACTTCCTTAGAGCACGATGTTCGGCTATTAAGCCGGTAATAATATTAATTTCTTTTTTATTACTACGAATTAGGTAGGCCAGCCAGTGTATTTTGTTAACTAAACCTAATATAATGTTTCCTTTATTTGCATTTCAAGTTTCCAAACCAAAGCATTTAAATACATGTATGTAAATATGCTTTCTACATTTTACGACGCTAATTATTCGAATATTTTAATAGAAAAAATTGCCGGACCATTGCTTTAACAACTGAGCTATTAAGGACTGTGATTTCGAATCATTGTGGGAAGTTACATTAAGGAAACGTAACAAGTGTTCATTTGAAAAGTCAATCTAGTAGCATGTGATTTACTGAGAACATTTTGAAGTATGTCGTAAATTAAAATTTACCTACGAAGTCGTATATTTTGACAGTTTCATACATACTAATAAATAACATATAATAGGTATTTATTGAAAACTAGTTTTTATACAGAGAACGAGCCATCGAAAAAATTGATAATTGGAGTAGACTGTGAAATTGGGTTGGTACTTTAGCCACTTCCACATAATGACACATTACTTGATGCTTGACAGTTTCATTTGGTTTCATTGTAAAAAAAAAGGTTATGGCATTGAAATAATACTACAACAAAAAAGAAAACAAATAATTTATTTAGTATCGAAATCATAATCAAAATTTACATATAGCTACAGAAGCTGTTGAAAATGTTGTCCATTACATCTAAACACAAACCAACTCTTCTCCGCAATTCAGCAAAAACTTTATGCAGCATTTGCGGTGAGTTGTTGATCTCTTCACACTTTTCTGTTATGCGAATTCTCAGTTGTTCCAGATTATGAATTGGCGTTGAATAAATCGAATTTTTATGTATGGCCATACGAAAAAATCACATATGTTTAAATCGCAAGACCTAGTTGGATATGGGATTTCAGTGTTCCTGCTTATTATTCTGTTATCAAAAAATTCTCTGAGATATTGAAGTGTTTCTCTGGTCGTATGTGCTGTTGCACCATCTTGTTGGAAATACCCATTTTGTAATTCCTCATCATCCAGTTGATTTATGAATGAGCCGAGTATCTCATTGCGATATCGTGCAGTAGTAAGTGTACCTTCAAAAAAAATGGGACCCACCAATCTTCTTCGACATATTCCAACCCAAACACCACTTTTTGGGGATGCAATGTTTTTTAACAAAAAAATGAGGATTTTTGGAGGACCAACACCTCATATTCTATGAATTAACATACCTATCCAGAAAGATATATGCTGAAGAGCTTCAATATTATCAGCTGTACGTTTAGATGGCCGTCCACTTCCAGTTTTTCGACCGACGCTACCAGTCTCTCTGAATAACTTTACACAATTTGTCAAAACATTGTAAAAATCATTGTAGTCAAACACTAATTCAGGATGTTCTTCACTAAAATCAGCCATGCATTCCGTAATTGAATACTGCCACTCGCCATTTACTTTCATAATTTTTGCTTTTTGTTCTATGTTGAATACCATTTTGTAAATAAATTTAATTTTCTTAATAAGAGTTTTGAAAAATTTGACACAAACTTATAGTTTCAATGTCAAATAATAAATGTCATTATGTGGAAGTGGCTAAAGTACCAACCCAATTTCACAGTCTACTCCAATTATGAATTTTTTCGATGGCTCGTTATTATAAATGTACAATTTTGATACTATATGTTTAAAAAACGTTTTGATATTTTAATATATTTTTGTGTATGTCATTTGTTTTTATAATGTAATCTCCTATTCTTATTATATTTACTTTTATAATAGATTGCGCCATATTTGAATTTTATATACTATTATGATGGTTTGTCATTTTCAGGTTTTTAAAATTTTTCAATTTTAAATTGTTTAATAAATGACGGTAAATATAATATTTTATTAAATAACACTTAATTTAAATAAATTATTATTTTTTTTATAGGTAAATTTTGTGCTTTAACCACACTTTTGACACAAGAAGGAAAGAACATATTTCATGTATATTATTGTAAATAAATATAATAATTAAAGTTTTACATTATTGTCACAATCAAGGTTGATTTATTATTTTGGTTCATTAATGTATTAAATTATGGCAATAGGTAAAGAGTTTTTTTTTGGATGTATTGTGATGAGTTAGCAATATAATTTTAAAACTTTTCACATTAATTTATTAATATAGTATGAAGTATCAACATGAATGAATAATATACTTACTTTGGTGTATAAGTTTCTGAAATGGGGTCTGTAGTTTATTTCGTTCCTGTAACTTTGTTATTATATTCTCTCGCCAATTAAAATCTTCTATAGCAATTTTATGTTTGGATGCTAAATATGATTCTAGTACTCAATCATTTTATAGTGTTGGAGCCATTGTGTTTTTTAAATCTTTTTTGAAAAGTGATAATAAATCATAATAATTATCTTAAATATGTTTAAAAATATTGCGCACTTTTTTACTTTCCTTTAAATATGTAATGTACTCAAATAGATGTCATTATTTATTCACTTTAATTAAAAATGTGTAGATAGTCGAGTAGTTTTGCTTGCAAATATAATACGATTAATTAAAAATGTGTAGATAGTCGAGTAGTATTGCTCGCAAATATAATACGATTTTGTATTACCTTGTAATTATGACAGTTGTCTAAGTCTAATTTTTTGACTTCTGTCATTTTACTAAACTTGAAAATTTATGTTAGTGTTGGGCACTCGTTAAAAGTGAAATAGTACCATTGTGCGTAAAAAAATTTTATACAATGAAATTATATATATATTTTTTTTTAATTAAGGGCACACAAAGTGTTATTATATTGGTGTTTTCGACATATTTCATCATTAATTAGCTACACTGTGTACGTACAGTGCGGACAAAGTTTTCATGCCTGGTTGCCATGGCAACTTATCGTTTATTAAGATCTAAAACTACTAACTATAACAAATGTTGAAAATGTTGTCCTTCAAGATCAATGCACTTTAAAATCCTCCGTTCAAAATTTCTGATGATATTCTGCAACATTACTGGATTGTTATTAATTTCCATGCATTTCTGTTCGATTCTCTGTAGCATATCATTCAAATTCAATACAGGTGTTCGAAATATGTTATTTTTTAGATAAGGCCACAAAAAGAAGTCGCAAGGTGTTAAATCGCATGAACGTGCAGGCCAGGCAATTTCAGTATTTCGACTAATTATACGCTCATCAAAAAATTCTCTTAAATAATCCAAAGATTCTGCAGTACAGTGACAAGGTGCTCCGTCTTGTTGGAAATATGCATTTTGAAGTTGATCATCATGCAACTGATTGACAAATGGTTGTAAAATTTCCGTACGGTACCTTTGAGCATTTAACGTTCCCTGAAAAAATATTGGTCCAATATTCGTCTTTGGCTTATCGCTGCCCAAACACCAATTTTCTCTGGATGTAGCGATTCTTCATTAATTACATGTGGATTTTCACTACTCCAAATTCTTGTATTTTGTGAATTTAGGTATCCCGTTTTATAAAACCATGCTTCATCAGTAAAGATGACTATATGCGAAAGTTCTCCATTATTGTTCATATTTACAAACCAATTACAAAACTGTAGTCTACGTGGGTAATCAATTTCTAACAATTCTTGTACTGCTGTGATACGGTATGGATAAAGTTGCATATATTTTTTTAATATCTTGTAAGTTGTACCATCAGAAAGGTTTATTTGTTGACTCAAATGTCGAACAGATGTTTGTGGTTCATTTTCCATTATTTCTTCAACACGATTGACAACTTGAGGTGTACGTTTCTTAACTGCTCCGCTGCCTGATTTTCTTAAGAGACTACTAGTTTCAGAAAAAAGTTTTAAAATTCTATCCAAAGTATTCCTAAATTGTATATAATCTATTACAAAATGTGGAAACTCAACTTGAAATTCTACCATGCAATCTTGAACTGAATAAACCCATAAACCATTAATTTTATTACCACTTCGAAAATAAGCCCGGACTAAAAAAATTTTGTTCTAAAGTGAAAGCCATTTTAAAACTGAGAAGCGATTTATTTAAACCAGAATCGACGCACGATTATTTTATGCACTAACTGATATTTATGATTGACATTATCAAATGTCAATTGGATTTACGTTTACGGAACAACAAACACATACTAATATATATGCATCTTATTCTATCAAAATTTCAAAGTAACCTAGATTGACTTTTCAAATGAACACACGTTATGTATATTTCCCCCATAGTCGGCAGTTGTTGCAAATTTATTGCATTTTCGCGAAGTAATGTGAATGTAAATATGATTTCTATATTTTACGACGTTAATTAAATAAAAGGTTTTGGTTTCGACAAACGTAGTTTATTTTGGGCATACTATAAAGAAAATTGTATAATGAAAAACATTATTAAAAATATTAACCAGAATGCAATAATTTTTAAATACTTTCTTATTGGTTCAAAAAAATAAATTTATATTAAATTAACATTTTCAGTTCGGACTATCAGATATTGAAATTTAAGCACAAAGGCTATCCCACGAAGCGGTAGTATTTTAAAATTGTTTACTCTCTACAGTTTGTGTCCCTTGTTTAAACGTTCCAACCGACCCATCTATAGACCGAACGACTGTCTGGAGTTTTACGTACGGGTAGCACTTTACATACATTAGACGTCGTAAATAACGGACATTGCATTCCCGTTCTCAAATAAAATCCGATTTTAACTATCCGGGTTACGTTTTATTCATTCAATTACCATAAATATGTCCCTCCGGTGCATTCAACGAATAAAATTTTATACGTTTAAGTGAATGTGACAATTTCCTCAGTGATATATATGATGTTTTTACAAACGTTTGGCCCATCTTCTTCATGTGGTTGGTTCTTCTATAAGTGCTAAATATCTCAGATCTTACGATATCATTTGCCTACTTGAACTTCATTACGTGTACTATCTTTTGGGAATTATGAAATGGGGTGAAAGGTATGCAAGCAATATTCAAGCAATTTTATAGCTAACTTAAAGTCAATTATTTGAGGATTAGGGCAATTATTTCTTAATATCGTTTCACTTCCAAATCGCAAGAGAAAAATAAGTAGAAAAATGTTAGGGCTAGGGATTTCAACATCAAAACTACAAGGAGCGCTCATGTCATACACACATGGACATAGTAAGAAATTCCAGTGCACTTTATAGTTTATGACGGCAACTAAGTAATGTCTCAAAACGTGCGTTAATTAATCAAAATGGCGTACAAACGCGTGATTGCGAGGATAGGGCAAACAGAATAACTAATTGTTTTGAAATTTGTCGTGAAGAAAGCTGTTAAATCAACCAGTGCCTCTGAAGACATCAAACTTTTCAGTTACAGTAAAATATTTAAAAGACGAAATATGACTATGCATTTAGGCCTTTTGAATCAAATTAATTAGATATACACCTGAGCAAATTAGACGGTTGCAAATTCACTAGCACTAAAAACATAAACAATTACATTGGTAGATAGAGTAATAACCAGCATTTTTTTGATCAAAATTGCAATAGTGAAAATTTGCTACTACGTCATCATACAACAGCAACAATGCATATTCTAAAGAATGCATGAGGCCCTCAAAGAGAAACGGACTAGTTAGAACAGAAAAGGCGTTCGATTTTTGATAGACAATGCATGACCCCGTACTAGCTAGTATTAGCTGCAGGAACAGTTCAGAGGTATTGTCATATGTTCGTATAATCTGGACGTCACTTCGAAAGATTTCTACTGAAATTCTTATTCAAACCATTAACAAAGTTCTTGGGAGGTTAGTATTTCAGGAATAGTGAAGCACACAATCCTATCATAGTTGTAGATTGTGAAACTTTTTTAATCCGATAGCAACCAAGCATAATTGGTAAGACACTAACTCTGTTCAGAATTTGTCTCTATGGCTAATGGCTCATGGCTAATTAAATTGTTGCCTTGCAATAATAATAAGTATATTGGAAAGTTTAAACTTATCGAAAGGAATTAATCATTTTTGTGACCTCTTTCGCTCATTACTTTCCCAAACCTCACGTATCTAATAATTCATGACCTAGCATTCCCCAACAGTCTAACGCCAATTACAGGGGGCATTGGTAGGCCATGAGCTATTATTATACTCGCGCCCGTGAAAGGACTTCGATCCCATGCCCTCTGGCATAACTAACCAGTGGCTTAATATTGCAATATCGAGCGGCAAACCTGCGAAATATATCGTTAATAATTAAAATAGGTCTTTTCTATTTATAGAAGACATAAAGGATATCTTTAAATTAAAGAATATTCCAAGAGAATATATAATTGTTGAATGTTAGAAGCAATACACTGAGAAAAATATATAGTATAGGTTACTGCAATTATATATATATATATATATATATATATATATATATATATAATATCTTCGTGACCTTGGTATGATAAGGTAAACTTAATAAGTCGGCGATTAAAGGTCTGGTTTACTTCAGAGTATATATATTTAAAACAACCCTACATGTTTCGGCAATACGCCTTTGTCAAGAGAATACAAAATATAAATGACAGAATATAAATTTATATTCTGTCATTTGTATTTTGTATTCTCTTGACAAAGGCGTATTGCCGAAACATGTAGGGTTGTTTTAAATATATATACTCTGAAGTAAACCAGACCTTTAATCGCCGACTTATTAAGTTTACCTTATATATATATATATATATATATATATATATATATATATATAATATCCCATACTACAAGCGATAGTTGCTATAGTGACAGTGATGGAAGTGTAATAAAAAATACGACATTGTTGTATTTATTGAAAGTGGTTGCTTGCACAATGCAACTTTGGTAAAATAATATAATAAATTGTAGTAAGAAAGCAATTATACAGCATAGGAGCTGATGTACAAAAGGAGTTGATGTACGAAAATAGTACTATGTGTTAATAATATCTCTTTCTTTCTCTTTTTTTTCCATTTCGGCGTCGATGGAGAACGAACCGAGCTGTAGTATCATTTGTTTACTGGCCACCCATCCAGCAACTGAGTATGGTAATGTCTGTTTTACTACGTCAATTGTGATACTGTTACCTGGAATACACACCCTTATTGTCTGCTATCAAATTGCCTGATTATACCCTTGAATACAAATATCGCCCCTGATTTAGACATCGGCTTAGGAATCGTAAGAGTACAAAATAATACGATGTATAATATTTTAAAATAGATCAGTTTATTATTACAGCGTCATCTTAGGTACTTATAACAAACAATACCAGTTGGTTCGATTTTAGTAATCTCTTTCAATAAAAATCGCACACGCATTGTTCTTCACACAATAATGGCTTAAGTTGCATTTAGGATAGTAAAATTGTATATTCACATTTCTTCAGTTGATTACTAATTGTGTTAACGCCATAAGCAACTGCAACTTGAATGTGTCAACACTGTCAGTTGTATTAACTGTGCAACTGTGCGTCAAATTCTGTTGCACAATGTATAAATATGAAATTTATTTTGAATGAAGGTGCAAAAGCGGTTGGTATTCATCAGGGGCTTCATAAAGAGTTTGTAGAAGAGTGTCTATCACTCAAAATAGTCTTTGAATGGTGAATATCCTTCCAGAATAGTCGTGAACGTCGAACTTGTTAATGCTGCTCATCTAGAGAGTGGTTTTGGATAGTAAAGATTACCCATCCCTTAACCCTTAACACTATCCCTTAACACTATCGAAAACATGTATTTGTTACGGTATATTTATGCAAAGAAGTGTTATGTTCATAAGTTAGTTATATGTCTGACGAAGCTTCTGTGTGTGTGAAACGATCGTTACTTTGTGAAGTAATAAGTAGTGAAATTCATACAAATTTGTTTTAATTTATCCCAATTATAATATTTATATTACATGCTATTTTATACGATAAACATGATAATGTATTTAATTTGATTGACTATTTACTATAAAGTTACTTAAAGTGAAAATGTAAACGCAATTTTAATTGTGCTAGTCTGATGCTTTATTAAGTTTTCTTCAAATGTCGTTTGTTTCTGAAGAAAATGTAGTAAATTATGTTTTTGTACAGAATACTTTCCCTTTATATAATGCAAAATACGTTATGCGATATTAGAATTCAAAAATGTGCATACAGCAACCCCTCTGAAGTAATGAAATATCTTGTTTCTTTAAAGACAACACAAATTTCAGACCTATAGCTAGATAAGCTCTACGTTCTTCTTTTGCGTAATTGGTATATCTTTTCACTGAATGTGAAGGCTTAGCTTGCTACAGGTCTGTAATTTGTCTAGTCTGTATGCAAACGTGATGTGTTTTTACTTCATTGGTCTGGTACACATATTGGTGACTGAATTTATAAATTTGTTTATAGATAAAAATGTATGAACATGCTAATTACTGATGTGTGCTGCAACATATAATCAATAACGATAATATTAAATATTGCATGGACCTTTGTTAATATGTATACATTCTTAAATATTTTGTATTTGGATTAAAAACATGGAAATCTCGCTTTTTCAAAAAAAAAATAATAATTTAAATGACTATGATAATAGTAGTATACAAAACGCCACTGGACCACCAACCTATCAACCACTAAAAACTGCACTATTATGCACTATTTACACTATTATTAATTTCAACTTACTTTTAGCATTTAACTGCCGCAAATGCGTAGTGAAGAAATTAACTGTTGCATTGGAAGTTATAAACGTGTTTTATGGGAATTGCGTAGAGAGAAACTAGTCTGTGTTCACCAGTGCAGTTAAATCGTTTATTTAACAAAAACTATTAATAATTGGTTACAAGAATGATTAAATAAATAAAATGACTTAAGTAAAAATTATACTACACATTTTTCCCTTCATTATATGTACCTGTACATATAATGTTCTATAATTACCGTGGCTTCATAGGCTCTTATCTAATACAGAATACTCGTACATTTTAATTCGACCAATTTTACACATAGTGGGAAATATATATACAGGGTTAGACATATGTATGAATCCATTCGAATATATTTGATATGGCCACTTAGATTTTAATAAGACTTTCCACAATTAATTAAATGCAAATCGATGAGCATATTTATATCCGAATCAGACTTCCGCTTTGGCCGGAAACGATCTTATCCTTTTTTGTTTTAAACGAAACAACCCGTATATTTTTACGAATTTCAATGGTACGTTGTGAGTATCCGTTCTCTTGTAATATGTTTTTTATTGTTCTCATTTCTTCGTTTCGATGTTCTGCGTCCGACAAAGTTTGAAACCTGTGGATTAGTGTTTTTACTACAGAGTTTAACTGCGCCAGGTGATGATGTGAAGATGCGTCGAGATATCTATTTATGTGCATAGGTTTCCTGTAAACTGCTCTGGGAGTTCAGCAGTAATCATGTTTGGCACTCATTCTTTCAACATCGATAGAGATATTTCATTAAATCTAATAATGCAAATTTTATTGAGAACAAGAAAAATTAACAAAAAAAAAGATAAACAAAATAAATATTAGTTAAGAAATGATGACCGTCCACTTTTTGACAATATGAAACTTTATAAACAAATTCTTGAATAACGTTTACGAAAGCCTCCTCAGGAATTAATTGAACTTCGTCAATTATTATTATTATTAATACGTATCGCTCTGTTAATGAACAGAGCGATACGTATTAACACCAACCAACCAAAAAAGAAAGAGATCTACAAGGACAGCATTTCTTCCTTGCGACACGACAGAGACCATTTTCTTACACCACAGATAAGAAAATAAGAGATATTTTGTCTAGTACAAAGGACAAAATAGAACTGGAAAACCAAGGTGTCTACGAAATACCGTGCTATGAATGCGACCAAGCATACATAGGGCATCCAACCTGAAAAACCAACGTACGGAGGGAAGAGCACAGAAATGGGGTAGCTAGAAAAGAAACATCATCCCTAGCTAAACATGTAACACATACAGGACACACCGTCGACTTCGCCGGTACAAGGATAATAGCCCGCGGTACGAATTTAACGTACAGAATAATAAGAGAGGCTATAGAAATGAGAAACGACAAAATTGTATGAACAAATGTGACGACGGACAACGTTTGTCTGATACATGGAAACCAACCTTATTTAATAAACAGATTACACATAAGCGACGAAATCATAGTAACTCACGAAAGACCAGTTACACCAACACGGACTGAACCGGCCGACCAATAGCCAACAGCGACAGAACAATCGATGAACCAATCACAAGAAGCTTGACAGGCGTCCTTACTACCACTGGACCGTATAATACGAGTGGCACAGGAAATAGATGCACTCTTGAAGTTACCATCGCAACGAGAATCCTCAAGAAAAAGGTAAAAGTAATGTCATCTAAACGTCAGGAAAAAGTTGTCCTTCCCAGGACGAGGAAAGGTATAGGTTAGATAATTTTAGTATCAAGTGTTTTAGTTATAAGAATAGTTAAATTAATGTTTGTGTTAAATGTCAAAAAGAAAAAGAAAATTTGTATAACATAAAAAAGGATGCGAAGAAATTTTATTAATATTATTTTCCTTCATTACTTCCCACAGTATATAAAATTTATTGATTGTGATTTGGCAGCCATGAATAAATTTGACTGTTTCAGCACCATTATTTTCCGAATTAAATTGTATTGGCACTGCCTTTTTTTTGTTTAGACAATTTTTACTAATTTTTACATGCAATCTTTGCACAGCACAAATTAATTAAATTAGTAATTGATATGCGATTAACAAATTTCGACGATTGGCGTTAATATTTGCATAGCACAGTCACGCAGCGGTAGGTGCGTTCGACTCTGTTGTATGGACAAGAATCGTAACTCTATTTATTCTATAAATATTGTCTCTATTTATAAAGTATATACCCATACGTAGCTGTTTATTACTTCGCATGTTTGATTTAGTCCGAAGCAGTGAATGAGACGCTTGTTGTACAGATAAAATCTCACAACTCTAATTATCACTGTTCAATATAGAAAAATGTATTAAATTTTCAGAAAACAATTATGGGACGTTGCATCGAATTTTTATTAAGCTTTGAAAATTATAGTAAATATCTGAGTTTTTGCATCTTTATAAAAATTTTAATTAAATGAAGTTACTCTAAAAAGTAACGAATTAAGCTAAAATCAGACAAAAATAGTGTATCGACTATTAGGCATATAAAATATTCAGTTTTAGTGAAAATTATTAATTATAAAACGCATTATTTAACGGTTTGTACAATATATGTGTACAAATTCTTCCTAATTAGTGCGAAATTTTTACATCCATTTACAACCCACAAATAACAATAAAATTTATCGTTTCGATACATTTACGTAGGAATAAGCGGGCTATAATTTCTCACAGCATGTTAAGTCTGCTCCGATTTTCGGTGCGAGAAGGTGTTTCGCGGGCGTACAATCACATAAATTCGGGGCTATATATCGTCTCTTAATTTAATATGTACATTGTTAAAATGTATTTGCAATTGTCTTGTAGTCGTCGGCCGACCAGCTCGTATTTTTATCACGGGCACAGATTTATTTGGGCCTATTGGGCGACACAACATATCAAGTGAGACATTATCTGGACCCGATTCGCGCATATTCAATGCGAAAGCTGACAAGAACAAACAACCGTCCCATGTAAAACATTGTCTCTTAAATAATAGTAATCGAATTTCAAATATTTTCTCTTGAAATGATTATCCTCTATATGCAGAGATACGGTATAACGTATTAAACTGATATATTGCGATTAATTGCGTTCGGATAGCAACACAGTTTTTTTAAAGAGCAATTTGTTGCACTTCTGCGATTTCTGCTAAAGAAACGTCGTGAGTTGTAGATAATCCTAGCGTCAAATGAATAATTTAAACGATTCGTATAATATTCTAGCAACGGTAAACACATGCACATATCTCCAAAAGAGTGTGTGCTACAAAATTGCATAGTTTTTGACATAAACTTAAACGAATACTTGGTAATGATTAAAATAGGTATTTCTATGAAACAGAAACAAACTTATTGCATGGATGACTCAAAAACAATAATGAAAACTATACGAGGTGAGATCCAGATGTTCCCGGACTGATGCTGTAAAAATTTGTAACTTAAGTTTTATTCCTAGCGGTTGTTGTCACATTCGAAGTAGTCTCTTTGCGTAGCTATGCAGCAATCCCAGCGTTTTTCTCAGTTCAGGAAGATATTCAGGAAATCGTTTCCTATCAACAAGTAAAGTACTGCTTGCGGTTCCTCTTGAATTTCTCCAATGCTATCCAAAACGTTGCCTTTTAGCTGCAGTTTCATCTTCGGGAAGAGACCCAAGTCACAGACAACCAGATAACCAGATATGGTGTATGAGCGGGTGAGGGGTGGGGGGGGGGGGGTCGAGACCAATTTCTCACTCGCCAAAGTCCGGACCTTTTGTATATGATATCCTCACGGAACCGCCTCAAAACATTGCAATAGAACTCGGAATTAACCGTTTGACCAGCTTGAATGAATTCCCTGTGCACTATGCCTAAACCAATGAGCATGCTCTTCACATTGCTTTCCGCCTGTCGGCATTTCTTGGGTATTGGCGAGTTCGGACTTTTCCACTGACTGTTTTGCTTAACTTCCGGATCATAACCATAAATCTAACTCTTGTCGCCGATAATCAATCTTGGCAAAAAATTTTCATCGTCCGCAGCAAGTTGTTTAAGCTCAGTGTAAATGGCAATTCGTCCCTGCTTCTGATCCTAAGTCAGAAGTCTCGGAACAAATTTCGCGGCAATACGATGCATGCCCAATTCTTCAGTCATAATTCTCTGAAATGTAAAATATTCTATTCCAACTTCATTTCAGATATCCAGAATTATCCGGTGGGATGCGATTGTGATGTTTAAACGTCAAAGTTTGGAATGCTTGCCGAATCATTCCATATTTAGGTAGCCGGTTTTCTGAGCTTAAACCAAAATTTAATGCAAGCGCGTTGCTCGTTTTTGGTTCATTATAATGATCGCAGCAGGACACAGTAACAACTTTAAGCAATCGCGCGTAGGCATCGCGTATAGGCTCATATTTTTTATTCGAAAACCTGCAAACACACCAAACGGTGAAAATTTTTGAACACCACTTCTCCAGAGACGCAAGGCGTCACGTTAATAGTTTTCAGAATTGGATACCAAAAGTCTTTAGCGGTGTTGATCAGTCACTTCGAAGTAGAATTGTAGCTTCATATTTTTTGAGATTCCAGAATTATCGGAAGTTACACACTTCGAGAGCAGCTATATACAGGGTGTATTTTTTGACTTGAAACTTTCAAATATCTCGAAAAATAAGCAGTTGACGAAAAAATGTCCAGATCTAAAATTCAATAATTCAATGGAGAAATACATTAGTACTAGAATTAGTAACTTTGAAATCTTAAACAGGAACCCGTGTACTTTATTACAGAGTCGAATTCTACTGGAAAAAGTAAGTAGGATTTGTCTGAAACGTGTTTTTTTCAATTCATGATAGATAGCGCTGTAATCGATGAAATTCTTTTTTTCAATTTCTCGCACTGAGAACCTATGCACACAATTCTGCATTTCGTGTGCAATAAAAAATACATTTTCCTCGTAAATATTCTAAATTAGTCTTAGAAAAACTTTATTCATTTAACCAATTTCGAATAACTGGGTAAATGTCACCTGTAGAAATCTTAATTGCTTGTAAATAAATAACTTAAAGAATAACCCAACGAAAATGACGTGAACGCAGTACCAGCTTGGGGTGCTCGTCTCTCACGTATCTGGGTTCTTCTATTTTAGCCGAAATAATAAATGTTTTATTTTGGACTTTTGTTGATATTTACAAATCATATGGTGAACCAAAAAAGGCTTTACATAATAAAATAAATACGTGGGACACCTTTTATATTTTTATAATCGACCACTAGATGGTGCTTTTGACATATGCAATCATTATATTCTTAAAGTTTGACATTTGTCAAAGAGAAATCCGCGATAGCTTAGAAATTGAGTCAGTAGTTTGTTGACAGTAACAGTTTTAAAACAGTGAGTTTGTAAAATAATGGAGACTACTCGTGAAAGCTTCCGTTGAATGATTTTTTACGGTTATAAAAAAGGCATAACTCCACAAGAATGCATTATATCGCTTCGGTCAACTTTTGGTAATGAAGCACCATCAGAGAAGACAGTTTACAATTGGTATGCAGAATTTCGTCATGGTCGTGCCTCAGTGATAGATGAATCACGTAAAGGTCGATCAAAAACTGTTGTGATTCCAAAAAACCATCGATGCTATGCAGAAAATGATAGAACATGATCGACAGGTGACTTACAGTGAGATAGAAGCATCTTTTGGCATATCGCAGATTGCAATTCCTTCGATTTTACATGAACATTTATTTGTAAAAAAAATATGTTCCAAATGGATTCCACATAATTTGACCGAAGCACAGAAAGCATACCGTGTTAATTGATATAAAGAGATGCGCAAAAAAATTCGACGTAGGAACCGCAAAATCCGTATACAACATCGTAACAGGTGACGAAACATGGATATATGCGTATGAGCCGGAAACCAAGCAACAATCTACTGTATGGACAAACCGAACCCCACAAAAGTTGCTTGTGCAAAGAGCACTTCTAAGAAAATGATTGCTTGTTTGTTCGGCTGTACAGGACACATCGCAACAATTCCTTTAGAGGATCGAAAAACTGTTAACGCTGAATGGTATACAGTAATTTGTTTGCCAAAAGTTATAGACGAAATCAGATTTTCAACACCTCAAGAAGCAGTCGAAGCCTTTGAAAACTATGTTTCTAAGATGCAACATTCAGAGTGGAAAAAATGTTATGAGAACTAGTTCGTACGCATGCAAAAGTTTATAGACCATAAAGGCAAATATTTTGAAACACAATAAAATAGTTTGTACCCAATAATTTTGTTTTCTTCCCAGATTTTGTAAAAATATAAATGGTGACCTTCGTAGTTAAACTTTTTGGTATGTCTAAGGAGGAAAGAAGATTTGGCAGTTTTCCGCCGAAAATGCTTATGTAGAAAAACAATTGGTAGCATAAATGTCCCTTCGAACAATATATGCTAATATACTACTAATTATAGTTTTTCTATTTTGCGTTCGAAATGAACTCATTATGAAACCCAAAACAGTATCGAAATGAGCTTCATTTCGATACGCTTTTTTTCATTTTTCAATGTTGGCGTTGTTCGAATACAGAAATAAATATCATTGCTGTCATATGATTTTAAGAATTTATGTACATTTGACAGATATGATATATGTTCGTATTTTACACAATCAACGTATGTTGTATACAATTGACAACAACATATATATGTTTCTATGTCACTCATGTTTATATTTTTAAATGAAATATCAAGTAATGTTAACGAAAATTAGTAAATAATATGTAATATAATATACTTCGCGGATAGCAAGATTTAAATTTGAAAATGTCAAGTATCAATGTGACCAACTGCATGCTTTATATAAAAATTAAACTCTGAACTTTCAAATTAAATAATTCCAATTTAAGCAATTTATTAATGTAAAAAACGCAAAATAGAAAAAATAGTATAAAAAACTCGTTTCATAAGGCCTTTTGCCGCTCGCTCTTTAGAAAACTCGCCGCAAGCGGCTCGTTTTCTAAACTGATCTCGTGCGGCAAAATGGTGCCTTATGAAACTCGTTTTTTAATATACTATTATAGGTTTACTGGGACATTTAAAATATAGTATTAAAATGTGTACTTCATGCGATGTTTTATGTCTCTGAATTAATATTCGAAAGGTAGAAAAAAATGAGGATATAGGACTTGTGTGTATTCTTGCTAGCGAATTGAGAGGTCGTAATACAATGTAATTATTTCTTTTATTTCTTATAACTTGGGTGAATTGTTCTAAGCGAGGAAACCTGCAGTACTGAGCACTATGCATACAAAAAGCCAGTATCCACAGAAACTTAGTATACGAGCATTGTTCTGAAACTACGTGGCCTAACACCAATTCGCAGGAATTTTGTTTACCATTCTGTGGAATCATCTTTTAATAAGTTAAATGTGACAGTATAGAGCAGTCAATTAGTCTGGTTTTGAGAGTACGCCAAATTCAACGTCTCGTGTGATTTTGTAATAATGGAAAAAACTGAGTTGAGAGCAGTGATAAAGTGTTTTCATTCAAAAGGCTTAGCACCAACCCAAATCAAAGCAGAACTGGATTCAACACTATTAGAAGCCGCCCCTTCGTTTTCATTGATTAAAAACTGGGTTGCCGAATTCTAGCGTGGTCGTATGTGCCCAAATGATAAACCCCGTAGTGGACGTCCAAAAGCTGTTACTGTATCGGATATGATTGAAAAAATCCACCGCATCTCTTGCGTGACCGTCAAGTAAAAGTACGCGAGATAGCAGACGTTATAAGTACCTCAAATGGCAGTATGTACAGAATTTTAACTGAAGAATTAACTGAAGAATGAAAAAATATTCGGCGCGTTGGATGCCACGGTTACACACACCGAGGCAAAAACTGAATCGTTTGAGTGTTTCCTGCGACCTTTTAGTACGTTTTCACCGCAACCTGGATCCACCATTATACTCCCGAAACCTAACAAGCCAAGCAATGGACAAAAAAGGGCTCTCCGCCACCTAATAAAATAAAACCGGTTTTTATCTTGATCGACTCCTTAGAAAAGGAGAGCAATAAATGGGGAGTATTATGCCAATTTGTTGCAACAATTAAGCGACAAAATCAAAGAGAAATGGACACGTTTGGCAAAGAAGAAAGTGCTTTTCCAACAGGATAACGCACCTGCCCACAAGTCTGCGATTGCGATGGGAAAAATTCATGAATTCGGATTTGAATTAGTGCCTCATTCACCCTATTCCCCAGATTTGGCTGCTAACGATTATAATCTCTTTCCAAACCTGAAAAAATGACTTGGCGGTAAGAGATTTTCGTGTAATTTCGAGGTAATCGCTGCTGCAAATAGCTATTTTGAGGACTTGGATTCATCGACCTACAATGAAGGCATTACTAATTTGAAAAATAAAATGTTTTTTTGATAATAAGACTTGCGTTTTCTTTATTAGGTCACTTAGTTTCCGAACCACCTTTGTCCGTTGACACCAACAACTCTAAATTCTATTTTACAAGAGATACTATAATACTAAAATAGTAAATTATATTTCAAAAAATAAAGCGCAGCTTTACAAGCATTGTGAGAAAATAATTGTGAATAAAAAAGGCTCAAGAGAACTCAAAAGCCTCAGTGGGCACATTATATAGCAAAAATAAATACTAAGAATTCAAGAGCTGCGTACAGGTTGCAGTTAATCCAGCCGATGCTTCAAAGCTTAATAGGAAATGAGCTTGTTCTAATTTTTCCCATCTACTAATGATAATAAAGCAAATATTTGGTTAGCAATTCAAAGAAGCCTTATTCATATTACATTTCACCATAGAGTTTTGCTTTCTTAATTTTTTCTTATCGCTCGGTAATAAAGATTTTCTAAGGGTTTCTTTGTTTGGTTCTTTAAAAGAGGAATGACATGACGAATTAACAACCATAGCCGAAAGCAGGGTTAATACAAGCAACAGCCAAATATAATAATTAATACAGACAACAAAGAAAGAAGAAATGATTCATTCAATTTCTTCTGTTACAGTAACTATAAAGTGCATATAAATACGACATTACACTTCTAAGTATTTCGCAGAACATTAACTAGAATATTACTTCTTGTGAAAGAAAAAACCGAAAATGACCATTTCCGTTCACCAGTGGATACGCTCAATATCTTGAAACCATCAAATTCACACTAGACTGAGCAATCATTCTCCATAAGTGTTATGAACATAATGAAACTAAAGCAGATTGGGCCCGTTTTTATAAAAATCTAATTACCACAAAATTAATAATTTTTTGGGGTACATAACGCAGTGATAGAAGTTATGATGGCGGAAACATAAAACAACTATATTTTTATATTCTAGGGATATTCCAAAGAAATTGTTATTACCATTATATTAATATTACAAAAACAGAATTACCTATCATATAAGAGACAACTGCGTACTTTATTTAATTTCGAAATACACTATCTGAATTACAATAACTATGGTAATACCGAAACAGTAGATCAAATTAATAATTTTGTGGTTTTGAACACAATTGTAGGATGTCGTTCTTACAAAACAACAATAGGACAAGTCATAGTTGTTTACCTAACTATTATTCCTATGCGATTTATTACTTAGAAAATGCTTTTTTTAATCTGTTTCTTTTTAAAGAATACACGTTCGAGGTATACGCATTATCTACTCTTTTAGTCAGTAGTTTTTGCTTTTTGTGGTACGAGTCATATTATGTAGTTATTTATTCGAGCTCTCGTCGATTATAATATCCCATATTACATAAAACAAGTGGTCTGTGTACAATCAACTTCAATTATACTGAACTTAATCAATGCTTGTGCGGTGATATTATCTGTATAATATTGTGCTTAAGCTAGGACGGACAAAGCAGTCGTTTTGCGTTGTCATCACTTTTCGACCTCCTAGCGTAAAATAAGTCAGCAGCTCCACGTAACTTCATCTCATTGAAAATGAAAGTCGAAAATGTGTATATGTACCTATATACATACGTATGTAGATACATACGTAGATAGTTCAGCAGTGGATTGACTATAGTGATGTCGAACTATTCGGTACATTAATATTCGTTACACGAGCGGACCCGATGTAATGATTACTTATTTTAAAATGTAATCGTTACTTTCGTATTTGACTTACTTTTGATACATATCGTTACACTCGTATATGATTACTTTCGGTACACAACGTTATAACTGTATTTCATAAGTCTTGTACATATTATTACGTTCCTACATATGCATTATATGTATGTAGTGTAAATCTACGAGTACAAGATCGTATTCATCGATTATCTATAGTCTATACTAATCGAGAGCATACTTTAAATAAATTTGAAATAAGCTGATCATGCTCACCAGTGATCATTTTTAAATTAATTATATATCAGCAAATAAATACAGAACAGACATAAACAAATACGATACACAATTTGGATTTAAAAATATAATTTGATTTGATAAGAACGGAAGTCTTGGTTAGAAATTTGGTTGGCGTTGGAAATACTCTTTTAATTGTCTATTTTTAGTTAATATTTCGTATCTCAATTGGTGCTTCATAAGGGTAAAGGAACGCTAATTAAGTTGTATCTAATACAACATATTATGTAATATCTATACAATAAAATCATACTTACAAATTGAAATAATGTGATGAAAGGTTTTACGACAATATACCTATAATAAGTAAAGTGTCAACAAAAATATTAATGTTAAAAGATGTATTAAAGTTTATTTTATTGTTTGCCCATACTGACTATGCGTGGTTGCTTCACATATATTTAAATATATAAAATGTAAAAATAAAACGATATTTAAGAAAATAAATTTGTGTTTTTTACCTAAAACTAAAAATGAATTCAAAAAAGTATTTACACACCTAAGCAGTAAGTCAATTGATAAAATAACCTGGGTGTGGAAATACCGATTGAAAACTATTGTTTAGGACACATACGATATGCATATCGCTGGTGGAACTCTTGTGAAAAAAATGTGAGCAGTGTCTCTGTTCAACTAAACAAAAAAAAAATTAAGAAATTTTTTCCTAATATTAATATAGGAGGGAGGATATATAAGGTCTCCAACAACTTCATTGTGTGAGTAGTGAGGATAAAAGCAAGTTCTCACCTGCAAATGGTTCGAGTATCTTATCTTAGCATGCAAAGTTTTATTTTAGTCTATATCGTCGTTGAGTAACAGAGCCTTTCACTCAAAGTCCAATTTGATGGGTACCAAGCAACGATCCGTGATAGAAATTTTAACGCTGGAAGGTTGGTGCCCGTCAAAATTTACAGGCGCTTAAAGCTATTTATGGTAACGATTGTATGGATGTGAAGTGGGCTCGACATGCAAAATGTCATAGAGGCGAAATGAAAGTATTTGAGGAAAACAAATCAGATCGACCAGTATCAGGAGCGCATGAGAAGAATTAAAGACAGTACACTGTTCAGACGTTGAATTACAGAAAGAAACCGCATATAAATGCCGCGACAATTAATGAATGTCATGAAAGAACAATGAACAAACATTTGTCAAGAATTCTTAACCAGTATCGACGTGAAGGAGATGATGTTCTCATGAACATCACCAACGAGGGCGACTTTTTGGTTCATGATAACGACAACGAAAACAAGCGACAGTCAATGGAATATCGTCGTCCTGAGTCTTCATGTGTACGAAAATTAACAAGAGTTCCATCAGCGCAGAAAGTCGTGCTCGCAAAGTTTTTGGGATACAAAAGGAGTCATTCATACTGAATATCTGCCGAAGGGATCAATGATTAATTAAATAAAATACTGCAAAACTTTACGATCACAAAATCCTTTCCGTAGAGTGAAGACTGTGGCGAGGCTGAAATTCACGGTTCTTTGGCACCCTCTGCGCAGTCCTGATTTGGCACGTTAAGGTTTCTGGTTGTTTCCAAAGTTGAAGAAGGTACTGAAAGATCAATATTTTTCATCAGATAATTAAGTTCGAGCTGCTGTTTTTTTTTCAGCGTTTGGAGAAATGTGTACTAAATGGCAATTATTACTGTTTTTATCATAACCGGCTTCCGATATAGCCTACAAAGCGGCCAGCGAATTCTCTTGGACAGCTTCTATTGACTCAAAACGATGTCAACGAAATGGTAATTTCAATCGAGGAAATAGAAAAAAGTCACACGAAGCCATATCTAGCAAATACGTTGCTTGCGGTCACTTGATTTTTGATAACAAACTGGCGAATAATTATTATTATCATGCAAGAGTAATGAATTGTTCCGCCATAATTGCGGACGTTTTTTACGAATTGATTCACGTGAACGACGCAAAAAGCACAAGTAGTATTCTTTGTTGACTTTCTGGCTAGTTGGAAGTAAAACTTTGCGGACAACGCCACGGTAGTCGAAGAAAACTGTGAACATGACCTTTATTTTTGAGGTAATTTTTTTGGTTTTGGTCCACCTGTAGCACGATATTCACTCGATTGTTGAACTGTCTCCTGGTCATGAACATACTTTCAAGCCTTATCGCCAGTAATTATGCATTTCAGATCATCATCAATTATAGAAAGCATCTCTTCAGCCACTTCAGCACAGCGTTATTTTTCAAACAAATTCAATGATTTTGGAATAAGACACACGAGATAAGCTCAAATCGTTCTTTAAAATTGTTTGTATTGACTCTTTTGATTTACCAACAATGTCTACAAGGTCTCTTTGAATAACTCGACGATTGCAAAGTACTAACTCATTGATTTTGTTGATATTTTTGTACTCAGTAGTTGAAAACCTTCTCGAACGAGGTTCGTCTTCGACTAGGTCAGGACCCTCACCAAATACTTCGAAGTAAAACTTGTGATTTTGATAAACACTAACCACCGTTACATTTTTCTAACATTTTTAATGTGTTCGTACAAGAAATTTCGTTTTTTACACAAAATTTAATGTTAATTCTTTCTTCAATAGTCATACTAACCTACCAAATAAATATACACATCGATATTCATAGCGCGCGTATTTTCAGCCTCGTTACTTTTTGTCCACAGTATGATCTAGAAAAATAACTATATACATTGGTAATACATCGTGTTTCAAAAAGAACTTCATCTCAGTAGGCACTGAGTAACTAGTACTTGCAAATTATTATAAGTCACTTGCCTTTTATTTATAATTAACTATTTATCTAATGTCATTTTGGCATTTGTCATTTTGTGATTAGCAATATAATTTATTCTAACAAATAATTCTTTTACTTAACGAACAATACTACTAAATAATGTACACATCGCAAGAAAATATTTTGATTGTTGAAGCATATTTCCGAAGTGCAAAATTTCTTAACAGAGAACGGCAATATTCCTATACGGAATGTAAGTGACAGCTTCACTTGCAGTTTCCTAATGGAGTTGCGGATAATACCGCTTTACATCATGACATTCGTCTAGTCGTGGAAAAGTTTCGGACTACAGGATCTGAAAAGTTCTGGTAAACCATGTATAGCAAAATATTGTTGAACAAGTAGAAAACCTTGTTGGAGAAAACCCACATACATTAGTTGGTCGTTTATCAGTTCAAACGAACGTATCTTCTAGTACCATTCATAGAATTTTGAAGTGTCGTTTACATAATGCTATAGATTTTTCCCAGCAAATATTTTGAAAATTGTAGCACGCTGTGTACGATTTTTATAACTGTACTTTTTTATACGTAGCCTACGTGCTTCATGTAGTTTAATAAGACGCTAATGTTCTCTGAGTTTAGAAAGACGTGTGTATGAGAAGATAAATTTTTATCTTTGTTAAGTAATTTCGTGATTTTGTTTAATTAGTGGTTGGTGTTTGATTCATTACCGAGTTTTATTTACGAGTTTGTTGATCTCGTAATTTTGTTTAATTTAGCACGCTTTCTAGCTCATTGTGTCTCGAGAAAATATATACTTTTTTTTTATACGTAAGTAAATTTAAAAAGATCTTATTATTATCATTATTATTATTATTATTGTGAATGATTTGAATTGTATTTTTCCATTGTGTTTATTTTGATATATATTTTATTCTTAGTTATTTGAATTAAATGACAAAGAACGTTTTTTTAAATTTCTGATATAAAAAATTTTCTATAACTTTAAAATTTATTTCGTTTGGTTTTCAAGGGAATTTTTTGTTACATGTGTGCGCGCATGTAGTAGATTTTCATCGCGTTGTCAAACTTTATACAGTGTGTTTCTCTGTGGAGAAATTAAAAAGCATCTTTGTAATTTATTAGTTTTAATTTTGATCGGAAGTCATAAAGGAAGTTTTTTATCGTATGTGCGGTCACTTCTATTCGATATTTTTACCTTAATAATATTGTTTAATGACGCAATATTTATCTTTATACTTCATAAACATATTTTTTTTATTTTTGTATTAAAGTTTCATTTTAAGTTTGCTGTGTGTATTTTTGAATTTTACTTTTCTTCATTTGTGCTTATCAGTAACTCAAAGACATTATAATTATAACATTTGTCAATACTCTTTTACTAGCGCATTATAAATTTGTAGAAGAGAAAAAAACACGTTTTCCAATTGGAATCCTGAGGGAAAAGCAGTCTCATCTAGAAAATAAACCAACTGAATATCTAAGCTGGACAAATTGGTTGTGAATAGTGGTATCATCAAATTCAAAACCACTATTCATAGCAATATGTATCCATACAAAATATAGATTGTTCAACAGATCTTAATTTAAATAATGACGAAATTCTTGATCTAAATTTGTTTTACTGATAAAGTATGGTTTATTTAAGCGTTTAAGAAGGTTTGTAAATAAACAAAATTACAGAACGTAGTCTATAAACATTCCAAACAATCACATCGAAGTTCCTTTACATCATGTTAAATTTATGTTTAACTTTATCTCGTCGTAGAAAAATAGGACCAATATTTTTTGACAATAACATTAATAGTCAACGATACCGAGAAAAGTTATTAACACAATTTTTAACTCAAGTGCAACAAGACTAATTCAATGGGGGTTACTTCTAGCAAGATGAGACTACTGCACATACATCTCTTGAAAATTTTGCGCTTTTAGAATATTACTTCCCTCATCGAGTTATAAGCAGAGGTGTTTGGCCAGCAAGGTTACCAGATTTTACTACGTTAGATTTTTCTATTTTCGGATTGCTAAAAAATGAAGTATATAAGACAAGAATGAATTACTTAAATGACTTGATAAATACAATTAAAATTAGATATAATGAAGTAACACCAAATGTATTGCAGAATATTTTTTGACAACTTGAAACGTCGTATTGCATTATGCAATCAACAAAATGGTGACCATTTTGAACACTTGTTATAAATTTTAATAATTAAAATTTCTACAAATTAGTTATTTACCTTGGTTGTTTGATTAATATCGCAAATTTAAAGTTATCTTATTAAATAAATTAATAATCTAATTGTACTTGTTATTAATTTGATCACCATATCTCTCGATGATAAATTTTAACAGTGACAGGTAGATAACCGTCATACTATTTAATATATATCCACATATCAAGAATACAGAACATCATAATTTATAGGAGAAATTCATGGACTACTAGATGCAATTTTGTTTGAAACACGTTGTATATTAGAAGGTTAGTGCGTCAAAATTGGAATTTGTTTACCCTTTGATTACTCTTCTCTATTATAAAATAATTATTAAGACCTCTCTGTTAGAGTGAAGAGTTTAGATTTTCCACAGACCATTTGTATTGCAAAAACCCATGGTCTTATCGAATATCAAGTTTTAGATTCTATTGGAGCATATACACTAAGCCAACCTATAGGGGAAACTGGGGGAGTTGATACATTGGGAGGGTTGATACATTTTCAAAATACACGCTAAATACTCGAGACGGATAGCTTAAACTTGACAACGCATTCGAAAAGGCGTGGTGTATCGCTAGAAATGAATAACGGTTCTACCCCCGGTGCCGAATAGAAGTTACACCAGAACAAGCTATTTGTGAAAATTGCTCGTAATTTTTGAAGGTAAGATAAGTCCGATAACTAAATACTGCAATAACTTTTCTAAGTTATCTTATAGCTAGTTGAAAACGAGTATATTTTTCTTTCTATTAGTGTAAACACAAAGTTTTTAGGTTAAGTTGTTATATGTATGTAAGCACTTATTTTAAATCGTATACTTGGGAGCGCTGATACAGTTTACACGGGAAGGTTTGATACATGTGTGAAACCACTCCTACATAAATAAACTTTCTGGAATTAGCATTTTTTTAAAATTTGTACAGACAAAATGCCTTTCAGAAATTTAATAGAGTACATGTGGAGACATGTACTCTATTAAATTTCGACCTAAGTCGAAGAGAGCTTTGACTTAGGTCATAAAACAGACCTTTTTCTAAGCCAGTGTTCTATCGACCCAAACTATCAGTCTTCTTCTCGTTAGAACTCTCGTAAGATCCACATCTTACCCGCCGTACTGGTCAAGTACTGGCATGATCCACGTGCCCCTGCATCTCGGCAAATAGAAGCATTGCTCTACATATACTTGTCAAAGTATATCTTTGCAGACCACGTGGCCGACCATCTTCGCCACTCAAAGGTAACTCTGGATTGTTCCATACAGAGATTATTTTATATTAATCGTAATTAATTAACATTTAATTTACTGCTCAATTTAATGTTCGTTTTCAGTGTATTTTGTGTTAACTTTCAATTGCTTATTTACCGCTCCTCGTGTATATATTACTTTTATGCAATTACTTTTAAATATACCAAGTTCAATTTCTTTCTTATGTACAAATACAAACGTTAAGGACAACGCTCCTGTGTTTTATTTAGTAAGTAAGATGGAGTATATTTATTTAATTAACCATTATCACGCATGTCCTGGACCTTTGATAAAACTCCACCAGCACCACTAATTATTTATTATAGAATAATTTCCTTATTATTAGCACACGGCAGCCGAAACCGGAAACCTGCAAAGCCGCGGTTTGTAATTAGTGGCGCCCAACGTGGGGCTAAATTTGATTAAGTGTAATCAACGAATCCACAACATGGTGAAGTCAAAAGAACAACAGGACAACTCTTCTAATTCCAAATCGAATGATTTGGTGGCGCCTAAAGAAAACTCTTCAAATATACAATCTTTAATCAATGTTTTACAGGGATTTTGTAGATCAGTTGCAACACGTGTATCACCTCCAAAGCCGAATGTTTTTAGTGGAGATATTTTCCAAGACCCTGAAGTATTCCTCCAACAACTAGAAGCACATCTGAAAGCAGAAACGCTAAGCCCTGCACGAACGATAATTGAAATCGCAACATATCTTCACGGAGAAGCAGCATTATGGTTTGAGCAACTCGATAATCAAATTGGAATGTTTTAGCGAATTATTTCTTAAACGTTACAAGTCGAACGAACGTAAGGACAAACTTCATGAAATTTTATGCGGACATTTTCAGCAAGAGGATGAACGCGCAGTTCCTTTTCTCTTAAAGAAAAAACGATTGTGCAATCGTTTATATCCGAATTGGGGCGATACGAAGATCACTGCATTAATTAATAGGCAATTACAATCCGAATACAAAGTGATGTTAGGACCGAAAAATGTAGAAACATCGAAAGCACTAAGAGAAGCATGCATGGAAACAGACAACCACATCCTTAGCGATCCAGCAGAAATTTACGCAAGTAGATATCTTCTTTATCATCTAAATCAATTTCAGGCAACAAAGCGAAGCAATTAACGACGATAGGATTACCGCCATGTGATTACTGTTCTGATAATCACTGGCATCGCAACTGCCCAGTTCTGCGAAACAAACAAGAACTATCGTACTATCGTTGAATTATATACAGCATAATTCATCATCGAAAACACCTCGTATATGAGTGAAAGTCACAGGACGCTCTGTCGACGCCATATTGGACACTGCAGCGACGCATAACTTTGCCGCTCCTGCAATTGTTCGACGCGTCATACAAGGTCAGTACAGCATCATTAGGACACAAGTTTTCAAACATGACTATTACCGGAACTGGAATTGTAAGTGCACGCATCCAAAATCAAGTAATAGAAAGAAGTCCCTGTTCTAATTGCATCGGATTTTCGAGAAAATCTAATCTTGGGAATGCCATTCTTCGAAACGCAAGAAGCGGTATTAAATATAGGGCGACGTTGCTTACATTTTGGTAAGAAAAATCGTTATACAATTAAATTCTTTACATCTACCGGATCTTACCATGAAACCAAATGTAATCCTACAAATAACCCTATCCCACCTCCACGCGCAATCGAGTCTGTTTGCTTTTTTCAGAAATTAAAATCGCCTAAGTTAATTAGATCAACGCAGCTACAGCGAAGGAATTCTCAGAATCGACTTCGAAGGCCAACGCATCAACGAAGGGACGCATAGCAGGTAGAAACGGTCAGCTTCGAGCGACGCCGCCGCTACATACCTCTCTTGACCGCCGCCGATCTCCGAGACCGGGAACAGTCAAGAGCAACCGGCCGACAACGGACAGAAGCCGCCATCGAAAACCCAAGAACCGACGACGCCCAATATCAACAGCAAGATCGCCGCTACAGTGTGAATAGTGTGCGTAAGGGTATTTCAATTAAATATTAGAAATAATAATTTAATCAAGTTAGTTAGATATGTAATGATAGATTTGGGCCCATTCACATTTTTTGTTTCGATATTACATATTTTATACTGCATTATATTGCGACTAACACCTGAGCGACTTACTAAGTAGATCAGTTTTTTCTTTTTGCATTTAATTAATCGAACTCTGATTAATTACTCAAGTCAATTAATTCAAACTGTACCTCTGATTATTAACAAACGGAAACTTACCTAGTACGGGTTTCCAGGTTTCCCCGTACGCCATACGTAACATAGTGTAGGTACAGTATGCACAAGTCGCTCCTGGTGTGCTTTTTTTATTTTTTGTTCTTAAAAATCAAACTTTACAATTAATTAACAATTTCTTATGCAAAACATTCATAGACACAAAAATGCCTTTCAAAGCGTGGGCGAATTGTTACGCTTCGCATATAAGAATATTTTTATTTATTTTTAAATAATATAATTCTTCTTTAAAATATCTTGCATTTTTTAGAAAGATCAAAGTATTCACTTAAGACATTTTTCTGTACATATTTGTTTGCAAAGAGAAAGCATTTCTTTTGTTATATCCCTAACCGAGAGACCCTTGGGCTACTACCTGACCCGTCAACAACACTAACGTTCACGGGAAATTTCTATATAAATTTCATTAAATTGCTTTAATCTCATATAATTAGAAAGCTTATTTCACAAGGGATATTTTAATAATTTTTATGCCATCGATTGAACACCTCTTCAGGTAGCGCTTCTTATTAATTATTATTCAAGATATCGACCCTCTCTTCGACTTAGGTCATAAAACAGACCTTTTTCTAAACCAGTGTTCTATCGACACAAACTATCAGTCTTCTTCTCGTTAGAACTCTCGTAAGATCCACATCTTACCCGCCGTACTGGTCAAGTACTGGCATGATCCACGTGCCCCTGCATCTCGGCAAATAGAAGCATCGCTCTACATATACTTGTCCGGGTATATCTTCGCAGACCACGTGGCCGACCATCTTCGCCACTCAAAGGTAACTCTATATTGTTCGATACAGAGATTATTTTATATTAATTGTAATTAATTAACATTTAATTTACTGCTCAATTTAGCGTTGGTTTTCAGTGTATTTTGTGTTAACTTTCAATTACTTATTTAGCGCTCCTCGTGTATATATTACTTTTATTCAATTACTTTTAAATATACCAAGTTCAATTTCTTTCTTATGTACGAATAAATACAAACTTTAAGGACAACGCTCCTGTGTTTTATTTAGATGCAGTATATTTATTTAATTAACCACTATCACGCACGTCCTGGACCTTTGATGAAACTTCACCAGCACTACTAATTATTAATTATAGAATAATTTCATTCTTATTAGCGCACGGCAGCCGAAACCAGAAACCTGCAATGCCGCGGTTTGTAATAACGGCGACAAATTTCGAACTACAGCAAGCAAATATAGCATTGATAAAATGACTCCGAGGAGGTATATCCAAAAATATAGAATTTCAGGAGAGGAAACAAAGTTTCCACCTAATTTTAATACCTTCCACATTTTCACAAATCATCATGATCGACTTTTGGGTGAATATCTATTAACAGCTTGTAATATTAATTAACTTCGAAACAAACCCGGGAACTCGCATATGTGTGTGCTGGAGAGAACAACATTAAAGTTCCTCAGGTCTAGAGCACCAAGCAAATCGCAAGATATGACTGATTGCGAGGGTTTATGTCGCATAATGACTATTTATCTCTTAGAACTCCAGAGGCAACAAGTCTGGGGCGGTCGACAGCATTTAATAAGAATATAGTTGATAACTTCTTCTCTCTATTCTGCGTTAAGTACTCGAACCCGAAAAATTTACACAGGCAAGTATTGATAATTGCGATGAGACAGGCCTGCAAACAGCGCATAAACCTCGCAAAATTATTTCAAAAAAGGTCAAAAGCAAGTAAGCAAAGTAACGTCCAGGAACGTGGATGACAGTTTGTTGCGCTGCTAACGCTGCGGGAAATTCGGTCCCGCCTTTTATGATTTTTTCCCGACAAAATATCCAAGATTACATGAATATGGGAGCCCCTGTAGGATCTATGGCAGCAACACATAAGAGTGGTTGGATGACGGAAGAAAACTTTCAGAAATATATTCAGCATTTTATACAACATACGAAATGTTCAAAAGAAAAGAAAATTGTATTAATACTTGATAATCATCGAAGTCATATGTCTCCTAACGGTCTAGATATATGTAGGTCTAATGGTATTATACTTCTAACTCTTCCTCTACCAACAAGCCATAGGTTACAACCTTTGGACGTCTGTGTGTACTGTCCTTTTAAAGCGTATTTTGACCAGAAATCAGACAATTTCATGGTTTTCAATCCGGGACAAACGATAACGCTAAAAAATATTGGAGCTCTAATAGTCAAGGCCCAAGAGCTTTCATGTCAATAAACATTACAAAAGGCTTCCAGAGCACCGGCATTTGCCACTACAATGCCAATATTTTTTCGGATTCCGATTTCTTGAGCTCCACTTTCACTGATCGGCCAAATCCAAATAGCCTGGAATCCCAAAATCGAGAAGAAGAAAGAGAACAGGAAGAATATAGTAAAGACGAAGAAGAATGGCGCCTTTCTGGGCATAATTTTGATGAAAATAAGCCTGGTGTATCGGGCATTTCAACAACTAAAACCTCTAGAGTTCCACTGAAGATTCCAGAAGAACTGCGCTAAAAAAAAACAAGGTTGGGGAAAACCAGTTAAAAGATCTTAAAAAATACGCGAAACATGTTAGAAATTAAAGAAGCTTTGCAAAACATCCAAAAATACAAGAAAAGAAAAGGTTTAAGAAAAATAGTTTCTTAACAAAACTGGATAAATCAGCGAAGCAAGTAAGAAGAAAAATTCTAAATTGCGACTCAGATTCTGAAACTCTTCAAAATCTTCAGAACCTACAGATATAGATGACCAAATTCGCAATGAATGTGAAGAAGCAAACTTTATTAATGGTATTGTAGGCAATGAAGACTTTATCCTTGTTAAATTTACTACAAAATATGATACACACTATGTGGCACAAGTTTTAGATGTTGAGGCTGGTTCTGAAGAGTATTTTATCCGACTTTTAGAGGCGAAAGAAACCGGGATATTTTTTTGTTTTTCCTGACGTAGAAGATACTTCAATGGTGTCAGCAGAAGACGCTAGAAAGCTACCAGCTCCATGCTTTGTAGAAGGCACAGCAAGAGTCAACAGATAACTCAAATTTGCTGTAAATTTTACTAAGTTCACTAACGTTAATTAAAATGTTTCATATCTTTTGTTTATGTTTACAGTTCATATGTGTTCATATGTATTTCTATTTTGTTTAATATGTAGGTATGTATTTTCACTTTAATAAATAGTATTTTCAATATCATATCATTCCTTCCAGATTGAAGTATCAAACCTCCCATATTAAGGGAGGTTTGATATCCTTGATTTTTTATTATCAAGTATTACATAATAAAATAATAAAATTTGCTTTGGCAACTGTTTCAAAAATTAATTGTGCAAACATTTCAGAGCAATATTTAACAAAAAATGAAATCCTAAAGTTGTTTAGTGGTGAGTATAAATAATCTACAAAACGTGTATCAACCCTCCCCAGTTTCCCCTACTATATATTTTTCTCAGTGTACTGCTTCTAACATTCAAAAAGTATATATTTTCTTGAAACAATTCAAAAATCTCCTTTATATCTTCTGAAAATAGGAAACACTTATTTAAATCAGAATAATTGAAACATACATGAGTGGGTAAAACCCCACCAGTATTGTATAATGCAAAGGTATTTTTAATAATATAAAATATTATTAAAAATCTGGTGTGAAGAACACAAATACAGGTTCACTATTAATATTTTTGTGAACGTGTCCGAACATATCCCTCCCCAGGGACGTAGATACGTATTTCGCCTTTCTACAGGCTCATCGGTACGCCCCTGCTGGAGAAAGGATATTCTCAGACACATTCACAAGAAAGAACAACATCGCCACATCACAGAAATTATCCAGACCGGGCGTAGAAGTAAATTTAGCGCTGCATGTTGTCAGACAGCCGAAGTACCTCGCCCTATCCACATAACCAATGGGACCTAACGACGTCCTTCTAAAGATGGCGCAGCCGTGTCTCTAGAAACTGTATTTTGTCTGTGTCTTCATTCATACTACGGATTAACCGCATGTGTAATGTATCAGACTAATTGAAACATACATAAGTGGGTAAAACCCCACCAGTTTTGTATAATACAAAGGTATTTTTAACAATATAAAATATTATTAAAAATCTGGTGTGAAGAACACAAATACAGGTTTACTATTAATATTTTTTGTGAACGTGTCCGAACAGATCCCTCCCCAGAGACGCAGATACGTATTTCGCCTTTCTACAGGCTCATCGGTACGCCCCTGCTGGAGAAAGGATATCTTCAGACACATTCACAAAAAGAACCACATCGCCATATCACAGAAATTATCCAGACCGAGCGTAGAAGTAAATTCAGCGCTGCCTGTTGACAAACAGCCAAAGTACTTCGCCCTGTCCACATAACCAATGCGAACCAACGACGCCCTTCTAAAGATGGCGCAGCCGTGACTCTAGAAACTGCATTCTGTCTGTGTCTTCACTCCTTCACTCATAGTACGGACTAACCGCATGTGTAATGTATCAGAATAATTGAAACATACATGAGTGGGTAAAACCCTACCAGTTTTGTATAATACATTTTATTACTTTTACTTTCTTACGCTCTAAAAATGATCCTTATACCTTTTGGGAATTTTTAATGAGTTAATTCCGACAATTAAGAGAAGAAAACTGCTGTACATGGGACATGTCATGAGGGGAGAAAAATATCAAATATTACAAATAATTATGCAGGGAAAAATCCCGGGCAAGAGATCTATAGGAAGAAGACGGAATTCATGGCTGAAGAACCTTAGGGACTGGTTTGGATGCAATAATAATGAACTGTTTAGAGCTGCGGTTTCAAAAGTAAGAATTGCTATGATAATTGCCAACCTTCGAAGCGGAGACGGCACCTAAAGAAGAAGAAGAATGAGTTAATTACATTATTTGCTAACTTTAAGTCATCATAGGCTATTCAAAATTCAATACTTTCGTTTAATATAATTTTATTTACTTTAATTACTAATTATCGATCATCATAGGCCGTTTCAAACTTTGATATCTTCATATAATTTTTTATGTTCAAATATTTTGGACGTCTCTATATCCATTTTATTCTTAACCGGATTATTTTTATATACTTCGGCGCAGTTTGACATTTTGGATATTTTATGCGAAGTCATGCTTCATTTATTTGAATTGATATTTCGAGTTTTGGTTCTTCTTAAACAATTAAAATTAACTGCACAAGTCATTGTATTTTTTTTTTAGAATTTTGTAAATTTATTAGGATGCTTTAATTGATTGAATAACCTTTTTTTAACTTAATTTTGGTTTCTCCCATTTCATTTGCTTAGAGCGGTATCTTCGCGCCACTTAGTTTAACTTCCGATTATAGATCGCTTGACGGTTGGTACAATCTTAAATTGGCTAATTATCCTTTATTGCTGCGAATTAATTATCGGATTTTTGTTTGATAGCTTCCTCAATCACTCTTTAACCATGTCGGGGTTTTTGGGTAATTATCTTCTTTTCTTTCAAATATTCCGTCCGGAATAGTTTTTGTGACTATGACGTAGTTTTTCTCTCGAATAAATAGACGTACATTCGTGGGAAGATCCTCTTTGCTTAACTGATCAAGCTCGGAAGTATTCAGGTGTTTGAAAACTCGAAGTCAATTTTTGAAATTTATAAAGTGTTACTTTCTGCTTATGCAGGTTTTGGTCAATCTTGACTTTATTAATTAAATTCACTGGTGTAGTGTTTTAATTCGGGGACTATTCCCCGGTTCTGGAAGTTTTTACGACCACGTGTTGCTTCAGGTGAGTTTCTAGACATGGGGACGGCTGTTAATTTTACCGCAGCATCGTTCTCCGTTTTTAATGATACTTTTGGATCTTCCATTTATTCTTTTCTTTTCGCATTTATTTAGGGCTGCCAGTGTAGGTGACTAAACAGCTTCTTTTCGGTACCGAATAAGAGAGAGTGGCGGCGTTATTTTATTTGCGAGATATATCGTTCTTTGTCGGCTTCCACGCCGAATTACGCATCCTTGATCATCGAACAACTAAAGGACATATAGGACAACATATAAGGACAACTAAGACGCAAGGTAGTGACCTGAACATATTATTCTCTTGTGAAAGAATTTTAGATAAATGTTATATATTTCTTTTCCTTGGGAGGACCGCATGGTGTTCGACACACCATTTTGTCTAATTATATTCGCGATCTTGCAATTTACAGTTTTTTTTTAAACTAGCATAATCATTTTTCTCATACAATTTGCCGTAATATTCTTTTATTAAACTAATATAATATCAACCTCATATATATATATATATATATAGATTGAATCAAAAGTAAGAAATATGTGTGTAAATCTAATTCTTTTTTTTAATTAATCTGTATCGAATTCTGATCAGTTTTAATTGTTAAATAATATTGTTTAAATAAATTAGTCAGCTTAATAGAAATCAATTTCACCTCATAGAGTACTGTTCCAGACTTGTTTTCTTTTATAATGTATAATTCAAACATATAATTGTACATAACGGGTGTTCATTTGAAAAGTCAATCTAGCAGCATGTGATTTACTGACAACATTTTGAAGTATGTCGTAAATTAAAATTTACTACTTAACCTTCGAAGTCGTATATTTTGACAGTTTCATACATACAAATAAATAACAAATGTGATTGACATTATCAAATGTCATTTGGATTTACGGTTACGGAACAACAAACACATAATAATATATATATGCGTCTGGTTCTATCAAAATTTCAAAGTAACCTAGATTGACTTTTCAAATGAACACACGTTATACTGTGTGTTGCATATTTGTTGTAAGGTACGTCAAAGCTTTGAGGAACTACTTATGCAAACTTTAACTCATATTACTAATAGTTTATATTGACTTTTATACTCTCATTATGTATTATTACTTGGCTATATTAACCTCGTACCTGTTGGTACAGAGTGTTTTGCTTAGTTTGAAATTTATTTGGTGCAATTTATATTATGACTTACTGAAATTTATTATTTTCATTAATAAATATTGTTGTTACTGTTTATGTTGTTGTTTGTGTTTGAGTTCCTTATGTCCTAATGCGCAAAAGTGATAGTTTTGTGAACCAGGTATACGAACACCCTTTATAGATTTCTTAAGCCCTTTTGGCCCGAGGGTGTTCTACGTTGACCAGAAAACTTGCCAGACCAAACGTAGTGGTGCCTAAATAACATCTATGCGTTGTGTTGGCCCACGACGCTCCCGCTATTTAATACTGAGCTGGCCGGTGAGTTTTTCGAGGGGCCATTGTAGACCAGGGGCGGAATTAGGGCGGTGACCTAATTCCTACTGCGGTTTTTGTGTTACCTATACTGCTTTAGGCGTAACAACTTCTACGCTCGGTCTGGATAATTTCTGTGATATGGTGATGTGGTTCTTTTTTGTGAATGTGTCTGAAGATATTCTTTCTCCAGCAGGGGCGTACCGAAGAGCCTGTAGAAAGGCGAAATACGTATCTGCGTCTCTGGGGAGGGATATGTTCGGACAAGTTCACAAAAAATATTAATAGTGAACCTGTATTGGTGTTCTTCACACCAGATTTTTAATAATATTTTATATTATTAAAAACACCTTTGTACTTATTTTAATTATTACCGATATATTTCGTAGGTTAACCGGCCGATATCGCAGTGCTAAGTCACTGGTTTGTTGTGCCGGAGGTCTTGGGCTCGAAGTCGCTTCACGGGCGTGAGTATAATAATAACTCATGGTCTGCCAATAACCCCGTAATTGGCGTTAGGCTGTTGAGGAATGCTAGGTCATGAATTATTATAGGTACATGAGGTTCTGGATAGGAATGAGCGAAAACCTTGAAGAGTTAACAAAAATGACCAATTCCTTTCGATAAATTTAAACTTTCTCTAATATTTATTATATTCTTGAGGCACAGCAATTGCATAGGCCAGAATTCTTGTTAAGACAAGGTATTACGTAAGTTCAAATTCTGAACAGAGTGTCTTACCAATTATGGTATCGTATTAAAAATGTTTCACAATCTTCTACAACTATGATAGAATTGTGCGCTTCACGCTATCACTATTGCTGAAATACTAACCTCCCAAGAACTAATGGTTTGAATAAGAATTTCAGTAGAAATCTTTCAAAGTGACGTCAAGATTATACAAAGATATAATAATACCTCTGAACTGGTCCTACAGCTAATACGGGGTCGTGCATTGTCTTTAAAAAATCGAACGTCTTTTCTGCTCTAATTAGTCTGTTTCTACTAGAGGGCTTCATGCATTTATTTAGAATATGAATATGCATACCCGCCTTTCAATAATGCAGAACGCCATAATTTATAGGATAAATTCATGGACAACTAGATGTAATTCCTTGTGAAACACGTTGTACAATTTATTTCATTTTTAAGACTAGTTTTACTATTCTATCTTTTCTTATTAATATTTTATAGAGTTGGAAACTTTAGATATGAATTTGCCTACGTATAAGTAATTGAATAATTTGGAAAAAATGTATTCTTGTACGAACCTTGTATAATTGCTATTTGAGATATGCATTATATATTTAATAAACAATAAACGTTAGACAGACTTAGATACCAAACTCTAATTAAACAATGGCAACACAAACCAATATAGTAAATTAGGGAACAGGACAATTCAGTTTTAGTATCGATTTAATATACCGATGGGTGTATGCAAGTTAAATTTACGATTACTTACCAAATTATTCTTCGAATTGTTATTTACGGCCGCGCACTGGAAAAGGCGTATTTAACTTTTTATTTGACTAGCCAAACGAATTATAAAATATTTCTCTTATTGAGAAATCGTCTCACGATTTACGATCGGCGAGAATGAAGAAAAAAAGAAGGAACAGAAACATGTATAAGTGGAAAAGACTATTGCACCAAGTCCTCCGTGGTCGGATTCACTCCCATCTTCATCATTCGAACTTGTTAGACCCGACCAAGTCGTATTTTATAATTGAATTATTATGTATTGTTATGATAATTTGGTACGCAACAATTGTACCTGGAATATCTCTCGTGGGCAAGAAAAGAACGATTATATCATATGTGTGTATGGCGTAAAAGAAAGTGCATTGTTTATTTAATGCATTTCAAACTACTGCATTGTTAAGTTTCAATGTATCAAGTTTAAATTGTTCGATTTGAAATTCAAAATATTCAATGGACGGAGAAAGCTGACGCCAACGTTCCTACTATATAAAATATTATATACGAGAATTTATACGGACAAATGGGTTGTTATAAAATTAGTTTGCGATTTTCAATGGATCAAAAGATTGAATTCACTTAAGAGGAACGGGCGTTTTCATAGAACGTAGGTGGCACTTAAATCCAACGTCACTATATATTATAGGACGCTATTACCTATTAACATACATATAACTAACGGAAAAAAAACAGGCCAAATTGTAAAATGCTTTCATGTAGTAATGAAAATGCAGTGTTTACTGTGGCGACGAAACAATCGTTATTACATTGCTTCCGCTATACATATATTATATAACAGAATCATTTGTAACATACTTGATTTTGTATAATACATAATATTTTTAATAACATAAAATATTACTAAATATTTGGTGTGAAGAACACAATACAAATTTATTATTATTATTTTTGTATCCTTCTACAGAGACGCAGATACGCAATTCATCTTTCTATAGATTCGTCCGTACGCCCCTGCAGGAAATGGAGACATTCACAAAAAAAGAACAACTTCGGTATCTCACAGAAATTATTAAAACCGAGTGTAGAAGTACATTCAGCACTGCATATTAGCAAACAGCCAAAGCAGTTAGCTCTGTCTACATAACAAATGTAGAACTAACAAAAACAAAGTGTTTCCATCAGATGGCACCGCCGTATCTCTGGAAATCTGAGAGACGAATTACCAATTACCAATAAGTAAATCGCACATACAAAGAATTCTCAAAGAAAATAAAATTATATCATTTTAACTCATGTTCATTTATAAAATAGAAGCTGGAAACGATGGTCATCGATTGCTGTTTTGTTTATGAGCTGGAAAAAATCTTGAGCGACAGATATTTTTATAAAAATATAATTTTTTCGATGAGACAACTTTTACAACTAAAGGCATCATGTATTCACAAAATTGTAGGTATTGGTCTCATTAGAATCCACATTGTCGTATAGTAACAAACAGTCAACGGTACAAGAAAGTAAATGAATGATGTGCAATAAGGTACGATAAAATTATTAGCCCGTACTTTGTTCATACTAATTCAAACCAACATTCCTATTTGGATGTGCTCTAAAACTTTTTTTTATCTGCCATAGAAGATATGAATTTAGAAGATTTTAATATTCAACAAAATGGATACCCAGCCCATTCACTCGTGCAATTATTAATTTTTTGAATCAGCACTTTCCTAAAAGGTGGATTAGATGACATGGTCCAAGACATTGGCTAGCGAGATCATCGGATTTGACCCTTATTGATTTTTTACTTATGAGATTATTTGAAACAAAAAGTTTATTCATTTGATCTTCATGATAAAATCGACTTATTAAAACAAAAAATTGAGGATGCTGTAAATGGAATTAACCCAATGACCATGACGAAAATATACGATGATTTTAGAGTTAGGATAGAAAAATGTGCAGCTCTTGAAGGAAGTCAAATAGAGTAATTGTAGTTCAATATCTTTTTTTTTTCTTTGATAAACTGTAAAAATTTGAATTTGAATTTGAAAAGTTCTAATCACCCTGCTTTTTATCATGCAATTGTAAATAATAATAGCGATTTTTCTCCTATTTCAACTTCTTTTATCAAAGTAGGCCGATGATTCTGAAAATTGCATAACGCCATAACTTTTCATTCTGAACAACTTTTCTAAGTAACACCTTGGCGTAATGTGAACGGAAAACGAACCTTACCTGAAACGACAATAACTTTTGTTCAACTGTAAAGGCCTACTTGATTTAAAAAAAATCGAAAGTAAACTAAAAATAAGTTTCAGTCTAAGCAGGGCGGAATCCCAAAATATGAAATTGAAATTCGAAAGTTTTTGGTCCATTATACCTATTGTGAACTCAATCCGGGGACACACTGTATATGTCTTCCCAATTTTTTTAATTGCGAAATGTACTCATGCGAACTTTAAACCAAGCCTGAAATTCGAAATTTTGAACTAAAATTTACTCTTAAATCTCACACGAGTATATTTCGCAATTAAAAAAATTGGGAAGACATATGTCAGACATGAGTTTGGCAAGAATTGGCCGTTCTCAGGACCACCCTGAATACGGCAGTAGATTAACTGCTGAAACGTTGGATTATTCAAATCCTATAAACTATGAAAATAGCCCACACAACTACTGAATTAATCATCGATCGTCAACAACTTCCCATTATGGGACTTGATTGTGAGTTGTAACGGAGTTATTTTTGTGAATTTTGTCAATTCCAGCATCATACATTGACGAGTCTACATAAATATGAAAATGTATTGTTCTCCACAACCGATTTTTGGTAATATTTTAATGTTATTGAAAATGTGTTTGTTTTATACAAAATAGTGAGCTTTTACCCACTCAAATATGTTTAGAAATTGTTTTCTTATGTAGATTGTCGAAGGCGTCCGATTTACTGTAGAGATACGTTAATATAGTTTTCATCGATTGCGGCTGTGATCATCCGATGGAAACCACTAGCCAAGTCTTACAACTTGTTAAACGGCAATGGTTGGTTTGGCGTTTGTGATCTTAATATTAGTATTAACTAATATCAATTGAGCGCCTCTCATTGAAGCGGTCCTCAACGTTCTTCTATGTTATTTTTTGTGACTTGATTACATGTAGTAAGGGGTTTATTTTCATGAATTTTATTAATTCCTAGATCATGCACTGACGAGTCTATAGCAAGACGAAACACGTGACTCATGTCTATATAGCGATTTTCAAACAAATATGAACTTGCATTGTATTCTCCACACCAAATTTTTAATAATATTTTTATATTACATGCTAAAAATGCATTTGTTTTATACAAAATACTAAGAGTAAATTGTCTTATTATTAATAAAAAATTTAAAAAGCAATGTAAATTTAATTTGCTTTAAATTGCTTTTCTTAAATGTCTTTGCGAATTCTATATTTCCGCTCATGGAATATATAATTAGAACAGAATAATTGATTCCAACAAATATGGAGAAAAATATGTAAAATCAAATGCAGTATAGGAAATAAATAGATGAAAAAAGGTCACAAGTTTATTAGATAATAAATCATTACGTGCGGTTTCTAATTACATACTCAATAATTTTGAATATTTAAAGCGGTATTATGTATAATTTCCTAAAAAACGAAGGATGTTAGTAAAATGTCGTAGGAGATATATTCAATTACATAGAAGAAAAACTCCCAAACCTGGTCAAAACAATAATTATTATTCAAGCACAGAATAGCAAACGAATACTTTTCTTAAAATTTTCATATTCTAATTAAGAAATAACATATGAAATTTAAATAAAAATCTGCATTTGCAATTTGTACAAGTGACAAAATTAAATTTTATAATATATCGCAACACATATATTGTGGTATTTTCAAGAATCGAAATAAAATCACGGGGAAAAGGGAAAGCAGAATAATAACAATACTCAGAATATATGCAGAATACCAGAATAAATAAATGGAAATATTTGTAAAAATCAGTACCTAAAGTGATTAACAACAGATAAAGAAATTTTGGCAATAAATAACCCAGTCAGTAAGTGCAAATTTAAGGTTTTTAAGTAAATCTCACATCATAATATGAAATAAAAGAAGTTAAAAACAAACAAAAAAGCAACAGCTGGTGATAAAAGAAGATTCAATGTAAAGGTGTATGATATGAGACAGGACAGGACTAAGGCGCCGGTCTATGAATAGTATTTAATTTATGAATATAATCTATTTTATTACCGAAAGTGAGTGAAATTAAGTAAAGAATCAGAATATATAATTACTAAATTAATAGTATTATTCAAAAATAAGAAAGGAATTTAGATTAATTTAGAGAAAATTAAGATATATCAAATTGGAGGAAGAGATAAACTGTTAGAGCATTAAAAAGCTGTGTACTGCCAGATTACTATTATAGCTCGAAAAGAGAGACTATCCTTTCGACGGGACGACTGGGGGAAAATTCTCTATCGTTTTAGCAAAAGATTTCATTAGTTTATCAAGCATGACCTCTGTTAACACTAACATGGAAGAATTGGGAAGAATGTTACAAGATGTAAGGGACAAATTGCAAAAGATGGAAGAAAGAGACAAAGGAGTCTAGGACAAACTGGATGAGACGGCTAAGGAGCTAAAGAGTATTAAGGCGGAAAATCAATATCTCAAGCAGGAATGTATATATTTGAAAAAGGAACTCAAAATCCAAGAAGAGAAAATTGAAGATCTGGAAAAAGAGGTCAGGAAAAAGAATGTGGTATTCTTTGGAGTGGCAGAATCAGACGAAGAAAATGTGCTGGATATGAATCGGAAAATAAAAGAAGTAATTAATAAGTTAGAAATACCTTTCGACGAAACAAAAGAAATTACCGACATAAGAAGAATAGGAAGGCCGAATAAATCACACAGCAGACCACAGTTGATGGAAGTAAAGGACTACAACTAAAAGAGAGAAATAATGAAAGCTGCCCCAAAGCTAAAGAAAACAAACATCTTTATTAGTGAGGACTTTCCAAAAGGCATCCAGGAACAACGAAAAATTCTAAGAATACATTTAAATGATGCAAAAAAGAAGGCCATACGGCTAAATTATTATACAACAAATTGATTATTAATGGAAACATGCATACAGTAGCAACGCTGGGATATAAAACAGAGAAAAGGGAAAATATAGAAAACACTACCCATGTCCAAGTACTAAAATATGGAGGAAGGAAATATAGCGAAAGGTCTCCTGAAGGGGACACTGAGGAAACAGAAAATACAAATAGAACCCACAAAGTCCCAAGATACATTACGACCTTTCCAAAAAAACTTATAAGTATAAATAGTAACGACATGAAGGGCGAGGGCGATTTTACAGCGAAAGGACAAGGAAGAATTGATAAAGAGAAATATACGATGTTTTATGGAGGAGAGGACAAACAAGGCAGTAACGGAACTGGCTTTATGGTATATAATATATTTAGGGACCATATTATGGAGTTCTAAAGAATAAATGTAAGAATATCCTACCTAAGAATAAGGAATAACGTAGCGAACATAACAATTGACAACATCTATGCACCAACGGAAGATGGAAGTCCAGAAGAAAAAGAAATATTTTACGAGCAATTAGAAATGACATGTGAACAAATACCTAAACACGATACATTAATGGTAATAGGAGACTTCAATGCCAAGATAGGCAAAGAAGAGTACTTGAGCAGTGTAGCTGGACGAGAAACAATACATGAACGATCTAACGAATGAAAATGGAAGCCGATGCTGTAACTTGGCGGCAGGAATGGATATGTATATAATGAGCACAAGATTCAAACACAAGAAGGAACACAAAGTAACTTGGTTATTCTCTGGGCAAACAACTGGTAACCAAATAGACCATGTTTTAATTAGTAAAAAAAGACATAAAATGATACAAGATGTACGATCTTATAGAGGTGCAAATGGCGACACAGATCACTATCTAGTAATTGCAAAAATAAACTTAAGAATAATTAGAAATGAAAGAAAGAAAGCAAGGAGGAAAAAATGGAATATAGAAAGCCTGGATGTGAAAGAAGTGAGGGAGAGATATGAGAGGGAAATGGAAGTGCAACTAGTGGAAAGATATGAAAATGAAGATATTGAAGCGGAATGGAGTAAAATAAAATATTCGAAGTGAAGCGGTCATCCCGGGAAAGGTCTCGGTGCAAGTTCCGAACCACACATGTAATTAAAAAAAATGTGTTTTAAAACGGAATAAATCGGTGAGTTTTTATATCAATCAATTATCCTTACTGTATTATTATTTTAATTTTAATATTTAATTCATTCATACAAATGTAATCATTTAATTTTTCCTTACTTTATTATTATTTTAATTTTAATTTTTAATTTTTAATTTATTCATACAAATGTAAACATATTTTCTTACTTTTCGTTGTATTAATTTTTTGATTCTAGTCATTTGAAAAATACTTAATAATTAAAAGAGTCGAAAAGTCGTAGAGAAAATTGAAATTCATTAAAGGTCGCTAAACCAATAAAAAAGTCTATTATTTTAATATATTGTTGTGAGGCAAATTACCTCCAACAATATTACCAATTAGAAATTTCAATTTAAATAAAATTTTGAAAAATTTAAAATATTATAATATACATTTTTAAATATTAAATAGAAGTCAAGGAAAAAATCAAAGGAAATATAAATATAGCATTATGAATAGTTTTTATTATCATAGTTTAAAATATGTAATTAATTCTGAAGGAAATTGTAATAGATATAAATTTGAACACAAATTTATATGTCAAATAGTCATCCACATTTCCGTTGTTCATTAACCAATGGGAAGATGTGTAGAACATTTTAAGGGGACGCTTTTGTTCTTATCGGTTTTTCCGAGAGCGTCGTTAGATATTGCTCGAGAGAGGCGGACGCGATTTTACTAAAAATATCAGCGTTGTTTTCTAGTCCGCATAATCCTAAAAACCAAATATTAAATGATTTCAACGATTTAATGTGTGAATAATATTATAAAAAGTTAGCTAAATGTTTAATGAAGTAATCAAAAGTTATTTGAACGACGTATTCCAGTGAATAAATAAAATATCTTCGAAAGCATCATTTTAAAATAAAAATTCCAAAATGGCGACTACTGATTTTTAGTGTTTAAATTCAATATTTCAAGAAAATTACCTCCATTTGGGTCCTAGAATTGAAAATAATACATCCTGTACCTCCTGTCCTGAAGCCAAATCAGTTTCTGAAGAAATTATAGAAGATCCGTTAGAATTCTTCCTATTTCCCGTATTGGTCGAGGCAATACCCAAGATCCTTTCTTTACCCGGACTCTATTTCAACCTCCCGATGTAGAAGGTATCTAAAATCACATGCATATAAGAGATATCATTTGGGCATTTGTTTAAAATTTACTAGTTAAACTTAGTTATACCTCGTTACCTTATCACAGTTATAAAAACTATTCTGAATACGCTTATTCTTTATTCTATTGTATAATACTCAGTACTAATATCAAGTTTTTAGCCCAGTCTAAAACTTTACTTCATTTATTTTGATAAACATAGATGTGAATTACCTCCTCTAGGTAATTCCTTCCTCGGGCACATCGGTAATACTGTTTAAGTGCATTATTGCATCTCTTAGTTTTGATTCAAGCCTTTTATTTTTAAAATATGTTATATTTCCTTTGATACAAACAATCCACGTTTTGTAGTTTTGGTTTTATTATAATTTCCTAAAGAATACAGATTTAAGTTATTTTAGTATAATAAACATAGTGTATAAGTGCATAGAAAGCAAACACTTACCTGTTAAGATACTCATGATCTAATTACCTAATTTATTATTTTCTTTTCTAACCATTTTATTAAACAATAAACTTTGTCTGTCAATTTTGTCTGAAAGTGTAGTTTTTTTTATTATTGTTTGTGATTCACCGTACGATATACGGTTAGGTTTCTGTTTAAAGATTACTTATTTAGCAAAGATCTAAATCAAGTGGATTACTATGGTGAGTTACTGTTTACCGGATAAAGATATCTGCTTGTCCGACGTAAAGTTCATGTTATCGATGTATTCCCTTCGTAATCGATAGATATCTGTTTTTAAAGAAATTGGTGCAAATAAAAGGTTTATTATTGTTTTTTTTTTATATATGTGTTTGTATTCTTTCTACAGCTCTCGGTATCGGACCAGTCACACGCCCGAGATGTTTATAGGTAGTTGTTAGAGTTTCTTTCATTTTTTCATTCGTACATACGTTCATTCATACAGTCCTACGTTAACAATATATATATATATATATATATATATATATATATATATATGCAGAATACCTAGATTTCGTTCACCATCCGTCATCTTGAAAAAGTTGCTGCAACCGAAATTGTCCGAAATTCTTCGAAGCAATCTCATCCGGGCAGCAGCTTACATCGTACTAAAAACCGCCACTGCCTGGAAGTATTGTTTTGTTAATTTGTTTAGCTTCGCCTACGATTCAACTTCAAATCTCGTTTTTCGTATCAGACTTCGCCCCTTCAACTATATTTCCAATTTTGGAAAGAGGAAAAAGTCGCAAAAAGTCAAGCGTGTTATCATGGTAAAGAATCCAGTCATTCCTGCGGCACTATAGAGGTTTCCATCTCATATCCTCCCTTAGTAAATTTAGGTGGTACGATACATTTTTGCATTATTCGTCTGACCTGGAGGAAGGCATAATCACTTCGGGGATAACTTTATCAATATTGAAAAAATAGATGAGTAAAGACTTAGATATTGCTTTGGAATTGCTCGGGTTTTTTTGACCGAAAAGAAAATGGAGGCTTCTATTGTAACGATTTCTGTTCGGTTTCGAGAATATACCCACGAACCCAACTTTCATCACTACAAACAAAATCTGGTTCAGTTCGTAGAGCACTTTCAATTCCCTGCAGACACTATTCGACGTTGCTTCTGTTTCTTTCATAGCTATCGTGGCACGAACTTTACTGCTATCTTTCCTAAGTTCAATTCTTTTGATAAAATCCGCTGACATGAGCTTGGATGGTCTTCTTTCGATTATTTATAACTGCATTTCGAACAGCAACGACTTGTTTTGACAACACTTGATGATTCATCGCGAGCAACTGATATTCGGCCATTTTTTGAAACATTTAAAACAGTCGAAAGTTGATGCCGTTAATATTTTGGGTGTTTCACAAACAGATAACAATCAAAAATTTCCCACCATCAAAGAACTTTTTCACTTACAATGACGCCGCCATCATGCAACAGGAAATTGAAAGCTACAATGCCAAATATTACAAAGGTACCAAGTGTGCATACCTAAAATATGTACCCAATTATTGGAGACAATGTTGGAAGAAAACGAGCAACGGGTAATATGTGGCACGCAATTATTGGAGACAATGTTGGCAGAAAACGGGCAACCATAATATTAGAAATAGAATAAAAATCAAACCGCCATTTCACATACGCTATAAGAATAATGGTCTCCTTATTGAAGTGTAATTGATATACAATTTGAAACCTATGATCTCCGCACAAGTATACTGCCAAAAATTTATAAATTATTAATCAGGATGAGCACCTTAGTGCGTACCCTAATATACTTGCTCAACGAAAATTTGTATAGCCTTGGATCTCACCAACTAATAAAGCTTCTTTGATGCGGCGTTTTTTAAAATAATCCTCATACATACATTATAACTGACATTTGTCAAAGTTTTTCACGAAAATGCACCCGGGTCCCGCTAAGGCACCTCCCATGATATAAGTGGTATAAGACACTAATCTTTGGGACCTCCTAAATCAGTTAATTTTGAAAGCGTCGCGGGTGGTATTAATTATTTCTTGAACGAGGTACACTTAAATATGTCTTAACTATGAATAATTACAAACCCGTAGAAAAGGTATTTGAAAAAAAAGTGCAGAAATGGACCTTTGCCCCCGACCCTTTTACAGGAAAATGGATACTGTGGTATCGACGGTGGTAAGATATTCATAATCTCCATGTTCGATAGCGTCGGCCATCTTTTCTTTTGCATTGAAAAACATCTGTGTAAAGAGTTATAGGCAAATATGGAAGATAACGTTTACCAAAATGAACAATCCTGGCTATTTGAAATAAATGGCCGAAAATTTGTGAAAGCAATCTACATAAGTAACGTTCGTCCGAATGAAGAATCTTGACTATTTTAAATAAATGGCTGAAAATTTGTGAAAGCAATCTACATTATGTATTGCAGATGACACTTTCTTCCTTTTAAAAAGTGTTTATTAGAAGCTGCGCTATTAACAATTTTTGGAAACTACCGCAAGAAAAACTTTCAAATTGTGCGCGGTTTAGTGGTTATCACGTTTGGTTGTGGTCTATGTGATCCTAGCTCAAGCACAATAAAGCGTAATTTTTTTAATTTTTTGGTTTCATGTTTTATCATGTAAAGTGAGTCAGAGATTTCAAATTTAACTTTATTTTGCTGTCCAACTAACGCTAGATAATAATTAATTAATCAGTTGTAGTAATTATCGATTTATTTGAAACTTGCAAGACTCATTAATTAAACCCAAGAATTGGTTTTGGGTTTATCCTTCCTCAACCATTTGTCTCCATGAATTTAAGATAGCTTTAAAACTAGTAAACATTTCTTTGTCAGAGTGTAATGTATTTCCAAAAAAGGATAATTGCAAAATGCGCCCATGGGATAGAAAAAAAGGTAAATAAGCCTTATACCATATAATCAAAAATTATTTGGATAGGAGATGGCCATGATTGGGAGGATTACTGTTTTTGATAGGTTCCGCCTGTTGTTGGTTCTACATGTTGGTTGGATATCAGTTTCGATTTGAATTCTAATTTGACATGAATTAAATGTCAGTTTCAATTTGAAGTTTTATTCGATATGAATTAAATGTCAGTTTCAATAAATAATTTGACAAGCTGATTAGTTAACATAACCAATATAATACACAAAACTACTTCAAATCAAAACTGACATTTACTTGGCAGCAACAAGCTGAAACTATCAAAGACAGTGATCCTCCCAACCATGACCATCCCTTATCTAAATAATTTTTGCTCATATGGTATGTTTAAGTCTTAAGCAAACAAGAGTGGTGGACAAGAAGGTATCAAGCTGATTAACGTTGTGGAATGCAGACCCCGAAAAGGTTCAGAACGATCTTGTAAATGATGCCAAGAAAGTATATTATATCTCAGGGTATACGTGGACGCACTGTAAAGTTGTTCCGCGTTTATATGTGTTAGCTTTACTGTGACCCATGTGGGACACTTTGATTAGTGGTTTTTACCTACTGATGATGACAACTTAGTTGTCGAAATACGTATTTCAGGAATGATTATTAATTGTGGTAAAGAGTTTTATACCTTCTTTTAAGTGTTTATATTTTATTTTTTTTTGGGGGGGGGGTCTGGAACACACAACTTTTATCATCTTGACAACTTGTTGTGCACCACTCTTATTTTCTTAAAGACTCAAACACATGAAGTATTTTTTGATTCATCAGGGCATTTTGGAATAAGCTAGTATAACAATAGTTTGGTAAACAATAATCTTAGACAGGGTTACTCTGAAGATGGTAGTAGACTGCCAGAACGTCAGAGTGTCTAAATGTCACGAAATGATAAAAATAGCTTATATCTATCAATTCGAAAAAATAACTAATTGTTTATTACGCTTGTTTAATTACATTAATGCACTAAATCTAATAAAAGCGAAAAAGACTAATTCAGAATTTTTTCCGTACTGTATTTTTTCATTATCTCATCAAATTTCAACTTAGTGTAATTATATGCTAACAAACCTACAAATATCGTAAATCTTCGAATTCCTTAAGAACGATCTACTTGAAAAAATGTGTAAATCGCTAACACAATACATTCCAGACATATACACATGTAAGCTACCATTGTATGTAAAAATTTCGTCGCAATTTCCCTTTGAAAAATCTTCATATAGTCTTATGCAACGAAAAAAAAGAACAGTAGAGGTAACACCGACAAGTGTGGGTACCGAGCAACGTCCGAAGATACTGCCATAAAGAACGAATTGTGAAACGACATAAACATACAAAATGAGTTTGTGTACATGCTATTTGCATAAAAATAAATTAACTCCAAGACAACAATTTGCATTTATACTGACCGGCGTGTTCAAAAAAATTACACTGAAATGCGAGAAAATATTGAACATCAAGAGAATTCATAGCCATTAACTTGGAAGTTATTTTTGTTTTATTTTTATATAGACACATTTATATACACTGCCACAAACGATTAAGATCAAATAAATTGGTACATAAATGTTTAGGTCTTATTTTTTTTACATTCAGGCACATATTTTCAAATAATCAGATAAGCATATGAAGATATAAAAATTAAATGGGTAATGAAACTTGGATGTACAATAACAACTTGGCCCTGTTAATTATTTGAATATTTTTTTATTAGCATTTAAATGATTACTACTGCAGATTCCAGATCGCTGCTTTAAATGTGTACATATGTGTAAATATACGGTGCATTTTAAATAGATGGTGGAATAGTCTTATTTTATATAAATAGAAATGCACTTACATTAATTAAAAAGTGTGTTATATTAACCGTCTTGAACATGGTAACACTGCTCAATGTTGATTATCAAAATAATTCATACATTTATGCGCACTTATAGCTTGGTCATTCTATATGGTTAGTATTTTCTGTTCGTATGGTAATTTGAATTTATAATGTTTGATTGGCTCCTATAGTTACAAGGTGATATCGATATCTACTTAGCTGAGGCGATTTTCTTTGAACCAAACAAAATCGTGTTATACTGTCAAGAAGTTGAAGCATGGCTGTACAGTAAATTTTGAAAGAAAGCATGTCGAATGCAAATGTGAAAATCGATAAAGTGGATTATCGAGGTATCATCAAATACTTGTATTTGAATAGGTTAAGTGGTAAGGAAATTTACGAAGATATGTTTAACACACTTGGCGATCAATGCTCATCATACGCAACTGTCAAAAATTGGATTGCGTCATTCAAAAGAAGAAGACTTTCGGGTGAAAATGAAAAGCGACCAGGAAGACCGATTTCGATGTCCGCCACCGAAAATATTGACGCAGTTCATGACATGATATTATCAGACCATCGATTTGAGCTGAAACAAATAGTTGAGGTACTAAAGATTTCTCATGAACGCGTACATAATATAGTCCATGTCGATTTAGATATGAAAAAATGCTGCAAAATGGATTCCTAAATGCTTGAACGCCGAACCCAAACGAGCAAGAGTGAAAGCATCACAGTTAATCTGTTTTGAAGGAGATCTAGACTTTTTGAACTTGAATGACTTGATGTTTCTTAATATCTAATGTAAGTAAATTTTCTTAAAGCTAGGTGTTAGTTTTTAAGTGATAGAAAATCAGTTGTAACGGCATAAATAAGATCAAAACTACCTTACAGCTTGCTTTTTATTCCCTTACTGCACGAGGAGCACCTGCTGCAATAGTAGCTGGTGCACGTGTGTCGCGTAGTTCCACGATTTCTCGCACGTGGTCTTTGAAATGATTGCTAAAAGGTTCTCCACTTCCCATAGTTTAGCAACTCATATAGCGAATTTCGGCAGACAATTAAATATAAAACTCATAATAAAAACTTCGGCCTAGCCAATAACGTCTGTCCAAACATAAAATTACGGTAAATTAAACTCAGCTTGTCGTATAAACGACCTGTTTCTGTGAAAATTATTAGATATAAAATTTCACAGCCGTACCCCAAACAAAAGGTCGACTGCACTAACCGAAGGACTAAACGAAAGTGATCGAAGTCAATCGCACCCAATTTCTATAAGTTTCGCTAAGTTGCGCAGGCTCATAACACAGCGATATCGCTACGGATTCTATACCGCCATACACCCTCCGCCAAGATACTGTTACAATTTGTTCTAACTCGCTAGAAAACCCGTACAGTGACAGTACCGGACATGTGCACTGCAGAAAATGCATTCCAACTTTTCCAACATTACGGACCGTACATAGAACGATACCAAAATGTTGTAACCATCTTTTGATCATACACAAATCACTTAACGGTCAAAACGGTTCGCAGATTGAAACGGGTACCGTTTCAAGAAAAACATAGTTGATTATTACAATTATCACTGTTGGTAACACTACAAAATTGATAACCAAATGATCAGAAATACGTTCCTACTATAATTTACCAGTGATCCACAGCAGTGCAAAACTAACGCATGCGCACAAAATGGTCACAAAATAATACGCAAACCTTTAGTAAACCGATAGTTGGAACAAACTTATAAATTTCATTTTCATACTTTTACTTGACCTGGTCAGTATCTTTCGTCTTCTCTATATCCGCTTCGTTTAAATCTTTTGCAGATTTTTTATGATCTTATTTGAAAAACCTGTAGAGAAAAGCTTTTTTCTATTTCGCGTTCGTAATGAATTCATTATGAAACTCAAAACAGTATCGAAATGAGCTTCATTTCTATACGTTTTTTTTCATTTCTTAATATTGGCGTTGTCCGAACAGAATTAAATATCATTGCTGTCACTTGATTTTAAACATTTAAGTATATTTGACAAATATAGCATATGTATGTAGACTACACAAACAACGTATATTGTATACAATTGACAAGATATATTAGTTTCTCTGCCGCTCGTGTTTATATTTTTAAATAAAATATCAAGTAATGTTAACGAAAATTAATAAGTAATATGTAATATAATATACTTCGAGGATAGCTAGATTTAAATTTGAAAATGTCAAGTATCAATGTGACCAAATGCATACTTTATATAAAAATAAATCTCTGAACTTTCAAATTAAATAATTTCAATTTATTAATGTAAAAAATGCAAAATAGAAGAAAACAGTATAAAAAACTCGTTTCATAAGGCTTTTTGTCGCAATCGTTATTTAAAAAACTCTCGTTTTCTAAACTGAACTCGTGCGGCAAAATAGCGCCTTATGAAACTTGTGTTTTAATATACTATTTTTGAACTAGTTCAAAGAAAATCTGCAAAAGATTAGAGAGAGAGACTTATTTACTCTAATTTACTCTAATTTTCACTCTAGAATTACAATGCACTAAATAACATTTCAGCTTGGCTAATACGACCACGTTCATTATAAATATTATAATATAGACAGCTTGACTCTTTTTTATTGCGTGAAAATATTTATGAACATCTCCTATTGTCGTAATTAATATAAAGTATGAATAACATAAAGAACAAGATATAAAACAAAATATCGAAGCCTCAAAGTTGTACTCTCATAAATTTACGACAGGTATATTCATTAGTTACATAAAAATTAAAATTGTTCGAGATTACTAAGAGGAATAAAGTGAGATGAATCAGTTATTAAGAAACCACTTGTTAATGGCAAGATAACTGGGAGGATACATATTTGACAGATCTTATTATATTGTCAAAGTAAACTTTTCATTAATAAAACCTGTTCACGGAATAACGTGCATTTTGTGGTATTCCGAGAAACGGAATCAAAAAGGAATTAATGTACGCCACTACCGAAATAATAATTACGATGTTTAAAAAGTACACTTGAAGACTGGTATTGTTTTCCTTCCGAATACGTGGGTTCAAAATTCTGCTTCTAATTGCAAGCTCCGGACACAGTAAGTACAATGATAGGTATTGTTAGTCATCCTATAATTTTTTCAATGCCTATGGTTATGAAACAGTGGGAGCAGTTGACAGCCGCACAATAGTAGACGCGTACGCTTTTACGGGCACCCATTCATTGACACACACACAGCAATGTACAATGGATCGGTGAAATATTATTAGAAAAGTTTCACTTATGTAAATATTTATTTTGACAGGAGTAAATGAATAACTTTCTATCTGCAAACCGCTCTTAAAAAAATATGCATTAAAAAATTTACTTACTAAATGGAGGCATCGAATTTCTCAAGAACATTTGAAAATTATGCATATTAAAACTATAAAATCAAAGCAGTCTACAACATCTATAACAAATAAATTCATTCAGTAAAAGCACTATTTTAGGTTTTTAACGCTAGGATGCATATCTAGTTCAATATCTACTTTTAAATAAATCGGGCCTTATAAGCCCGGTTATTAACATTCATTACAAAATGCGACAACACAAATTTATTGAAATAAAGCTACATTCAAGAATGCAATTAAAAAAAAAACAAACATAATTATTATATAAAGAAAATTGATTATAGATTAGAATAGCAAGTAGTGCATATTCTTAACACTGTGTTTATTACATATATTATTTTTGCAACTAGCAAATACCATTTTGCTTTTGCGATCTTTGTTTCTTGATAGTTTCATTTGTTTGACCTGTAGGTGGGCCAAAGATATCAGCTAATTTTTTTCATACTCTCCACAATGCTACGTCGAATGTTAGGATTAGTCAATCTTCTCGCCTTTTAGGCTATTACCAGTCCCTTTGCTAAATTTTAAAAACAATGCTGCGTTTGTGAGTGACACCAGTGTTATAATTTGGGTGTTCATTGGTAGAAACAATAAAAGCATTTAATGCTGCCACGTCAATTGTTTTGAAAAAACGTAATAGGCCACCGCTTACCTTGCCTTTTACATGTGTATATGGATATCATTTGATCTATAACGTTGACACCGCTTTTTGTTTTATTGCAGTAGGAGATCATTTTTGGCTTCTTTTTAGCGTCATCGTTGACAGCTACGTTATAATGTATAATGCTTAATAAAATTACGTATTTGTTCTTTTTATAAACTTACTGCTTTTGAAGCTAAATAAAGAAGATTAATAAACGATTTTTCAATGGTTTCATCTTCTTTGGAATATCTCTCTTATTTTGACGTAACGTACAGCTACAAGAGCAATATATGTTCCCAAAATGTATTCTGTCTATGCAATACAAAAATGTCAATTGTCCGATTCCACCAGAATTATAAATACTAATCCCAGATTTTTATGTGCAGGTTACCCAGATTGGCGACCAACATAAAATAAACCAACAAGAGCAAAGCCATATTTAGATTCACAGATCCAAAAAATTTTCCCATACACTGAACGAACTGGCATCTGCCTCAGAAGCCAACAAGTTCTTTAACAATTGTCACATTAGTATCTGGTGTGACGAACGTTTTGCATTGTTGAATAAACTGATCCCAGATGTAAGATACCAGTGCTAATTTATCGGTTCCTTAACACGCTTCTCGAGTTCATTTATCATCAAATCTAAGAAATTTTAATATTTGTTCAAATCGAAATAAGAACATCGTGGCTCGGTATATAGGATTAGAAAATTTATCAGAAAAATGTTCCCTAGCAGAAATATCCTAGTTTCTGTCAGTTCCAGCCTAAATAAGTAATCCAAAATACATCCACAGTTACATCAGTTTAAGTTTTTGATTTCCCATTGTAAATACATCTTGCTTCCATGTTGGGCAGTGCACAATTTTTTGCATAATAACTTAAGTCACAAATAACTGAAAAGCTTCTCATGATGCAGCAGCCGAGTGTTTTTGTGCCAAAACGCCATATAAAATTATGTGGCTGAATTTTATTTTTAGGTAATGGTTCTATTTCCTACTGTAGGCTGCTTGGAGAAATATCAAAACTTGCAGATGCAATATTCGGGTTTGGACTATCGCTTATATTTTCTGCATTAGTGTTCACCATCGCTATCACTACTGGATCCAGAAAAGTCATCACTATTTACTTCAAAATCACTGTCTATTATGTCATCATTTTCAATCTCTAAAGTTACTTTAACCAGAAGATGGATCATCGCACTCATTTACCCATTGCAACAACGTTTCCTCGAACTTCGGATCACCAAACTTTACACCTTGTACACACTTATTCGATACCATTATTGCTTTTGTACTACAACTTCACACAATGCAGCTTGCGAATCATCTGAATGATAAAGTTGGTGCAAGGGTATTTATGCATCCTGTAATAATACAGGTTCCCATTTGTAGAAACATGCAAAATCGATTACTAAAAATTGTTTGACAACACACGCCAGCTATAACTGTGGCGTGTTAATACAAGAAAATTGCTTGTGGTCCCCGCAGGCTCGTTGTATATAAATGCAGGATAGTGAAGTTATGATAACAATTATTTACGCACGCTCATTCGTCATGAGTGTGCGTATAAACTCTATTGCAAAAGAGTATGTTTTGACTACGTTAGAATTCATTTACTAATTTAGAAAACTAATATAATCTTGAAATTTGAAGATTTCAAAACGTATTAAAACGAAGACTATGAAATAATTACCAACAATAATAACTAGGATTTAGAATGTTCTTTAACTGCAACTATGTAAACTTTAGGTAACACGTCCATTTAGATTTAGCTATTAGATAGCTGAACATATGCATATTTTATGTTATTTCCTAGAAAGAACAGTAAACTGTTTTTGAACTTAAAGGGTTTTCTATTAGGAACGAAGAATTTGTAAATGGAGATTTTTTTCAGGTCACAATCTTGTTGAATTTCTTTTAGACGTTTATGCCTGTCTGTACCTGCCATTTTATCATAGAATGATACACGCATCAACAACGTTTACACATTTTCTTTCAGATGATTTATCGAAATTCGCATTCAGTCGCAGGAACTTTACGTGTATGACTACAAATTTTTCACTTCGTAATGTTCCCATGTCAGTCCAGACGGTGCAAAGAATGTACTGCTGTACATCAATTTGTCGTCGATCATGGGCATCTTCAACAGCAGTTTGTATCGAATTCTGCGAAAAGATCTTGGTTTACGTCTTTTTAAGAATGCTTCAATTCAAGAACTGAAACCAAGCGCTCTTTATTGTGTCGCAAGTATTCAGTCGTTGAGCTTTCAGAGTAAATTAAAAACGATCCTGAATTTGATAAGAAAATTGTCTTCAGCGACGAAACTCACTTCTAGCTTATTGGTCTTTTGAATAAACCAAACATACAAAATGGAAATGTAATTAATTTTGTTTTGAGTAAGATACTCACATATCATACTGCACTTCATAAGTATTTTAGGCCTAAAAATTGCTTGGATACTTGTTCCATATGTAAATATTCTTTCTACACTTTACGACGCTATTTTATTCAATTTTTTTTTCATAGAAATAATTCGCCCCTATGTAGGAATCGAACCCACGACCTCTGGCTTGCCGGACCATTGCTCGACCACTGAGCTGTTGAGGCGTGTTTGTACTTGTTCCATATCTCTATGTCGTTTGACTTATTTTTCCAGTTTTATTTAAGATCTGCTTTTTAGATCTCTGTTTTCTAGTGTTGTCGCCGTTGTCATAAACAGGTCATTTAAAGAATGTGTGTAGCAGCTCTTTATTTTGAGTTGTCTGCTTTTTCTGAAAAAGTTCTTATCAGAACTTCGTATTGGCATAGTTCATAAATTGTAGCTTCCCCTTCCTCTTGGTACTTTCGTAGAATTTGCATACCGTTTTTTCCGTCATATATGCCTTTGTTGTGTTGTCTGGTTCCTGAAGGACCAAGGTTGATGTTGACTCGTGGACCAAATGTTTGCTTCACCGTGCACAGGTTGTAAGGCTGTATGCACTTTACTATTTAAATCTTCGGTGACTGTTTGTTAATTGAATAAATGTATTTTCATCTAAATATATTTATTTACACTATATACATTTATTTTTATATCTACAAAACTCATACTAGCATAAAAGTGCTGTTCAGACTGGTGTCTCTTGTTAAAGTATGACTTTTATGATTTTATGAAGAAGACTGTTGTGTTGAAACAGTGTTACAAATTATAATGTCAATGTAAGAATGCTGTGAGGAGACTATGTGTCTTGTACTGATGTTGAGTTCATGTTGATCTAGTCTGTACTGTTTACAACTAGGTAAAAATATATCACTGCTCCTAACTATTACATATTAAACGCGTATTGTTGTACATTGTATTGTTTGACATTATAACAGGGAACTTTTGTGTTATTACTTCGTGGAAATTGTACCTACAAGCAATAATACCCAAGGTTTACGACATAGTCTTGAAATTCTAATCTTAGCTAATAAATAAATAAAATATAATTAGGTATTTAATTGGTATTTAAACATAAGTATATAGTTCCGGATAGTCCCTTGTTAAAGTAATAAAATTTATTATACATATCCAAGGAACGATATCTTAACAATAAATATCCAGACTAAACACTATATTCACTATAACCCAAGGTAATAAAACAAGCGGTCTAATGTATTAAGCAATAAATAGATTTGGAGTGGCTTAAATTATAAAGTAGGTAATAAATAGATTTTCAGATGTAGAGAATTCTTAGAACTTAAAGAAAGTTGGACAATTTGAATGTGCTAATAAAAGTATGTTATACAGTGATGTAAATTTGAAAATGCACGTTAAACATTTATAAAATTGAAAATGTTTATGTTTGAATTCTATATCCTAGATTTACTAATACAGTATGAGCAAAAATATACAGTACTGAATAAAATAAATTTTATTGCTCACTTAATTGAACAAAATTGACGAAGTTAATATCTATTATAATGGCGAATGATATGCGGTGTTGGAGATTTCGTACGATGTTTGCTCATGTAGGTTGTTGCAAAGTTCGGAAGAACTAAATAATTGCCATTCTTAATTCCGGAATTGTAGTGGATGGATCGTTTTGAAAAATTACTGTTTTCATCATGCCCTAGATGTATGCATCGGGGTGAGTAAGGTCCGGGCTATGTGAAGGATAATTAAAGTCCAAAATGATCCCTAATAATTTTCAGCGGTTGACCAGTGGTGTGACTCGTCGCACCGTCTTGTTGAAACCACAAGAAATTTCCTGATCGACAGAATCGTCTGAGGTCCTCTATAAAATGTATCAGAACTTTCTGCTGATATCTTTCACTGTTTACGGTGCCCGTTCGCACTTTATGATCAGTTACGAAATATGGGCCGATAATTCAATTTCCAGAAATGCACACCATATAGTCACTGTTGCCCAATGCTTCTAAAACTCTGCCTAGTAATATGGCCAGAAAGTGAAACACGGGGCTCATCTGAAAACCAGACATTAGTCAAGAACTTATCATCTTCATAAATGTAAGCCAGTATCCGAGCGCAGTCAACTAAACGTTGTGTTTTATCCTTTTGGTTCAGTTTATGGCTCTTTTGAATTTTGTAAGAGAAACCACCAATATCCTTGACCATTAAACGCACAGATTCTCTTTTTATATCCAGTTTTAAGGAAGTTCTTCGTATGCTTCTTTTCGGTGATTGTAAGACTTGTAGCACTACTCGTTCGTTGATTTTTGTTTACTCGAACGCTTTTCTTTCTTCCTGATTTGCCTTTTCGTTGTATGTTAACATTGCCAGTAGTTTTGAATTTGTTAGCAACGTACAAGATAACAGTGTTTGATGGTTTAGGCTTTTGAAATATCTGTTCTAATTGAGATCCAATCCATTTGGGTCCATTATTTCTGCGAAACTAGTATGAGCGATTATATGCTCCACATATAAAAGATGTTTCTTCGGTTCTAAGCATCTTATTCGCAGACAGTGTTTTCTACCCTACAGATAACATGTTAATGTATATTTAGCCCTAGAATAATAACGCTATGTTGTCCATACGTTATTACTAACGACACGTCAAATTTACGTGCTATATGTATACCGTACGAACGCCGGGGAGTGATTGATCTACCACAATGTAGTAAGACGAAGACGAATAGCGAGTTTATGTGGTTAGGGTTGAGAGAGTATATTCAATCGGGTTCTACTGTCTAACTGTACGGGCGTTCCCTTTCTTTATCCAACACATTCTACATACGATCTAAGAACGAAAAAAATAATCTCTCTCTAACACATTGAATATTCCTATCAGTCGGTCATTGTGTTCAAGCAAGGCCAATATACTTGCAGTTGGCCAGTCATTACTTATATATCCATCGATCGCACAACGTTGGGCACACGGTATATAAATATTTAATGTGGAAATAAAACTACATTATTATAAATCTTTAGAAAACGTTTATTAAAGGAAAGAAGGAAACACTAAATGATGAACGAAGTAAACCTGTTTAGTACTTTATTTCAATAGGGGAAACTTAAAGAGCGAATAAAAGTCCGTAGAATAAAAAAAAGTTACAACTCATAATAAAATGTAAACAAATTTTAATCCTTTTTGTCATTACTACAGCCCATACATATTTTTACCTGATGTTCACCACATAGGGCGCGAAAACATTTATAACAGTATGTGGTTGTCATTCTTTTCTTTACGGAAGAGCATAAACTGCAGTATGTCCTTTTTCTGGTTATCTCCTTGATTTTCTGTTGTGGGTTTTTCTTGCTCTAAACTGTTGATTATAAATTTTTAAACTTTCTAGAAAGCGATGGAATTTTTTTGCAGTAGCTCCTGTTGCCATGCTCTTGTTAATTGTTCTTGAAGTCTAAATAGAAACTCTTGCTTTGATAATGCCTTTGAACCCCTTTCTTTCTATTGGATTGTGGTGATATATTACATATGCATTAACAGATACAATATTTAGCATATTGTAAAACAAACATAGCGGTCCTCTTTTAGTTTTTCTATCAGCACACATGTTGTGAGACCTTTGATCGAACGTATCAACCGCAACTTTTGGACAATTGTACGTATGGATCATTTCTGGCTTTGATGTTTGCTGATTTACAGTATCGGTAAAATACAGTGTCGAAAGTAGAGAAACTAATTTATTTTGTTTGGGTTTGTAAGTCACTAAAACTATTTTATCATCGAATGCAAATATAGATGTTCCACAACTGCGTGATTTATGTTCCAATAAATCTAAGGGTATTTCGGATTTGCGGAGTGGTGTCCCAACTATTGAAAAATTTGAAGGACGATCAAGTAATTTCGTGGCTAAAGGAATGCCGGTAAACCAATTATCCATGATAATATTACGATTGCTACCATAGAGTGGCTTAGTCAAATTTGTAACGAAATAGTCTGCTGACGGTACACCTTTTGTCTCCGTCGACTTTCCCAGATAGGGGCTTGCATTAATTACAAATTTAGTAGCAACGTCGCAAACCATTACAATTTTGATGCCGTATTTATTAGGTTTTTTTGGCATATATATGCGAAACGGACATTTACCTCCAAAACCAACAAGTTGTTCATCGATTGTGACGTATGAACCGGCTTAGTAACTGTTAGCGCCGTTATCAATAAATATATTCCAAATGCTGGAAATTGGGGCAAAAGTGCTTTTGTCTTTGCGTTGATGTCTCGTAGCGTGATCATCAAATCTTAATGAATTTATCAAAAAGTTAAATCTTTCCTTGCTCATAGTTGCTTTATACCTCTCCCCCCCGAATAGCTAACATCGAACAAAATTTTTGTTGACAGGTGGTTATTCTTTAGAGCAGCAGATAAAACTAATAAGCCCAGTAATGCTTTGAGTTCAATTAGTGCCACCTCTGAAACAGTAGCGCTCTTGACTTTATACCTTTCTCGTATTTTTTCTGGTTTGTACGTAGTAGTATTTAACTTAAAATTTCATCAATTAAAAATAAACTGAAGGCATCAATTGGTTCTGCTGCATTTTTGGCTAAGTGCGTTGGTCCTGCTCGAATGTAGACAAGATTTTTCATTGGAATCCCTCCGCCTGCGTTTTGCACAGGAGTAGTTTGCCATATATGACCATTCTTCCCAAATATGCTCGTTTATTTGAACTTATGACACCGTTTTCAGGACTTTGTAGTTCAGTAAAGCTTTCATAAGATGTTGAAGGTTGCGCAGCCTTCAATTCTCTCAAAACTTTTCTTTTAATTTTCTATACGTCCTCCAGTGGAGTTATCTTCATCAAATTCGTCAGGAACATAGTCACTATCAGCATCACTATCATCGTTATCGAACGGATTTTGTTCCACTATGTTCCTTTCATTGTCACTTATGTCACTAAAATTACTTGTACAATATCTTCTAGTTCCTTTTCGGTAAGGGCGCGTTTCAGATCCACTTTTGTATTCTTGAACATTTGTCATTCGCGAAATAATAACACACGTTAAATTGACGTACAAATTTTATAACGATTTTACTAAGCACACGTAAATTTTACGTGTAGCACTTTAGTTTAGTCAAAAGCAAAACCTAGACTAACCTTAAAACCAGGCAACCCTACTTCGTCGTCGTAGTAAAAGAATGGGAGAAAGCACTGCCGGTACTATAGGTTTTTACATAAAATTCAGCAAATGCACTACTCATTTTTACAAAATGGATACGTAAAACTTACGTGCGTTATTATTCTAGGATTAAAATAAGTTCGACAGCAGTGTCATTTTCACAGTAACTGTGAACAGAGTTACAATTTCGGTACTATATATTTACGGTCATAGTGTATTTAACAATAAAAAATATTACAAATGGATATTAAATGTATCTTCAACAGCCTCGTTACTAGTCCTACTATCATATTAATAGACTTCCTGGGTCCGTTGTAAACTTTGTAAATGTTTCCTAAATAACTATTTTGCCTGTCTTTAACATGGGGAGTTCTACCACCTTCCCCTTGATTTATTTTCGGTCTACATTTTCATGATTGTTTTAAGAATTATTTTTGAAATTTCAAAGGAAGGCTCCTTTCCTATAAAGGCTGTAGACGGTATATACACATGTTTCGGCAAATATGAATTAAAGTAAGATTTTAAAGCAAAAAATTAGTAATAAATAAATTCGTATGACTAAATATATTTTAAGAAACCTATCTAGCAATGATTATGTAACACTATTTAAAAACGAGTCTAATTAAACAAGTTTGTTGCACGTTATAAGGTACGACTGTCAGAGTACTGGTTTATTAAAATTATCAGTCACTCTTAATGAGTAGCTTCGTCCTGGTAATGACAAACGTAACATAAAAAGTTCAACGAATTTCAACAAGGTTGTTATTATGCGTCAAAATGCCTTACATAACGGGCGTATTATTCAGTTTGTGGGATAAAAATAGCGGCTAGCACATTCACACCTTGCACATAAACACATAATTTGCAGAGGTTGATACAACAACCGTAAAAATGTCTATTCTGTAGTTTCAAAACGCCTACCACATCATGTTCCTCAACATCATAAATGTCATAAAAAAAACTTGCATTAGAGCCATAATAAAAGAAGTACGTGTGAAAATTTTCGCTATGACATTGAAAAAAAGGCGAATTGATGAGTAGTAAATTCAATTAAATATAGAAGCTTATTGACTATACTCAATGTGTGAGGACAATATGATTTGAGCTATAAACAAAATACTGTTAAGCAAGCAAGTATATTAAACGTGTACATTTACATGTGCGGACGATGTTCCACGACTATTACTTGTCACGCTCGTGTGACAAGTGGAACATTTTAAAAATGTAATTACTTGCTTATAAATCGGTATAATCGCAGCAATTTATGAATAAATTGGTACTTACTATGTGTGTTTTATTAATACTAACACGTTAAATAACTTTATTTTATAATGTCCACACTTCATAACTGGTTTGGAATCAGTACTAAGGTAGGGAACAATACAGCAATTAATTGGAAAATCGAATGGAATCAATATTTAATATATTAAGTGTTTATGTTTCAAAACGATCCTTGTGCGAGTACCTCGCGCTAAAATAATATGGAGTTTTCTATATCATTTTTCTCTTAGACACTTGTTAACTAAGATACAGGGTATCGAAGCTTTGCCAAAAAAATGTAAATTCAGCTGCAATTTAGAATTGAAAAAATATTTTTTTTTTGCAGTTTCATCTAACATTATTAATTTAATATTCTGTTTGTGTCATTTAATACCTTTCTTTCATAATACAAGGGATAAGCTGAATTTATTGAGAATAGGAAATTCTACGGCGGTGGTCATTTGGGCGTGAAGCTTATCTAGTCCATAACATGAACAAGTAAACAGGGAGCAAGTATTTTAAGGGTCCTTTAATCCTATAGGTAAACTGGGCGCATATGGAAATTGTTTGTTTAATAGAGCCTGACTGTAAAAAAAAACACATAGTATACTTTACATTCTGAAGTTTATTTAAAAAAAATAAATTTCGAAATATGCATAAATATACTATTATAGTGACATATTATATATATTATAAATATGAAGTACATTTTACGTAATGTAGTCTGCTTATTTTTCCTAACTTATATCTAGAGCTGAGGATGTTTGCGGTATAACCATGGTTATATCATAGTAAATTACTACCATAGTAAATTACTATGGTTACATGATATAACCATGGTTATACCGCAAACATCCTCAGCTCTACTTATATCTATTCACAAGATTACCAAGCGATGCTAATTTAGCTGGTACCTTTTTATCTTTAAGTCTCGCAGTAATATTCAAACTCTGTATTTTAATATATGTATAAATTTGGCACTCTTTTATCTTTTTCATAGAGACATAGATAGAGTGATGCGTTGCATAAAATGAGGACTTGAATTTTGCATGAAATGACTCACAACAATTAGTTGTTCTTGTTACCGAAGCACTTTCTTCTGTGCACATAGAAGGGGGAAATACTGCATTTTCGGTAATCTGTATATATATATATATATATATATATATATATATATATATATATATATATATATATATCTAACAAATAATCACAATATTTATCCAACAAATCATTGTGTGGCTTGAACGACATCATATCGAACACAAAACAATCCTCACTTCATTTGGGCTTAAATAGGTTATTCCAATATGTTTTTAGCCAGTTGCCGATTTCACTTTTTAATTCATATTCTGAGCCTAATGCAATCGAATTTATCTTTCTGTGCCATGCTTGGTGTAAGTGAAACCGGCAACCATTAATTTCAACATTAGGCGAAACATTTAGTGATGCTACATGTATGGCCTTTTCAAAATCTACACAAACTTAGCATACCTGTAGAGTTTTTGTAACATCCGCAACTGTCTAATTAATGTTATCTTCTGGCGTTTCTATAACATAAACATTGCAGCCGGTTGACGCGTAAATTCAATGGAGGTATTATTTATAGACATTCTGAATCCATACGTAATATAATTTTCAGTGGGTTTTTAATTTTGGGGTTCGCGTCGTATTTGACTGACAATTGTTTTGATTCATATTGTATATAATTGCATATTTCCATTTTTCATACGTCTTTTTAATTCAAGGACACCTTATACAAAATAAAATGTGCTAGATGCAATTTTTCGAATTAAGTAAAGAGGTAAAACTAAATCAAAATAGAGTAATTTATGCAAACCACTCCTCTCACACAAACAATATATATATATATATATATATATATATATATATATATATATATAGTTATTACTACGTAAATTACCATTAGTACAGACTAATTTTTACCTAAACATATATATACAGGTGTTACAAAAATGTAGGGCTGGCTATACATAGACGGTTTCTACAACTAAAAATAAGCAAAAAAGTTTAAATAAATTTATGTCCTAAAATGGTTCGTTACTGAGTTACGGCCACTTGAGGTTTTTTTCTTTTTATTTTAGAAAAGGTTACAGAAAACGGGAGTTTCTTATGTTTCTTATAGTAAATGTTCAAAATGACCTCCACGGGAAGCAACACAAGCTTCAGCTCGTCGTATCATGGACTGCCTCACGCGCTGAAAAATTCCTGAAAAATTCCTGGCGGAAAAATTTCGAATTTGGTGGCATCCATCTTCCACTCTACGTTGAAGATCTTCAATATTTTCAATTGGAGTAGAATATACCATAGACTTTAAATGTCCCCATACGTAAAAATATATTGGATTTAAATCTGGAAACCGTGCAGGCCATGCTGCAGATCCACCGCGACCAATCCATCTTCCAGGATATACGGCATTTAAAAATTCGCGTGCTGTGTGACTGAAGTGAGCCGGTGCACCGTCGTGCATGAACCGCATGCGTCCTCTAACATTTAGTGGAACATCGTCCAGCAAACCTGGTAAGTCGTTTTCTAAAAAATAACGATAATTCTGCCCAGTAAGTCGTGGTGGAAGTACAAAAGGACCAATCACAAATTCGTTAATAATTCCGGCCCACACACTAAATGAAAACTGCGCTTGATGTCTGGACTGAATAATAGCATGAGGGCTTTCTTGTTGCCACTGGTGTAAATTATGAAAATTGACGATACCATCTCTTGTAAAGCCAGCTTCATCACTAAAGAGCACACACGACAGAAAGAGATGATCGGCGGCGCATGTCCGTAACAACCATACACAGTAAGCTTCTCGTGATGGGAAATCATTCTCACTAAGTCCCTGTACTCTTTGCAGGTGGTAAGGAAAAAGCTGATTAGTTCTTAAAATACGCCATACACTCACATGATCGACATCTTCCGCCAATGCCATTCTTCGAGTACTAGCACCTGCATTTTCTTCAACACGATCCAACAAACGTTCTTCCAATTCCAAATTACTTGTGGTTCGTGGTCTGCCGCGATCTCGGACTACTCGTTTAAATGATCCTGTTTCTCTTAATCTAATATGAAGCCTTTCGAAAGTTTTTTTCATTTGATAAACGTCGGTTTGGGAAATATTCTGCGTAAAGTCTTCTTGCTTCTGCTCTGTTGCAATGTGTCAAACCATACATTAAATGCATGTCGGACATCTCTTCGAAAGAATAATCTGCCATTTTATACTATTAATTAGAAAACAGTACTAATCACAAATGACTTAATCAACTTTCACGACTGACAGCAAAAAACACGGACTGCCTACTGAATATGATTAACATAAGTTACTCACTTTTCGGCGACTTGTTCAAACATGCAACACGAACGCTTCGCGTCTGCGCGATAATTTGTGACGAGATACACACGTGCCGGACATGCAGTACGAAAAACTTCAAGTGGCCGTAACTCAGTAACGAAACATTATAGGACACAAATTTATTTAAACTTTTTTGCTTATTTTTAGTTGTAGAAACCGTCTATTTATAGCCAGCCCTAATTTTTTGTAACATCTGAACGACTTTTTTTATAATTCCAAATCCCTTTTGGAACAAGACAAATTCTAATAATTGGTATAAAAATGTTCCAATAGGAACAAATATGATATCTAAAAAACTTGTCATTTACGCGAATCCAATAAAATAAAAAAAAAACAATTATTCAGCATGTGTAGAAAGCAACAAAGAAAATAATATTAAAATTAGTACACCAAACCAAACAATTTATAATAATTGTACATTTAATAACTGTTCTCCTGCTTTCAAATAAAAATAATTATTTATTATTTATTTAAATCGTTAATTTATCTTGCCAAAAAACACTCGAGCTTTTCTTTCACCGATTAATTTTCTTTTTAACTCAAAATTTTTCCTATCAGTAATTTTTCTCGAAAAACTTGTGTTGCTTCCCGTGGAGGTCATTTTGAACATTTACTATAAGAAACATAAGAAACTCCCGTTTTCTGTAAACATTTCTAAAATAAAAATAAAAAAACTTCAATTGGCCGTAACTCAGTAACGAACCATTTTAGGACATAAATTTATATAAACTTTTTTGCTTATTTTTAGTTGTAGAAACCGTCTATGTATAGCCAGCCCAAAATTTTTGTAACACCCTGTATATATATTTAGGTAAAAATTTGTCTGTACTAATGGTAATTGATGTAGTAATATAACGGACTTTTAGTCGGCCACTATACCCTCTGTAAATATCTTACAATAATTGTGTATTTCAATAAGGGGGCAAAAATAAGGTTATTCCACTAAAAACTTAAAAAAGGTATAAAATCCCTTATCACAATTAATAATCGTATCCTAAATACCTATATAGACAACTAAGTTGTCGTCATCAGTAGGTAAAACCACTAATCAAACTGCTGAACATAGTGCAGAGTAAAGCTAACACAGAGAATCGCGCACAACGTTACACGACGTCCACCTATACACTGACTTTAAAACAAATACACAAACTAAAATTACGTCAACTTACCCCTCTTAAGAAAACGGAAACACAATGTATTTATTCTCACCCTCTCAATCTTTTCTACCTCTTTTCTAAGAATGAAAGAAGACAACTATATGGGATGGGACCGTTCCCCGAGTTAAACAAATTAATCTTCTGATATCTGAGGGGGGTAAAACTATACCCCAAACAGTTATTTTGGCTTGTTTTTGTGGATCAGGGTTGTAGTTTCGGCTAATCCAACTCAGTTATCTTTATTTGTAATATGTACCAACATTATATGCGCATTAGGTCGTAATTTTGTTCTGTGTTCTCGAAATTAAATAAAATTGTGAATGAGATATAACCGTACCCCGCTCCGGCATCCATCTTCCAAATGGAATTCTGGAAAATTGCGCAATTGGACGAAAGCACCTTGTATCACGTGTTCTTTTTCAAGGTGAACCAGTAATACCAGTACTGCTTTAGTCTCTGCGCGTCATATGGACAACTAAAATTCTGTTTCATCTCAGGCTGTTTCTCACAGACGTGTTTGCGTCTGTGTTTCTTCTTTCGTTAGGATAAGAACTTATTAAACCATATGTGGCTAGAAGACTGGAAAATCCAAGAAGATTCCACAAACGTGTTATGGATGCCATGTACAAATTGGTTCCCCCATCACAGATGCAAATTATCAACAAACACGATCAACCGAAATCTTCGGGACAGTGTGTTTTATATCCATGTAATAAAGATCCCTAAAGTAGAAAAACATGTCATTTGTGTAAAACTTTGTTTGTGCCGAACACCAAACTGTACAAACAATAACATGTTCTAAATGCCAATTGCATAAAATAGAATAGAGAAGCCATCCAAATATATGTTTATTATATAAATATTTTTTTTTAGAAAAAATATTGGCTTATTTATTCCCTTTTACTTTCATAAGCGGCTGTATGAGCATTTTAGCAAGTATACTTACCTATTTGAAATATGGGGTACATAATTGTCAACCTTGTCAACCGCGTCATTTGTACACCCTTCGGTATCGAAATGTTAAATTTGTTTTAAACGATATGAATGCTTTCGTATGCGTCGAGATCTTTAGGGTTGTTGATGTTTTTGACAAGTTTTAACACTTTTACCGAGACTTTTCGATGCGTGTGCATGATTTGTGACGCTCGATTTTTCTGGTCTATCAAATTTAATATGTGATGTGTTCCTTAAAACGGGTTATTATTTAGCGTTTTGTTTGACTCACATATTTCAAATTACAATCGTGGCAATTAATTTCGTATATACCTGATTTCAATTCAAATTAACTTTATCTTTGGTATTACCTGGGAGACTTTAGATGTTGTTTCTATGTGTTAGCTTTACTGTGCCATATGTTCAACAGTTTGCTTAGTGGTTTTACCTACTGATAATGACAACTTAGTTGTCGAAATACGCATTTAGTATACGATTGTTAATTGCGGTAAGGGGTTTTATGCCTTTTTTTGAGTTTTTACTTAACCACAGGCTCCAAAGAAATACTTTTTATTCTAATAAAAAGTATAACAATAAACTGACTGTACAAATTAGTCGAATAAACGGAACAAAACAGAAACAAGAAGAACAACATAATGCTTTTACTAGTAAGAGAAGGAATGTTACTCAAAAATGCAAAAATGCATAAAATATTTACAGGTAAAAATAAAATCTTACTTATATATAAACATATATTTACCTATAATTTATTGTACGAAGTGAAATTTTATATCGAACGTAGTAAGTTACATACGTATATATTTACAGTAGTTTGCTGGATAAATGTTGAGCGACACCATATGATATAATACCATAAGAACTGGTAAACACCGTAACATTAATAAAAGAGATTGTTACAATAAGGGTGTCGCATTACACATTGGTCTATCGCGACAACCACGAACCCGCACGATCATCGAATAGGTACCCGCGAGAAGGTGTACTATAATTACCCACTTAAGATAATCTGATGTCGGGTAAAATACTTGAAACACCAGTATGTATACCTTTAGATCTAGTGAAGCTGCTCCCACGTGGTCGTTTTATAAGACCTGCAGTTTGCGCTATGATTGTTAGATCGACGGACCACTACGACGCGTAGCATTAGCCGCATTGTTTTTCCTTCTTTTGGACGTTGATAACGAATGAGAAACATATTACTGCTGTAATAGATACCTTTTATATGTTCGTGTGTGTTGAGTGGAAGCAGAAACACGGTTACTAGAGTTAAAATACCAAATAAGTATATAATAACGAATAATAAACTCCAGAAAGTCTACATAATTGAGAAGAATAAGTTAATAGAACTCTATAAATTTCTATGAAAAAAAAGACATTATTCTTTTTAAAGTTACTTACTTTCTCTTTTCCGATAAGAAAAAATAAAATATATAAACAAATTACAATACCATAGGCTTTTCATATTTTACATTTTTTACATTTCAAAAAGTGTGTTTAGGTGTTTGAAGATAGCTAAAGTATTTAATCTATAAGAAAACGTGAGAATTTCATAACTACCTACAGATCGTTTAAATAATAACAAAACAAACATAAAAGCTTGATCAAATAGACCTGTGATATAGTTGGCGGAAAGATATGGTTCTCTTACTTATTAAAACGCTAGCACAACATTGCTAGAGCAAGAAATAAGTAAATTAGTCTCAACCTGCAATCTTTAGCTAAGCGATAGTTGTAGTGATTACAAGAACTTACAAAACTTATATGAAATGAAACAAAATAATTAGTAAGAAATAACAATTAATAAAATAAAATAATAACTTGGAAAAATATAATTAAGCATGAACAAAATAGAACATGATGAATCCTAATTTCCATATAATAATTAATGTTTTAGTAGTAGGCTCCTAGTAATCCATCTCTTACCTCAGGGCAAATATCTATAGCTAATACTTAGTCCATTTTTATGTACACATGTCTCGTACATATAATTACATAACTATAGTATATTTGATAATTTCGAATTCGTTTGGAAGTTGCAATTACTTGCGTAAATGATTTTATTTACAACAATAACTAATTGACTTGACTAATATTCTACATGATTTGAAGTTGAATCGTTCTAGTATGTTTGAAATGATGTCTATATATTATTCAGATAGGTACCTGATTTTTATAAGTTTGTTTAGTTTATAACTACTAATTGGTTATCGTAGGTGTTCTTGATTCGGGTGACTGCTCAATTTGATGTAGGTTGGACAACTTCTAGAAGAGGTATTCAGGTTTTCTGAATCCTTGTGTTTAGGTTCACTTACGGGTGCGGGGAAACACAAATCTGAGGAAATTTTAGTCATATGTTCGTAAGCAAAATTTTGAAGAATGCAAATTCTTTTTTTAATATGTACTCTGCCGTTTTTTTAGTTTTAAAATTAATAAATTCCGCAGTCACCACCTTCTCCAATATCCCGGACCCACGCTATCCATCTATTGTTCGTTGGAAAGCGAAGCTTCTATATTCAAGCCTCTTCGGGCTTAAATTTATTTGTATATATTATTTAACTTACATTAATTATAAGTAAACATATTGTTATCAGGATATAAAACTCACGTCTAAGCATTTTCCAATTGTTTTATTATCTATTATATATAACATGTTTCGCTAGACTGTAGCTTCATCATATGTTAAACTATTACTAACATGATGTTCCTAACAGAACGGTTATTTATACACGTGAACGATAGATTATGGTTTTCCTATTATATTAACAATTATACAAGTTTCCTAAATAAATAGTATGTTATTCTACCTGGAAATTATACGTAATAATAATAATAATAATAACAATAATAGTCTTTATTATCCAACAGATATAAAAATCCATTTAAAGGATAATATAAAATTACAAAAACACAAAACATATTGTTATGATTTTTCCCCGAAGAACATTTTTAAAAAAACATTTTAGTATATTGACCTTATATTTGAAGTTATTACTGTGTATATTTTGAATTATGTTTATTATTATATTTTTGAATTTATTGTAATGACCGTGACTGTATAGTTGGTTTTAAACAGGAAATATATCGACTGGCGGATTTATTTGGTACGACTTGTGCCTGATATCCGTATATTTTGCCGGTTTGGGAGAGAGATATCAGGTTCGTTGCGTTGTACGGTTGGGGGTAAAAAACATCATTTTTTACTTCTATATTTTATTTAAATATCGGTTTATTTTGTTTTGAGTACTTTTGATGTATATTTGATATTTCATTTACGCATTACGAGTGTTGGTGATCTCGTATTTTAATTTAATTTAAATTATACTCGATATCTCTCACATTAGTTTTTTTTTCTGTGTGTGAAAAAAGTGTTGCGTACGTAAGTACTTTTCACATTTGTTTTACATAAATTATTTTCATTACAATTCTATGATATTTGTGCTTATTTGTAATTTTGAATTATTTTTTATAATAGCTTATAATATAGATAGCTAAGAAAATTACCATATTTTTTGAATAGGGAGTTTTTTTGGTCACGATATTCTAGGACATTTTATTCAGGATTTTGGTGGGAAATTTTATACTTGTGTTTAGTGCGCATGAGTAGAGTCATTTATGAGTCGACGTTTAGTCTATTTACGTTTGATTTTTGGGGGTTATTATTTAGATTTTAAATTTGAGAATTTTCTTAACCAACTATTAGTTTTAATTTTGCTCGCGAGTCACAGGAGGCTTTTCTTTGTGTGCGTGTTTTTATCGCACAAACTTTTTCCTCCAAGCTATTGTTTAATGATGCTTTAGCTCTCTTTGCACTTTGTAAAGAGTATTTTTTTCTTTTTTTTTAAATAATAAAATTTGTAAAATCAAATTGTGACTATTATTTATTGAATTTTTAATTTGTCCACATTTTCACTCGAGAAAAAGAGGGAAAGCCTGGGAGCAAGCTATCTCAAGCAAGCGGAATCTTCGACTGAATTAGCACGGACATATTGTGGTGAACTGTGGACCTACCCTTTAAGCAAACACACAGTTCACAGCACCTTTTATGGCGAAATCCAACGTGAGGCGAACACAGAAGAAATAAAAATTCATAGCAGCCCTTTATTCGCGTATCCAAAGTGGAGCGAACATAGAAGAGGAGAACAAAGTACAAATAAAAATATAATAGAAAACATGGATGGTATTGTGAATGCAGAACAAAGCATAGGTAAAAATAGTGCCATGCATGAAGAAAGACACTTCGGAGGAATCAGTGATAGGAAGCTCATGGAAATGCTGGTGAACGAATTACAGGAGAAGATGGACGAGTTGGTGCAATTACGGGCGACGAAGCAAACCATGGAACAAAACATAATGGGACTAAATCTCCAATTAAAAGAAGAAACTGAAAAGAGGGAATGGACAGAATTCCTGAATTCCTGAATGCCTGAATTCGAAAAGAGTTGGAGGAAAAGATTAAAGTTAGTTTGGAGGAAGTGCCTGATGCAGAGAATAAGCTGCAGAAGACAGAAATTTGTCTACAGGACGTTGCGATAACCAGGGAGGACATGGTGCCTGACGATGTGAACTCCAGAGAGGAATTCAAGGACAGGTTCACTAGCCAACCCTGGGGAAAAAGTAAAAATGGGGTAAGAGAAAAATTGTTATGTAATAAATTAGATATTAATAATTATAATGAGAAAAGAGAGTCAAATATAATTACGAGACACTCTAATTTAAAATATTCTACAAAGGGAAATAATGAAGTATACAGGGTGTCTAAATTGAGAAGACATCTTAATCTAAAAATTAGTCAGGCAGTTCCTACTAATAAAAATAACAATATTCAAAGAAATAAAAATAGAATGGCCTCTCCAAACAGAGCTTATCATTATTATTATTATAATAACTCAAGTATGGATGTTGCAAATCAAAATATTTTAAAAATTAGGAATTATAAAGGTACTAGATGCAAAAGTACTAGACCTAATTTTAATTTACAAGGTACTAGATTTAAATGCACTCGACCTAATTTTAATATTCAGATTGAGGTAAAGAAAAAAATTAATCAAAACTTGTTAACAGTCAGGAATTGTATATAGGCCCAACAAAAAGATAATGTTGTTGTATACTATAAGAAATCGATTGTGCAAGGAATAATGATTTTTGCCTTGGGATAATTAAATTAGGAAAATGGAAATTGATTTATTGAATAATTAATGTTATGGGAATTGATATACTGGATAATTTAAAATATTAGGAAAAAGGAAATGAATTTGGTCTGATTGACTTATTGAAATAAATGATAATGAATTTATGGAAATTAATAAAATAATTAATATATTTATAAGGAAAATGTTCCAAATAGGAAGAAAATTTATATATAAAATTTGAAAGAAATTGTTTGAAAAATTGATTTATGGTATTTGAAAATATATATATATATATATTTATATAATAATATGCATTAATAGAATGTAAATTGTTGAATTATAAAAAGATTGTAGCAGTAAATAACACTGTACAATAAAGATTAATAATGTTTGATGATTGGAAGTTGATTGGAAATTGAGTTATGGGATGGTATGAATATAGGAATTGTTCGATGGTATGGGTATAGGAATTTGTTTATAAGAAGATTGTAATAAGACATAATTTTATGTTAATATGAAGAAGTTTGTTAAAGCAATTAAATTTGCTAATAAGAAGAAGTTTGTCAAAACAAAAGCAATTAAATTTGTTAATAAGAAGAAGTTTGTAACTCTGTGTAACAGAGAAGTAAGTTTGTAACTATAATTAAAAGAGAAGATGTATTTAAAAATATGAAGTTGTTAATATATGAAGAAGTTGGTAACTCTGTGTAACAGAGAAGTTATATAAAGCAAAATATGAATTTGTTTCTAATGATAGAAGATTTATGTATAGCAATTGAATTTGTTTATGAGAAGATTTATTCTTGCGAAATATGAATTTGTTTATAATGAAGAAGGGTGATAAAAGTATATTGAATGAAGAAGGTGGATGAAATTTTTATGTTGATAAAAAGAATAAAGTAGCAGTAGCTATAATTATAATAATTATAATGATGTTTAATTAAGAACATTAATTGAAATTGAAAATAATTAAAAGAAGATTGATGGTAAGATTTATTTTATTGGAAATGTTTCCAAAGAAAATGTTATATGATGATATGATAGTTGTTAATGATTATGATGCTGATGTTGATGTATAAGTTTTTACAAATTATGTTTTTCTTTTGTTTATGAAATTCATGGAGTGACGAATGTCCAGGAGATCGAGGATGAGCTCGACTATTCGACGATGGCTGTTGCTCCGGAGTGGTTCTTTCGTCTGCGATGCATGGTAACAGACCTATTGTAGTATGTCAAAACAAAAATGACATAAGCTTATTTATGGAAAATGTCAAAAGTAAATGTGACATTACTAAAAATTTGTTGAAGATGGAAAGTCTATATTTTAATAAGAAAATATAAAAGTAAATGGGAAATTTGAAACCGTTCGCTCCACTGCTGCTCAAGGAGGATGATCCCGTATGACGTCATGCAACATGTGAGTGCGGGGAAAATTTACATGTCAGGGTGCGATACTGGCGTGAGTGATACGAGTGCGGAAGACTATTCAATGGAAAAGATTTTGGTATGTTCAGGCTTTTCTATTGAATATTCTTGGGGATCTGATATGATTTTTCCCCGAAGAACATTTTTAAAAAAACATTTAAGTATATTGAACTTATATTTGAAGTTATTACTGTGTATATTTTGAATTGTGTTTATATTTTTGAATTTATTGTAATGACCGTGACTGTATAGTTGGTTTTAAACAGGAAATATATCGACTGGCGGATTTATTTGGTACGACTTGTGCCCGATGTCCGTATATTTTGCCGGTTTGGGAGACAGAGATATCAGGTTCGTTGCATTGTACGGTTTGGGGTAAAAACATCATTTTTTACTTCCATACTTGATTTAAATATCGGTTTATTTTGTTTTGAGTGTTTTTGATGTGTATTTAATATTTCATTTACGCATTACGCATTACAAATCCAGTTGCGGGTAAGTATATATGGGATACCATACCACAGAGGCATATTCCATTTTAGACCTGACCATAGTAAAATATAGCGTTTTTAGTGTAAACACGTTAGAGAATCCTCTGCACGTTCTTATAAGGTAGCCTAAAGCTCGAGCAGCAGACTTGCAGATTGCTTCTATGAGCCCAGTAAATTTAAGCTGTGGATCAAATAAAACACCTCGAACTTTTACTTCTAGCTTCCTTGGAATAGGTGTATGTTCAGCATCGTAATCGTAAGAAATAAGTTGCTCGTTCCTGGAATAAGTGACAATGGCACATTTGCTAATACTTAATTTAAACTTGTTTGGATGGCACCAGGCGGTAGTAATATTGATATTCCTTTGCAATGTTTCACAGTTGGAGATGGTATCGATTTTTGATAAAAAGTTTATATATCAGCATACGCAAGAACTCGGTAGTCGATTGAGGTTAAAAGACCATTTATATACATTATACATAGTAGAGGCCCTAGATTGGATCCTTGCAGTACACCAGAAGACGCATTGAAAATCCTGGAATTACATCCATTGTAACAAACGTAGGCCAATCTATTGTCTAAATAGGAATCAATTAGTTTTACGGTCTCAGGAGAAAAGTTGAATGGAGGACATTTTAGTTATGAGTATATTGTGGTCAATCGTATCGAACGCTTTAGCGAAATCTGTATATATCACCTGTTCTATACCTGTCTACCTGTTCCCTGTTGTCCAAGCATTGACTAATATACAGCGTAATTTCAACCAAGTTTGTTACTGTCGATCTTCCAGTTTGAAACCAGAAATGTAAGGTGAAACCAATTCAATAAAGGAGAGTCATCAAGGTCTAAGTGATCGTTATGCAATTCTTAAGCTTATTTATTTTCAGAGACTCGAGTAAGTTTAATTTTAATCCTTTTTGTTCTGTGTGTAAGATTACGGAATTATTGTTGAAAGTATGATTTTTATTTAAAAGGTGAAAGGCATAGTCAGAACCTTTATTTTTATTATTAGTATAATTAAACAAATGTTCATTTATCCTTTTATAAAAATTCTTACCCGTCTAATTGATATATACTTTTGGACAATCTCCAAATGTTAGTTTATATACGCCTGACTTAAAAATATATCAACTCTAGAAAATGATTATGTTTACGGTCTTGTTGAAACGTCGAAGAAAATTGCAAGTGTCTTTCTTAGTACAGAATTCACGCGTGGCCATTCCCTCTTCATATATTCATTATGCAAAACATATCCTCTAAGAAAGTTTTCGACTGCCCTTTCAACACCTCTGGTAGTAATATCGCAAAATTATTAAACATAATCAAGTAAAAGTCTTATAATAAGATTTACCTAAATCTTCAAATAAAATAAATACAAAAATATTTAATTATAATATCAGTTACGAATAATTGAAATTTAATAAGAAATTATATAATAAAAATGTCTATTGCCGACCATTCTTATAAAATGTAAAGATAAAAATAATTAACATAAACACAAAATTTAAAAAAATTATTAAAAAATTCCAATATTTCTTTCTTGAGAAATAATATTCTCTTTGCTCAGATGAAGAAATGACAATAAAAATGCAGAGATACATACATGTAAGTATGTGTAAACGATGTTAAAATACCCTACCATTTCGAAAACAAAAGGTGTAAACTGGACACGACCGTTCAAGTTCTCTTTCGATATCGCAGCGGAGCCACTATTATCAGAAAGGGGAGCGATTCATTTTACGAGTTAGTCAGAGGCTGAGGTGATGCTTGGGCGCTGGCGAACTTGTTAACTGAACAGCAGGAGGCGTCCGTTTCGGGATCTCCCGCTGTCGCGGATAATTCACCACCGTCCAGCAACAATTATTCACAAATTATCGTTTCCTATGTGGTCCCCGGCCGGAGGATTTGCATTCTATTAAACACTGTTTCACATGTAGTTCTCTTTTTACCATATTACCTTCCAGGCGTTGCCGTTCAATTATGTTTATATATGCAAGTCCCAATCTTAGTAAAATTTAACAGACCTATATTGTTACTGATTTTGTATAGCATCGCAATATAAATTTAACATGCAATTGCGTTGTTCTGAGTTATTTTTTTTATAAAGTTCAGCGGTAACGTGCATTCAAAAACTTTCCTGAATAAAGACGGTCATACTTTTTTTTTAATAGTTGGTGACAGTGCACGTAATCTGTCGCAAACGCATAATTTTGATAGTTTGCTTATGTCATGTAAATATGTGTAATAATTAGTAATTTAGTTTTTGAAAAAATATTTATTACAATAGTCAAAATTAAAAGAAAATAATACTAAAGCAGATGTTGGAAATGCTGAACATTCATTTATTAGGATTTCTTAGGTTATGTCAACAGAAGAATTCACAATAGCATTACAAAGCTCTTCGATTGTGTGACGTCTGGTTTTGAAAATAGTATTCTCCAAATATAGAAAAATTAACATAGTCGAAAATTGTCAAATCTGGAGATCTTGAAGGAAGTTAATAATTTTTTTATCGAAAAATTCTTGCAGAAAAGCTATTGCTTCTCGAGATTTGTACGCTGGTTCGTTATCTTGCTGGAAATATCCTTCCGTAAGTTCATCACCATGAAGTTCATTAATAAACAGCTCTAATAAATCATTTCGTTATCTTTCAGCAGTTATGGCTTGATTAAAAAATCTAGGCCCAATAATTCGTCTTCTTGAAACTGAACAATTTTTCATATATTTCTTTTACATAGGTGTACGGGTATATTCTAAGTGGGGACGTGTTACATTTTTTTATATAAGTAGTAGAGGGGAGTTATTGAATTCTGTTTGTTCATTCAGAGTTAAACCTAACTACCTGTATCTATTTATTTCTATATTTTCTAGGAGATTAAGTTTTTTGCCTTTGTCTTGTACATGCTGAATCTTGAATTCTCTATTAAATTAATGATTTGAATCTAAGCAATGGTTTGCGAAAGTTGAGTCCGTCTTTTTGTCTTTGAAGCTTATTTCCTGCTCCTTGGTTCCCTGATCAAAGGCACGTCCTGTCTGACCAATATAGACCTTATTGCACTCGGACTTCAACATATAAATCCCTGTGTTTGCCTTCTTTTCTGTTTTGTCTTTATCATTTCTAGTATATTTCTGGACTGAATTATTTATTTTAAAGGATATAAATTCATTATTTGCTTTTTTAATTAGTTTATCTATTTCTACTGGTGTTTGTCCCATGTATGTGATTGAATTATATATTTTTTTCGTCTTGTTCGATATTCTAGGGTGAATTAAAGACTGAGTTTGAATTCTTAGTTTACGTTGCAGAATTTTATTACCTAAATTTACTGAGTATCCATCATTGACAGCTATGGTTTATATATTCTACTGAGTTCTGTATAAACGTTGTTCTCATTTAAACGTATGTTTATTAGTGTATCATGAATTCGTATACCTATAATTTGTGTGAAACGGAATGAAACAACTTTGATATGTATTATTTTATTACTTTAAAAATTATTTTGTAAAAAATATTATTTTCTGCAAGCTCCATATCAAAAATTTATTTCAATTTGAGGCGCGAATTTCATTGATTTTAATTGTTTTTCTGTCATTGATGTTCGTTGTAGTTTTGACATATTCTCGTTTAGTTTTTATCTCAAAACTATTTGTCATTATAATTCAATTTATCAACAGCCAACGAGCAATTAAGAAATGTTTTCGACGGCATGAATAGAAGGATTGATGCTTGTATTGATAGTGATGGTAGAGATTTTGAACATAATTTGTAACAAATTATAAGTTTAATTAGCCAATAATTTGTAATTTGTAGTATTGTATTTTGTATTAAATTTTTATAGCATTGCAATAAAAGATAATAATTACTATTTCTCTTTAATTGTAGTAGATCTACTAAAGTGTAAGATAAGTGTAAATAGTACCAAATACGACATTTTAAGTAATTTACGTACCGCCACTGAATAAGTTTGTAATACCGTTGCAAAAAGGCGGCACATACATACATTATATCACTTTTCATACGAGCGGAAATGACAATCTTTTTGAATCTCTGTGTACTATCGTTCAATTTCGTTGTTATCAAATATTTTTAAAGCACTCAGACTAACATGATACAATCTTCTTGCTTTACTAGTGTCACACTGGAGCGAAGTTCACAGGGGGCGCAAAAAAATTGTCGCATAATATAATAATTTTTTAATGATGGCATTTTAGAAACTTTTAAAGTAAATATAGGGTTATCTAGTTGTAAATCGAGGTATTTGCGTGTTTATTTATTTCTTGTAGTAAAGATAATTACCAGCCAGACGCTTATTTTTTTGTGGATGTAATCTAGTTTCCACAAATTCATGAGGGTTTTCTGCAGACCAAATTCTTCTATTTTGCCTGTTTAAATATCCTGAAAGTTGGAGCCTCATCCGAAAAGATGCATTTGTCAAGAATGTTATTTTTATTTAGGTTATTCAAAAACCATAGACAATACTGTATTCTCATAACAAGTATACTTGTTTGAGTTCGGAAACTGATTGGAAAGAACTTTAAGTTCCTTTTTAAAATAGTATGACATGTTCCCACTGACAAATGAACTTGTAGTGATAATTTTGCGATTGATTTTTTGGATGAGTTGTCCATTCGATGTCGAATATCGTCTATGCAATTTGCTGTTAGTTTTCTAGCTGCTCCACCGCCAAGTTTACAAGTTATTGCCCCTGGTTCACCAAATTTAATAACATAAGCTTGAATATGTTTTTTGCAATTGTGCGTAAGTAACTGATAGATTAGGATAATGTTGCCACAAATCCTGAAAGCACTGATTAGTGGAATAAACCAAATCTCCATTTGCTAATTTTTGGTCAGTTCTATAATAACTTTTAATAATAAATATTTTATGTTGTAACCCTAACATTGTAATAAAATAATTTTAAAAATATAAGCGTTTATAATTTGAATTTATGTATGACTGTTAGAATTTGAAATTTTCTAAAAATTTGCATGTGCACCAATCTTTGATTACTTAATTACTTAAAAGACAACCTACTGTAACGACGAAAGTTTTAGAAGGCACGCTACTTTCTGTCTTATTGACTGGGTATGATTTCAGAATTATTCCTTTTACTACTTTATAAATAATATTTATATAATTTTATAAAAATACTCCAAAAAGCCTTCTTCCCTAGTCATATATGCTTATGAGTTATGAGTCAAAGAGAAGACAATAAGGTAAATGTTGGCAACAGTTAACAAACACTTCGTATTTTCAAACATCAATTTATGAACTCATAGATGCGAAAAGATGGTATATAATATTTCGGAATAGTCAGGAATGTTGAATGAAAGATGCTTAAAACTGTAAGCTTTAAAAGATCCGTTTTCAAATACCAGGCCAATTGCTAATATTGGATTTGGTGATGAAGGCCGTCTAGTAACCCTATGTACATTCTATCGCAAATAAGAATTTTTCGACTTAAGTATTACACTGGTCAACACAGTTTGGTTTTCTTATACACCAATACATGTAGTTTATGTCTTTTGTCATGCTGATTCTGAATCTGATTTACGATTTGCTTCATTATGTCAGGATTTTTCAAAAAAAAAAACGTATTAAATTTTACAAAATTTCAAAGTTACTTTTATATAAGAAAATATTGTTCTGTCGAACATTGAATGAACATATGTGAACATGTCCGTGCATGTTTTCTACGTTAGAGCACTTAAACTATGCTTATTTTTGCTCTGGAACCAACCAAGTTAAGAATTGGTATATGTCTGACTATGTAGGTAGAGCTACACACCCCTCTTTTGATTCACTGTAAGTCGGTTTGTGATAGCTGAACGTCTTCTTACTTAATGTCGCGTACGTGTACGAATAATCCAAAAAGTCTCATATGTATGTGGAGAATTCACTACCTGCCACCAGCATCAACGGAACATTACACATTCAACAGAAATGGTATATTTTCACTATTTTAGCTTAACCATTGAACATCAAGACAAGCCATGGGCTCCCAGCATTTGCTACGCATGTTGTGCTGTAACTCAACTCTGAGGAGCTAGTCAAACGGTAAGAAAAGCGCTATGCCATTTGTGACGTGAACAAACTGACCATTCGACTGACTGCTACTTTTGCTGCAGGAAAACTCTCAAGTTTTCCAACAAAAATAAGAAAAATATTAGTTATGCCAGTATGCTCTCTGCTACTCATCCAGTACCCCATTCAGAAACCTTGCCAGTACCATGACAGACAGAACCAGATGAAGCATCTGTCAAGTTATCAACCAACGATTATAAATATTTGTCATTTGAAGAGGACGAACCAGGCCTAATAAATCAGTTAGAATTAAATGATCTTATTCGAGACCTGAATTTGTTAAAAACTAAAGCAGAAATACTAGAGATGCAGACTGTTAGCACCAGGCACACATATTTCTGTGTATTGTACTCGTCAGAAAGAACTATCACATAATTTTTCAACTTACGAGACGTCTTGCAGTATGATATTGCAGTATAATGTCTTTCATACTGCAATAATGTCGATGTTTTGATGTTCGGATTTGGTCACCAACCATTCCGGAGAATGGCGTCTTTTTATCGATGCTTCGAAATTGAGTTTAAAAGCTGTTGTTCGCATAGGAAACGTTTATCCAGTCAACACCGATGGCCTCGAAATCTACTCAAAAGAAAGGTGTGAAAATATGACTTTTCCTCTAGACAGAATTAATTACAAAATTTACAAACAGTATATCAGCGAGACTTGAAAGTTGTAGCAATTCTACTCGGTTTACAACTAGGGTAGACAAGGAATTGCTGTTTTCTTTGTGAATGGGACAGTCGATCAATAAATTCCCACTACATTGTTAAAGACTGACCAGTCAGAGCTCAGTATATTCCTGGTCAATAGAATATAATTCATAAGTCACTAGCTGAACCTGATAAAATACTTCCACCGCTATTACACATAAAATTAGGTTTGATGAAAAACTTTGTGAAATCAATGAATAAAGATGGCCGTGGATACCAATACCTTCAACAAAAATTTCCCAAAATCTCAGATGCAAATCTTAAAGAGGGCATTTTTGTAGGGCTTCACATTAAAATGCTACAGCAAGATGACAAATTTGATGAAACCCTAAGCGACTTGGACGACCCAAAATTTTCTAGGAAACCGAAAATCAAACAATACACTAGCACTTGCTAGTGAACTTCTTAAAGGTTACCATAAATTGGACTGTAACATGAGCCTTAAAATGCATATTTTGCACTTGCATCTGGATTTCTTTCCCCGAACCTCGGCGACGTGAGTGGTGAAAACCGCGAAAGGTTTAATCAAGACATTTCTTTTATTGAAAAACGTTATTAGGGAAGGTGGAACAGTAAAATACTTGATTATTATTATTGGACATTTGATATCAGAAAGTGCCGAAGAACAGTAGAAAAGAAAAGTAAAAGGATAAACATTTTCAACGGGACGATACCATACAGTTCGATATAATGTATATACGTAATTAATATTATTTCATTTACCATACAGTTCGATATAATGTACATACATAATTAATATTATTTGATTTACTTTTCAATATTTTTCTTCCAAAGCCTAACGTGCCACAATAAATTTGTTGTTAGTACTACTGTTAGAACTATAAAAGAAACGAAAATTATTTTTAATGAAAAATTAAAAAAATTAAAATTTGTTGACCAGTGTTTGTTAGGGCGTATGTGGCTAAATTTGACACTTCTTCGAATCACGGATCGTAAATCCATGACGACTAATATCTGTTGAATCTTCGTTGATTCAAGTTGTGAATAAGAAGGATCTATTTGTTTCTAATTGCTCGTTTAATAAATTATTAGGAGCCCTATTTTTATTAATTTCTACCGATTCTAATAAGTTTAATTTTGGTCCTTTATTTTCTATATGTAAGATGTTTAAGTTGTAACTAAACTAATGTTTTTCTTCTAGAAAATGGTTTGCATACGACGAGTCAATTTTTTCCAGTCTAAATGATCTTAGATGTTTTAACATAATTTTCTCAGAAGTTCTTCCAGTTTGACAAATATAAACCTTAGGGCAGGCACAACACTTCAACATATAGACTCCTGATTGTTGGTACTTTGGGGTTTTATCTTTATTGTTTAGTCACAACTTAGACATTTTACATATAGAAAATAAAGGATCAAAATTAAACTTATTAGAATCTCTAGAAATTAATAAAAATAGAGCTTCTAATAATTTATTAAACGACCAATTAGAAACAAATAGATCTCCATTATTAAATATCTTTTGATAATAAATTTTATTCTTTGAGGTTTTTCATAAAGTACTTTACACAACAGATGATAGTAATTAGTATACCTTCCTCTCTTCCTAATGTGTGCCCTAATATATAGATCTACCTACCTACCCGTAATATTGTATACATTTCTGATCAAGCCACTGTAGTGAGCGAAACAATTCTCAAGTGTTATATACATTAAACAGTAAAAGTCATAAGACTCCACCGTATTTCCTATGATTGGTCAAAACGGAATAGGTACATAAGTTTAAACTTGACTTCGTTACATTGGAATTGATAAATAAATGGGTCAGATACATACGGTTTTACCCAGACTCGATCTGGCTAAATTGTGTTCCCGAAATACTATTATACAAAAGACCTTCGAAAATGTCACTGTTTGAAAACTGTAGAAAGTTCGTTTGGCTTAACAGGCAACTACGTGTTTATAACAATAAACGGCAAGCCTTCGATTTAATCATTACAATGCTTAACTGATGTGCCTGAACATTTAAAGTAAAAACAATACAAATAGAAAAAGGTCCGAAGAAGTAACTGTAAGCAAAATAATATATATGTATTTCAAAGTACATTTTCTAAGAAAGATGAACCAAAATATAATTGTTAAACAGTTAATGCAGGCCGTGCCGAAAATGGCAACCCTTCCCTTCCCCTATACCGGCTATGCCGGTATAGAAGGGAAAAAAATACGTATATATACGTATTTTCTTCCCTTCTGTACCGTCAAGGGAAGAGTTGCCTTTTTCGGCATAGCCTCTTTCGTCCGTCAGATGTCACTATATTATATGGTGGTACCTGATAGGACAAAATTTGCTATACCTTATAGGCGATTTAAGCTTTAATTACTTCACTAGCTTAACTGATGATGCCTAATAGTAACTGGCAGAAACACGTGTCTTAAGCAGAAGTAAATGTTGGAAAATACGAGGTGTATTGTCCATGTGTACAGTTACAGATGTGTATATTGCAAGTCTGTTTCATTTGTAAGAAATGCGTAATACGTGCTTAACGTATTGATATACTTAAACCTTTTTTGTATATTTACTGCCATCTGGCATCGTGTTAATGGACTTACAACCTATATACGTATTTTCTTCCCTTCTGTACCGGCATAGCCGGTCAAGGGAAGGGTTGCCATTTTCGGCATAGTCTCTTTCGTCCGTCAGAAGTCACTATATTATATGGAGCTACCTGATAGGACAAAATTTGCTATACCTTATAGGCGATTTAAGCTTTAATTACTTCACTAGCTTAACTGATGACGCCTAATAGTAACTGGCAGAAACACGTGTCTTAAGCAGAAGTAAATGCTGGAAAATACGAGGTGTATTGTCCATGTGTACAGTTACAGATGTGCATATTGCATGTCTGTTTCATTTGTAACAAATGCGTAATACGTGCTTAACGTATTGATATACTTAAACCTTTTTTGTATATTTACTGCCATCTGGCATCGTGTTAATGGACTTACACCTATATACGTATTTTCTTCCCATCTGTACCGGCATAGCCGGTCAAGGGAAGGGTTGCCATTTTCGGCAGTCTCTTTCGTCCGTCAGATGTCACTATATTATATGGTGCTACCTGATAGGACAAAATTTGCTATACCTTATAGGCGATTTAAGCTTTAATTACTTCACTAGCTTAACTGATGACGCCTAATAGTAACTGGCAGAAACACGTGTCTTAAGCAGAAGTAAATGCTGGAAAATACGAGGTGTATTGTCCATGTGTACAGTTACAGATGTGTATATTGCATGTCTGTTTCATTTGTAACAAATGCGTAATACGTGCTTAACGTATTGATATACTTAAACCTTTTTTGAATACTTCTTGGATAAAGTAAGTAAAGGCACACCATAAAATTATGTTCGGCGCTGCCATAAACGTTAATAACGGGGAATGCCTTGATCGCTCTGTATATAAATTTCAAATTATAAAGAAATCTTGTCTAAATAAAATTCAATATTTTAATCGAAATAACTTATTAATTAACAACTTTGTCCATATTTCTAGACAGTGTTACAGGATTGTAACAATTTTTCTCTAGCCAAGTTTTAATATTCTAGAAGTTTATTCCGAATCAACATGTGAAACGTAGATACTCGTATAAGCAACAATATCGTAAAAAAAGAAAAACGGAGCAAAGATATTGCCAGAAAATTTACGACACAAGCACTTTTCAAAATTATCCATCATCGCGACGTGCATATTTCACGGAGAAAGAACAAAATAAACAGTACAAAACCAATCCAATGCATACGCAGCCCATAAAACATATATAATGAGATTCGAGTGCGAGAAGAATTACAATGCGATGAGATAAAATAAAACGATGAGGCACTGAAGCGAAAGAAATGTGAAAAGAGCGAGGGCGAAATAATAACAGAGAGAGCTAGACGCAAACGCGAAAGCAAACGAAGCGTTCGTGAAAAAAGTATATGAGTCGCAGGCCAAATTCTGACCTTATACCTACTCGAAAACGAAAGCATTTTTTTAGGTTCTTAAATTACATGTACAATCAAACGTGCGGATTATACAAACAAATTTATGTTCTTCTCTTGTTACTAAGACTTTATTAAGTAACAGGAGTTGGTAATGAATTTATGAACATTGTTTCCATATTACAGACATGCAATAAAAATGATTTTATTTCAACGGCATAAATTTTTTAAAAGATAATTTGATTTATTATGAAAAAAGGGTGATAAGGAAATAAATCTTATTTACAACACTCCCGTAGAAATATTTAAATTTTGTAGATGTGCACAAAATAATAGTTAGCAACTCATATTCACGCAATCTTTTTAATGGTGTAAACTATTGCCTCTCAATTAGAGAATACAATCCCGAGCATGTTTTTCAATCCCGCGATTACGGGATTTTTGAAGTATAATCCCGGGATTAGACTATGTAGTTTCTAATTGGGCTCAAATGAAAAAAAAACTTATGTAATTCCTTAAAAATTATTTATTAATATTGTTGCACAACACAATACACAATCTACTAAAATAAGGAACAAAGAAGACAATATAAAAAACTATTTAGAATTTCGAAAATACAATCGCAGAAATATCAAAGCATCCAATGTTTGACTTCCAAGCCTGCTTCGTAGTTTATTGCCAACATAAGCAGCAGCTGAAAATGCTCGCTCAGGTTCTACACTGGTTGGAGGAATAGACAATAGATATTTATATGCTAACTCTAAGTGATATCCACGAACTCCTCCATTTTCGAACAAGCTCATTTCGCGTCTAATACTATTTACCAACCCCGATTCATTTTGTACTTCAGGATCTGGGGATTCCATGCTCTTATTAATTTCCAGCTGTAACTTTTCCTTTAGTGTCAATTGGGGTTGGGAGGTTTGTTGCCTTGGCTCATCATCTGTTTGTGATCCTGACCTTTTTTCCTCTTCCGCGTCATCTCGACTATTTAGTCTTTTAACAATACTTTTTATTTGCGCCCTCACTAAAGTCTGTGTAGGAACTGGAAATAAGTCAAGCCATTCCAAATCCGATAATAACTGTTTTTCATCATCTTTTCGTGAATTTTGTAAATAATTCAACACACCAGTTAAATCTTCATTTCGTCGTTGCTTTATACGTTCCACTAAGGATGTTTTCATTTTATTGGCGATTGCTGAGTTTTTGCTAGACAATTGTTTTATAAGAAATTTCAAAGCGACATTAGCTGTGCATAAATTAGCATCTCGTCGACAGATTGTTTCTACTGTTAATTTAATTGGGGTCAGCACATCAACAATTTTATTTACCAAGTCAAAATCAGCATCTTCTAAACGGATTGGATGATTGAGATCTATAAGAGCTTTTTGAATGCAGGTTTTTAAACGAGAAAATCGTTCCAGCATGGTTAAAAGAATATTCCACCTGGTTTTACAGTCCAAAAGAAGTGACAGCTATTTTTCATGTTCAATCTTCACATATTTTTGAAGTACTCTTTCATTTTTCAGTGGTGGACTTTTGAAATACACTAAAACTTTGCGGATTTTTTTATCAGCCCATTAATGTTTTCATCTTTCGTTAACTCTGGTATGTGTTTTCGCGCAAGTTCATTTTGTGACATTAAGATTAAACCTAAGTCTGGACAGTCTAAGTCTTGCCATCATCATAGCTGTCGTTCATATAAAACACATCACAGACGGCCAAATTGATACCATGTGCTACGCATAGTTGTTGTTCAGTGCAAACAAGCTGTCCCACCTTTATCACCTTTAACGTTCGGTCCATCGGCTACAGTAGCCACGATATCAGTTTCCAGGGAAATATCAAATTTACTTAGACGCTCTTTCAATATAAGAAGACAATTTTCAGCCGTCATAGTCCCATGAATAGGAACGAGTCCTCAGCTCCAAATTTTTGTATATGAATTAAGGTTGACAGCCATGTATCGTTTATTGGACGTTGATGTCCACTAGTCGAAAGATAGACTGAATCTTTCACCTGCACTGCTCAAATGTTTTAATTCTGCAGTTACTTGCTTTCTGATTTTTTCACTATAATTCATAACACGCTTTCGAACTGTGATGGCTGATTTTGGTAAATCCGTGTATGTATTTCGCTAAGAGCAATTTTCTGAAAGCATCTGAAGTTATGAATACACTGAATGGAAATCCATCTAATGCAATCATTCTTGTTAAAACATCATCCAGGCTAGCGTCGGGACTTTCAGTAAAATAATCTTCTAACTTTCGTTTAGCTGGCGGCGGTGCTGTGTTCAGAATCTTCACTTGTTGAAGCTGTTAAACGATTAACGTCAGCCAAAATCGTAATGTTATATTTTGATGACAAATGTGTATGTTACAAAGGTATTTTTAATAATATAAATATTATTAAAAATCTGGTGGTTTAATAATATTTATATTATTAAAAATACCTTTGTATTATACAAAACTGGTGGGGTTTACCTACTCATGTATGTTTCAATTATTCTGATAAATGTGTATGTAATCCCTTAGTCGATCCACCCAAAGTCTTGAGAATGGCAGGGCATCGCTTACATTTGGTACTATTCCCGTCTTTCGCAACTAAAAAAACTCCACGCTGACAACGTATCACTTTATTTATGTTGAACAAAGTCTCCCGCCATTTAAAATAACTTTTTCGGATAATTGACTTTTAAATTTAAATGACGTAAGCTGCGCAACCTTGTCGCTGGTAGAATAATAAATGAAAAAAGTAAGTCCTAATAAGCGTATTTATACGTTCGTACAGGGAATCCCCGACGGGTAATCCTTCGCAACACATGATATATCATATGAGGTAATCGGGTGATTCCCCTGTTGGCCCGTTGGGGAATTACTTTAATAGTATTGTATTGAAGTATGCCGGGCGGGGAAGTCCCTTCTAAGTTACATATTATTTGGGCTATACCTGTGTAGTTCTTTTATCGTACGGCGTACCTAAGGTTGATATTTTGTCTTTATGTAATAAGTGCCCTTAATATAATCTAGGTAAGGTCATTGTCAAGGCGCAACGGATTACGGAATGCAAACTGGCAATCCCGAAAATCCCGAGATTAGCCAAGTACAGTCCCGGGATTTACGGGATCAAAACCAGGCCGGGATCTCAAGATCCCGGGATTCGGGATCCCGGGATTGTATTCTCTACTCTCAATATACTATCTTAAACAACTTCAGTGTTTTCAGACATTTTTTGTTTACTCAAGAATATTGAGTAGTCAGTTTGAGTAGTCAGTTTGAGTAGTTAGTTTGGAACTACTTTCCAATAAAAACAGTAAATCCTTAGAAGTTCCTCGAGCTTTCAGGATTTCATACTTGTGTGACTATGGTTTCACAAAAACATCATACTGAAACGCTACGTGTATGCAGGTTTGCATTTGTTAAAAGTGGGCTAATAATCTTGCACAATATATAATTGGATTTTGAATATATTTTATTCCACGATTCCTATTTATTTATTTCTTGCCCAATCAATACAACAAATGTAAATAAAATCATGTGAAACACAGATATAAGACCTGCTACGACTAAAAACACCGTGTCGACAAAAAAAGCAATGTTTAGGGCGACGTGGATTGCCCCACCTACCCGCTCCTTCCAACGTCTAGCGGCCCACCCGGCTACTAATAAGCCTCCGTTCAGGGTTGGGGAGACACAAAGGTATCAGAAAGAAAACAAGAGGTGGAAAGGCCGCCGAATTTGGCACCGCTAGACGCCGCAAATTCGGAAATTACGATTACAAAATAAAGGTAAGCCACGCGGCGGGTAAATGGCGCAACCAAGTTGTCCGAAACGATAACGAAAAGAAAGGAAAAGTTCGGACTTCGGCTAAGCACCACTCTTTATTTTAAATGATAATAAAGGGAAACAAAATATCAAAATTAAACCAAAAACCAAATGGTGTTCTCTGGCTCACAACTAAATACAAAATTATAAGCACGATCTAATGGGCAGATCTGGTATATGTCTGGAGGCTTTTTAATATTTTAAAAATACGCTAAATTATAATTTACAAAGTTGAATATTGCATAAATTAAATAAAAGTTTGCGGTTTTAATAATATTTAAAAACAAAAAGGAATTAATGATTATTTAATTAAAATAAGAAATAATAGAGAAAAGGTAAATCTTAGTTTAAAATCATAAATTAAAAAACCTGGAAAACTTAATTTATTTTAACGTGTATATGTAAGAAACACATATCCTTGTATACGTTTTCGACTATGCGCAAAAAGCAAAGAGACGGAGAGATCTTTATATTTTATGCAAAAACGGTTTTTTTATTAAAGAGAAACATGTGTGTAATTAGTAATTATGTTATATTCTTGAAATAAATTTAAGCAAATATAGCAAACCAAATGAAAAAGAAACAATTAATGATAATAAAAAAGATTTTATGAATAGAATTACGTAGTAAAAAGAAAGAAAAGTAAAGAAAGACTAAATCTGAATATTTCAATAACGTATAAATAGATTGATCAGCAGTTATTATAAATCATAATTTTGAACTTGTAAATTACGCACGTAGCGTTTACAAAAAAAATTAACTGACAATGATTTAGGTAAATAAGAGAATAATAAATAAATTTGAAAGAACAAAATAGAAAACTCTAGCTTGGTTATACGTTTCGGTAGTGAGTAGCTTAGTCCTCATTGTCTCTGTAATTGTCCTTTGTTTCAAGTACATCTGGAATCTCCTACAACAAGCCGTGGAAAAGAAAAAGGAACCATAGGCATTTCAACAAACTGCGAGACTTCAGTCGCTCATAAAAACTGTTTTAAAGAAGCAAATAAGTGAATAAAAATTGAAGAAATAAATTAATTTCGAAATTACGTACCAGAATTGTTCTAATGGTTTATAGACGCAACTTATAAATCGTTAGTGGAAAGGATCCCCCTTTCGTCACCGTAAAAAAAAAATACCCGAACGGGTAATTGGCACTTTCAATAAGAAAGTGTCATGCTTAATATATCCCTGTAGGTAGTACATCTACAACAACGATACTCTAATTAAGAGATAATTAAAGCCCTATAGCAAAGCAGTCGCGTGATGAACGAGAAAGGGATCACGATTGATCAATATCGATGTCTAGCTTACATTTGCACGATCGAATCTTCGCAATCGACAATCAGAGTGGGAAAAGTAACGAAGAAAGTTAAAACTCAATCCTACCTACAGATATATGAGCTTAAGCATATGAACGTATATGTAGGTTCAAAATTAATATAACAGAATAAAATAAAGAAAGACGCTAATTAAATCAATTATGAAGTTTTAAGTAATTTGGAAATTTCGGTACTCTTTGACATTTTGCACGGAAGGTATCTAACATTTTGGTTCCACCGCAGAGACACTCTTCTGATTTACATTAAGGTATTATATTCAGAACTATCGTTTAAGTTACACAACATTGAATTCGATGTATTAGATGACCACATTAGACAACAAGTTAGTGAAATTATTCATAAGAAACTCATTCAAGACAGGAAGTTAGAGTCTCTATCAAACCTACACCATACACCCCTAGTTAACAATACTTTCAGTAATGTTCAGTTTTACCCTAGAGTCAATAATCTCACGAATGTTAACTTCTCAGACAATGAACTTAGCTTATTAAATAAAGGTCCTAAATATGCACCACACATCCATTGTAACAAACAAAAAGAAATTATAGCAATAGAAACAGAACTGGCATTTGCAAATAACATTCAAATTAGCAGTATCTTAGGTAAAGCCAAAGTTACAAATATTCTGAAAAACAACTCAACATCTCGCAATAATCAGTCAGACAGACGAGCATTACAAAGTATTAATCACAAAGTCATAGAAAACAACCTCACGATAACAAAAGCAGATAAAGGAAATTCGTCTGTAATATTAACTAAAGGTGATTATGAAAATAAAGTTAAGAAATTTATAGACGACAATACTATCATAGAATTGAAAAAGGACCCCACTAAACAGTATCAGGCAGAAATTAAAGAATGTGTCAAAAATTGTAATGCAGTAATCTCAAGCAAAGATAAGTACAAACTTTTCCATATGAATCCTTCCTCCCTAAATTATACGGTTTAATAAAAATTCACAAAGAGGAAGCACCCATCAGACCAGTTGTTTCGTTTATTTCTTGCCCCAATAAAAAATTATCCGAAAAATTAAACATAATAATTAGACAATATACCGAATTTACAGATAGCTCTTCCATAAAAAACGCAATACAGTTAACAGCTAAATTAAAAGATTGTAATATACAAAAGACCGAAATCCTGGTATCATTTGATGTTTCCAACATGTTTTCAAAAATACCACATAAGGAATGCTTAAGGTTAATAGAAAACATGTTAGTAAAGAAAAATACAAACCCGGTTGTTATACACGAAATCATATCTCTAACGGAATTAGTCACCAACCAAAGTTACTTTACATTTAACAACAAATTCTACAAACAAACAGAAGGTCTGGCAATAGGCTCACCTCTAAGTCCTCTATTAGCTGAAATTTTCATGAAGCATATTACAGAAAAAATTCTTTCATCACAACTAGGTAAAAAACATATTAAATTTTGGTATCGGTATGTAGACGACATCCTAGCTTGCTTTAAGGGTACTCATAGACAACTACAAACATTTCTGAACTACATAAATTCAATCCATTCTAATATCAATTTTACAGTAGAAATGGAAGAGAATAACAGTATTAACTTCCTGGATTTAAAATTAAACAAATTAGATCAGAGCTTAAAATTTGATATATATCGTAAACCTACTTTCACTGATTGCATTACTCCCAAAGATTCACTACACCTTAAGACACACAAACATTCATTTTTTAATTCTATGATACATAGAGCATTAAATATTCCTTTGTCTAATGAATCTTTTGTTCGTGAAATCAATACTATAAAACAAATAGCGGTAAACAATAGTTATAAAAGTAGCGTAATTGACAGTATACTAAAGAAAAAACAGTTACAAGTGGCCCTTAGTTTAGTATATCCTAAAGATAGTGCTAATTTGAAACAATTTGTCTCGTTAACTTACTTCGGTAAAATAAGCGAGCAAATTGGAAATATAATTTAAAAAATAATAGTAATGTTAGTATAGCTTACAAACCATATGTAAAAACAAGTAATTTCATTTTTAACGCAAAACCTAAAACAGATATCAATAATAAATCAGGAGTGTACAAATTATATTGTAATGATTGTAAAAGTGTATATATAGGTCAGACTGGTCGAAGTTTTATTATGCGGGTAAAAGAACACATGAGGTCATATAAACTAAAGAAGACAGATTCAACATTCGCAAACCATCTTATTACAGAAAGGCATACATTTGGTCACCGTAAAATATTGCATTTGGCCGAGAAAGGTCGTAAATTAAATCTTTTAGAGGCCCTAGAAATATTTAAAAGCCGAAACAACACAATAGATATCGTTTTAAATGACCAGTTGGATCTTATATATACACCTCTTTTCCAATGTTGTATATAATAATTTTTAAAAAAGGTATATAACCCCTTACCACAATTATTAGTCGTATCCTAAATACGTATTTCGACAACTAAGTTGTCATCATCAGTAGGTAAAAACTACTAATTAAAAGTCGCACATGGGGCACAGTAAAGTAAGAGAAACGCTTCCGCACAACTACTATACACTGCATCCCCGTATAGACTAAATTTAACATGCCAATCTAAACTACGAGACAAACACTTACCTACTTAAGGAAAAGGTCTAAACATGTGTTAAATTGTCGAACAAAGGAACGGCAGACATTCATCTCTAAGGGGGACGGCACTAACTTCGATTTTTAAAAACTACGATGACCCACTATTAAACTTAAATAAAACACCTTATATTTTCACAAAACAATAGTATATTTAACTATATGTATATTTCATGTGCACTGCACACATCAGTAGTTATTATTTAAACGTATTATTTCGAGTACATGTATAGTAAAAATATCTATTTTGGGTAGGGGTGTAAAAATTTTTCAATTACAAATGTTTAAAAAGTATGATCGTATATTGTAAAAACTGAAGTCTATTGAAATTCTAAGAAGGACAAAATTGGGAAGGATCGTTACATATGAAAAAACAAGACATCTGACTGTGTTGAGTTATATTAAATAACAATCCTTATTGTAACGGTCCTTCCCAATTTTGTCCTTCTTAGAATTTCAATAGAGTTCAGTTTTTACAATATACGACCATACTTTTTAACAATTTGTAATTGAAAAAATTTTTACACCCCTACCCAAAATAGATATTTTTACTATACATGTACTCGAAATAATACGTTTAAATAATAACTACTGATGTGTGCAGTGCACATGAAATATACATATAGTTAAATATACTATTGTTTTGTGAAAATATAAGGTGTTTTATTTAAGTTTAATAATGGGTCATCGTAGTTTTTAAAAATCAAAGTTAGTGCCGCCCCCCTTAGAGATGAATGTCTGCCGTTCCATTGTTCGACAATTTAACACATGTTTAGATCTTTTCCTTAAGTAGGTAAGTGTTTGTCTCGTAGTTTAGATTGGCATGTTAAATTTAGTCTATACGGGTATGCAGTGTATAGTAGTTGTGCGGAAGCGTTTCTCTTACTTTACTGTGCCCCATGTGTGACTTTTAATTAGTAGTTTTTACCTACTGATGATGACAACTTAGTTGTCGAAATACGTATTTAGGATACGACTAATAATTGTGGAAAGGGGTTATTATTATTTATATATATTATATATTTATATATATATTATACTATTGTTTTGTGAAAATATAAGGTGTTTCATTTAAGTTTAATAGTGGGTCATCGTAGTTTTTAAAAATCGAAGTTAGTGCCGCCCCCCTTAGAGATGAACGTCTGCCGTTCCTTTGTTCGACAATTTAACACATGTTTAGACCTTTTCCTTAAGTAGGTAAGTGTTTGTCTCGTAGTTTAGATTGGCATGTTAAATTTAGTCTATACGGGGATGCAGTGTATAGTAGTTGTGCGGAAGCGTTTCTCTTACTTTACTGTGCCCCATGTGTGACTTTTAATTAGTAGTTTTTACCTACTGATGATGACAACTTAGTTGTCGAAATACGTATTTAGGATACAACTAATAATTGTGGTAAGGGGTTATATACCTTTTTTAAATTTTTATTTAACCACAGTCTCCATTGAAAGAATTTTGTATATAATAGTTAAGTATATAGTAGTAATTTTAAATAGGTAACATCATAAACCACCCTTATATATTTTTGTGTCATTTATAGGTTCGATGTAGGCCTGTAACTTTTGCAGTTTGATAATGACATTGTATGTCGAAACCGCGGTCACGATTATATGTGAATAAAGTGGTATATATAACAAAGTTATTGTTATATTTTATTTTATTATTTTCAAAATGAATTACCACAAAGTTACGGCTACCAGTATTAATTTTTATATGTATATGACTTAAAGTTATATAACACAATTACTTCTTCCGAGAATTGTGTTAAACTTCAACGAAATTTGTCGATCATTGAGGAACGGTGTGCTCGAAACAAGATATCATTAAATGTTGAAAAATGTTCAATAGAATCTACACCTGAAAAACCTGTCCTTCAAACTACATCTATACAATTAAATTAAAAGCGATTTTAAGGAACTTCAAAATATGGGATTTAGGAGTACCAACTGATTTTTATGGAACACAACGTCAATGTGTTTATCTGCTTCTAGAGCCCTCGGATATTTGATTAGATCTTATCAAAGCTTCAATAATGTGCACACGAGCACAGTATTGTATTACACTTTCCTAGGAAGTCGGCTTGAGTATGCCTCCTTGGTATGGTATCCTCGTTATGTTTATCAGCAAGTTGCAGTCGAGCGAGTGCAGAAACACTTCATGAAGTATTTATCGTTTAGATTTAGTGGGCCGTACCCGGAGTGCAATACGAATTACGGTAATGTGTTGATATTCATAATTTTCGGCCATTGTCACAGAAACGCAATTCATACAGTGACCGATTCTTGCTCAATATACTTCAAAACAAGGTCGACTGCCCCAATTCTAGAATTTGTTGATTTCAATGTACAACCTTGCGCAACACGATATTCTGCGATGTTTAAAGTGCCCGTTCAAAGATCAATACTTTAGTTAGATCGCCAATTTCACAAATGACACGCAATTTTAATTATTTATATTGATGTTTCACTAAATAAGTAATACGAAATAACACAATCAATAAATTGCGTGTTTTTAAATTATTTGTCTTCCTTACTAAGTTACACTAGTTACTGTAGTAAGATGATTAAGTAACAAAGAACTGTGGCAAAAAGAAATTCATTTTGATAAAATTGATAGTAGTCCACCACAAATCATCTGCAAGTTTAAACAAATTCTTAAACTTCTTAAATTCATATCAAAAGCTGTGCATTCTTTAACAATACATTGTGTACATATATCTGTAAAGTCGAATATACAATAAATTTATGTAAGCCAGAAACACCTGTAGGAAACATCAAAACCTTATTTACTACTTTGTTTTGTATTAATGTATTTGCTGGCACGACTAACACACGTCTCCTACTAGGCAAACAACTCAGGTAGCTAGAGTACGGTGGTTGACTTGTGTAATCAGGCGCATACCTTGTGGTTAAACACAAACCGACCACTGCTCTAAAATTCACATTTAAAATTGATACACAATATCTGTAACATCTTTCAGTGTTTATTTCGTTTTGTACTGGTTGCATTGCATTGCTATTAGAAATTTAATGAGCATGGACGTACGTGAACAATCTATAGGAAATGGAAGATAAGACGCTAAGTAACATTTTCAATGAATCGATATGTTGTATATATTTGCAATCAATGACTCAGAGATGGGCATATTTGCAATATATTTTAGTTCTATTTGTTTTTTATCTATTAAAGTGTACGCAGAAATCGATTTTATAAATTTAGAAAGTATTAACGAACTTGCTGTTCATAGTATCTTCAAGATTTTTTACTTGTGATATTAGCTGTTCGTCCTTCTCTAAAAATATACGATGCGATAACCCCTGCTGTAGGAATGTATTAATAATACAATATTAAGTAGAATATAGTTCATACTCATTATAGCTTCATGTATTTTAAAATTCTGTGCCGACTCGCTTATAGTACAAGCAAGATCCTATCGCGTTCATCAGAGGTTGTTTCTCTACTAATATACACTACAAGCCTTTACATGAAAACCATAATTCTGCGTACGTTCGTAAATTTCAAAATAAACAATTATATATTCACTAATTTTAAAGAAAATACATTTCATTTTTTTACAGGATAACATTAGCTATAAATTGCAATATTAATAAATCGTAAATTAAACCGAATTTATGTTCATACATCCAAAGGTAAACTACAGTATAATTAAGGAATAAGTACTACCAGTAATCGGAAAATCCAAGTATAGATTTGATAATCGCAGGCTTAGTTGAAATATTACAGTTCTTGTGACGAAAATGGCAAAATCAAAGTAATGTTTAGAAACACATTCTGCAATAATAAACCTAGGTGTACACTTACACGCAGGATAGATCAGAACAATACATAGCAGTTCAATACAAAATAGACAAACACGACACAGTTTATGTAATGTGTATACCAGAGGTGTCTTTTATATTTTGCATATAGCGCTGGAATAAAACAGTAGGTAGCTTTTAAAGGCATCACTGTTTTTCGAAGTATTCTCCACGAATATTTATGCACTTCTGCATGCGCTCCAACCAACTAAAGAACTAAAGAAATCGCTGGGACTTAGGTCGGGACTGTACGGAGGATGGTCTAACAATTCGACGTTTTGTTGCATTAAAAGTTCAATTGTCTTGCTAGTTGTGCACGAATTTGCATTGGTTTGGTGATGGATGATTCGCTGTTGTGGGTTGGTTTCTCGGAGTTCAGCGACAACTTGTGGCAAACAAATGGTTGTATGCCAATCGGCAGTAACAGTTCGTTGATCTCGTAGAGAAATAGTTTTCGAGACAAATGTCGCTATTTTTGGAGACACTAGTAGAACAAATGACTTTTGTCGGCTTCTCTGCACCTTGGAAGATCCAAACAGACAACTGGCATTTATTTTCTGGCTCGTATGAGTAGATCCAAAATTCATCACCCCTCACGATGCAGGACACGTTTCCTGCATTAAAGCGACATAGAGTTTTAGACACGAATTCACCCTAGCTGATTTCTGTACTTTGGTCAATAGATGAGGTATCCAACGGGAAACAATTTTTTTGCACACAATTCTTCATGCGAAATTTTTGGTATTGAGATCTATGAAATCCCAATAATGCCTTAATTTCGCGAAATGTCCCATGTCGATCTTCGTCAATAAGCTTGCGCACTACATCAACGTTTTCCTGAGTGTCTGCCGTTTTTGGTGCACCTGCTCTTGGATCGTCGCTAGGACTAATCCGACTACGTTTCAATTATCCATACCAACGAGAAATTGTCGACTGATGTGGTGCTTCATTACTGAAAATAGAAAGCAACTCGGCGAGGTATTCTTGTTGAGATAATTGTTTTCGAAAATTATGAAAAATTATTGCGCGAAAATGTTCAAGGTATAATTCCATTTTTCGACTAACTTGTCATTTTTTACAGTTCGTAGTAGCTACAACACTATCGCACTGAAACTTTGGATTAAGGCCAACTATAGATGGAGGTTAATTTTTAGTAGGGATATTCGATTAGTGTCGCCCTCTATGTCCCAGTATGCAAAACATAAATGACATCTCTCGTATTACAAAGCAGGACGTACTTTCAGGCGATGTAAAGTCGGCGCACTTACATTAGATTATACGTTATTTATTTCAGAGAGAGAAAGTCTTCTAAAACTGATGCAAATTCGGATTTTGAAATTAAAAATTTTATTAGTTTTAGACCTACCCAAACGCCAGCGTTCCATTTGCAAAATAACTATTTATTATTATATAAGAAACCATGCTTCACTCTGACATTTATAGAATTTATCTGTCGACCAAATTTCTGCAAACATTCGACAATGTCTGAAATATGTATCGCATGCAATAGGTAATGTTCGCCGTTAAATCAGTTGTGGTACTAGCTTTCTTCTTCTAAAAGCGGTAACTGGACGATTTTATATAATCCCACAAGAAAAAATCGTTTGGGGCTAAATCAGACAACTTATCAAGTCAGCTCATAGCCATTAAACCAAATATCAATCTGGTATCAAATATACTGCTTAAATATTGTCGCAAAATTGCAACATTATGAGCAGGGATCCTGCTGGAACAAAATTTTATTTATGGAAATATCCGGTATACTTTGCATACAAGATACGATACTACTCTGCAAAAGAAGCAAATATTCTTGCGAGTCTAAATTTCCTTCGATGACAAAGGGTACGACGATATGGTCCCCTAAGAGTTCTGTAAAAAATATTAACTTCTTGCGGATATTGCGTTCGTTATATAAATCATAGATTTATTTTGCTTGTATAATGGCAGAATTATCAAGACCGTGTAGAGAGAAACTGAATTTCTTGGTAAATAATATGTTTTAAAAAAAATTCGCCTTTGTTGCAACGTTCTAGAACTCACACAAATAAAACCTTTCGTATTTATCGTTTTCTAACTCGTAAGAACGGTATTTATTATTTTCTAAACCCTACTAACGGTATTGTCGGAGAGAGTAAATTGCTCAGCAATTTTTCTGCTAGCTAGTTGCGGTCGTCCTTCTACTGCAACAGAAATGAGAATACATCGTTCTTCATTTTGTGAAGTTCTTTTCCATTTATGTTGTTGCGAATATAAGTAACCAAAATTATGAATAATGTGATGCACTATCTCATACTATGCTTTTTTTAAGATTCTGTTTGAAGTGAATGTAGAAATTGTCTGTGACTGAAGATGATGATGAAATTTAATAACGAACTGCTTTTCTTAAAGCGAATTTCCATGGCTACATATAAAATGACTATCAACGGAAATAATAAAAAATATGCCGGAAAGAGAAATAAGCAACCATTAACATAAGAATATATTAGATAACTGCGAACAATAAATAAGATTACGACAAAATGTGACTCTACAATAGATGGTCTTCACTTGACAGCCAGTACGTAACCAACGCTGGTTACATTGTCGACATATGTTTTTAGGACCTAGCACTCGCATTCAGAGCGACCTCCATCGCGCCCCTCTATTTCCGAATATTACCAACTACTATAGGTGACTGTAGGATGCTTGTCCCTACGATATTTCAGTCAAATAGAAAGATCATCTGAAAAACGTATTCCTGAATATTGTTCCTCGTTGACGAATAAAAAAAAGATTTCACTTTTGCTAATTATTTAATAGAAAAAAAAACATACATTTAATAATGATTTTTAAATTCTGCATTTGGAGGATAAAGTCATAAAATTAAATTTATCACCAAAGATTTAAAAAGTAAAGTGCATACAGCCTTACAATCTATACTCTGTGAAGTAAACATCGGGGTCGTGATTCTAGTAACTGGGGTTGAAGCATCACCGACAGAAATCAGAGTCATAGCAAACATTTGGTTCCACGAGCCGAACAGCACCCCAACAATGCATTTTTCCAATAATATCGTGTATTTGTATAATTTTGCTCGTTTTAAAGACACCATAAAATAACATTGATATCTTTTTTTTTAAATTTATATATACCGTTGTTGGTTTGCAAATTACTTTAGTACATACCTGACGAAGCTATTCTGTAGGCGAAACGGGGTATAAAGATAATTCGCGTTCGTAGTTGAATACTACACGTGTACCCTGGATATAATATTTTATGTTAAATGAACTAGCAAAAAAAGGTATCCAAATAATCCGGAATTACCTGGATCTCTTGGCTATAAGCATATCATTAAAATTACTACTATTAACATCAAACCAAAGAAATCGGAGTAAAGCACTGTCAACCCAGGTCAACCTTAAACAGATTCAGATGTTCAGAATAATTGAAAGATTCAGATGAAACGTGGAAGGTACGCGGACAGTTTACGTAGGTGGCGTAAGGTTATTCCCGGCGATTTAGAAGAGAGTTTGTAGAATACTTGAATACGACGGAAAGTGCAATAGACTATAAATCCTTGGTTGCTTGTTTCTAAATAATTTATTTGTGTTGTACACTTTCCATTTTTGTGTATATTTTCAAAATGTACAGATGTGTTTAGATGGTATACGCTAAATAAATAAATAAATAAATGCAGGCCATACAATTGTCGTTTTACGATTATACACAAAGTGAATTTTAAACTATTAATAAATTTATCTCTACTTTGAATTAAAGATTTTCGGCAAATAAAATCCTAACCAATCCAAATATTCATATGATTGTGAAATTTCGTTTACAATAGCGTGTACCCCGACGTGGTCACCTAATTACACTTATTTTAGAATATTTTGTTCATATTTTCCACCAAATCGAGTTTATATTATTGTTTTTTTAATGTAAATAAAACATGTAATTTTATAGTTAGGAAATCAAAGGCTTCAATTTTGTAATAATTCACAAGAAAGTAATTTAAATGCGAGATCACTGTCTAAATATGCGCCAGTAGATTGATATCTAGGCAATACAATTATCACCAAAATTACAAAAAATCTTATATAATAGTATTAGAAAGAGATCACTATATGTAATAATAACTTATCTTTATGTTTTCATAAATGTGAACATCCATTATGAAAAAAAATTATTTATCGATCTGGATACATGTAGAAAGATTCTAAATACAGAGATCTTGAAGATTCACAATTGTTAAAATAATGACTAGAAAAGGTCAAATATGTCCGTATAAAGATATGCGGCTTGTTATTATTCATTTAATTTATTTGAGCTAAGAAAGATGGACGTCGACGTGAATTGAAGTATGATTAATGATCGTACAAATATTGGAAAAAATTTTCTTTCTCGACGATTTGTTTTGATTTCGATTGATTTCTTAATGGCTGGTTATAAAATATTTAAAAATGTTATAAGAAACGAAATTTAACAATATTGATTTTGAAAAAATAAACAATATCTCGTCTGTGCCTGAAAAAAATATTCGTACATATAAAATAGAAATAAAGCAAATAGTTAAAATCTTCACTTTATTATTTTTAAGATTTTACTATTACTTTTATTTCTATTTTTAATTATGGATCTTCATCAAGTAAAAGCCGAAAGAATTCAATTCGTGAAATTTGGTATAAGTGAAACATGTCATTGTCATATTGGTACTCACTCAAGCATATTTCTCTTTAGACACTTAAACATTGTTTGTGTATCTCAGGGTATGTTTTGGGTTATATTTAACTAGGCCTAGCATCCAATGTAAATTTAAAGAAATAATACAACAAGATTAAGTTGTTAAAAATTATTTCATTGTATATTTGTATTTTCACAAGTCATTTATTCTAAACCTTAAAATATCTCATTATTTAAAGCAAAAACCTAGTTACCATCATAAATATTGTGAGAACTGTTTCTAAAAACTCACATATAGAATCTTTCTTTAGATTTTGTTAAATCTTTCAAAAATGCTACATTCGAGTATTTCACTTAACAAAGCGAGTATTAACCCTCCTAACATTAACCTACAATTCAAGGTGTCTGGTTTTCTGGAAATATAAGCTTTTATGGATATATTGATTTTACTGATATTTTGTTTCTAAGAAAGTGTTATTCGACGTTTGTCTAGTGGAGTGTCGAGTTCCTACAGAACAAAACGTCTATCTTCACACTGTATATAGTTTTGTTTTATCCCTAATTAATAAATATTTTTCATTTGATTAGAAAATTCAATTACACAGATATAATAAGGTCGTTTGTGGAAATCTATTCTTCCTACGCGCTTACTTAGACATCTTGCATCAACGTACACTCACAGTGGTGCATTTACTGTTAATTAGTTCAAACTAACAATCCACATATGCTTTAAAGTATTTAATTTTAGTTTTATAGACTACAAGTAAAATTGTACATTGTTTTACTTACGTTAGTATTGCTCCTATTCTTCGTAATACTTTATTTTTCATTTTAAATACAATTATAAATCAAAAATAAATGTACAAAGACAATATTTAATACTATATTAATAACACAAGCCTGCATTTTTCAACACTTTGAAAGTTGATTTAAAAATTTTAACTGTTTTCTAGTAATTGGGTAGCGCTGATTTCAAATCTGCTTTTATTTTTTTTTTTGTATCACGTAAGGTTATTTTTCGAACCAGTAAAATCAAAAAATATAGAAAAAACACGATTTATTTCATTTATAAGCTAGTTTTATATTATATTTAAAAAAATACAAAAATATACACATAGAAACTATTAGAAATAGTTATTTATTCTTAATGCTTCTTAAAAAAATGTTTTCGTTTTTCAGAAAAGCTTCGTTTGGTTGTTTTTCTGTCATATTCAGCTAAAGGAAGATCTCTTCTCAATGTCCAACAGTAATCGGCCATCATTTTTGTGTCCCAGCGCCCTTGGTATCTTTTTTCCATCTCTTTAATATCCTGGTGAAATCTTTCTCCTTGCTCTTCACTCACGTCTCCAAGGTTTTCTGGAAAATAGTCCAAATGGGAATGTAAAAAGTGAATTTTTATGCTCATATTGCAACCAAGAATCCTGAATTTTTCCAGCATATTTTCAACGATCTCAATATAGTTTGTGTCTTTATAATTCCCTAGTTTTTCCTTATCTTCCATCACATTTTCAAATTCTTGATCTTTGACCAAGCTCCTAATCTGCGGGCCTACAAAGATTCCCTCCTTTAATTTTGCCTCTGACAGAGTCGGAAATGTTTTACACAAATATTTAAAACAATTTTCTTCTTTGTTTAATGCCTTAACAAATTGTTTCATAAGTCCAAATTTTATGTGAAGCGGTGGAAGTAACACTTCTTGAGGGTCAATAAGACTTCCGTGAATTACATTTTTGGTTCCAGGTGTTAAAGTCACCCTTTGTGGCCAGTCTCTTTTTATCCAATGCTGTTCTTGATTTCTGTTATCCCACTCGCACAGGAAACATGAAAATTTAGTATATCCAGACTGCTGACCCAAGAGAAGGCCTAAAATTTTTAAATCTCCACACACTTCCCAGTTGTGATTTTCATATTGTATTCTTAAAAGTAATTCCTGTAAATTTTCATAGTTTTCCTTTAAATGAGCAGAATGGCCGACCGGAACAGAAGCAATATCATTGCCATTTTGTAAAAGAACAGCTTTAAGGCTCCTTTTTGAAGAGTCGATGAAAAGTCTCCAGCCAGAAGGTGTGTACTCAGGAGCTCCGAGGAAAGTAAGTAGATCAGCAATTGCTTGGCAGTACACGAGTTTTGTGCAAAATATTTTACAAGTCCAGCCTCACGATTTCTATACCAAGAGAAGGTTGTTTCTGTGGCAAGAAATTTTTTTCGTTTCAACCTAGACCCCAGTACTTCAGAAAGATCTTTTGAAAGTCCCAAATCTCTTACTAAATCATTCAGTTCGGCTTGTGAAAATAGCTGAGGTTGGTTTTGACCTGAGGTTGGTGGTTCAAAATCACTATCCATCTGTACGGATCCGGAAGTTGAAGAGGTTTCAATATCTTCTTGTAGTATACTTGTAGTACTAGTATAGGTATAGGTACATGATCACTGTGAGGAACTGGTCTGATAGCTGATTTAATATTGTTTGGGTACAAAATATGTTTCAAAGTTTTTCTATTATGCCCCTTAATATCACAAAGACAAAAGTAGCAATCTTCATGATGATTTTGCGGTTCTCTCCAAACCATCGGTATTCCAAAAGGAAGGCTTTTCCTATTGCCTTTGGTCCAATGTCTTAAACCTTCTTCACATACCTTACAAACAACGTGCGGTGCCCAATCTTTATCTTGATCTCCTAAGTTGATTTTGAAATAAATTTTTCACAAATTCACCAATTGGTCTCTTAAACTTTTTCAAGACGAAATATCCACAAATATAACAGAAATCACCTGGTTTGTTTTTGCAACACCGGCTAGACATATTTTTAAGCAATGTTTATTTATCAAATACCACGCACAACACTAAAGACAAATTAATTTGACTTGTTTACTGATCGACACTCATAGCTATAATGAAGTAAATGGCATTAAAATATACATTTTGTTTGGAGTGATAAACTTGAAATCCTTCTTGACAGTACTAATAAAGTGAAAGCATAATAAATAGGATTTAGCAGGTAAAAATTCCCGGAAATCTTAATAAAAGATTGTAAGATGTAATAAAAGATTTACATCAGGTTATGAGAGCCTATTTAACATATTTCTTTAAAACCACAACAGAAAATCATTTTTGGGTTAATACCTAGAATTTGAAGTAGTACATTCATTTTAAAATGTATTAAAACGCCTATTATAAGTTTTTTTTTGTATTTTTTTAATTTTCTTTTGTGCAAAAAAAAATCTGTGGGTGGTAGAGACCAACTGTATTTTAAATAGTTATTGCTATATAAAAACTGAGCTTAACAAACAAAAATCACGTCATCACAAATGTTATGCAGGTCTGTGTAATCAGAAATCAAAAGCGCTTCAAATTATAAATATAAATATATAAAAAATTATTACTTAAACTTTCTTAATAAAAATATATTTATTCAAATCGTTTTAGAATACGAATGAATCAAGTAGTGAAATAAGAATGAATGTTCTTGATGCCGTTTAACCCTTATATGGTCATCGAATAAGGTGTCCGGGATTTTGAAGCGAAATAAAAATCTTAATATAAATGGTAGAATATTTATTTGAAGATGAAGACGCGGGAAATCTTAAATTTTTTTATCCAATCTAAAAAGTTTCAATGTGAGCTCCTCCCGTCGGTCGGCAGACATCTAGCCCATAGTCTACCTCTCGCCAGGTGTTCAGAATAAGCAAGGTTCTTAACGTATTCTAAAAGAAAAAAATTAATGGCGTCAAATAAGGCATTCTAGGTGGCCACAAAACGGGATCATTCCTCCCATTTCTTCCGAATACTCTAGGCGATCATGCGAATAAGTCCGTTTTTACTAATTATCAAAACATCTATAAAAACATTTTATATAAGTAATTCAGAGTAATCTAATTACACTAGCCAACACGATTTTTGTTGACTTCTAAGCGATTTAGTTTTTTACTAATTCGGGTGTGCTGAATCCAAAAATCATATTCGTTTCTGCATATCACGTCAAAATTAAACTGTATATTGTACTATGTAAGTAGTTACTTACATAGGACCTGTTACGATATAAAGAAAGTATAAAATTTAATCATTCATTTATTTGTTTCAATACAATATTAGTCACGAGTATAGTGCAATCAAAATAACTATGAAGGAAATGAAGCTTTATGCTCATGTTACCTAGGCAGTGAAATTTTTTAAGCATTGATTGCACTAAATCTTTATAATTGCAAGCTTTTTTGTTACCAAGAAAATTGTTCGTGACCATCGTGAATGAAGTCCAGACTGCTATCTCAACTTCCCTCATAGAGTTGATGAAATTTGGATGTCATTAAAATTCCAATTTTAGGTCCATCAAATGCCCCAGCTTTAATTTTTTCGTAACTTAGTCGTGGAAACTTTTCACATATGTACTGGAAGCAGCCTAAAGCTTTAACATAAGATCCAACTTGATGTGAAGAGGTGGCTAAATTACTTTTTCGCTGTCGACTAAAGGTTGACATATAATATTCTTTTCTCCAACATCTAGGATATTCTGGAACGCCAATGTTTCTGAATCCAGTATTGGTTTCTAGCTTGACTATCCCAGAGGCACAAAAAGCAAGGAGATTTTGTACATTTTCTTTGAAAGTCAAGTAAAAATAGAAGACCCAGTTATGTTCTATATATTTTAGTAACTTTATAGCGTAATATATTTCTTTTAATTAAACGGAATATTCAATAGGAATTGAACCGATAACATTCCCGTTGTGTAGTAGGACACACTTGAGCCTTTTGCTGGGACTGTCGATAAACAAACGCCACTCACTTGTTTCATATTGTACAACACCCATTTTAGTTAGCAAACCTAGCAAATTATTATAATGAACAAATTCACACTCTTCTTTAAAATATTGCACAAGATCACTTTCCCTACTACGGTAAAAAGTTATCTTCGTACTTTGCTCGAGTAAGTTCTTTTCATTTAATCTTGAAGCTAGTAGTTTCGATGATTCCTTTGATAGGCGCAAATCTCTTACTAAATCATTCAATTCGGCCTGAGTAAAACGTTGTGGTCCATCATTAGAAATTATATCTCCATAGTCACAATCTACATCTGAATCTTGCTCCTCAATAGCATCTGCCATGTTTTCAGCATACTCAAGTGCTCAAGTGAAGGAAGCTTTTCATAAACTGGCACGGGTATTTCATCGGCATGAGGCACTGGTCGAATTGCGGAGTCGATATTAGGATATACAATTTTATTATTTTTCTTTTTATTATAACCGGAAGTCTGAACTAAATAAAAATAGCAATCATCAACGTGGTTGTTCAGTTCACGCCATATCATTGGAACGCCAAAAGCTAATTTCTGGCCTTTTCCCTTGCTCCACTGCCGCAAATGTTCCACACATGGTATACACACATTATGTGGAGCCCAGGACTTGTTCTGATCAGCAAGCTTTACGTCAAAATAATCCAAATACATTTTCTTAACGAAAGCGGTTATAATTACCCTTTCACTGGAAACGGTGGAGTTGCCCCAAATGTAGCAGAACAAATCGGCACTATTTACACATCTTAGAGTAGTAGACATGATGTAGTTTCTTCTCTAACAACTAACATGTAACTAACGTTCTATTATCACCCTCATTTACTTTTAAACAGTTCTAAGTGATCACTACGTTAATAAAATCTCATTAAAACCTAATATGTTCACTTAATGAATAGGATTGGCTTAATAGACTTGCATTTCTTTATCATTGTTTATTACTTAATTAGTTCATTAATTACTTAAATATTATCAGGTACAAGTGTATATTATGCTAACGAGACAAATGAATTTGGAATGTCTTCCAATTCTTTGAAAAATTAAAAATTTGCTGCATTTCTTTAACGATTTTCAATAATTTTGAAATCGGCAAACAAGACGGTGCCGCAGAAATGAAACTTGCCGTGATAGGAATAAATGAGTTTAATATTTGGCATTAGCGTACCAATATTAAAAACAAGTGCCAGATCATAGTAAGCAGAAAAGAAAATTTTAATTGTGAGCCAGTGTTATTATTATATTATATTCGTGCACTTTCATAAAACGTAATCTTTAAAGTTCTCGCTGTCAATTATTCTAAGAGTCCTTCTCGAATTGATGCACCCACTACAGAAACTGCAGATTTCTGATCCTTATCCAATGCAAATCAACCGATCGCGAAACATTCATACGGGACATGTATTCACAAACCTCCAGCAGCGGAGACATCATTGTCGAGGTCTTAGCACACGGTGGAAACAAGCGATCCAATAAAACGATCCTCATCCTCATTATACTAAGAGGTGTAATCGTAATGAATCATGCATGCGTTTAACACAGACACCCTTTGTTCTACAATTGTTTCAAGTAGTCGAAGAAGTGCGAGACGAGCGCGCTGCGTTGGACCCCCACGCACGCGACGCCCCTTTGCCTGCGCCCATCTCATCGCGGCATTCCACCGCTGACGCTCGCTTTATTTATGAGTCGGGTCCCACAGCGCACCCTTCATATTACAGCTTGTAAAGGTGTGTTACGATCCTGGATAAGGAACGTTGGGGTCCCTCTTTTCTTCTTGTTTTTTTAGTTATTTCTGAAATTGACTGTGGTCAAATGTCCAGTGGATCTCAATATATACATTAACACGATACATCACACTTATAGTTAATACAATTTCTATGGTACATAAAATTCATTTGAAAGCGACGAAAGTGACTAGATTATAAAATGCAATATTATTATGCAATGATTTATTATCGTATTTACCTCCCACCATGTTTGCATATACCTCGTGTTGCTTCAGAAGCAGCTACTGACGGAACGCCCAGATCACATCACTATGATGGTTAGAATTTTAAATCAGCGCACATAATTTCTCGCATGCAAATGCATACCCATATGCATGTTACAACATTTTAGATTGTAGCAGGGAAATAAATGCCATGAAGAACTTAATTTATGAAACTATGTCATTTTAAACGTTACAGATATAAAACTAACTGCTTAGTTAGGTCTCGGGAAATTATCATAAGTATTGTTCTACTTTCAGTGAACAATATCGAATTTTAAATAACATGGGCGTGTTGAGATATCATTTATTCAAATCATCAATGAAATATGTGTGTTAGAATACGGTATACATGCTAATATTGATCGTAGTGGGTAATCGAATTTCAGTTTCCTAACTTTTATTTAAGAAAAAGCACACGAAATGTAATATCATCTTATTTTTCATTATTAACTGGCAAGTGTGTCAAGTATCCATCCTGGTTTACGCCTGATATTATTGTTAGGGCGTATTTGGCTGGATTTGACACTTCTAGGTAATTATGGATTGTAAATCCGTAATAACTATTAATGAAACTATTTTTGGTTGAATCGTCGTTGATTCACCTTGTGAATAGAAGGTCTCTTGCTCAGTGGTTCGCAGAATAAAAAATACTTGTTGAAGGCACAACACTCTTTAATTATTAAATACAGAAAACTAATGTTATAGAAGCCGCAAGCAAAATATATTATAATAAAACTTGGTTACATTTCTAATTTTAGTAACGTTTGAAGCTGCTTGGAATGGCACATGTGGTCTCGTTGATAGATTTTAGCAAACTTAAACTTTTAATTCTAAAATAATAGTCAGGTAAGGACAAATGCAGTCATAAGACTCCGTCCTATTTCTTACGATTGGTCGAAACAGGATAGGTACATAAGTTTACATAAACTTGACATCGTTACATTGTATAGAATAGAAAAATAGATGGGTCAGGTACATACGATTTTACCCACACTCTACCTTGGATAAATTGTCTGTCCGAAATACTATTGTTTGATACAAGAGACCTTTGAAAATGTGTCTGTAATGAAAATTTGTAGAAATTTCGTCTGGCTTAATGGGGAACCACGTGTCTATCACTATAGGCGGCAAGCCTTTGATTTAAACATTACAATGCTTAACTGATTTGCTTAAACATTCGGGGACCATAGCGACTGCACCCTAAGTTTGGAACAATATAAAATAGAAAAAGGCCTGAATAAATAACTATAAACTAGATGATAAATTCGTCTTTCAAAAATACATTTTCTAAGAAGGATGAACCGAAACATAATTGCGAGCTAAACAGTTAATGCAGGCCGTGCTTTGAACAATATTCCTTGGATAATGTAAGTAAAACTACGTCATCAAATTATGTTTGACACTGCCATAAACATTAATAACGGGGAATGCCTGGTCCCTCTGAATGAAGTGTATAAATTTCAAATTATAAAGATATCTTTCTTAAATAGAATTCAATTAATTCATCGAAAAAACTTATTAATTAACAACGTTCTCCAGGTTTCTGGACAATTATTAATGTTCGAAAGTTGAAATTATACTACAGATGTAAATGGAAAACAACAAATAGAATCCATTTTCCAAATGAATTTAAAAAACTAGTTTTCTGTACAAGACAAAAATATCAGAAGCATACAAATTAAAATCTAGATTCAATTGAGGAATCACTGTAGCATAATCCTAAAATGATATTTCAGTACCTACATAATAAGAAAGGTTCTACGAGAATACCCAATACCCTGATTCATAATGATAGATATAGCATTGGATAATCCACGTAGCATTCTTAACGGTTTTGCTGATCGTTTTGCTTCTATTTACGGTATTAAAAAGGGGACCAGGAATTGTGTTGAAAATTATCGGCCAATTTCAATACTTTCAAATTTTGCGAAATTCTACCAGAATGTAATATACTCATGTATATATAATAATGTTCGAGGTAGATCAACGGTAACTAACCTTGTAAGTCTCACACAATATATTTGCCAGAAATTGGATCAGCAAGGTCAAGTGGACGTTATTTATATTGATTTTTTGTACTCGCTTATCAAAACCTGTCATTTCACGATTCGATTTGCGTGCGTAAAAAGTCAATATAAACACGAGTGCGTAAAAGTAAAGTTGGTACTTCCTGGAACTTGATTAGTTTAGTGACATTTTAAAATCATAAATCCCTAACCTTAATAATATGCTACCCAATTCGTTGTTTTTCTATGAAAATAAAAGGGAATGAAATAGAAATTGTTATATTTGGAAGGTATGTAATTCAATGTCAGAACAGCAACAAATATTATTTTTTAAATTTATAGAAAACTAAAAAAAAATTGTCAGAAGTGGGATTCGAACCAACTCCCTAAGAGAGGACCAGAACGCTCGAGAACCCGTATAACGGGCAAGGTAAACCTTGAGTCTGGTGGCGCTTTAGACCGCTCGGCCATCCTGACAGATACCAGTAATATTGTTAAAAATACTTATAAATATAAAAATTTTGAAATTATATTTATATTTTATATAAATATTTATATATTAAAGTTCTCGCACAAAAAATATTGTACAAACTTCGTGCGTGAAACATTTCGCGAATTCGTGTCCACAAAGCGCTCGCCTACGGCTCGCGCTTTAAACTGGTCACTCATTCGCAAAATATGATTTCACGCACTTGGTTCGTAAATAACTATTAGTAGCGCAGTCGATAGTATTTAACACTGTGTACTTTTATATAAACTATCCGCATTTGGATTCAGTCGTGCACTGTTGCAGTTACTTTGGTCATATTTGAAGAACAGGTGTAAGTATGTGTTTTATTTCATTAATTGATGTTGCAAGCACTTCTTGGTGAAACATTTTAGAAATTATTGATGTACTTAGTAAGAATAACACATTTGGCTATATTTCACAAATTTTATTATATTCTCTAATATATGTGTTTCGGTTGTTATGCTGTTCTCAAGGAGTTTCTTAAAACTAACTTAATCTACGTAACAATGTAAGTTATATACCTAGTTTTAGTGATGAGGTGGTGGTTAATGATGTTTACAATGGTGTCTATGATTGAGGTGTGTCTAAATTCTAGTTGTGTATTAGTGACTATTGCGTTTTGTTTCTGGGCTTTATTAATTCCTAGAATTTCTAATAAATCTAATCTTTTACTTTTTATTGCATTATGTATAAAGTTGCAGCTATTTATATCGGGCAAATAGTTTTGCTCAATACAGTGTTCCGAGAAACCAGTATTTTTAATGCTATATTTCACGTCTCTTACATGTTCTGATATATGTTTTTTAATGGATCTTTAATGGAGAATGGCATAACAGCCGAAACATATATGTTAGAGAATATAATAAAATTTGTGAAATATAGCCAAGTGTGTTATTCCTACTAAGTACATCAATATGTATTTTATAATGGGTTCATATCTTGTAATTTTATTCAAATTTCTGGTGTGCCACAGTGTTCTAATCTGGGGCCACTGCTTTTTGGATATTAATGACCTACTTGCATACTTATCGTGCTCGGTTTTGACTTATCAAGATGATTTAAAAATCTACACTAGTGTTTATTCTCTGGACGATACTTCAACTACAAAGCGATTTAGGTACAGTTAATTCATGGTGTGCGAAATTTTGTTTAAATCTAAATATAAGCAAATGTTGCCATATTACATATTGTACAAAAGTACAAAAAAAAAGTACAAAAAAGTACAAAAGTGAATACGGTTGAGTCGGCGTATACATTACGTGGTAGAGATTTGCAGAAAGTTGAAACAGTCAAAGATCTCGGAGTGTATTTTGATAGTTACTGATCTTTTTCCTATCATATCATCAATTTGTGTGCGACTGCTTCTCATAGTCTGGATTTTGTTCTGCGTTCCTGTAAATTCTTCAATGATGTCCGTGTTTTTAAGAGTATTTTCTATAGTCCAGTCCTAAGTAAATTGGAGTACGCGTCAAAAGTATGGTCACCACACTATTTGTCTCCAGTTTTCGGTAGAGAAGATTCAGCGACGCTTCCTCAAGCTTTTATCCTTTAAGAATAATGACGTGCACCCTCTTTACAACATTTATTATACAACCCTTCTAACCGAGCATGATATATGGATGCCTTAGGTTATCGCCGGGAAAGACATGGAGCCCGCTTTGTATGGAAATTGGTTAATGGTGTCATTGACTGTCCTTTTCTCCTATCTTCCCTTAATTTCATGGTTTCTTGATTATGTACCCGTTATTCATCTACTTTTTACATCCCATTTTAAAGAACCAACATTCTGCAGTCATCACCACCAACAGCGATGTGTCGAGCTGCTGATTTGCATTATGATGATATATTTGTTGACTCTATTAATCAATTCATGTAACTTGCTTCTTTTCGTCTTTTATGTATGTATGAATCTAACTTAAAATTTTGTCCTGTAATTATTCTATGCTGTTGGGCAATAAAAGCCTATTATTATTATTACTAATCGAATATTTGGCATTATTAATTAATTATAGAAAATTATTTCAGTCAACTGTCCGCCTCTAGACCTTCTGCAGCAGTTGATTCTTTCGAGGTATGACTTTCTTGTATGTTTCGGGAGCTATCTCGGTTATAACTTAGCAAATGTTAGTTTTTGGGTGCTCCAATATTGCATATTTATTAGTGTAGACGCGATTCTTCAGAAAATCACACAAGAATCCATTGGTATTAAATCGCATAATCTTGGTGGCCAGTTCACGTCACCGCAACGTGAAATAATTGGACCTCTGAACTTTTCAGGCAAAACATCTAACGCGATCCGTGGCCAGCTGCGTTATCTTGTTGAAACCACGACTTAGCGTACCCCTATAAAAGTAATCCAAACGCGTCACGTCACAAGATCTTGGTGAGCAATAGACATCAGCTGGCTTTGAAATAATCAAACCCACGAATTTTTTCTCTAAGTGAATTGATTGTTAAATGCACTGTGAGGCAGATGGCGCCATTCTGCTGAAGCCATATGTCAGCAAGGTCTATACCTTCCAACTCAGGCCCCCAAAAAAAATACTTACCATCAACCGGTATCTTTTGCCATTGAGAGTACTCGCAATACCAGGTCCATTTAGAAAGAAATAGGGCCCGATAATACCGCCAGCTCAAAACCCACACCAGACTGTCATTTTTTTCTGCATGCATCGGAAACTTTTGAATTTCCGGTAGACTTTTACTCGGCCCAACTTCTCCAATTTTCTTTATTAATAAAACATTTAACCTAAAATGTACCTCTTTCCTAAAGATTATTTTTCTATGAAAATTACCTTCCAATTGCTTCAGCGCTCAATCTGCAAAATATCCTCTGTTTGTATGACCAGTTTATTTTATTTCCCTTATCAATTAATAAATTAGAAACACCCCCAGTGTTAGACCCCAAGTGTTACAGTTTGCTAAAATTGGGTCATCGAGGAGAATACCAAAATATAAAAAAATCTATTTCAACTTAAAAAGTAAATGATGGCTCTTCCGGCAATTACAGTTTCGTCTGATTACCAGATTTGCATACATTATAATATACACTTTAGTCCGGCCAGACAGGCCTAAATTATGGATATACAGTTTCGTTCGGCTGGGGTGTAGGTAAAGGAGAGGATTAAAATTGTCCTAATGATATTATATTCTAATCAATGCTTTCCTTGTAATTTTTTCCCAGTTGATATTTATTATTTGTGAAATCCAACAAATATCGTATTCTACTATTGCTACTTCCACCCACCAATGGAAGTTCCTATGAATTAAGTACTTACTTAGAAACATTACATTTCAGTTAATTATTACCTGCATCTTAAAGGTGCTAGATGGAAAATTAAAATGTGAGAAAAAGTGTTAGCAAGCGTGGTAAAGTATTGTTTGTGAACAACTTCCGATACTGTTTTGCGGAACAACTGTCAAGTGGCGAAAAAAATGGAGATTTGGACACCAAAATGTACAGCTAGTGTTTACACTATGGGTGAAAACAATTTGTGTCCTGTTGTAATTTGAACCATGTCCATCCTGAATTAAGCGCTTCAGCAGTACAAAATCAATTCCTTGTAGCGGCGGCAAAACGCAAAGCTACACAGGAACTTAATGTGCTATGTGCAATCGCTGTTAACAAAATGCGACAATAGTCAATTAACAATAACTGACTTGAGATCGGTGAAACGAAGTATTTAAGGTGAAAGAAACTTTGGAAAATATGAAATCCGAAATTAGTATGAACATAGAACAAGGATTTTTTATTGTGAACGACAACAACCATTGCATAGTAATATTCTCTTCTAAGTCAAACCTGGAATATTTCTATAAGTGCAAAAAGATATTTATGAACGGAACATTTAAATATTCCACAAAATATTTTGTACAGTTACCTACCATCCATAGACAGTATAACGGTCACTATATATCCCTAGTGTTTTATTTACTCAAAGATAAAAGTTCAGAAATCTATAAACACTGTTTAAAATTTGTAAGTCAAAAATGTGACAAATTTTCGTTGCAATTTCGTCCTACGGAGATTGTAATTGTATTGACATGTCGATAGACAAAGCTATCAGGTCCATGTGGCAGAATATTAAAATAATTGGCTGCCGATTTCATATCTCTCAAGCTTGGTGGCGAAAAATACAAGAGCTAGAACTCAACAAAACACTAGAAAGGAAAAACAGAAATTGGCAAATGGATTGGATACTCTTTCGGTGTGCTTTTCCTAGAACCTGAGAACGTTGGCAACTGTTTCGTATTTGATCTACTGCCCATAGTACCAGAAAATGATAATCTACAAGAATTTATGGACTATCTCGTGCAAACGTATATAGAAGCGGATTCAATATTTCCTCCGGAAATTTGGGCGGCTAAATGTGCTAGCAGCTCAATGACGACTAACGCATGCGAATCGTTTCGTTCAATCTAAATAAGAGTTTTAGCTTCTCCCATCCAAATATGTTCGTTTTTTAGAAGTTTTGCGCCAGTATCATGCTGAAATTTATATTCAAATACAAAGTGTAAATAAACAAAGACAAGTGAACACTCACACACAAAAACGCGAAAATTTTCTCAAAATGAAAATCGAACAATATGATAATAGAGAACTGACGACATTGCAATATGTACAATTAGTTTCACATTATTATTCTTTTCAAGTAAATACATAATTTTGAAAATATTAGTTTGTCGTTCTATTTTCTTTTCTCATTTGTTATTTTATGTATTTTCCTTTTGCAATAGAATAAATTCTTAAATTTTAACTTATTGTGCTTTTTTCTATGCAACACATAACCTATTCTGCTTGTTTGTGTTCAATATATCGAGAGTATCATAATAAAGATTTTATTTCTACTAAAACTAATATTGGAGATACGCCTCTAAATTAACATAGAAGGATTAAGTACTTAAAGATTATCCGACAAAACTGTACCTACTCGTAAATACCCAAACATTCGACCCCGACGAAACTATAACAAAGTGAAGCGGTTAGCATTAACAGAAAAGGATTAAACACGGACGAAACTGTATCTGCCCGGCTCTTCATCCCTAATTTTCGCATCTAAAATTTTATCACATTTTTTTAAAATTTAACAGATATTTACATAGTTCCACACATTTGCCATCACTGTATAATGAGTATATTACTTATTAAGTTTTATTTTAACTATTCATGGCACTAGGAATCATAAAATCTATTTTTGTCAATACATTAGTTTGTAATTGACTGCGACAATGTTTTCGCTGTTTTGCGAAGCCCACCTCACGTAGTGCCTTTCATTGCCCTTACAATAAGTACAATAACTGATGTAGACCAACCGTTACACATTGTGTAAAAAGAATTGGAATTCCTTTAATGTTTACTTAAGCCTCAGTCTTTAAAACACTAATAAGACAAATGAGTTTTACCTAGTACTACGTAAATATATCCACAGGATAATTTGTATCAACAATTCTTAATTAAGAACCCAATTAAAATGAAATAGCATTAAATAAATGTTCAGGGCAATAACTTACCGCTCCGGTATTTTCTAGTGACAGGATCCCATTCTTACCTGAAAAGAAAATACAAATTAAATTACAAAGTAGGAATCCTTAACGCGCTGGACGGTTATTGTGCTTTATTTTTGAAGTTACATTCCGATTTCGATGGATTTTGTTCTTAAGGAACATATTAAACAAAACTACGGATAACGTAATTTAAATTAATAGGTCGCATCATTGTTAAATGTAGATGAATATAAATTGAATATAACCTCTTTTTTATTCTTTAGTAGCAGATGCTTTTTAAAACAGGTATTGAATTGGTACATTTGCGTCAATTGTAGACTATTAAACTTCAAAGTTATGTTACGTTTACTTGAAATAAATTCAATGGATATATTGGAACTATTTGAAAATTATTAGAATTTAATTTAAGTAATGGTACGGTTTACGGTTGATGCCGAGATAAGTTACATCAATAGACTGTCCTAAATGCCTGCCTTCAAGACTGAGCTTATTTATAAGTCGCGACATTAACTTGTAATTTATAAACTCATAGATTCTTTAAATAGTACTTATAAATTCAGCTAATTTGATGATCAAATGTAAACATACATTGACTACGAAACTATCGTCCAAGCTTCTACCAAGAGCGACGAAATTGATGACAAATATTCAAGATACTTATATTTTTAGCGAATAAAATCAAGAACACAATCTTATGTAAAATAAGGACAGTAGTATTTAGTGAACCACAAAAAAAGTTTTCAGCATGCAATGTATTAAATAAGTTATATCTTAGATTGATTAAGTAATTTAACCTACATGACGTACTATTAGTAATAGGTTAAATCGTTAAATAAGAGTTGCCTGGTGACATTCATTAAGCTAACCTAATATTTAAGTCTACGGAAAAATTGAATTTCAGGGGAACGACGGTCATTTAAAAGTCTTGGTTGTTAAAATTAGTAAATTATAATGATTTATTATAAAAAAATATAGTTTTTTTCGAGTGTTGTCTGTTTTAAAATGAAGAAATACCGAAAAATAAAATTTGAAAACTAACATAAAAAAACAAGTCAGATTAAAGAACATTATGATGGTAAAAATTTCATCATATTCAAAATAAAGATCAATTAATAATTAAAGTAAGCACAGCGATTTATTAATGCAATATATAAAACAAGTATGACATTGAAGCAATCATTGATATTTTCTTTTAACACAAATGTATTGGTTCTGAAAAGAAACGCTTTTTTTGATGTATTGGTTAAATCAAAAGAAGAACAAAACACAATCTATTACGTAACAATATTCATCAAGTAAGGTGCGTAATATGGCCACCCCCTTCACCTCTATAGCGGAAAGTTCTTCGCTTAACAGAGTTAATAACATTTTCTAGGATCTAAGATGAATTATTAATTTCTACGATCTTGTTAGTGATCCTTTGTTCCAGGTCATTAAAATCAAAACCAGGTGTTACAAAATTTAATTTTTTAAGTACAGTCATAAAAATAAATCACACGTTGTTAAATCTCACGAACGAGGTGACCAAATTGAGCTTGTATTTAAACTAATAATTCGATCTACAAAAAATTCGCTCAGAAAAACAAGGATACGATTTAAAATTTTGTATTTTTAATTGATATACCTTCAAAAAATATAGGTTCAATAATCCTTCTCTGATAAACAGCTGCCTAAACTCCAATTTTCTGTGGATGCGGATTATTTGCGTTCCACATCCTCATGTTTTAAAAATTTACGTAGCCAGAGAGATGAAACCACGATTCATCAGTAAACATAACCTTTTCAATACCTCGATCATTAACAACAAAATGATCAATAAATCTTTGACAAAATTTCTGTCGGTTCGGTCTGTCCACAGCAACTATTTCAAGAGTCGTTTGCGAGCGGTAGGAGTGTAAATGTAGATCATGCTTAAGGATACGTCTGCAAGTGCTATAAGAAAGATCTTAATTTTTGGTGTAAATATCGCACAGAAACCTTAGGACGTTCTTTTACCAATTGACTTATCGCTTCAACATTTTCCTCATTTCTAACTGTTGGGCTACCACTGCCCTTTTTGTTATCAACGTTTCCTGTTGCCCCCAATAATTCCACGAAACAGCGAATGCATGTGAACACCTGAAATTTGTCTAAAAAATCCTGATATGCATCCCGGATAGAATAAACCCATTCACCATTAATTTTACTACCATTTCTAAAATAAATTTCAACCATGTGCCGTTTCTGTCCGTTAAATACAAAAACCATTATTAAATAGCTAATAAATTGCAACGATATCTTCCAACTTGTTAATTTGACTTATGATTATTTGCAAATAACACTTCGTCAATTCTCTAAGCTAAGACGTGTTTTATATGTCTATCTCAATAATTCATGGCCTACCTAGAATACAAATTTTGTGCCTCGCTTGATATCTTGTGCAAGATGAATTTATTTATCTGATAGCTGTCTTCACTAAAAGTACTGTAATTTATAATGTCAATCCCTAAGGAAGAGAATTATCCTATTGATATTTTTAGTCACACAGTTTGTATCATGGATAACCTAACGACATTAGCTTGGAATAGATTCCAATCAATACTAATGCCAACACTGATAGAAGACTTTCCCATAATTTTGTTTATTTTTATCTAGAGCCAACAGTTTTCTACCGGATTTTGGTTTGGAGACTGTAAAAAACCAACGACTAACATTCATTAGATTATAATAAAGTCACAGTTTTCCGCGCTTTGCAGAATACTTATCATTATCCTGTTAAAAAATTCACCGCAATGGAATTTCTTCGTCGTCAATTAATATTTCGAGTTGTTAATATAAAAGATCTTTCTATTGATTTTCTTGAATACTTAATGAAACATATATTCTGTCTTTATTGAACTAGTTTCTTAATTTTGTAATGGCAAACAGTTGTTTCCTTAAGACTATAAGTAAGATTACTTAATTTCCATATTGGAACTGTGTTCTAACATAGACGGAGCATTTTTAGTTTTTCTACTCTTCCTAGACTTAGTATAACATTGATTCCTAATATAGTATAGTAGAAGTAAGACCAATTGGTCCCTTTTGTCTTCATTCTTGTCTATTCTCGCCTATATATTCCAATCTTGCCACTGACATATTGGTCTTCTCCTGTAATATTCTTCTCCATGATATCTTCGACCTGCTTTCCTCCTTCCTTGGGGCTGCAATTCTAATACTCTTCTACAAATTTCCGTACTAGGTTTTCTTAAAGCATGCCCAACCAATTTAAACTTTCTTCTTTTAATTTGTACTTTGACCCCTTCTTCTTCTGTACGATCCCAAAATTCTTTATTTGTACTTCGGACGGGCAACCATATTTTTAGTATATTTCGGATACATCTCTTTATAAAGCCTTGTAGTTTTTGCTTGTTTATATTAGTTAGTGCCAATGACCCAGAACCGTATAATAATATGGCTTAATACAATCTATTCTTAATATAGAGACGAGTAATATTAGAACGTGTATCAACAACACATATAAATGATGATAAAACGCTTATGTCTGCAGAGGCGTCCGGAGTGAGGTTCGGAAACGAGGAGGAGAAGCGATCAAAAGGAAATCTATAACGAAGAATGGCTATGAACGTATATCACGTATATCAGAAATTACCAGATACAGGTTGGGACTTTATTCTATCTTCACTACTCACGCAATGGCATTATTGGAGACCTTATACCGATAGATTCTAGAAGTAGGGTTACAGCCCCACCAATGTTTCAGTAGACGTTTAGTGGTGACAGTGACTGTTGCAGCTCTGGTAAAGTTGTTTGTCTCTTATTGTTATAAATTTTACTTTTAATATATCCCCAAAGGAATAAATCAAGAGCTGACAAATATGACTCAAACCACTGTCAGGCTAAACATCTACTGCAGCATTGGTGACGGTATAACCCTCTTTGTTCCGTCCTCGCTTTAAATTTCCTACTTCTCGATTCTATCAGTATATCAATTCACCTACTTTCATTCGTATGTATAATAAAGATATATCGAACAGTTAATGTCTAATTAATAAAGTTCGTATTTTTATGCACAAGAAATATTTTAAATATGAGCATAAATATGTCAAATTCTTTCTTTTTATGCACTTTATTTTTTATGTATTTCGCTTAATGGAAATCAAGAAAAGAGTAGTAAAACAACAAAACTAGTCTAAATTACATTTATATATAAAAAATTATTATTATTACATAATATATGATGAGAGAATCGCATAATAATATGGTAAAAGATTACAATTAATAGTTATATACATATAATTAAGTGTATGGCTGTTACTTAATAACATAATAACTTAGTATGTTATTAAGTAACATCCATAGAATTATATGTATAGTTATCATTAATAACTATTCACTTTCGCAAGAAGATCTACTTAAGTTAAGTATATTGTATCAATTAATAATTAAGTGCTTTTCTAGATTTTCGACATTAAAATTTTGTCTTCTATCGCTTAAAATATTTTTAAATGTTGAAAACGTTCTTTCGACTTTAACTGAAGTGATAGGTGCCTATTTTAATGACGTCAGATGTCCGGGGTCTAAGTGTAAATTATTATCTTTAACGGTCGATGATAATGATAAAATTTTTTATATATCTTTTGAACTTTTGAAAAACTACATTCTTTGTTGCAACACTATAAAATTTATCTTGTATAATTTTACCAGTTTGACCTGGAACATTTTTCAATAAATTTTCACAATGTTCTACAATAGAAATTGACTCTAATAAAGATATTTGGTCGGTCTCCAATTTTTAAATAATCCACTTAAAAAACTACAATACGTCAACTGATCTAGAATCTCGCGTTTTTTGAATAAACTTTTGAATTTTATAATTAATTCAGCTGAATCAGAAACATCTAATACAATATTTTCTATATGATTATAGTTATTCGCCTGGAATATAGCTGCGTCTAACCACGTTCCCCATCGGGTAATTACCAGTTCAGGAGGTAGAGGAATACTCGATAATTTTCTTTATGTACTTGGACTCATAGAGGTGCTTTATTAAACATTTTTCTACATTCGAAATTAAAGAATGAACTAAAGGAAAGTCACCTCTAAATTCCTCGCAAACTTATTATTCCATGTGCTAGACAAATCATGTGAATTAAATTTTTGCCGCATCTGTGAGAAAAAGAAGAATTTTGTCAGTCGGTAGAATATCTCCAGCTAAAAAGTCATCAAACCTTCATTAACAAAGCAAACAATTTCTACCCTATTAGTTTTCGCTAACTCTTTCGTCTGATTAAAAAATATTTTGGCAGAATGTTTTGGTTAAGAACACAAACTAATAAATTTGCAATATAACGACGACGAACATCGTTGGTTTCATCAAAAATATGAAATTTTATGCTGAAAATGTAAAAAATACTCACTTTATGTACACCAACTAGAAATATGAACTAGAGCTTAATTTTATACAAAATATGTCATTTTTAAACCGTTAATCGCATTATTTCAGCGTAGAATGGACATATCCACAATATTGGGGTGATATTCCTAATAATAAAAAAAATGTTTTTTACATCAAATCCGAACTGTACTAATTAAATAATAATTATACGAAGATAATACATTACAGTTAAAAAATTTATTAATTGGGAATAAATTATGTACATATTTTATCGTTCTCCTTTAGTTTTAATAGCCTGTCTACATTGTTTGCAACATGTTGCCAATGAAAATTTTGATAGGGTTATGTAATAAAATATAATACAAATAATACACATAAAATTACAAATTATACTATTAAAAGTATTAATAGCATTATTTACAGAAAAATACGCAATTGCTTTAATTAAAAATTCACCAAACATCTGCTGCTACATTAAAGTCTGATGAACTGCGATGTCAAGATAATATCGGCATATCGAAGACTGAAAATACTACTTAGAAATTTAAATGTATAGGGAGATACGTCGCCCTGCGGAAAGATATTAGGACTTATCTTTGACTCTGAAGAATTAACAAGAGGAACTAAAACTTTGTCGATAATTTTTTTAATACTTTTGTAAGTTCGTGGTTCCTGTAACAAGGTATCCTGCTGATATCATCCTGCTGACGTCATGCAAGATCATGCCGTATTGAAAGGTGTACTTTTACTATTACTAAATATGACTCAAGTACATATAATATTTGAAAAATTATACACCAAATATGTAATTTGAAATAAATTTAGCTTGTAACGGTAACTACCTGATGAAGACACTGTGCTGGCGAAACAACTTTATTGTCGTTTTACGACTACGTATTAAAAAAGTCAAGATTTTAACCATTACATTTTTTTCTATTTTAAATGGTGGATGTTCATCAAGTAAACGCCGAATCAATTCAATAACTTAAAATAAACAACAATAATGAAATTCCAGTTAACTGAAGACATACCTGATCTATTTTTCAATTAAATGCCCTTTTGTTTGCAAGCATTATGTCCTTGAAATCGCAAATTATTTTCTAACTTTAGATTAGTAATAATTAGAGACCGGACACATCAGGCCGAAATTACGATAGACCATATAAATAGTCTATAACATCGCTAAGTCTAAAATGAAGTTATTAAATAGCACTATTCATTCGGTTAACCACACATTTGTTTATTGTCGTTGAATTGTGACGCCATCACTTCAATATTACAGTTAAATTATTTTCTTCAAGGGCGTAGAAAGAAACGTGAGGAGTTTCTATAATTTATTTTATTTATTAGTTAATATTGCAAAAGATAAATTAAGTACGGTGAATTAGTTGCTCTTTTTCTTTGTATTAACTGTTAATTACCTACTTCGTAATTTTTGTAATAGATCCTGTTTAATATCGTTTCATCGAATCTACTTCTCTCAATTATTTTGACGTAAGTGTCCAGTGAATTTCGTTAAGTTTCAATAACTTACGCATACATTTTTAATTTTCCTATATTTAGATCTAGAACATTGTTTAAGTTACTTTTTTAGATATGATATGGAACAACGTCGAGAATGGCATCGTGAAACAATGGCGAGTTGGATTAAGATTCATACTGGTTGTATGTCCATTGCCAGTGATTCCAAAATTTATTGCACATTCTGTAAAATCGCATATAAAATGTCACTTAGCATCTCAAACACATACACAGAAATTAGACCCGTTAGAATCTGTCAATTTTAACGAAGAACTCTGTGCAATTTTAATGGCGACAAATATTCCATTAAATAAACTTAACAATCCCACCTTCAAAACATTTCTCCAAAAATATACTGGTTGAAATATTCCTGATGAATACACCTTAGGCAAATATTATGTTTTTAAGTGTTTTAAAGCAGTAGAACGCATTAGAAGCCATCTTTCAAATTTGTACCTATGGATAAGTGCCGAAGAAACTGTCGATATATTAGGACGCTATGTGGTGAATGTTGTAGATGGTACACTACATTAAACCATTCCATATAACGCATATGTAATAGCAACCAAAGTTATAAATACAGTTGATACTGAAACAGTAGCTAAAACCATTTAGGAGAATATGCACCAAATGCTTCATTCGGACGATAGGTACAAAGAAAACATACATTTATTTGTCAGTGACAGTGCTGCATATATGTTAGAAACAGGCAGCCTATAAAACGAAACATATCCTAATATGAAGTTGATAGACTTGTGTCCGCTTTTAATAAAGTTTTCAGAAAAGCACCATTGAGAGTAGTTCTTTACAGGGAAAAACTTCCATCTTTGTCACTGCCTCCCTCTCCAGTAATAACTAGATGGAGAACATGGTTGGAAGCTACTAGTTTTTATACAGAGAATTTCGATAGTTTACAAAATTTCGTTGCATGTTTAAATGAGGATCGATGCTCCAAGTATTTCTGAGTGCAAGGAACCAAATTTAAAAAATCAGTTGTACTTTCTTCAGCAACACTTTGGAAATTTGCAATAACTAATCACTTATTTTAAATCAAAATTTCAAATTTTAGGATGGATTAACACCATTAGATATGGCTATTAATAATATAATTTGAAAAATATTCCAAGTGACTTCGGATGTGGCCTTCGGCGAAAGTTTGACGCAGTTTTTAATAGAAATCCAGATTTATTTGGGCGCGGCAATTGTGTATGGGGACAATGCCTCCAAATCTAACTGCTAAATACGCTGAAATAAAAGAATATTACCAGTATGCACCTATAACTAGTTGCGATGTAGTAAGGACGTTTTCTATCTACAAGGATGTATTTCATTCAAAGAGAACAAATTTTACAGAAGACAATCTTGAGAAGATATTGCTAGTTAATATTAATACTCAACTCGAAGTACAAAATAAACAAATAAAAATGTATTTCTTTTTTATAGCTCACCACCTATTTGTTTTCCAATTATATAAATAAAATTAAAAACTCCTTAAAAATACAAATTTTCAATACTACGCCCGTGGGCAATGAATCATCGGCCTCTGGCGTCCGGTCCCTATTAATTTCCACTTTAAATAAACAGTTTCAGTAAAATAGGCAAAGGCAACATGCGAAGATGATTTGCCTGGAAATGAGCGTCGACTACTAGTACCATCTTTCGGAAAAACTTAGCAATATATTCTAATTCTGCCATCTTTTTGACGGTGACATTCAATTTTCTTAATTGGTGACATTTGATTGAAAATTCGAACGGTGTAAAAAAAGTATAAAATCAATTCATAATTTGATCAAATTTATGCAAATTTAATATTTCCGCGAATTTAGTTAAAATCACCTATGTATACTATTACCAATTCTATGAGGCAAATAATACCGACTACTGATATAGTAAGGCCAATAAGATGCTGGCGCTGAAACTCGTACTTATGTATAAAGAATATTTATATGAATCAAAGTATCAAAGTAATCAAAGTAGCGAATACGTTCAACGATTCCTTAAGGTTTGAGTAACGAATAGCAACAATTACTTAAATGTGGGGAAAATTGACATCTCTAATTCCCGTTGACCCATACTCGCATCTATAAAAGCAAACCGTTTAAGAAATAAATCGTACATTTATAGTAGGTACGATAAATTAACATTTCCTTCATAAATGAGGGCTAAGTTAATTGAATTACCAGGTATTGTACATAGCGTATAAGAGAGTTAAACATATCTCCCATACTTGTGTAGACTATTAATTCTTATGCAAAACAATACCAAGATTATTTATATATGTTAACGGCGCATGTAACAAAGCGAAATAGTAGTGCACTTATGTGCTATAAATTATATCCATCTAAGTAAGGACCTACGAACCATATTCGTTGGTCAATATTGTTTGTATGCATTTAATGCAAATACATATTCCCAACAAGGTCAGTTTAACATTAACTGAACTTCATACAGTAAATTTAATTATCTAGTGGGTAGATTTAATAATATATTTCCTACATATGGTACATATTACATAGTATTTAAGATGGTATTACCTTAAAATTACAATATAATCAATTTATATAGTGTCATTAAATTGTAAATGATAGTTGCATATAAAAAATCATTTGTAATATACAGAATGTAACTCTAAAATTTCTTGAATATTAATTATTTAGAAGAAAATAATTTATTTGTAGTGTATCTTTAATTCATACAATGATATCTTCATTTATATGTAGTCTGTTTTCAGAAATACCAGAAAATTTTAATGTATTCTAGTATAAAATATTCGTTTACATAATTTCGAAATGATAGTGACCATGTGTAGGATCAATGTTTCTTATAATAAAAGTAACGTTCTTAGAGGCAAATACATTACAAATACGTGAATGTCTTCAATGTGTGGAAAGTAAATGTTTTAAATTCTGTATAGAAAATGACCCTCCGCTACGTTTTTATTTATATAAAGAACATTTGTTTCATCTATCAACGTCAAACATTACAAGTAATCAACGACTAGGGAAAATAATAATTTATATAGACGTCGAAGAATGTGATTTCATGTATAATGGAATACAAATTACATCCAGTACCGTCGACGTTACTGCTACGGTATTTACTTTAACAACTAAACAATACTTTTGTTAAATGTTAAATCTTACTTCAGAATAGTGCAGATTTAACATAAACTAGATTACGTGTTACATTTAATGCAATTAATTTCTATAAAATAATCAATAAACTTCTTTGCTAATCGACAAACGAAATTTGGTGTGTCGTTTACCACGTATCCTATCGACTTGAACAAAAATAAATTATGTTTTAGAATTTATGCCAAAGCTTAATCTAATTATATAAAATCCTAACTCTCGAAGACTGCGTAGAACCTATTTTTATAATTTACAAATGATTATTTCTAGAAATACCATGTAAAAGATAGCATATTAATGTTTAACTAACATCAAGTGTAAAATAGAGTAATACAAAAATGTTAAAAACATATCTGTATATAATTCATAATTCGCGAAAAGCTACGTCTGTCAACGGAACGTACAGACGCATTTCGCTCTTATTGGAGCTTGTCAATGTAAGGTATTCTGAAGACAGACATGACTTTTCACTTCTATACTTTGTGTATATACTGGGTTATTGAATTACTATTGCAGTAATAACAATATTGTATTAATTAATAGTAAAATCATATTTACTTTAATTAGAACACGTTATACAAATACATTCCTGTGTTTTTCAAGAGATATTGATCCGCTATAAACCAAATAAGATTTATACCATAAAGTTTGCATAGAAACTTTACGCAAGAAACTTATATATTTAGTTTTAAGTAGACTAAGATATGACGTATTCCATATGGGTTTATTTGCATTTTTTATGTCATAGTGGATGACATAATAATATCAGAAGTCGTTTAAAACTATGGTTCGTATGTATAGAATTCAGAAACAAGAAATGTGTATTACATATATAATATAAATCTATTAACTTAGAATAAGTTTTGGGATAAGAGTCTTCAATATATAACTATAAAATAATAACAACTGTAATTTGTTACGAGCCTACTTGAAAGACAGGCGCAAGTAATTTGCACCTTAATAATCCTTTAAGTATTTGGAAATGTTTAAGTCACTTTAAGGTATATTGTACACCAACCGCCAAATAGAACCGCAGTTCCAATTGGCGCCATCGGGTAAAAGGTGCTCTTTTCTCGACTGATATTATTAAAGACAAGAGCCTTTGTAAACCTTATTTAAAATCTATATTTAAATCAAAGAAATTAAAATGATTACTATTATTTGTCAGGAATTATTACTGCATTCTAGGGTTGTTATTTGGTTATTTCTGGTGCTGTTTTGTGTTGTGTACAAATTCGATATGGAAGCGATGTTAGCAGAAAATAACCTTGGAAAGGTATGTTGTCTGTAAATGGGCACTATTTTTCTGACAACTGCTACTCTCTGATGACAATTTCGACAAAAGGCAAGAGTTTTGTGAATAATTGATGACCATTTGTAATCGCGATAAAAATCTTGTAAATAATATAGTATTTTCGAATTAGGCAACTTTTATTTGGACAGTACTATTCACAGACATAACTATTCGGTATCACAGAGTAATCTTCCCTGAATACAAAAGGCACATACGCAACAGCCTTGAAAGCTTAACGGCTGGGCTGGTATTTGTAGAAAAATAATAATAGGGCCTTTTTTATAGAAGAAACTCTAAATGATCAAAGCCATTTAGGACTTCTAAATAACCAGATAATTCCTGCATTGGAGAAAAATGGCCAACTTCCACAAAACATCTGGTTTCAGCAGGATGGTGCACCCCCTCACTATTCAGTTATCGTTTGAGATCGATTAGATCGAACTTTTGCCCACAGATGGATTGAAAGGAGAGGCGAAATTGGATGGCTCGCATGTTTTCCCGATCTCAATCTACATATAAAACAGAAAGTGTATCTTACGCGAGCCATAAATTTGCAAGATCTGGCTGAATGAATTAATGAAGAGATACGAAGCATTTCATCACACATCATATCGAAGGTGAGAATCTACAGACAGATGGGTTTACTGTCAGGAACTAGGTGGCGCCCATTTTGAAAATCTCATAAATTAAGTTTAATTTTTTGTATGATCAGTTTATTTTTTTTTCCTCGCCAATTAATAAATAAAAAATACTTTAGCCTGCAAGTATCATAGTTTGTTGAAATCATATTATCGAAGAGAATTCAAAAATGTAAAAAAATACATATTCAATAAAGAAAAGTATAACTTTACTACGTTACATTCTTGAACACTTTCTATATTTAAAAATACCTCACTCATCCCTAATTTTCGTGTCTAAAATTTTATTACACTATCTTTTTAATTTAACAGATATTTACATGGTTCCACACATGTGCACATCACTGTATATAGACGGGACATTTTCATTTTTAGCATGGGGATCTCAGAAACTGGCAGCGATAGAGAGACGATTAAATGGGGATAGAATTGCAGTTTTACGAGCTCAATTTAATGAGCTTTTTTGTTTTTTGGAAAAAATGCATGGCTAACTAGATATATCGCAAAAATGATTTTCTTGTTATTTTGTCCAGTGTCTATATCTCTGTTATTATTGACTTTGGAAAAAATATGTGAAGAAGAAAGTTATAGCTAATTATGTGCTTAATAATACAGTATAATATAATTTTTCATTTAAGCTATAGTTTTTGAGTTATGACAAAAACTTGTGTTTTTTCTAATGGAAACCATAGTCGGCCATGACTTTATACAAAAAGGCCTTCTTTCGACGATTCAAATGATGTACCACTTGACATACTTATTTTTACAAATAAACAAATTATAGCCGCTTCTCTCTTTTAATTTTCGAACTGTTCTAGTAGTATGCTATTAAAAATAAAGTAAAGACACACATCGCAATTAATAATAATGCAAATGCCAATTATTAAGATTAAGTTTCTAATTATTGTCTATTGAAGTTTCGTCAAATATCAATATGAATTTTTCTAATCAGGAAAAGTGCGATATGATTGAGTGTTACAATTTGTGCCATAAAAATGCCGTACAAGCTACACAACAGTATTTCGAACAGTATTTTAATCATCGCCAGCCTTCTCTACCTACCTTTAAGAGACTCTACGATGATTTGGGAGAGTATGGTTCTTTCTGTTAGCCAATAAAGATTGCATATTATTGAAGAAGCAGATGTAAACGTATTGGCACGTGCAATGCAAAATCTATGGATTTCAATCCGAGAAATTGAAACGGATGCAGGCACGTCACAACGTACTGTTGTATGAGTAATGAAAAAGCTTAGGTTTCATTCCTATGAAATATCAGCCGCACAAACATTGCACCTTGTGATTACAATAATCGCATTGATTACTGTACTTGGTTTGCTAGCATTTGTGAAACTGACCTACAGTTTAGATTCAAGGCCTTATGGCCAGACGAAATACAATTTACAAACTGCAGCATGTTTAATAGACACAACGAACATTTATGGATGCAAGAAAATCCGCATCATGTTTAACAGAGAAGACCCCAAGTTAGGTTTGGATATAATGTTTGGTGCGGTATTATTGGTTCAACAATTCTTGGTCCTTACATTTTTTACGGTACATTAACCGGTGATCGTTATCATCAGTTTCTGCAGAACGATTTTGATATGTTAGATGAATTACCCTTAAAAACACGTGGTATGCTCGAATGGTTTCAACACAATGGGGCCCCACCACATTATCAGCTTACGTTAAGAAATTATTTAAATCATATATTCCCGAACACATGGATAGGAAGAAATGCGCCGGTTGCATGGCCACCCCGATCCCCGATCAGTCCGTTTTAGACTTTTATTGGTGGAGACTGGTAAAAGATAGGGTGTATAAAAAGACGAACGATACATTAAATGATCTTGGAGAAACTGTATCAGAAGTTTTTCATAATTTGACGCACGGTCCGTCAGAAAAGCAACAAATTCAGTTTTAAAATCGTGTGACTTCTGCATTAAGAATAATGGTGGACCTTACGAAAATTATTAATGTAAAATACTTAACTAACTTTAATTACGTTGTTTTAGTACTACTTTATTTATGTTATAATTTCCTTGTTTCCTAATTTATTAATTAATAATTATGTTTATAATTTCGAAATTAAAAGAATATTTTTAATAACTAAATTGAATTTTATTGCTAAACGCGTTGTGCATCTCTTCATTGCGTTCATGGCATACTACTAGAGCAGTTAGAAAACTAAATGAAAAAATTTATAAAAAATTTAAAATATTTACATGGTTATTTATAAAAATAACAATGCAAAGTGGTACAACATTTGAATCGTCGAAAGAAGGCCTTTTTTATAAAATTAGGGCCGACTATGATTTCCATTAGAAAAAGCACCAGTTTGTGTAATAACTCAAAAATTATAGCTTATATGAAAAATTCAGTTAGACAGTATTATTAAGAACATAATTACTTACAATTTTCTTCTTTACACAATTTTTCTAATGTCAATAATAATAGAGAATAATTTTTGTTATATATCTAGTGTGCAATGCATTTTTTTCCAATAAACAAAAAGCTCATCAAATTGGACGTACCTAAACTCGTCCCCAGAAATAAAATTAAGTAATTAGTTAAACTCGTATCTGAAAAAATAGACATAAGCTTGTCCCCGAGAAGAGTAGGTCCACAAAAATAGCTTCATGAATTCGTCCCCGACTTTATCGCAGTATGAATCAACTCATATACTTATTTAAAATGTATAGATAACATATTTATTTATGCAAGAAATGAAGAACTCAGTAAGTAAGTGCCACAAAACATATTTTATTAATTAAGAATGGAATAAAAATGCCTGCTTGTGTTTTGTACAAGCACTAATAAATATTAACATTTACATTTTACGTTTATAAAAATAAGTTATACATTTAACAAAATCAAATCTCGAAACAGATCCATTTTTATTCTCATCGATTTTTCTAGTAACGCACTGTTTACGTCTACGCATGTCTGGATCTCGTATTCTTGCACATTCAGATAAACTTTGAATTTTTATGTAAGTCTCTGTTTGAAACAGCTACAAAATTTCAATAAAATGAAAAATTGATGGATGCGTAGAATAAAAACTGGAATTAAATTTAGTGTGGAAAGATTCGCAAGCGTTTGTGCTTCTTTCTATGCTATCGCTGAGTTCTGCCCACAAACTAGGTGGAAAAACATAATAATATTTCTTCTGAAATATAATTATCAACCAAATAATCGGAAAAGCGTGATAAACGTTCATCTTGAGGTTGTATTTCCGAAAAATCAAAAACATAACAATCGCCTACTTCCGATGGATTTAAAAATGGTGAACCAAATATATAGCGCAGCCACTTTCCAATGTCACTGGTTTCGTTCTTATAATAAGGAACATGTGCAAGATTTTGAATTTTGCGGAACCATGCTTGTGCTAAATGGAATCTGTAGCCTATAACTTTGAAATCTCGAAACTACGCTGTTATGGCATTGTGGATTGCAATTTCAAAATCCGCTACGATGACTTTTGGGTTCAGATTTAAACCCAAACTATGACACTTTTTTCGCAACAGGTTAAAAAGTGTTTTGTAAGAATACTCCTTTTTATTTGGTAGTAAGCAAAATACTAGTGGGATATAATACCCATTTTATAGTATATGCAGTGTAAATAACTACAGAAAATGATCGGGACAGTAACTGAATGTACCGTCGACATATATTTTTTCATCATTGCATAAAACAGTCACATTTGTTAGGCACCTGAATACGACAATTTCTTCAACTTCGTCGATGATAAAGACAAAATTCTCTTTTTCCAGTGTCGTAATATTCAATATTGTAACACATTTAATAACTTCTGCCCTATTTTTCGGTAAGGGCGGTACAGATTTTTATCTATTATTATATAGATTGTTGCGGATATAATGAATGTCTTGAACGGTGATTGTACTGAAATGACCAGTATATTCTCTTAGAGCTAAATGTATTATCTCACAAATGTGATTGGTTGCTTTATGCTGAACACTAGCACTTACTATCTGTCTGTTTAGTTTCGTCAGATTCTTTTCATGATTATGTTCTATTTCATTGCGCACCATTAAATTTTCTGCGACCACAATTTTAATTTAATTTGTATTTAATAGGCAGGACAACTTTGTATTTATATTTCCAAGAAAGTATAAATTTCTTAATCTCTTGTCCGGGGACAAATTAAGGTAAGGGATTGAAACACCATAATTAGCATGGGGGCGAATTAATGTGGTAGACATTAGATAATACCTGCTCGGGGACGCGTTTAGGGCCGCCCCATCACATTGAGGTCGTTCTCTCCCAATTTAATCATCTCTCTATTTCCGTTAGTTTCCGAGATCGCCATGCTAAACATTTACACCCTGTATAGTTAACATTCTGAACTTATTGCAATTGAGAATTAATGAACATTAAATCCCGTTTCTACATGCAAATACCGCCTTATGTGAGGCGGTAGTTACTACAATTTGACAAACTAAGTTTGTACCAGTATGTAGAACACAACACGCCACGACTTCGATCTTCTTGGTTCTTAGAATAATTAAAAATTCGTGAAAAGCGACGTCCATAAACGGAACGTACACACGCGTTTCGCTCTTATTGAAATATTATTGAAAATAAAAGTGAAAAGCGTTTGTAAGCTCCGGTGTGTTTTGTACAAACTTAGTTTGTCGAATTGTAGTAACTAACGCCTCACATAAGGCCACACTTCTATGTAGAAATGGGATTTAATATTCTTTGATTCTCATTTGCAAGAAGTTCATATCTGTATATGTATATCTTGGAAGTGATGAGAAAGAATTCTATACGCTCAATTTGGCAACACTGTATGAAGCTGGAGACAACTACTGGTAAGCGGAAGGGATAAGTACGCAACTAGAAAAGCTGCAGTCCACTCAGTCTGTATTAGCGATGTGATCGCTAGTTGCTTACAGTTGCGTTCCAATACTGAGTGGCACGAACAATGCAGGCAAATATCGAGCAACGATAGACAATAAAATTTTGGGTTAAACTCGAAAAAAGTGCTTCAGAGACATTTCAAATGTTAAGAGCAACATACGAAAATTCTGCATTGTCTTCAGCACAAATTTTCAGATAGCACAAGTCTTTCAAAGAGGGTCGCAAAAACATTAAAGATACATATCGCTCCGGATGGCCGTCCACATTGAAAATCGATGAAAGCATGTAAGCATGAGTAAGCAGCATCCTTACTCATGCTTGATCACATTTTGATAGAGGAACTAGGCATGAGAAAAATTTGTGCAAAGCTAGTACTCGAGAACTTGTCTGATGAACAAAAATAAAACCCAAATTCATGCACAGTGTGATAACATGTGACGAAGTATGGGTATTTGAATACGATCCTGAAACAAAAGGACAAATCGCAGAGAGGCACACACCACCATCACCGCGGCCGAGGCATTAATGCGAAAGCTCGCTTGAGCAAATCCCGAATGAAGTCCATGCTTATGATCTTTTTTAGTAGTCGTAAGATTGTTCACAAAGATCTCGTACCGCAAGGCTAGACAGTGAATCAAACTTTTATCGCGAGGTCCTTGAACGTTTGTGAAAAAGGTTTTTCGTGAACGACCTAATATTGCTATCACGATAATGCCCTCAGTAACACATCATTGTCGGTTAGAGAATCTTTGGCAGAGAGAAACACACACCCACCCTACAATCCAAACATGGCTCCATGTGGCTATTTTCTTTTTCCAACGCTTAAGTCGAAGTTGAAAAGTTACCATTACTGAGTAATAGACAATATCCGAAGAGTCACGACGCAGGTTCTAAACAGCCTAAAGGAACAAGACTTGCAGAATTGTTACCGAGAATAGCTAAATCTCTGGAAACACTGTGTACATTCCCAAGGAGCATAAAAAACTTTAAAATAGATCATCCTCATTACTTCTGAAACATACCTCGTATACATGTATATACACAAAGTCTACATACAGACACATGCTTTAAACTTATTTTAATTCTCGCTAGTGTACGTGGAGAAGCACGCCAATGTCTTACGTTGCTGTTACGCATGGCACAAACTTGTATGTCACATGTCATTAGAAAGCGTCTCAAAACATCTGACGGACACGAGGGGCACTCCAGTAACGGTTTTCATGGGTAGCTAAGCTACTAGAAGGAAACTATACGTTTAACTATCTAATCTACTACTCATAGCTCGCCTAGATGGCTCCAATAAACCATATAAAAGATAAACATGATGTACATCATGTGTAAAATACAGTAACACAAAAATGTTAAAAAACATAAAAAAATATTCGCATATCCATTTATACATAAGATGTCTTTTAACATTTTTAATCATATCTTTCTTGTAACTTCTCTTCAGTGTAAATCTGCAGGGTTATGTACTGACATGCAATGGATAATAAATAAGCGTATTATAAAATTTTTAAACCTAAAGACGGTGATACCGAAAGAAAGTTCTTCGAGATCAAAGAAAAATTGGCCAGGAGTTACCTAAGGATAGGACATTTCAGGATTTTAGTTAGCAAAATCCTCTTTACTTAATATTAAAACTAAAATACTAATACAATAATTCCAACTTAATTTAAATAATAATATCCATTTCTACAATTAAAAATGAGCAAAGAGTCAAGAGTCAATGAAGGAACCAAAATACACAGTAACCAGTCAATAAGAATAACATCCGAAAAGAACATCGAGATTCTACAAACCAACTGAAGGAAGATTTTCACCTAAAAGCAAATAAAATAAAACAATAGGCCTAAATTACTCAATAGGGGATCGATTTACAAAAACAAGTAGAATAACAAAACATAAAAAGGATTTAGTTGAGATTTGGAAACTATAACTAGAATTTTTGAAATTTGTAAAATAAAGTAAAAAACATAAAATGAGATAACATTTACTGAAAGGGCATAAATCTTTAATAACAATAATATAACATCAAATACAACATTAAATCAAAAATAAACTGAAATTTTGTAAAATTTGAAAAATTTTTACAGATAAATGAAAATGTTTAATATGCAAATATTAATTAAAATAATTACCTAAATAGTAATAGAGCTAATTTTCAATACTAATATTAACATCAAATTACAAAAAGGCATTCAAGAAGTAAGAAGAAGAGGTACTGAAAAATTAGTATGGCTTTTGTCTGAACTGGTAATGTTATAAAAGCCATAAACCGAAAAAATTGAGTGACTGATTGTTTTGACGCCGATAACAAAACATGTACTTCGTGTAGAAAACTCAAATAGATAATACGTACTTCGTATTAGTCAAATAAAAAATATACATGTACTTCGTGTAAAAAAAATAAATAAAATAGTGTCAATCAAGAGTCGAAGAAGTTAAGTAAAGATAAATAGCCATTCAAGAAGTTAGGTACTGCCTAAGGAAAATAAACACAGATATTAAATAAAAAAGAAAATTGACATATGAAGAAAGTGCCATCTGTCATCAAGTAAAATAAGGTCATATAAATGCTAACACCTATTTTTGTAATTATCAAATCATTAATATAAAAATAAGTTCATGAACCAAATTCAAAATTAAACATCATATTACCAAGAATCACTGAATTCCAAATTATTATTATTATTATTAAACCCATTATTCCCTTTCGGGACATAGGGTAATTATACATTACATACTCGTATCGCAAGTATGTGCACTTATAATGTCTCTATGTATTTTTTCCATTTTATTCGGTCCTGGGCAATGCTCCTCAGTTGTGGGATGGACTTGTTAGTCTCTTCCATAACTGTTCTCCTCCAGGTGGTGCGTGGTCTGCCTCTCGCTCTCTTTCCTTGTGGCTTCCAAAGTAGGACTGTGTGAGCTGGTGTATCAACTGGCTTTCTTAATGTATGACCAAGCCATTTATATTTCCTTCTCTTAATGTCTTCATTTATGTCGTTTTGTTCTGTTCTATGCCATAGTTCAGCATTTGATATTCTTTCCGGCCACCATATTCCTATTATATTTCTAAGGCATCTGTTTATAAAAGACTGGAGTTTTCTCTTGATTGTTGAGGATTGCTACCCCTTATCCAGAAAATTTGAAAAAAAAAAAAAAAAAAAAAAAAAAAGAATTCCAAATACATTATCTATTTTTTGTTCTCGTTAATCGAGGATCCACGAACCCAATTTAAAATAACAGTTTAAAAATAATTTTTTTTAAAAGTAATAAATAATGCCCTGAGAAAAAAAAAGAAGATACTATGCGCCCACAACGAAGAGCTAGTCGAAGAAAAAATTAAAGAACACCAGCTCCACTTTACATTATCTTATTTAAAATACTAATGATATAGTATATAATATATTTTGTAAAAAAATAAAGACATTTATAAAAGATATAAAACTTTTATTTATTTTACGAGGGTATATCAGATATAAACGAGACTGATTTTTTAATGACTCGTACAAAAGGTTTTTGAATCGGCGAAGTAGGTGGCTATGTAGACAAAGCACTTAGGGTGGGGAGAGCAACGTCTGAAATTCCGTCGAGACCGTTCAGTAGTGCAGTGACCATGAGTGAGCAAGGAGTGCACGTTTCCATGGAGCAGCGGATAATTATTAAGTTTTTGACCAATGAGGGGGTGAATCCAACAGACATTTTACGCAGATTGCACGCACAGTTCGGGGAGAACACCCTTTCACGACCTCGCGTGTTTGTATGGCATAAACAATTTTCTGGAGGCCGGGAGAAAGTTGAAAACCAGAGCCACGTTCGACGCCCACGGACGAGCGTTACCGAAGCCAACATTGAGGCTTGATTTTCTTCATGATCGCCGCACAATTAATGCCCAATATTATTGCGACGTTTTGGATGCCGCAAAATTGTCTTTACGACGAAAAAGAAAGACGCAATCCGTTAAAAATGTCATTCTCCTTCACGACAACGCCAGACCACATTCGGCAAACATTACGAGGCAAAAAGTGGAACAATTCGGCTGGGAAATCTTGGAACATCCTGCTTACAGTCCAGACTTGTCACCCTGTGACTACCATTTGTTTGGACCTCTAAAGGAAGCTCTTGGAGGCCAGCGTTTCGACAGCGACCAAGCGGTAGAGACATTTGTGCTCCAGTGGCTGTGTGACCGGCCTAAAAGTTTTTACGATAACGGGATTAAAAAGCTTCCAATCCGTTGGGAAAAATGTATTGCGCGGGCGGGAGATTATGTAGAAAAATAGTACATTTGTATTAACCTTGTTCAATAAAGCATTAATAGTTTAAAAAAATCAGTCTCGTTTATATCTGATATACCCTCGTAGATTAGAAATAAGATATAAATAAAGATATAACGATAAACATACACAATAGTACATATTATTGGGTAGATACGTGTAAAATTTTTATATTAGTTTCTAGAGAACGCATTTTATTAATCAAAAACTGTTCAACACACTTTTGCCAACAATTAATGGGATAACTACCATTTTCAGAATAATCTGAATCACTGGAGCTGATGAAGGTAACAATCAATTTCGAATTATATGTGCCTAAATATCACAATATATATATTTGACAGTGTAGGTTGAGATCATATTCAAGTCTATAGTGTAGTAGGCGGCTCGATTTCTCTATATTACTTGTAATCGGTGGCAGTATAAACAACTCGCAATGTGATCGTGACGTAAAACTGAGTACGAAGCAATTTTAGCTTACAACTTTGTTCCTTTACTGTTAATTGTTCACATGGAAATGTCAGCTTAGAAGATGCTTCGAGGCCAAAACGGCACACTTCGTCCATTTTCGAAGAGAACATTGTTATTGGTAGTAAGATGCTTGAATCCGATCAAGTTAACGCAAGATAGAAGAAATTATGCTCCCTTTGGCTAACCCAAGCCTTAACCGACAAGCATAAGGCACGAAGCACTTCGAGGTACATAGTGATGCCCGAAAAGTTCAAAAATAGATTATCATGTTGTATTAACAGTATCCAAACCCTTCAAAATCCGAATTATTTGCCTTTCATTTGTGTAACAAAGAAGCCAACAGAGGGCTGAATTTTGAATTTAGTTGTAGTCGGTTCAACTACAACCCCACCCTAAATATCTGGACGTAACGCTATACCGGTCTCTGACATTCTGGCAGCATAAAACCAGTCAAAAGCTGAAGACCCGCATTAACATATTACATAAACTTGCTAGAAATTGCGGCAGCCACCACTGGTTTACGCTTCTGCTGAATACGCTGAATAAGTGAACTTAACGATTCAATGAGGTTCGCCACCGGTACTCTTAGATTCATACCTAGTATCTGACCAATACTTTTTAACATTGCCCAGCCGGATTTATAACAGCACTTCTCGAACAACTGAAATGAGAAATAGAGACTTAATTTCTAATACTTCAGAACCTCTGCCGGAGTTTACCTCTCACTTAGGCAATGGTTTAGCAATTTTTTTGGTATATTGAGCAATTTGGTTACGAGTTAATGGACCACGCTAATATTATGCGTGTTTCTTACCTCTTCTTGTAATGGCTTAGCCATTCAAGAAGAAACCGCTTATTTCGGCGAGTCTCGTTTGTCCATCAGATGTCATGTGACTTGACAGGATGAAATTGTTATTACTTGATAAAAGCGAACGTTTGGACGCCGCTTCGTTAACCCGCACCGATGACGTTATAAGACAGAAACGCATGTGTCTGCAGTTGAAATGACCAATGGTTAAATACATGATGTATGTCCATTTGCACAGATACAGATATGTTTGTGTATATTTGTATCAATAGTATACTCTAGACTATGGTATGCTCACCCGACAGATAGAGTGATCACGGCACAAGCACGTGTTAAAATTCGGTTTTAAACGAGCGATAAAAATAATCGCTGATTTCCTAGGCGATAGATGTCGCTGCAACGTGTTATTTTTAACAGTTGAGAAAGCAAATTATTAAAATATTTTTCATAACCCAAATCTAATGTAAATTTCTTGCAATTTCTGGTTGTTTTAAGTATTATAAAATGGTGAAATACCTATAGATTTCGTAGATATTTTTGAATTTCTCTGCTCAAGTAGTACTAAAAACGGTATGTTACAGTTTAAAATTATGTATATGTACATGAATGTAACCTTTTTATAGAAATGAAGAATTGAAAAAATTATACTCAGCAATTGTTACCAAGCATGGGGGAAGGAAAAGGCAATAATAAAGTGAACGGAAAAATATTGAGGCTTCCAAATATTGATAAATTGTTATCCTCAGAAGGTAAATAAATAGGGTGCTATAAATTGTATATACAAAAAGAATTTATAATAGAAATAAAACCAATGGTTCAATCTTTTTTATTAATAGCTTAATGCTTAATAGCTTAATGGTAAAAGCGTGGTCCGGCAAACTAACGGACGTAGGTTCGAATCCTGCATAAGGGCGAATTTTTTTCCGTAAAAAAATACGATTAATTAGCGTCGTAAATGTAGAAAGAATTTATTTCAAACGTAGCTGACAGATGACAAAGTTAGGTTATGTTGCTAAAACGCTGAAATTTCAATCGTTTTTAACTGACTTTTCTTTAATTTTAGTCAGCCAACCAAAGAACTAGTTTTTGTGATCACAAACAGATCAGGCATTTTTTGCAGTTTCTGTGTTGGGTGGATTGAGTATAAGAAGTGTTTCCTAGCAATCAAATAGAATATTTAAATAGTAAAATCTATTTAGCTTAATATTCAAAACATATTTGGAACATTTAGACTAATATACACATCTTAATCAAAGTCTTCAATTTAAATTATTGAGGTAGATATGAGCTCACATTCCATTGCATAAATAAAAATCTAAATATAAAAACATAAATGGAAATATATACAGAATATGCATATATTGAAAAAATGTAAGAGAAATTCTCACTTAATATTACAAGATATTACAAATATTTATATGTAGAAAGTTCTAGCATTACTATTTACACTACAATGTTTTAATTTAATTTGGTAAAATGTCGGACGGATCAACATCTTGGAATCTCGATGCCTAGTGTGGAATTTAAAACATACTCCGTACAGAGGCTTTGATAAATGACTGTAGTACCCTTGTTAGACAAACCGAAACTAAGCAAGACAGGCGCGAATGTTGCCAGTTCGAGGGCAGCAATAAAACATACCGAGGCCACGGCGCGGCTCGTTATTGCCCAATTAATAACGAGCACGAGGAATCCAGCTACACGAAAAAGCCATCTTGAGGGAATATTAAAACATCCCCGATGTAAATAAACCAAACCGAAACATATACGTAGAGATAACCAGTAATGGGCGGTCATTTTTCATAGAGTTCACACAAGATTAACGAAACGAACACAAAACACAATAAGTACCTAATACAAAAACATTTGATAGTATAAGTAGGGAAGTCATTGTGTGTATGTGTAAATATAGCACGATGTTTTAGACATAGCATACACATATATATACAATATTTCAGTACGTATATTATTATGTGTAGACATAAACCTAAATACTCTTTGAATACACATGTAGCCATTCGTTCGCTGAACCTAAATATGAATTTCAAAATTAAATTAATAATAACAATAATAATTAGAGACCGGACGCATCGGGCCGAAATGACCATATAAATAGTCTGTAACATCGCTAAGTGCAACACGCAGTTATTGAATAGCATTATTCATTTGGTTAACCGCAAATCCATTTTTTGTCGTTGAATTGCGATGCAATAACTTCAATTTTACAGTAAAATTCCTTCTTCATAGGCGTAGATAGCAGGAGGAGTTTTTAAAATGATTTTATTGATTGGTTTATATTTCGTAAGATAAATAAAGAACGATGAGTTAGTTTCTTTTAACTAATGCATACATTTTCATTTTCATTTATTTAGATCTAGAACATTGTTTTAGTTACTTTTCCAGATATGATATGTAACAACCTCGAGAATGGCATCGTGAAACAATGGCGAGTTGGATTAAGGGTCATATTGATTGTATATCCATTGCCAGTAATTCCGAAATTTATTGCAAAGACTGTAAAATATAGTCAAAAACTTCCGCGAAATCGCACGTAAAACGTCACTTAGCATCGCAAACGCATAAACAGAAATTAGACTCGTTGGAATCTGCCAATTTTAACGAAGAACTCTGTGAAACTTTAATGCCGACAAATATTCCATTGAATAAACTTAACAGCCCCACATTTAAAACATTTCTCCAAAAATATACTGGTTGAAATGTTTCTGATTAATCCACCTTACGCAAATATTATGTTCCTAAGTGCTACACGAATGCACTAAAACGCATTAAAAGTCATCTTTCAAATCAGTACCTATTGATAAGTGCTGACGAAACTATCGATATATTAGGACGCTGTGTGGTAAATATTTTAGCTGGTGTACTACAATATAACGCACATGTAGGTAATAGCAACAAATGTTATAAATACAGTTGAAGCGGAAACAGTAGCTAAAACCATTTACGAGAATATACACCAAATGCTTCATTCGGACGTCAGGTACAAAAAAAAATGCATTTACTTATCAATGACAGTGCTGCATATATGTTAAAAATAGGCCGACTATTAAAGGAAACATATCCTAATATGCTGCATATTACTTGTGTAGCACATGCTCTCCGCAGAATCTGTGAATATATTAGAAACATCTTTCGGGAAGTTGATAGACTTGTATCCGCCTTTAAAAAAGTTTTCAGAAAAGCACTATTGAGAGTAGCTCTTCACAGGGAAAAACTTCCATCTTTGTCACTGCCTCCCTCTCCAGTAAAAACTAGATAGGGAACATGGTTCGAAGCTACTAGTTTTTATGCAGAGAATTTCGATAGTTTATAAAACCATTATAAATTTCGTTACATGTTTAAACGGCGATTTAAAAAAATCAGTTGTACTTTCTTCAGGAACACTTTGGAAATTTGACAAAATTAATTGCTTATTTGGAAAATCAAAATCTCAAATTAAATGATGGATTAACCACATTAGATGTGGATATAAATCATTTGAAAAATATTCCAAGTGACTTAGGATGTGGCCTTCGGCAAACGTTAGACGCAGTTTTTAATATAAATCCAGAGTTAATAACATTGAGGCACTTGTGTATGGAGACAATGCCCCAAAATATAACTGCTAAATACGCTGAAATAAAAGAATATTTCCAGTATGCACCTATAACCAGTTGCGATGTAGAAAGGAGGTTTTTCTATCTACAAGGATGTATTTCATTCAAACAAAACAAATTTTACAGAAGACAACCTTGAGAAAGTATTACTAGTTAATATTAATACTTCTTTACTTAACTTGAACTATAAAATGAGCAAATAAAAATGTATTTCGTATTTTATAGATTACCGCACGTTTGTTTTCAATTTTTTTAAATAAAATTAAAAACTCTTTAAAAATACAAATTTTCAATAGTACGCCGGTAGGCGATGAGTCATCGGCCTCTTGTGCCCGGTCCCTAATAATAATCATTATTTATTTCATAATGCATGCAGCGTGAAATTCGGAACAAAAATAAAACAATATGATACATTGCAAATATAACAGACATGTATTATACACATCTGTATCTGTACACATGGCCATACACCTCGTATTTTCCAACATTTACTTCAGTCAAAGACACGTGTTTCTGTCACAATAGACTTCGTCAATTTGGCTAGTGTAGTAAAGCTTGATGGATCATTTCATAGTTATAGCAAATTTTGTCCTATCAGGTAGCACCAGATAATCTAGTGACATCTGATGGACAAAAGAGGCTACGCCGAAACTAGCTGGACGAGAGAAACTCGTTATGTTCGACTCTTTTCGCTATTTAGGCTCTTCGTAAATTTATTTTCCAATTACCTGGAGCTGTTGGCGATAATATAAAAAGAAAATCTGAAGCATTTCTAAATAACAATCCAGGATTTCGTACTGTACGTCGAATTGTTGGCTTCTTGGGAAAGAAGTAGATTTTTCCGAACCGGACAAATATGCCGTCACTAAAAAACTTTTCATCGGTAGATGTTGAACAGTCGCTTCCAATGTATGAATGGATTCACGATGACAGACAATTATTAACAGATAAGCATATGGAACAATTATTGGTGATTTACTATTGATATAAACGGTGAACAGTCAGGATGTGCTTCTGGTGAAGCTGCATTTACTCTTACTTGGTAAGTATTTGTTTCTCCATACATATCTTGATTCGGGTGTGAAAAATTTTAAATTCATGATGTCCTCGCTCCGTCCCTGGCACTGAGGTCATGTACCCCTGACTGGCGATCCCTAATTATATGATCAACTTACTCTAAATAAAAGATCATAATCAGTTTGTCCGTACAGAAAAAATATATTGATGTATAAAGTCACTCTATTAAATATGAATAAGAGAAGACAAAAACAATTACATCAGTCTCAAAATGAAGCAAATTTTTTGAATTACCAATGTACATAATCATTTTTCCACATAAACACCATTTAGTGCTACACATTTGTCCAAATGCTAAAACCATTTCATCATTTTGTCCCTGAAAAAATTTCTTGGTTACTGTTGATCCAATTGTGAACAACAGCCCAAACTTCAGTGTCTGGTGAAAAATGTTGGCCTTTCAATATCTCCTTCAATTTAGAGACCAACCAGAAATCTGAAGGTGATAAATCAGTACTGCATAGAGGGTGCGAAATAACCCTGAATTTCAGCCTAGATACTGTCTTTATCATTTCATCGCTACAATGCGGTCTGCCGTTGGCATGGAATAGGAAAAAATGGTCCTTTGCGTCCTTACTCTACGTATACGATTTTGTAGTATCTTCCTGAATTAATTGTTTATCCCTTCGGCAAACTTACTTACTTAATCCTGAGAACTCATGTACCTTTCGGTGTCGAGTTATGTTGAATTTTCAGGTATTTTCTCCCATATTTCCGTCTACTTTCTTCTGTCATTTACTATCATTTTTATTTCCTCCCATCTTGTTCCTCTTTCCTCAGCTGCTGTCCGCACTTCCTCCTTCCACGTTCTTCTTGGTCTGCCTCTCTTCTTTTATCGTATTTCTTTCGCTTCAAATATTTGTCTGATAAGCCTATTCTCACCCCTTCTCACTACATCGCCAAACCACCTTAGATGTCCTTGTTTTATCGTTGTTTCGACAGGGACTACATTCAGATTTTCTCGAAATACCTGATTTCTAATTTTATCTTTTCTCGTTTTTCCTTCTATTCTTCTTAAAAATCTCATTTTTGTGCTTGTGATTCTACTTTTCTGTGCCGTTGTCCAAGATTCACACGCATATGTGAGTGCCAGGTTTACAATTCTTTTAATTATTTCCGTTTTTATTTGTTTCGGTATTTCTGTTATGCTTAGAAAGTTGCTTTTCATACTTTTGTACAATCTACCCACTTTCGCAAGTCTCTCATTTATCTCATCTTCTAGGGTACCATCTTTATTTATTATTACTCCTAAATATTTAAATTTATCTACTTGCTCTAGTATTTTGTCTTCTATTTTATGGTTTTTACCTTGTTGTACTATAACCATTGCTTTAGTTTTTTATATATTATATCCCACGGAAATGTCACCGTCCACGAGTAGCTGCTTATTTTCTGTGATAGGTGTCCCTTCAAGCAATACATACTTTCTAAACCAGGGAAGTATACCAGAAAGATCTGGGCAGCATGCGACAGTAAAACTCCGCATGCTTACAATTGCCAAATATATATTGGCAAAGCAGATCGGCCTGAACGCAACCAAGGCAAGCGAGTTGTCTTAAATATGATAGAAGGATTGGAAAGATAATGGAGAAATGTGAGCCCCGACAATTTTTTTACAAGCTTTGATATTGCAAGAGATATGGAAAAGAAAAATTTAACATTGCTTAGTACAATTCGCAAAAATATACCGAAACTCCCCCAGGAATGAACGAGAGAGATGAATATTCAACAAAATTTTCTTACCAAGCCTAAGCCATGTTAGCCTCCTACTGTCCAAAAAAAGGAATAATTGTTACCTAGCCTTAAACTAAGCATGCATTGCTACTAGAATAAGCACAAAACAAGCTTCAACATTACAAGTCCATCCACAAGAAGCTCGAGAATCAAAACGGGGTAATTGCTAGAAATGTCCCAAAAATTTGGACAGAAAGTAATATTCCAAAAGGTGTCAGGAATGCAATCGATTTGTATGTAATGATCATGAGATAATTTCTTGCTTTGAATGTAACCGATATATTAAGATGTATTATTCTTTATTAAAATTTAATAAAAATCCTCCAGTGAAAATCGTGCATTTTTCCTTATCAATCTCCAGAACACTGTTAGGTATATGTATATCAAATAAAATTATTTTTTTATAAATATTACCCTGATAGCTTTGTCTACTATACAGGGTAATATTAAAAAAAAAAAAATTATTTGATATTAGTGTAACAAAAAAAAAACCTGTATTAAGACGGTTAACCATTACTACTGGGGTTTCGCACGTGATGTCGCATTAAAATCACCATATTTAATCTACGCTTTAATAAATATAATGCATAAAAAAATTACATAGAAGAGTCAAACTGAATTCAATTTCAATTTTCAATATAAAGTTTCGTGAGAGTTGTATAACGTATTTAGTTAATGAGTAATTTTAACTATGTTTTACTGATGGCGTCGATAGATACAAATGCTACTTACTACAAATACTACTGTTGGTATATAGTACAGTGCAGAACGAATTTATGTATAATTAAAGTATGTAAATCTCAGTTTAATAATTTTTAATTAATGTAATTTTGTGATGTTAAACGCTTTTAAATATTGGGTAAAATCTGTAATATTAACCAATTATATGGCTTATTAAAAACTCATCCATATTCCTATAATTGATCGAAACAAAGTAAAAAAAAACTGCTGCTTTTGAATACAGAAATGGCGTATACAACAATTCTCGGTAGTCTGAGTATATACTAATTAACGAAATTGAACTCAAAGAATTATTAATTTCATGCTAGTTAATAAAAGTAATAAATTATTAGCCAATTAATTATTTTCATCGTTAATCTCTTATACTGTGATAGCGAAAATATAAATTAGACGTGAACAATAGCAAACATTAGAAACAGAAATAAAGTTATATTAACTAGTGGCTACAGACCAACGAACCAATAAGGTAGCCACCTAGTACGCTTCATTTTACGTCAACGGACTTCTTTTTTATTGAGACACATTAAAGTTACTTAAACATAGTAAAAATAAAATGAAGGAACTAACAAACAATGTTATAGGTACAATGTGCTAGAATCGATTTGAATACTCATATTTGTAACGAAATTTGGAGTATTTTAGTAATATGAATTAGATATTGCAAATGACGAATAGCAAGTTAACCTTGGAGCCTCGTTCGTTTTGTCTGAACATATCTGGTACAAAAGGGCCCGCTATGTGATAATGATTATTTAATATCACCTAGCTCCTTTATTATATCAACGTAAAAATTCTATTGCGTAAAAGCAAACGTTTATTTAATAAAAGGAAGTTGAACAATACATGTCAAGATAAACGCAAGAATTAAGAATATACGTTTACTTAAAATACGCAATGCAGAATGTAAAAATGAACATTTAGTAAGGAAAAGAACACTCCAAATAAAATTAATAATTGACAAAAGAAAAAGTAAGTTCATAAAACCCAAAAAATCATTTTATCTAATTGTGACATTGAGTATTTGCTCTAAATATTTTTACAAGAAGTTTTCACGCTTGCAGCAAAAACTAGAACACTTATTGTCTGTTTTCTTTTGCACATACACGAGCACTAACAACATAAAGTTCGGACAATACGATTTTTGATAAATATTTACATTTTGTGCATGTTCAAATGTTAATTCCTTACTGATGGCAAATAATTGGGTATACTACCATATTAAGAACAACATTTCAACAGAATGTAGGTAAATTTTATTTCTTAACCAAAGTAAAAAAATGCATAGATTATATTAACAACTCAATATTCGGATGATCACTAGTTACAAAATTTAATACGGAGTTATGCCACCTTTGGCCTTAACAACCGTTTTAGTGCGATCTGGCATGGTTTCCGACAATTTTCTACAGTCATCTGGCGTAAATTTTTGCCATATTTCTGTAAGTTTTGTCTGCAAAACATGTATTGTTCTTTGCGGATTATTTCTCATGTACTTTTTCATATAATGCCACTAAGTTTCAAAATATGAATGTCTGGACTGCTGGAAGGCCATTACAGAACTCTTATGTTATTATCTTCAAACCAATTTTTAGTTGATTTGGCTGTGTGGCAGGATGTGCCATCCTTTTGAAATATGAAATTTATCTGGATAGAAGTTTTCTACACTAGAAAGAAGACTATGACTTAAAATTTGCTACCATTTGCAGCAATAACAGTCCCATCTATTATTCCCGTTATAGCTACACCCTTATCAGACATACATATCACCATATCATCACGCCCTTCGCAAATTTGACAGTCCTTTTTGGACAGTTCTTATGAAAATCTTCCGATCTATTACGAATAGGTACATAATTCGTTTTCTACAATCACCTATAGAGACGTCGAATTTGGATTCGTCGCTGAACACCACTTTGAACCAATCTTCTAGTGTCCAAAATAATTTGGACTTTGCCCAAATTTAGTTTTTCTTTTGTATTTCCGTTAACAGTGGCTTTTCTTTCGCCTTGAATAAAATACTTAATATTAAATTCAAATTCTAGTGAGATTAATATATCTCTTTTTTCTCCCGTCATTCCTCTTTTTTTACGGCTTGCTGAAGGAGTATCCCGAACCATCCTCGGACGAAACAAAGAAACAAAAAAAAATCAGGCAGACAATCCTGGCTAACTTACCCTCGAGGAGTTCGGAGTACAGTGCTAAGAATTTTTATTTCTTTTGTTTTTTCTTTCTTTCTCTTCTTTATCTAAATCATTAGTTACTATTTCTCAAAATTAGTCAATTTGATAAACGCTACGGCCATCATTTAAAAAGTTTAATTCATAATTTTAGCTAATAATTACTGTTTAATTTATTTATAAGCTAGATAAATATTCATATTTAACACGTCAATCAATTTTTTAATACTACGTAATTCCATTCATAGTCTTAATTCAAATTAAATTCAAACATCATTAATGATTTCTTTTTGTAATACTTGAAGGCCTAAATAATTCCATTTTTAAGAAATACGAAGTAATTTCCATTCTTGTATCTTTTTTTTAAAAAGAAAACGACCTATTCGAGTAATATAAGGTTTTCTATGTAGAGTTTTGTTCTTGTTTGTGCAAGTCGAAAACGTGCTTTCTTTACACTAATTGACAAAATAAATCTCTTAAATAAAAAAAAAATATTTTTCTTGAGTTTTACAAAGTTAAATGTAGATTAAAGTTAATCTATTTTTTGTCCTAATTAAATAATCAATTCATTTTAAGATATTACGGAACCTTTGTCAAACTTTGTTTATTTTCAATCTATACCAATATTCACACTCCAAGAGAGTTTGGAAAATTTAATTTCAATTTTTATTTATTATATAGATAAGTTTTCGTGATATACAAGGTCTGCTAAATAGACCACACTTATAATTTGTATATAGGTTCACGCTCACCGTATTTGAACCTGATAAATACGTATTTTGATTGGGTTTTATGTTGGGATTATTCAGCCTATTTATACGTTATTTTCTCTTTTCCTTTTTTGACTAAACAATCAAGTCAGCTTATTATTACCTTGTATTTATTTTCGCTTTTATTTTTTTTGCCTAATCACACGTTGTATTTTGGTTACTTTTTTGCTTTAATTTGTTGGGCTCTAACCAACGTAATTGAAATAAAGATAGGTTATACTTAGCTTGTTGCATGAACTTTTCTTTACTTCGTCGCTTTCGGACGACTCGGTTGCGCCATTTATCCGCCGCTTGGTGCAGGCTTGCCATAATTTTAGTATTGGGTTTCCCGATTTGCGGCGTCTAGTGGTGTCAAATTCGGTGGCGCTCTTTCCACCTTTCTCTTTTTTTTTGTACCTCGGGGTATCCTCACCCGTGTGCAGAAACTTCGTAGTAGCCGGGTCGGCCGCTAGACATTGGCAGGAGCAGGTAGGCGTGTAGGTTTCGGACAATCAAATTTGCCCGAAACCTTAGTTTTTTCTTTTCATCTTCCTTTTTTCTTTCTTATCAATGCTACCAAGAGGCGCCTAACGTCGCAACTGGGCGAGCGTAGCAACTGTACTTTTTTCGATGTGGCTTTACCATTTTTTCACGCACAAATTGATCACAACAATAAATAAACAATTGCCGAAGCGATAACTATTAAATTTGACATACTGTCATACTGTTGTCTATGTAAAATGGTTGGTTTCTCATTTTCCTTTTGTAAAATTGGTACGTTTCATATTAACTAATATTTTTTTGTCTCGGAAGTAACTTTACACTGTATACTTACGAACTTATAAATGAAAAACACTAATTAGGATTTCTAGCATAAATTGAGACAACTAGCTGTAAAAATTAATATCGTCCGAGCCTTATGTTGTTAGGGGTCGTAGCATGTGCCCCTCTGTCTAGATTGAGTTGATGTTGAAGCTCCTTGAATAATTACTATAGTAGATTTTATATTTTCAACAACGTTTCTTGCGGCTTTTGTTCTAGGAAGGTACTTTTTTCTTTCAATCTGTGATTTTACCAGCGACATGCCAAAATTTTCTAAAAAAAAACGCTGTCGTTTCCGACGATTTTTTGAACCTCAACTATTAGTTACTTCCGAGAATAAAACGTAAGCAAACGTAGGCATTGCGAGAACTAATGTCACTTATATCATAGAAGACGAAAATTGGCAAACGGTTTGTTTTCCTATCTGTTGTATCAGCACATAACTGTTTTATCTATGGTGTCGACTACCCCTTTGGTTTGATAGTAATCTAATATGATTCCAGGCTTTTTACTTGTTTGGTTTGATACGGCTTTTTCCTAATATAATGTACTTTATACTATAACATATTTTTTCAAATTTCCGGGAAAGTATTGGACCAATCAAGTATCAGAAGTAAATGCAAGCTTTGAAGGGAATTTTGGCAAATTGTTTGTTTGTAGTATTTTTGGTGGAATGCAGGCTTTGTTTCGTTTCATTGTACTAATCATTGTGATATTTCGCCAGAGTAAAATCTGGCCCAGTTCGTATGACAAAAAAAAAAAATTATCGCCCTTCAATTCGTAAGATAGGTCCAAAACAACCCGCAGACCCTGATTTTGTTCTCTGACTACTCCAGGAAGTTTTCCATATGGGGCAAGTTTACTGAAAATGTATTGCCTAAAAAGGCACCTGACTCTGAACCCAACATCAATGGTTACGTTTGCATCTGGATTGAACAACTTTGGTAAAATTTCCACCAATTTGTCTCAAAGCTACCTAATAGCCACCAATTAATTCTGGGCTCTTCTTTCAGTTCGTGTTTGTTTATTGTCAAATCTTATTACTCTAGGCATGCGTTTGAAATTCTCTAAACACACGTAAAAATATACTCTTGGCTTTTTCGGCATCCCATAATATTATCCCTTATTCGCATATAAAGGCAGCCGAACATAAAATTATGTCTGTAACTCAGAGGTGCCCAAACGGTCGATCGCTATCAACCGATCGATCGCGAAAGCTTTTGGAGTCGATCGCGAAAAAATAAAAAATAATCACTCCGCAAATTCGAGTTCTCTTGAACGTCAACTCTAGACCATCTCTGTTTTTCATTGAAATTTGCGACGCTCCCGAGGCAATGCAACTACGCTACGTTCGACAACCCTTCCCGATTCTTCTCGAATTAGTTAAATTCATATAAAAATCCGCGACGACGCGACACTATGCCAGTCATAACTGAGTATCTGAACGACACGTAATATTTCAAACGCAATATGAGTACGGCGAAAAAAGTAAACGGCACCAAATGTACAATTGTAAGGAAGAATTATTTTTGATTATTTTGGTTAAAGATAAGAGGAACTTAGAAAGGCATTATAAAACTATGCATAAAAACTATGAAAATGATTTGCCACAAAAAAGTGCGCACAAAAAATATCGCAATCGACTAACTGACAAACATTTGAGTAATTGCGAACCGTTCTTCCATAAGTTTGTGGATGATATGCAGCGTCATGTATCAATATCTAGATTCGAAATGAAAGCAGGAAATTTCTGACGTTGCAATTTTATTAAATGTTTAACTTATACAAGTATAATATACTTTGTATTTATATATTATAAATAATTGCAATAAATCATTTTGATAAATCTGCTTTTTTTTATTGTAACCAGGCTATGTACTCCTAGTAGTAGGTAGACGTCGGTGTCGATCGCTTGTCACCTAAATTCCTTGTGGTAGATCGCCATCCCTAAGTCTGAGCACCCCTGATGTAACTCGTAATAAATTTCTTGGCCACGTCTTGATTATAGCCTCGCTCGGCTATAAATTCGATTCGGCCAAAAAAATTCGTACTTTATGTACTTATTACCTAGGTAACTATTTTAAAATTATAATTTTAAATGTGAATTATATGTACAATTAATAGAAAAAAAAGAATTAACAGCCATACTACAGGACGTTTTTAAGTTTTCTGGTGTAAAATCTGTTCTTTTACACAACTTTATCAAAGCATCGGGCAATATCAAAACTGGCCAAGCAACCGACGCGACAATCAGATATTAAATTGATATTTCTTAATTTAAACTTCTATTAAATTCCTTTAATAACTTTTCGCTCAATTTATTTCCAATTTCACCGTGAACAGTTTTAATTAATGATTTACACGGTTCTTAAGTAGTTTATGCATCTGTTAATTTAATATATCGTTACTTAAAAATAATACGCTGCTTTCTGCCAATAGCTGATGCGATAATTCTTTATATTGATCATGATTTGTTAAATAGGTACTATTATTGTAAAATACCCTTGAACTTAACAATAACACGAACACCGTAAAACAAGGGAAATAAAATAAAGATGATTATTTTTTTTTAGTAAAAGTCTATCATTGATTTTAATTTTCAAAAGAGAATCAGCTAAAGTACAGACGATATGCTTTTCATATAGGATCATTTCTGAAGGTGATTCTTGGAATTTTTTTCGTATCTTGAAATGAAACGTTGATTAAATATAAATTCAGTTAGGGTAAATACGAGGGACACCTATTATTTTTACAATCGACCACTAGATGGTCATTTTGACATATTGCTATGGTTTTTCCCCAATAAACCATATTTTAAATTTAATTATAAATGTATGTACCATTATTTTGAAATTGTATGTATATTTCATGTATTGCAAAAAACTTGGATGTATGAAGGACGGCTTTTTGTGCAAGCCAGAGGGGGTGGACAGACAGACACAAATTAACAGTTAAATGAGAAAGTTCAGTATATTTAAAATAGATATTATCTATTGTAATGTAACTTCGGTTTGATTTTGAGTTTAATTGGTTGTTTGGTTTTTTTTCAATTACCGATATTTCTACGAGTTTTTAATCTCGTAATTTTTGATTTATTACGCTTTCTTGTCTACGTGTCTCATATATTTTTTACGTAAGTAATATATATTTTTTTAAAAAAAGATATCTTTTTAAATTGAAAGATTTGAATATTGTATTTTCAATTGTATTTATATTGTAATATTGAGTTTTAGTCTTAATTAATTGATATAGATAACAAAGAGGATTTTTAACATTTCTAAGTAAAAAACAGTAAATGTAAAATTTTAGAACGTTTGGATTTCAAGGGCATTTTTTCTGTGTGAGTGCGCATGTTTTTAGAGTTTCGTTCGAGCCGTCAAGTTTGTTTATTTTTATATTGTTCTCTGGGGAGAAATTAAAAATATTCTTTGTGATTTAGTTTATTTTTAATTTGTTCGGTATTCATTGAAGTTTTTTGAATGCACGTAGCTGTCATTTCCGGGCGTTATTTTTATATTTTAAAATATTGTTTAATGATGCAGTATTAATCTTTATACTCTATAAAGGTTATTTTTTTTTTCTTTTTTTTGATTTTTTGTATTAAATTTTCATTTAAATTTTATATTGTGATCTTTAATTTAATTATCCTTTCATCTTGAATTTTATAAGTAACTTAAAGATATTATAATAGCTTTTCTCAAACAAATTTTGAGTGGCGCCTAACTAACTTATTTATTTTCCACGTTTTTGATTGGAACCCTGAGAAGAAAGCAGTCCCATTTTTTGGAAATAAACCGACTGAATATCCTAGTTGGATAGATTTGTCGTGAACGGTGGTATAGTAAATATAAAAACCACAGTTCATAGCAATATGTAATCACTATATTCTTAATGTTTGACATTTGTAAATGAAAAATCCGCGATAGCTTAGAAATTGAGTAAGTAGTTTGTTGACAGTGACAATTTTAAGACAGTGACTCTGTAAAATAACCCTCGTGAAGATTTTCGTTGGATGATTTTTTACGATTATGAAAAAGGCCTAACTCCAGAAGAATGCATTATATCGCTTCGGTCAACTTTTGGTAATGAAGCACCATCAGAGAAGACAGTTTACAATTTATTTGCAGAATTTCGTCATGGTCTTGCCTCAGTGAGTGATGAATCACGTAAAGGTCGACAAAAACTGTTGTGATTCCAAAAAACATCCATGTT